>CM060113.1:10426064-11077730 GCA_030522415.1 Channallabes apus | reverse complement strand
TTGAACTCAGGTGTGATAAATCACAGTTAAGTTATTTTTTAACAAGGGGGGCAATCACTTTTTCACACAGGGCCATGTTGATTTGGAGTTTTTTTCTCCCTTAATAACGTAAACCTTCATTTAAAAACTGCATTTTGTGTTCAATTATGTTATCTTTGACTAATAGTTAACGTTTTTTTTTTTTATGAGCAGAAACATTTAAGTCTGACAAACATGCAAAAGAATAAGAAATCAGGAAGGGGGAAAATAGTTTTTCACACCACTGTATGTATATATATATATATATATTTATGGGTTTGCATTAGTCTTATCATTGTCAACCAATCAACTAATTATTTGCGTGAACTCCTATATTTGGAAACGGTTCTTGAGTTATATCTTATTTCTTTTTGTTTTATGAATAAAATATAGCACATTTTTTTTGTGGTTTTAATTTCCAAGGTTTCCAGCACTGCTATATATACGTACAATGCTAAGTATACCTTTAAAGTTTACCTATAATCTGTCCTTCAATTTATCTACAGAGGGATGGATGTGCATGCTTTATATATTTTGTTATGCCCATACAGCATGCATGAAAACAATTAAGATCAGTGTGTCATAACCAAAATTATATTGTAAATAAAATGTTTAATATTTTGTTATGTACAGAATATATTATTCAGTAGTTAAATATAAAAACACTTACAGTCATAAATAATTTCTTATGTGTCTGTAGACATGGTTTAAATGCCCTAATATGGTCTTAGCTGAGTATGATTACAAATAAATGACATCTTGTGGTGCATTGTTATCTTAATTTGTAATCAAACCAGGGGATCTACTTAGCTTACAAACTGGGTTACATGTTGTACTGCTCCACTTCATCTGAATCCTCCTTAACACATTAACTGATTGGCAGTGAGAGGTTTTAAACACAGTAAGTAATACACACCGTATAATTGGCTTCAGGCCAGGAGCTCCTGCATTGCAATCTAATCAAGCTTCTATTCAAGAACATTCTAGAATGTCACTTCCTTCCTGATTTGCTGTATGCCTCAACACTTTCCAATTCAGGGAGCATAGCTCTGGATTTGATCTGAAATCGATCTCTTCTAAGGAGTAAAAATAGCCGACGGTATCGTTACGTGCCACCTGAGTCGGTCACGGTGTGTCACATGGGGTTCAGTCCATGCTGCTGACCAGCAACCCAAGAGGACTCTACAGTACATTGAAAATGATGTCATTGCCCCAAGAACGTCATAAAAACATGACATGACCTCAGTCAGTCCTGATTCCTTTGGCCTGAGGGGGCACGCAATATGTGATTACAGCATGTAACCAGTTTACAAAAGTAGAAAGAGAGAAAGAGAGAATTTGTCATTGTGTGTACTAGCAAAAACATTCCCTATTGTCTCTATGAACAAGAACTATGTACCTTATTTATCCCAAGGGTATGTAATATAAGGAAGTACATGAGTTATTAAAAAAATTATCAACATTGGATTGGTGTGATGAGGCCCAGCATAAAGCAGTAATACTGGTACCACCTGAAACTTGATTATTTTCTAATGACAGTACATCCTGGAGTATTTATTTTCACTCACCACAGAATGTTTTGCAACATTTGCATTTGTTCTCTCAGTGGTAAACTCTTTATTCTGTCCAGGTCATGCTAGATGCAGAATCCAATATGGTTCAAATCTTATCCAAAAATTATTTAAGCACTTTGTTCTGTATCAGAATTAGTCATCAGATTTTTTGGTACCTCTGTGATTCAGAAAAATCTAAACCATTTGGATACCAAGCAATCATATATATATATATATATATATATATATATATATATATATATATATACTGTATATATATATATGTGTGTGTGTGTGTGTGTGTGTGTGTGTGTGTGTGTGTGTGTGTTATCCTACACAGTAGGTTCCTCCCTCCTCTAAAATAATAAAACACTCTGACGGGATTCTTTTTAAAGGTTAAGTGAAGGTTAAGTAATGGGTTTTATCTTTATATTTTTCGTTAATAATTTTTATATGGATTATTTTGGGTTGTGGTATGAATCATTGGAGTGTCCATTATTTCTTATGGGGAAATTTGATATACAAGCACGCTTCCAGAATGAATTATGCTCGAAATCCAAGGATTGACTTTATTTACATACATGCACAGACTTCTGTCCGTAAACAACACCGAGTACTGCGTTTAAGCTATTGTAAAGAAAGTAAAAGGAAATTTGCACGATACGATATAAATTGATGACATAAAACAATTTACATAACTAGTAAGCCAGTAAGATCGCTTGCACACAAAAGTGTACTGCTAATTGTTTAAGGAACAAAGAGCACTTATGTTGTTTATCTGTGGGTTCCCAGTTATGTTGTGTATTGTTGTGAAGGCTAGGTTTCAACAGCAACTTCCTACTGTATACATAAACCACCTATAATCAACTGTCAGACTGATTTTTATATAAATATGTCAGTAAGCAAAACATCTAGCTAGGTATAGTCTAGGTACATCTATGATATAGGTATATCATCTAGTTAGATGATAGTATTAGATGATACCATAGATGTACTGTAGTAGGTTGCAATTAGTGAGGTTTTAGGCAATATAGACAAAGAATGAACATGAGTAATTAGAATTAGAATGATTAAATTCTCTTACCTGTGCAGAGCAAATGAAACTTAATTTGAAACTTCCATTCTGAGAAAAAGTTACAGTGCTGGAAGTGACCATGCTCATTATGCTACTGCTCAGAATGTAGTGTAAATGTTCATTTCCTGTTTTACCTTTTAAATGTTTCAATAAATAAATAAATGAATGAATGAACGAAAGGATGCTTTGCTACCTTTTCATTTTTATTGGTTACCATTAGCTAGCAACACAGTTTATTTCACTGCACTACCAACATTGGGAATTAATTAAAACACCTTTATTACCAGTCCCACAGTCCAACCTTATTCTTTATGCGACTATGAGTATACCTTACTATTCTCTCTCTCTCTCTCTCTCTCTCTCTCTCTAAACATGTTACTCCTGAGTTACTAGTGATCCTGGCCTGTTCTGCCCTTCATGCCTGTCTGACACTTCTGGTTGGAGTTCTTGCCTCTTGGGCACTGACTGCTGCCCTGTATGGTTTGCTTGGGGGATGTATGTGGTAACTGAGGACAGTTTCTTTCAAGGTTTTTATCTATTGTCATCAGTTTTTTTTTGTTATACCTGGCTTGCTCATAAGGGACAAGCTGATAGTTGCAATTCTTTTTTCCCTTCTTCTCTTTTTTACTGTATGTATTTATTTTTTATTCTGTAAAGCACTATACAAATAAAATTGAATTGAATTGAATTTAGTGGTACCCTTGCATGACTTACACTTTATTGTTGATTGGATCTTCAAATGTGCATGAAGTTCAACAGGAATACAGTATGTGAATATTCTTTCTCCTCTATTGAAGAAAGAAAGTGTAGTGCTCGCCAGCAGCACGACACCTATTTTGTCAACTCTAAAGTATACTCTCTTAAATCACTATTGGGAACAACAGGAAATTGCTTAATTTTACAAATTAATTTTTTTCATTTTAGGCTGGTTTTTATAATGCTCAAACCATGGCCATTAGCACCATCAATTCAGATGGTCTTTACCTCTGCCATCTATTTTGTCCAATTTATATTATCGCAATGAAAGCAATTTCTTTGTTATTGCTGATGACTCGCCATGTTGCATTTTGAGTCGACTCAACAAAACAATGATGAATGCCAACTCTGGGATGAATTTAAATGAGCTTAGGAGGATTGTGTCGCATTGAAATATGCAAAAAAGTAATTCTGAATCAGCCATGGATAGAAATGAAGACTCACACTGAATTCTCCTGGGTTACACTGCATGTTTTTGCTTTACTCATGTATTGAGACATAGTGTTAACGTATGCATGCTGGCATGACCCATAGAGCTAAAGAACATTGTGGTCAAAGGGTAACTGCAGCTGTGCTATTAAACAGGGGCACACTGTGGGTCTGTATGGAGTACTTCAATGTGAACCATGTTGGGTGGTTCTGGTGATTAAGTCACTACCCATTTATATAATGGGTTTTTCTCAGTAGTATCTTAACCAGTAACTTTGTTCCATGTGCACAAATTCCCTTAAATACTGCAAACAGCGCATACACAGGGACTTGTATGGCTAATATTTGAAGTGGTGACTCGTCCATAAGGAAATGTTTATATTATTTATATGATTTATCGAATGGTCAGTAGTTTCTCAGGGCGGATGACTTTTGAATTTTATTGAATCGAAAAGAAAAAAAAAAACAGCATAATTCCAGAGGGGAGAGGCTATTCTAGCTAATTCAAAACCAGTTACAGAAACAACATTTTGTTTCCTTAGCAATTGATTCTGTGTTGTTGCGAAAATGCCTCTGAACAGTCCATGTTGTGTTTAGATTTTTTGTGTTTACTACTAGTTTATCTGTCATGCAAGCTTCCACCTTTGCAATGACAGGTTCACTACTCCCCATGATGAGCTAAAATGCTACATGATAAAGCTGCACTTAAATCGCCACTTAAATCTTCATTTGAAACATCATTTCATGTTTATTATTTTTTTTAAATTGTGACACCGTCACTTGTTTAATGTCTCTTGCAATTTGATATTGTGTTCATATAACCTACTCCTCTTTATCTTTGTTATCAATGTTATCTCATCTTTAAATTTATCCTTTGTTTGAACTGGAAGGCAATCTTGGGTGATAAGATAGATGCCTATATAAGTAAAAATGCATTATTATTATTATTATTATTATTATTATATTTTAATAATATATAAAATGTCATGTGGTATAGGAGAAATAAAAAAATTTGAAACACTTTTACTGAATATAATCTGCTTCTGGCAGAAATTATTATTATTATTATTATTATTATTATTATTAGCTTTTTTACGTAATTACTTACTTTTTAATTAATTATTTAATAATAATAATAATAATAATAATAATAATAAGATGGCGCCGGTGAGGTCGGCTGCCGTCACGACTGCTCCGACCACCTTTTCTTTGTTTTTGTTTTTAAGTTAGTTTCCAGTTTTTTTTAAATCGGCAAATTCACCACCATTGAGTACATTAGGTATAATAGAGACACTCTTGTTTCTATTGGTATACAATGTACTCACAATTCGACGTTTTTAACTCCGGATCCGAGCTGGCCGAGTGAGATCCTGAGGGAGAACAATGGATGCGATGCGAAGCAGCGGCCCCGAGGGAAACGAGCCGGCGTCAGGAACAGGCTGAGAGCTCTTGCACACTGCACACCTCTGCCTAGCATCCTGCTCGCCAACGTCCAGTCACTGGAGAACAAGCTCGATGACCTCAGGGCCAGGATAAAGTTCCAGAGAGACATTCGGGACTGCAATCTCCTCTGCTTCACCGAGACGTGGCTGAACCCAGACCACGTCATCCAGCCGGCTGAGTTCTTCTCGGTTCACCGCATGGACTGGACACGGGACTCGGGGAAGTCAAGGGGAGGTGGCGTGTGTTTAATGGTGAACAGCAGGTGGTGCAACAGCGCGAGCGTTGTTCCTCTTAGACGCTCCTGCACACCAAACCTGGAACTACTGACCATCATGTGTCGTCCTTTTTATCTTCCCCGGGAGTTTACATCGGTCAGAAAAAGTGCCGTTTATATTCCACCTCAAGGAGACACGGACACTGCCTTATGCGAGCTGCATGAGGCACTCACAAAGCATCAGGCACAACACCGGGACGCTGCGCTCATTGTGGCGGGGGACTTTAATAGTGCCAACCTCAAACGCGCAGCGCCGAACTTTCATCAGCATATCACCTGCCCCACCAGGGGTGAAAGGACACTGGATCACTGCTACACGACAGTCAAGGACGGCTACAAGGCAAAATCTCGCCCTCCGTTAGGTAAATCCAACCACACCGCCATCTTCCTCACGAAAAAATACAAACAAAGGCTGAAACAGGACGTTCCGGTTCAGAGGGAGGTCACGTGCTGGACGGACCAATCGGTGGCCGTGTTACAGGACGCACTTGATGACGCAGACTGGGACATGTTCAGAAACAGCTCCGATGACGTCAGCTTGTTTACGGAAGCGGTTGTGAGATTCATTAGGAAACTAGCGTATTATACCATGGAGAAAAAGACTATCAGAACTGTAAGAGCCATATCGTACTTGTTATGAATTTGTTGTTGTGTTTATTTGTTTTATTTCATGTTATTTTACCTCATTCTATTCATTAGTAAAGCATTAAGGATTAAGTTTCTTACATAAGCCATAAGCTTTAAATTTTTTAGTTAAGCATCCATTTTGACACTCGTAAGTTGGTCTGTGATGTCATTCCACTATGACATGTATTTGTATGACTATCGCATGATAAAAAGTTTCAGTTTAGATGCGGAAGGCTATGGAAACACGAGCTTTTGACCGTAAGCTACCCATAAGCAGATATACAACAAAAGTGTTGTTATATGCGTAAGAAATTTAAAAGATACAGCAACTGGTGTTGTAATCACAGTGGATTTACTCAAGACGACTGTATGAAGTGTTGATTCTTTGATGCTGACAAAATAAACTACAAGAGACAAAGAGATCGGACTTCTGTTGTGTGAGTGAAACTTCAAACCAAAGCTACGCATCAAAACTAGTGAAATAATATGTCCGCATCTACAAGAACATTTCCCAACCAGAAGCCGTGGGTGGATAAAACCATCCGCGACGCTCTGAGATCTCGCACTGCTGCCTACAACACGGGACTTGCGTCGGGGGACATGGAACCGTACAAAGCTGCGTCATACAATGTGCGGAAGGCGGTGAAAGAAGCGAAGCAGCGCTACGGGAGGAAACTAGAGTCACAACTCCAACAGAGTGACTCTAGGAGCCTGTGGCAGGGACTAAGGACAATAACGGATTATAAAGCACCAACATCCGGTATGACGAAGCGGCGCTAATGCTAACGGCCCAAATGCTAATGGCCCTAATGCTAGCGGCGCTAACGGCTGGAGACAGGAAGACACTGCCAGCACCGGGAACACGCTCATCATCACCGAGCACGACGTGAGGAGAGCCTTCAGGAGAGTGAACCAGCTAGCACCTGTGTTCACTGAGATATTCAACATCTCCTTATCTCAGTCGGTGATCCCCACATGCTTCAAAGAGTCCATCATTGTTCCTGTCCCGAAGAAACCACAACCTGCTTCTCTCAATGACTATCGCCCTGTAGCCCTCACCTCAGTAGTGATGAAGTGCTTCGTCAAGGACTTCATCATTTCTTCTCTACCAGACACACTGGACCCTCTACAGTTCGCTTACCGTCCAAATCGTTCTACTGTGTAACGCTTGGTTTTATAAAACCGCTTAGTTACAAGAAAACGGATTCGGGAATCTAAATAGGGGCTTGTAAACCACACTTCCGGTATTGCGCAACCGTGGCGGGACAATATACGACACGACACAAAACAATGGTAATAAATTAAACCAAGTGTATTTTACAAGACAAACAAATAAATAAACAAACACGGTGCACCACAAACCAATATATACAAATATAATACAAATATAAACAGGGCGTGTGTGATGTATGCGGGTGTGTGAGTGTGTGTATGGTAGTCCAGTGTCTGAGATATGGTGGTGGGTATGAAAATGGTGAGTTGGAGAGATGGCTCGATCTCACCGGTAAACGATGTTAAGTCCGGGAGGTCGAGAAACGGAATGAGCTGGGTACTGAATGAAATTCCGTAACAATAATCCGCAAACAGTTGCTCAGTCTCAATAAACAAGCAGCGCGCTGACTTCATCTCTCCGTCTCGGCTTCCTTGCCGGTTCCGGCTTTATGCCGGCTCATGTGACCCTCATCACTTCCGGGTTCCCTCACGCTGCGATCGCGCATGCGTGCGAGCTTACCTGGGACCAAAACACTGTCACAAGGGGAAACAGAAACCACTAGGGCACATCCTCGGCCACAGGTGAGCAGCATTAGCTCTTCAACCATTTCCCTGTTATTGAAAATGTCCCTTTGTGTGGCTGCGCTACAACTGACGATGCCATCTCTCATCTCCTCCACACATCACTTACTCACTTGGACACTAGAAGGGGGAATTATGTTAAAATGCTCTTCATTGACTACAGCTCTGCATTCAATACCATAATTCCCTCCACACTCACCACCAAGCTGGAGCACCTGGGTCTCAGCTCATCTCTGTGTCAGTGGATCTCCAACTTCCTAACGGGCAGACCACAGGCAGTAAGGATGGGCGGACATGTCTCAGCCTCCACAACTCTCAGCACTGGAGCCCCCCAGGGGTGTGTTCTGAGCCCCCTGCTGTACTCTTTGTACACATATGACTGTGTGGCCACTACCAGCTCCACCACCATCATTAAGTTTGCTGACGACACCATCGTGGTGGGCCTGATCTCTGATAACAACGAGACAGCCTACCTGAAGGAGATTAGGATCCTGGAGAACTGGTGCCAGAGGAACAACCTCCTTCTAAACATCAGTAAGACAAAGGAGTTGATAGTGGACTTCATGTTCACATCATGCAGGACCTATCATGGTCCTGTCACATCAACACCGTGGTGAAAAAGCAGGTACAGCAGGAGGTGCTGGACCAAGGCCAGGAAGATTGTGAAGGACCACATGCATCCCAACAATGGACTGTTCTCTCTGTTGAGGTCAGGAAAGCGATTCCGCTCCCTGAAGGCCAACACAGAGAGACTGAGGAGGAGCTTCTTCCCGCAGGCAATACGGTCTCTCAATCACACCACCACTCAGTACTGACCCACACATATGGTTTTTACACACACTCTGGACATTCGTTTACACTAGTGACCACTGCACAATTACACTTCGTGGTCATCAAACCACTCAAATCACTATCACAAGTCACTTTAAATGAATCACTTTAAGCATATTCGCACTGCACAAGACACTTTAAACATGTGAATTGCACAACCCTGGACATTACCATTCTTTTCCTACTCGTACAGCTGCTCTTATTGTTCATATATTCTTCATATATTTTCTATATGTGTATTGTTGTACAGTTATTTTATTTTAACTTTCATTTTTATATTTTATTTTATTCTTTCCTAGTTAAATTTACCCTCTATTTTATTTTTCATATTTATTTCCTATTCCTAGTCTTTTATTTTAAGGTCACGAGCAGTTGTCTAAGCATTTCACTGCATATCGTACTGTGTATGACTGTGTATGTGACAAATAAAATTTGAATTTGAATTTGAAATCTAGGTCGTATTAATGCTAATGGTTTTAATGGTATGGTTTTATTGAATGTGGATATGCAGTTAAAATGTATATGCATGTATGAAAATCATCTTTTTGCTACAAGAATAATAGAAGACTTTGCTGGACATGCTGGTGGAAAATGACTTACAGTGGTGTGAAAAACTATTTGCCCCCCTCCTGATTTCTTATTCTTTTGCATGTTTGTCACACTTAAATGTTTCTGCTCATCAAAAACCGTTAACTATTAGTCAAAGATAACATAATTGAACACAAAATGCAGTTTTTAAATGAAGGTTTATGTTATTAAGGGAGAAAAAAAACTCCAAATCTACATGGCCCTGTGTGAAAAAGTGATTGCCCCCCTTGTTAAAAAATAACTTAACTGTGGTTTATCACACCTGAGTTCAATTTCTGTAGTCACCCCCAGGCCTGATTACTGCCACACCTGTTTCAATCAAGAAATCACTTAAATAGGAGCTACCTGACACAGAGAAGTAGACCAAAAGCACCTCAAAAGCTAGACATCATGCCAAGATCCAAAGAAATTCAGGAACAAATGAGAACAAAAGTAATTGAGATCTATCAGTCTTGTAAAGGTTATAAAGCCATTTCTAAAGCTTTGGGACTCCAGCGAACCACAGTGAGAGCCATTATCCACAAATGGCAAAAACATGGAACAGAGGTGAACCTTCCCAGGAGTGGCCGGCCGACCAAAATTACCCCAAGAGTGCAGAGACGACTCATCCGAGAGGCCACAAAAGACCCCAGGACAACATCTAAAGAACTGCATGCCTCACTTGCCTCAATTAAGGTCAGTGTTCATGACTCCACCATAAGAAAGAGACTGGGCAAAAACGGCCTGCATGGCAGATTTCCAAGGCGCAAACCACTTTTAAGCAAAACGAACATTAAGGCTCGTCTCAATTTTGCTAAAAAACATCTCAATGATTGCCAAGACTTTTGGGAAAATACCTTGTGGACAGACAAGACAAAAGTTGAACTTTTTGGAAGGTGCGTGTCCCGTTACATCTGGCGTAAAAGTAACACAGCATTTCAGAAAAAGAACATCATACCAACAGTAAAATATGGTGGTGGTAGTGTGGTGGTCTGGGGTTGTTTTGCTGCTTCAGGACCTGGAAGGCTTGCTGTGATAGATGGAACCATGAATTCTACTGTCTACCAAAAAATCCTGAAGGAGAATGTCCGGCCATCTGTTCGTCAACTCAAGCTGAAGCGATCTTGGGTGCTGCAGCAGGACAATGACCCAAAACACACCAGCAAATCCACCTCTGAATGGCTGAAGAAAAACAAAATGAAGACTTTGGAGTGGCCTAGTCAAAGTCCTGACCTGAAGCCTATTGAGATGGTGTGGCATGACCTTAAAAAAGTGGTTCATGCTAGAAAACCCTCAAATAAAGCTGAATTACAACAATTCTGCAAAGATGAGTGGGCCAAAATTCCTCCAGAGCGCTGTAAAAGACTCGTTGCAAGTTATCGCAAACGCTTGATTGCAGTTTTTGCTGCTAAGGGTGGCCCAACCAGTTATTAGGTTCAGGGGGCAATTACTTTTTCACACAGGGCCATGTAGGTTTGGATTTTTTTTCTCCCTAAATAATAAAACCCCTCATTTAAAAACTGCATTTTCTGTTTACTTGTGTTATCTTTGACTAATAGTTAAATGTGTTTGATGATCAGAAACATTTTGTGTGACAAACATGCAAAAGAATAAGAAATCAAGAGGGGGGCAAATAGTTTTTCACACCACTGTAGATAAAAAATAAAAAATAAAAAAATAAAAAAACTCCCATTTCAGGCTACAGTACATCACACCACCCAATCATTGACATTCCTCATCATGGTTTTTACATATAGTTTTTTTTTTCAAAGACAGTATGTCTGTCACTGAAAGTGGAAAGACATTATTTTGGCAGGGAAATTTCCTTTGTCGTCATGTAAAATTTAATAAAAAGTAATAGCCCATGATGTGAAAAGACATATGCTGAGACACCATTGTGAAAATTACGAAAGGAAGTGAAATGAAACTGGTGGCCAGTGCCAAAGAAATGGTTGACCGGAGAAATTGTACCTTGGGGCTGTCTTCAGCTGCCCTCATTCTTGCTAACAGCCTTTTGGATAATGGGATTTTCTATCAAAATATAAGGTACATATATTCTGACCAGTTCAGCTAATGTTTTTTTTACGATTTTGCTTATTTTTTATTAAATTTTTTTTTTATAAAAACTCACAGAACTGTACTCACTACAAAAGAGTTACAGCACATTTGCTAGAATCCTGTAGACTGCACATCAGTGTAATATGATTTGACAGTAGTGATATTACTGTAAGCAATAAGTCACGCTGGGGATTAATGTCCGTTAAATTTGCAATCCTAATTTTTGCTACATCATCACAATGACACTGCAATAGGCCGTAAAGCCATCTTGTCAACCCTGCTTCAGCTGGTTAATTTTTTTTTCACAATAACTTATACCTACACTTGGAGACAAAAGTGCAAACTATAGTGTGTCCTGATTTATGGGATAGTAAATGAAGACAGCGGCCTGATAATGCCATTTTCTATTTATAAACATGTCTATGACAAGGGTTAGTGCCAAACAGTGGAGGAAGATAAGGAGGAGAAAAGAAGGGATGTCATTCCTGTCTTCCATGTGTGTAATTACAGCACATTGAAGTCAAATAGCTCAGAACAATTTTAGGCACTCACCATAGAAGAAAATGACCTGCAGCCTTATACCCTTTAATTATCTTACGGATAATTATATTTTTGATTGTCATACCTTGGCAATGTTAAGTTCTCCATTGTATTTTGTCACATTGTGTTGATTATTTTTCTGCAATATCAGCTCTAACAGCAGCAATTCTTAGATTCTTATACTGTATGACTTCCTTATTTAATGAATGTTCATTCGAAGCCATATCATTCCTGAGTTGGTCTTCTTTATCATACATTGTTTTGTCATCATTCCTGCTGTGCAGCATAACATACTCAGTGAAAAGAATACAGATATACTTAATCTGTGAGGATTCAATCCCCAGATGGTGGAGTGAATGCCTTTCTGTTGCACCAAACAGAAGCTGATTTTTAAATCCAGGTAGTATTGTTATGATGGCATTTTTATTTAGAGTATTTGGTAGGAGTCTCCAATGCCAACAGTTGTTTGTAATAGCCAGAGGTAAAGCTGTAATCTTGTTTTCCAAAACAAGAAGATCTTCAAGATGGCGAATTATCATTTCCTATTAACATGGGGGAAAAAGTGCATTTTATTTAATAAAGTTTACAACAGGAAAAAAGAGAGAGGCTGAGAAGAACTGGTTAGATCTTGCTGTATGGTAATCAGTGAGCAAAAGGAATGTTTTTCACAGCTATCGCATACCATTAAACTGAGCTCCAACTGACTAAAATTATGGCATGCTATGTAACGTGAACAATTGGATAACTTGGAATGTTACTGGGGAAAACAAGCTCACAACAAACTAAAACAATAACAACACCTTAAGATTGGTAATGGCATCACACCATGCCATTGTTGATTCTATTCTTAAAACAGCATGCCCCTTCATGCTAATGCAATTTTTATGTGAAATGGGTACATGGCAGGCCTTGTACAATAGAATTAAGGTCTGCCAATCATAGATACTATAGTAGTGTCCTGTTATTAAAGTAAATGTTTCTTTGTTCATAAAATATTTAGTCACCTCCAGTCAAATGTATGTAGGTTTCTGCATGTGTTGTTTTATTCCCGTCATGGCCATGAGAAAAAAATGGTTGATTTTTACCTTAGCATTCTCATGAGCCAGTAGCCTTACCAATTATATCTATCCACTCTGTCGATTTGTTGCATAGCCTTATGACCTTGTCTGAGCAGTACATGACTCCAATGAACAAAACAGCATAAAAGGGTGACCTATGCTGTTGAATTCCTCAGTCTCCCTGAGAAAACAGCTGATTAGTGTTGCTGTACCTACAACCATTGGAAGTTAGACTGGAAGAGCTACTCAGTCTACAGTAGGTATTGGCTATGAATTTCCAATCCATCTTCTGTATATAAGTCTAATAGAATCCTCTATTTGAACATCTGTATAAATAAAATAATGGTATTGTATGACAGTAAGAGTAGTTACGTTATAGCATTTAGCGTTTTGTTGGAAGAACATAGCGCTTTTTCACACAAGGAAGGCGTGACTATACACATTACTTAACAGAGCCATTTAACATGATAGTGTACCATGTACCAATGAGGTATGCAGAAGAAAATTTGCCAAAATTCTCGCAAAACACAAACAAAAGCATGACTCCTTAAAAAGACAAGTAGATTATAAAAACTAAACCATCAAAGATAAATGGTCAGATCAATGTATGTTTATTCTATCTGCGGGAAGCTTAAAACCATACTTTGTTATTTGCCTAAAATTAAACCTGTGCCATGAATTAAATTTAAATGTTAAGCAGAAGTGAAGTTCTAAACTGTTACAGTATGTGCCAGATTACAAAGCGGAAGTTTTGACAGTGTCCTGCACAAATGTCAAACTGTGGGCGTTTCTTAAATCGTCCACTGTGAAGTTTAACCTGCACCATAAGTGAAATCAAAATGTTGAGTAAAAGCAATGGTGTGAACAATTATGTGCCAGATTTAATAAGCTACTAATAAGCTACTTGCTCAATGTAAACAAACATCTGCCCCGATAAATATTAATTAGAAAAGCTAAACAAAAATTTTACTGGGTTAATAAATATTTTCGCTAATGAAATAACAGCGCTGAAGTGGTCTAAGTTAATTTTATAGGCACTAGAGTTCTGCTACAGAATGACAGGCAGACATGTATGTGGGTATCAACCTAAAATAAAAATATCACTGATTACATTAAAGTTGATCAGTTTATTTTTTTGCTTTAACCTTATAACTATTTCTAAAAACTCTTTTCTCAACAATGGTTATTTACGATAGTTCTTTATCTTCTTTTCATTATTATTATTATTATTATTATTATTATTGTTGTTGTTGTTGTTGTTTTACCGTTTATATTGGTTATATTATTAATTTCCTCATTATATCTTAGGTGATTGTTCCCTTATTCTTATTATTACTTGTCAGGGTCATGGATTTAGGGATCCTATCTCAGGGAGTTAGGTGAGAATACCTCCTGTTCCATGACAAAGCACCATACATACACATTCACACACTCATGCCTAGGGGCAATTTACCATTGTCAGGCCACCTCCCAGCTTATTTTGGGATTTGAGGAGAAACCAGAAACCCAGGGGAAACCTATGTGGACATAGGGAGAATATGCAGTACTCTGCAGGAACAGTCCCAGAAGCTCAGGGGCTCTAGGGCTGTGAGGCAAAAGCAATTATGCTGGTGCACCACCATGCTGCACTAAATGATAACTTATTAATCAAAACTGCGTTTGACTTAATGAAACTATAACATGACTTAATGAAACTTAATGAAACTATAACATGTTTCATTCTGTAACTATAACATGTTTCATTCTGTAGCAGAACTCTAGTGCCTATAAAATTAACTTAGACTACTTCAGCGCTATTATATCAGTGGCGAAAATATTTACTAACCCAGTAAAATTTTTGTTTAGCTTTTCTAATTAATATTTATTGGGGCAGATGTTTGTTTACATTGAGCGAGTAGCTTATCGGTAGCTAATTTTAAAGTAGATTATTAAATCAGTAAAAAAAAAACATGCATCTTAGCATTTTTGGAGTTTACTATCTACTCATCTACTGAACCATTTGAAAATGTCTGCAAGGTTGTTGTCAGCTCCTTCTACCAAGGTCACTGCCTGATGTGAAACTATGGGAGAAAAAGAAACCTATCAAGCCTTGAAAAAACAAACTATTCAAGATTTTTTGCAAGGAATTAGTCCCTTTTTACTTTTCCCACCGCTACAGGTTATATATAGCATAAAGCTTAACCGAAATAGTTGCATAATAATAAATGGCCTTTTGAACATATCACAGTTTATGTAGTCATATACGTTATATGCAGTATGTATACGGCCATATTCTGAGTTATGTTATACTGAAATTGTACATATTAGGATTTAGACCTCACATTTAGCTGACATCTGTGCTACTTAGACAGTTATGAAGAGGCCAAATTTGCTAAAGACAACATCAGTTACTATTTTCTAAATGATGATGCTGGAAGCCATTTAATGAAACTAAATTTGCACTGATTATAGAAAGCGCCCAAAGAATTTATACACACTTCAATAGTTGCCTTTATACACTTCAATACTATACCTTTTTTTACAACTTAAATTGAATAATGGCTGCAATGTGTAGTATTTCCTCTAAATATGTTAGTCACGTCATCATTGATACTGACATGTAATCACCAGAAGAGATGCACATATATTTATTTTTATGTTGAAGTGTTTATATAAATGTATATCACATTTATATCACATGACATTAATCTTTCTTTTTAATTATTTCATGTAATTCACGTAATCATGTTTTTACATTACATCATATTGTAGCTGACAGGAAAATACTATTTCCTTCTTTGGTCACCACCTGTCAAGTACCTCTGGTTGTGCGCAGTGAAAAAACAAGAAAATAAAAAACAACATTTTTAAATTAGGAAAAATCTGGACGATCCGTACAAGAATAATCGTAATAAAGAGTCAAGAAAATCAAGTTGAAAAGCTGCCCATGTATGTGTACAATAGACTGTTTAAGTCGTCACATAACTTTTGAATTTATGGTGACAACCCCTGAAATAAGCATTTAAAGTTATACAGCATAAATGTCCTTATTTCCATTTACGGGCTTAAAGGTTGAACCTAAAACCTGAGTTATTCTCTATTAGGGAAATTTCCAACTAGAGGCCTTTTATGAAGCTAAGGAACCTTGTCTATCAAGAAATCTTTGAATGAAATATGTAATCAATTTAGGTGTGTTAATGAATGTGTTCAATAATTGGTGATGGTTTTATATTGGTTAATCATAATTTGGCAGCATGGGGGCTTAGTGGATAGCACTCTCGCCTTGTATCTCCAGGTCCTGGGTTCGATTCCCATATTGGGACTGCTTGCATTGAGTTTACATGTTCTCCCTGTGCTTTGTGGGTTACCTCTGGGTTCTCTGGTTGCCCCCCGCTGTCCAAGTACATGAAGATTAGGCTATTTGGCATTTCCAAATTGCCTGTAGTGTGTGAATGTGCACGTGATTGTTGACCGGAGGTCCTACTGTACCACAGTCGTACAAAATGGGAATAAATCTGTGTCAATGATCACCATTGGCATTCATGGTCCCTGGTTTGATTACAGAGGTTCCTAGATGGATTAATGGCAACTGGACTCCTTATTAACTTAAACACACCTTCTGTTATACTGCTCTCCCAGCTTCCTAACACACAATATGATTGCAGATCAATCCCTGCTATCCGTTATTACCAAATGAGGATGGGTTTCCTGTTGAGTCTGGTTCCTCTCAAGGTTTTTTCTATTGCCATCTCAGAGAGGTTTTTCTTGTCATTGTCGCCATCGCACTAGACTTGATCATCAGGGTCAAGCTTATCAATCTTAATTTTGATTCATACACATTCACATTTCATACAAATTTCCATAATTCCTTTGATTGTGTAAAGCTGCTTTGTGACAATGACAACTGGTACAAACGCTATGCAAATAAAATTTCATTGAATTGAATTGGATGATAATTTATGCCCAAGTGCACATTTTGACTAGGCACTGCATTAGCCAAATCTAATGCTGTATGAGGAAATCTATCATATAAATATCATATAATATTTGCCTGTGGGGAGCAAAGGCCCTCATGTCTCACAGAAAAGCCAATGTACTGTAGCATAGAAGCCAAACACAGAAAAGCCAATTTAGCATACAGTAAATTGCTGAAAAATGCTAGCTGTTTTACTGTAAAAAGGTATCAGCACACTTAATGCATTACAACTTGCTGTGAATGGGCCCTAGCTGGCAAAAAAAGTTGAAGTTGTTGTTCCTGTCCCCGAATTCCATAGGCCTCAGTCTGACTGAGCGTCTACTGGATGTGGTGGACACTCAAGTCTGATACATGGAGGCCCCACCTTATAACCTACAGCACTGAATGAATCTGCTGCTAACGTCCTTGAGCCAGATACCACAACACACCTTCAGAGGTTTTGTGTAGTCATGCTTCGAGAAGTAAGATCTGTATGGAGAACCTACACAATATTCGAGACAACATTTTTAGGTTTAAATGTTATGGCTGATGGGTGTATGTACAGTACAATGTATAAAGCACATCATGGTTTTTAAATTAGAAGTCTAATATGAACACTATGAAGACTATGACATTTTTCTCATGTGTTACTGTATATCTTTTATCTTTGCATTTGAAAACAAAAGTTTGTAACACTCTAAACAGACAGCTCTAAATTATACTCCAAAACACCCTCACTGACAGAAATTCCATGCGGTAAGTAATTACAGGTGGCAGTCTATGCCATCTAGCCATCTATCTATTCACACATTTTACACTGATAATCAGTTTCATGAATTCCCTGAACCCCTTTCTATCATCATAATAAAGTCCAATAGCCTATTATTGGCTTTAAAGGGATTAATCTGCTTTATCTGACAAGAAATAGAACATGCTTAATGATGTGATAATATTTCCTTTGGTTTGAAGCTGCATATAAATAGTTTGGAGACTGTTTAGAAGATATCATTGGTGCTTAAGTGAACTGGAAAATTCAGCATGGTGGATGAGCCAATCATTTCATTATACCATAATGACATACAGTGACAGTTTGTATAAAAGGGACAGATATTTTGTTATAGATGTTTAAAATGACATTCTGTGTACTTAGGTTAAGACAACTTTTCAATTATAATGTAGTACAGAATTAGTTTTGGGTGGCATGGGTGCGTTGGTTAGCATTGTGGCCTAGCACCTCTAGGGAACAGTGTTTGAGTCCTGTCTTTGGGTCTTTGTGCGTGGAGTTTGCATGTTTTCCCTATGCTTTGTGGGTTTCCTCTGGGTACTCTGGTTTCCATCCATAGCCCCAAGACAAGAGGATTACACTAATTGTCTTTTCCAAATTGCCATTCAATTCAATTCAATTCAATTTTATTTATATAGCGCTTTTAACAATGGTCATTGTCTCAAAGCAGCTTCACAAAAATTTAAGAAATTTAACAAAAAAAAAAAAATAATTTTATATATATATAGAATAATTATATATAAAGTAATAAATAAATAAATAAAATTATAATAGAAAATAAATAAATAAAAACAAATAATAATAATAATTATAGAAAAGAAAGTGTGGATGTGTGAGAAAAATGTGCAGATAATAATGAGATGAATGAATGAAATGTCTCTGATGAGCAAGCCAAGGGTGACGGCGACGGTGGCAAGGAAAAACTCCCTGAGATGGCATTAGGAAGAAACCTTGAGAGGAACCAGACTCAACAGGGAACCCATCCTCATTTGGGCGATAACAGATAGAAATGATATAACATCTTGTGTGTTGTGCAGGTGAAAATTCAATATGACAGAAATTATTTAAATTGTCATGAAGACCAGTTCAGCATAGGGACGAGTCAGTAGGTGCAGAGGGCAGATGATGTCTGGATCACTGGAAGCACAGGAGCAGCATGTGTAGCTCCAACCATCATAAAGCTGAATCCAGTTGGAGCTGGTCCTTCTCTGGATGCCTCAGGAACCTCGCAGGGTCGGCCTTTGTCTACTGAAGCTGGCAAAATCTCCCGATGCCTCGGGATGGGTAGAGAAATACAGAACAGATGGGGAGAATTAGCGTAGTTGCCATTCGGTATAGGTGTACTGGAGTATGAGTACTGGGATGAGTTATGTGTATGCCAGATTAAAAAGATGCGTCTTGAGTCTACTTTTGAACTGAGAAACCGTGTCTGCTCCCCGAACACTGTCTGGAAGGCTATTCCAAAGCTTTGGAGCTAAATATGAAAAAGCCCTACCCCCTTTTGTAGATTTTGAAATTCTGGGAACTACCAGAAGTCCGGAGTTTTGTGATCTTAAGGCGCGTGGTGGATTGTAGCGTATCAGAAGACTGGTTAGGTATGTGGGAGCTAAACCATTTAAGGCCTTGTATGTAAGTAATACTATTTTGTAATTTATTCTAAACTGAACAGGTAGCCAGTGCAGGGATGATAATATTGGGGTTATATGATCATATTTTCTGGATCTAGTGAGAACCCTGGCAGCTGCATTTTGGATTAACTGAAGCTTGTTTATTGAGGATGCAGGACAACCACCTAGTAATGCATTACAATAGTCCAGTCTGGAGGTCATGAATGCATGAACTAGTTTTTCTGCATCAGATACGGATAAGCATTTGCCATTAATATGCAAGTGTGTGCATACCTAGTGCACCAACTCCACGGGACCTGTTCCAGGCTTTCCACGACCCTGTGCAGTATAAGTGCTATAGAGATGATTGAGTTAGTGAGTGAGTGAGAGAGTGAGCAAATTTGCATTTGAATTTAACAGTTAATCATCTTTAACTGTACAAAATGATAAAGTTCATAATGCAGTATTAAACAATTTTACTGTAAAATTGTCTCAAAAGTGGCAAAGCATCAAGTTAATAGCAAGAAAAGTAAAACTATTTGGAAGTAATCTCATTGTAAAATTAGGTAAGAAGACGAATTAGTATAGATTATATCGTTGTTTGCACTACAGGTGGACAAATGCTTCCCTTAACCTGTCCTCATGCTGATTTTTGTATTCTTGACTCAATTGTCTAAATGATGGCCCATCAGACTGAATTGCAATTTGTCATTGAAATGGTACTCTTTCATATCTCAAGTCAATTCAAGTTGATTCAAGTCAATTCACCTGCAAAGGTTAAATATGTGGTAAGGTTTCCACTGACAAGCAAACATTTAATGAGGTTATGCTCACTCTGTGAGCTATGGGAAAGGCATATTTTAGTAAAGGACCAGGGATGATTTCCTGGCCTTCACTAACTGGCCTTCAATGCAAGTCTTTGGCTTGAAACATGGTGACATAATGCTCTTGCATGTTCATAAATTTATATACGTGATGAAGATGATTTTTCATACTGTCAGCCTTAAACTAACTGCAACCTATTGCTATAAGCATATTATTGCCATTTTAAATGGTAGCTTGTATTTCAAATGACATCAAGGACATATTTTACTTTGTTTTAACTTGCTTTAAAAAATAATCAGAAAATGAGATATTAGGTGTACAGCAAATGTATTTACAGATTTTAGAGTCCTATGGTACAATTGTGAAACTACCTCATTTCCACGTAATATTTGCTTTTCACATTTTCTTTTCAAATGCTACATAATCAGAGTCTAACCAGCTCATGCATGAAATTAATGAAAAAAAAGGCATCTTAGAAAAGATGCAAGCTGCTTGTTACTTGAACACATACACGACTGAACGGTATTCACTCATTGGATAATGGGATATATGGGGTGTTAATAGAATACACATGGATACATGCATTAGTTTGTATACATCAGTGACAAAGCAGCAACCCATCATGTCTTTCGAACTGTACTGGAGGCAGAAGCTCTGTTCTTCCAAAAGCCCTTCCCTCTGTTTTTATTAATGGTAGTCACTCCAAAATTTCTTATACGTATCCATTTGGATTCTTATCCGGTCACTGTGAGAAGCATTGTATTAGATACACATATTTTTTTATTAAATTATTCTATATATCTTATGCTTAGGGGCAGTGTCATTGTGGAAAATAGTCTTCCCAATTGCATATGTTTTATCTTAGGATACAGATTATTTAAAACAATTGTGATGATGATGATGATGATGATGATTATTATTATTATTATTATTATTATTATTATTATTATTATTATTATTATTGACTTGGGACAATGTCCCTATGAATAAACTAATAAAAATAAATTAATTAAATAAATAAATTAGATGGTTAAACACTTTTGATAAACAATGTATACGTCCCTCAAGTCCTTCTTCAGAAGTGGCACTTCAGTCGCAACAGATTTAAGTCAGATGTATGCTTCTGCATAGTCTACATGGAGTCTATACCTATCCAAGTGCTCTATGTCATTGTGAGCTCTTATACTTATGTGATGGTGTGTCTGTATTACTATGCAATTCCAAAAATTGCTTGTTGATGTGTTTACTATGTCATTGTACTGAGTTTCCTGTTGTCTGTGTTACTTTATTACATGCAGTTCAATTTCTGGGAGGTACCAAATCAGGCTACACCACAGGGCTTAGTGAATGCAGCTATGCCAGACTTGACACAGAAGCAGAAATTGGCCTTGAGTCTCATTCATGCTTATTCACGCACTTATCCAATCAGTGAATTAGCTCACAGAAGTTACACCTGATTGATTGATCAGTGTATGAATCATGCAGTAGCTGTCCAAGCGCTTCAGTTAGTGCACTGTACATGTTGATCATTAAAATGTGGAAAATGGGATTATAGTGACCTTTCTTAGTGTGTCTGTTGTTGCCAGATGGACACACAATAGTCTTAATATAAACAAATAATAATAATAATAATAATAATAATAATAAATAAAAACATCAGTCTGGTTCAAACTGGCAGGATGGCTACAGTACAAAAATCAGAAGCAAAAATTTATATCAGAATGCATAGCTACTGTAGTTAACCTTGAGGTAGATGGACTACTACAGCAGAAGACTATATAGGCTTTTTAATCATATCAGCCTGAAACTAGATAGGTAAAGATTGGACAATTGAAGAGTTAAAGATTTCCAGTCTTCAATTGTCCATTTCTCCAAGTGTGCAGATGGTATTTCCAACACTACGTACTACTACTACTACTACTACTACTACTAATAATAATAATAATAATAATAATAATAATAAAAACCATCCATCTTTTCCTGTTTTAGCACCTGTACTAATGGCTCTTATCTGAAATCAAAATTCCAAGCTTAAGGGGTTACATTTAAACAGAACATGACACAAAATGTTAATGAATACAGGCCATTACATAAAAAACAACACATTCATAATTAGTGGCACCCTAAGTGATCATTTTAAACTGACTCCCTGTATTTTACTAGAACATCAGAAAATGAAATCTAATAGCATATATTGATTACAAAAATTGTATATATTTCCTGATTTTCATCAGTTATTGGAAATGTTATCAATTTAGCAGGGTTGAAAATTGCCACCACAATGTACAGTTATGGGGAGATGCAGTCATACACTGGTATCTGCCTTTTTTGGTTATCCCAGAATTGAATTGTCAAACAAAGCATGTTCAAAAATGATAATTTATACATACTTGATAAAAATGGAAATATCTGTTCTTGCAGTTTTCATTTATGTGGCATGTGCATCATGTCCCTGAGTTATCATCACATAATTGATAAGCACATCATATTAATGTAAACCTTGCAATTTCTATTTAAACAAAACCTTGAGATCAATCATGATTGTGCATTCAAGACCATTGTGGTATAAACAATAAATATTGTAACTTTTCTAACCTGTCTGCCTTACTGTAACTCCTGCATAATACTTCTTTTAAAATTTAAACACATCTCAGGACGTTTATTCTTTAGCACTGAAGTGGTATTTCATATTATTTTTTTTAATAAAGAATCCACAAAATCACAAATTTTTTGGTATTTAAAAATTTTATACTATCTTCCCTTTTCTTTTCTTTTTTTTGCACAGGGTCTAAATATTATAAACTCTGTGAAGCTTATAGGGCAACTAATATCCATGACAAATTAACACATGCTAAAGTAAAGAGAGAAAAGAAAGATTAGCTGACTTTGGAAATATTACATGGGTCTGCGAATGCAGAAGCTCTTGCTATTACTGCATTTGTCACTCTGGAAAGTACTTGTATGCCTTCTATATAATACAGATTGCCATGACATTAATTTGTTGTTGGAAAACATTTTGCTTTCTTTTTTCCCCTTCCTTTTTGTAGAGTATTAATGCACATCCCAGATGTATAATGTTTCCCTGTACTGTACATGAAAGGGTGAAAGGAAATTTGTAAATCATCTTAAACCACAAACTTGATATATCTGTCTAACTGTGAAGGTATCCATATGCTGCTACACACAACTTTAATAAGTGGTTTGGGAAGGCTTGCATGACCCTCATACACCTGGTTCTGTGAATTCATCATCTTTAATCAGCAACATAAAGATGCCTTAGAGATTTTTTATTTTCTAGTACTCATATAAATTGCATTATTGTAAAGGATACATAAATAGGATACAGCAACACTATTATTGCTCTTGTATATTTTTTATTCCTCTTCAATAAGTCTTTTTCCTGGACATGGTGGAGGTGGATCTGGAGCCTGTCAGTGGAACAGTGGGCATGAAGTTGGAATACACCCTTGATGGAACATTTGCCTTGGGGTGATTTATAGTACTGGCATATTTTCAGGATGTGAAAGCAAACCAAAGTACATGAAGGAAACTCACATTGGCACACATACTGTAGCATGTAAAATGCCACCCAAACAGTAAGAGTTCAGGATATAACAGAGACTTATCTTATAATTATAAGGTTCTCTTTGGGTAAATAATAAATTGAAGTTAGAATCTTACAATACTGTAGTAACAGCACAAAATTTAACAGTAATTATGGACTTCTTGGCCATAACTTTTTAATGCCACAATTTATTTGTCTGCAATGCCACGTTGAAGCTAGATGAAGCTTCTTCCAGAGTGAACATGGATACAATGCAGTGATAAGGATTTTTGAAGAAACAGATCTGAGAAAAAGGTGGGAGAAACCATGTATAGTCATTTTGTCATGACACGTCAAGCCACAGCCCCACCATGATCACCTGAGAACTCCCGTTCCACTTTCCCAACCACCTCTTTCATCTGACCGCCTCATTCTCCACACACCTGTACTCCATCAGTGATCACCCATCATGCCTATATAAACCTCGCCATGACACCACCACATCGCCAGTTTATTGAGTGCCTTACCAGCCCAATTTACCAGCGTTATTTTCGTCACAGCTTTTCATGATATCGACCTTGTTTTTGCCTCACCGACTACGTCTTTTGTCTCTCGCCTCTTCGGATTCTGACTGCTGCTATTTCCCGTTGCCGACCACTTACCTGCTATCGACCACGAGCTTGGATCACGGACTGACCCTCTACTACCCGGCTTTGACCATCGCCTGCTCAACGACCACGATTCCTCCGCGCTCCTCTTCGACCTCACGCTGCTCGCCTCAACCAGCTCACGGGGCGCTCTCTCTCTTCCGGCGCTGCATGCTCGCGCCTCTCCGCAATACTGCTGTCACACACCGGCTCTCGCCTCAGGCGCGCTGCTGCTGCTGCTGCTCAGCACTTCCGCATTCCTGCAAGGCAAACGTCACACACCGGCTCTCGCCTCGGCGCGCTGCTCCTGCTGCTCAGCACTTCCGCATTCCTGCGAGGCAAACGTCACACACCGGCTCTCGCCTCGGCGCGCTCCTGCTGCTGCTCGGCACTTCCTCATTCTTGCAATACCTTCCCCGCTCACACCACAGCACGGAGCTTAACCCACACACAGTCTGTAAATCACTCTGCCTACCTAAATCTGCGTTTGGATCCACCACGCCCTCTACCGACTCTGACAGAATAAACTGGCCCAAAAGTAATGGATCCAGCAGAGCTTGCTCACCTGAGGGGGGCGTTAGAGAACCAAGGAGTCCTCTTAGGGACACATCAGCAGGAAATCACACATATCACTACAACACTTCAAACCATCACCGAAACCTTGCAGTCTCTCTCCACTCAGGTTCAGAATCTACCACCTCCTGCATCGACTCCTAGACATTCCCCCCCAGTGCTTTCCCCCGTCTATGAGCCACGCCTCCCCGCTCCGCCTACCTACGATGGGAATCCAGCCACATGTCGCTCTTTTCTGTCTCAATGTTCACTCGTTCTGGAATTGCAGGCCATGTCATTTCCCACGGAACGCTCTAAGGTCGCCTACATCATCACCCTCCTCACTGGAAAGGCGAGAGAGTGGGGAACGGCACTATGGGATGCCCAAGTTCCATGCTGTTTTTCTTACAAAACCTTCACTGAGGAAATGAGGAAGGTTTTTGATCGTTCCTTCACTGGACATCAGGCAGCTAATCAGATACTTCAGTTACGCCAGGGATCACACTCTGTTTCGGATTACGCCATTGATTTCCGGACTCTGGCCCCCTCTTGTGACTGGGACGAGAAAGCACTTTTCGACTGCTTCCTCCATGGTCTTTCTGACTCAGTCAAAGACGAGCTCGCGGCTCGTGAACTCCCCTCGGATCTGCAGGGCCTCATTGACCTTGCAACACGCATCGACGCCCGCAAGCATGTCCGACGATCGGAACGGCAGCCGTGTCTTGCACCATGCACCCCCATACCGACCCTAGTCACTCCAGAGGCACCCCCTGAACCCATGCAGATAGGCCGCGCACGCATTTCACCAAGGGAGCGCCAGCGCCACAGAGACGACGGCGCCTGCTTCTATTGCGGCCAAACCGGTCACGTCGTACGATTCTGCCCACTAAAAGGTCAGGCCCCCCCGTAATTCTGGGGATACAGGGGGGCCCAGCTTCTTGTTCTTCCCCGGACCAGCGATCTTGTTTCTCAGTGACCTTGACCCATGGTGACCGATCCTATGCCACTTATGCTCTTGTGGACTCCGGGGCTGACCAGAACCTGATTTCCTCCTCTACTGTCTCCGAGTTTCTAATTCCCCTCACACCCCTGCGCCAACCTTTCACTGTTCAGGCCCTTGATGGTAGTAGACTAACTCCCATTACTCATCGCACCACCCCCGTTACCCTACAGTTTTCAGGTAACCACACTGAAACCATTACTTTTCTGACTATCCAAAACGCTCATGCACCCATTGTGCTGGGGCTACCGTGGCTATGGCTTCATAACCCCTACATCGATTGGAATAAGAGAAGCATCCTTGATTGGAGTCCCACCTGCCTCTCCTCATGTCTTCGCTCAGCTCCCACAGGACGGACCCCGCCTGCGTCAGAAGAGGAGATCCCTGACTTAACCAAGGTTCCCCCCGAATATCACGACCTACGACAGGTGTTCAGTAAATCACGTGCTATATCCTTACCACCTCACCGCCCCTATGACTGCGCGATTGACCTCCTCCCTGGCTCCTCCCCACCCAAGGGGCGACTCTACTCCCTCTCTCGCCCAGAGAGAGAGGCAATGGAACAGTACATCAATGAATCACTTGCGGCAGGGATTATCCGCCCATCATCTTCACCGGCGGGGGCGGGATTCTTCTTCGTCGAAAAGAAGGACAAGTCCCTCAGGCCTTGCATAGATTATAGAGGGCTTAATGAGATCACGATAAAGAACCGCTACCCCCTTCCACTGATGTCATCCGCCTTTGAACTCCTTCAGAATGCCCGCGTCTTCACCAAGCTGGATCTACGGAATGCCTATCACCTGGTCAGGATACGAGAAGGTGACGAGTGGAAGACTGCCTTTAACACCCCTACTGGCCATTACGAATATCTCGTAGTTCCATTTGGCTTAACCAATGCACCGGCCGTCTTCCAGGCTCTCATTAATGACGTCCTTAGGGATTTTCTCAACGTATTCGTCTTCGCATATCTGGATGACATCCTAATATTTTCACGCTCTACCAGGGAACACAAATGTCACGTACGCCAGGTCTTGCAGCGCCTGTTGGAGAACAAGCTATACGTCAAAGCAGAGAAGTGTGAGTTCCACTGTACCTCCACCTCATTTTTGGGTTACTCCATCTCCCCTATGGGCATCCAAATGGACCCCACCAAGGTCAAGGCGGTCACCGACTGGCCATCACCGTCCTCAAGGCGTGAACTTCAACGGTTCCTGGGGTTCGCTAACTTCTATCGGCGCTTCATTCGAAGTTATAGCACGGTGGCGGCCCCACTTACTACACTCACTTCATCAAAGGTCTCGTTCCGATGGAACCCTCTGGCCGATAAGGCCTTCAAGGAACTTAAGCGCCGCTTCACCACAGCCCCAGTTCTCAAGTTTCCAGACCCTTCTCTCCAGTTTGTCGTGGAGGTAGACGCATCCGAGACGGGAGTAGGGGCCGTCCTGTCACAGAGATCTCCGGAGGATAACAAGCTCCACCCCTGCTCCTTTTTCTCCCGCCGTCTCACACCCCCAGAACGCAACTACGGCATTGGAGATCGTGAACTTTTGGCGGTCAAACTGGCACTCGAGGAGTGGAGACATTGGTTGGAGGGTGCAGAACACCCCTTCCTCGTCTGGACCGACCACCGGAACCTTGAATACCTAAAGACGGCAAAGAGACTGAACTCACGTCAGGCACGATGGTCACTGTTCTTCTCCCGCTTTCATTTTACGTTGTCTTACCGCCCGGGTTCCAAGAATGTCAAGCCTGATGCCCTCTCCCGACAGTTTTCAACTCCCCATGACACGATGATACCGGAGACAATCCTTCCCCCTCATTGCCTCGTGGCAGCAACCCGACTTGAGGTGGAGCACCTCGTCCAGCAGTCCCTCAAACGAGAACCAGGCCCAAGCGCTGTCCCCCCCAACAAACTCTTCGTTCCCGCCTCCGTGCGTTCACAGGTGTTGGACTGGGCCCATAGTTCCAGGTTGGCGTGCCACCCTGGGGTGACACGCACCTTCTTCCTCCTACACCAACGCTTCTGGTGGCCCACGTTCAAGCAGGACGTCAAGGACTTTGTAGCTTCTTGCGACATCTGTTCCAGGAACAAGAACTCTAACCGACCCCCTGAGGGTCTACTCAGACCCCTCCCCATCCCTCACCGCCCCTGGTCCCACATCTCCGTCGATTTCGTCACCGGACTACCACCATCACAAGATAACACCTGTATCTTAACTGTTGTAGATCGCTTTTCCAAGGCAGCTCATTTCATTCCACTACCCAAACTTCCGACCGCCAAAGAAACAGCTGAGCTCCTGGTCAACCATGTCTTTCGACTTCACGGACTCCCCATCGACATTGTTTCAGACAGGGGACCCCAGTTCTCTGCCCAGTTCTGGAAGGCCTTCTGCAACCTCGTCGGTGCCACCCCCAGTCTCTCATCTGGTTTTCACCCCCAAACTAACGGCCAAACAGAACGGATGAACCAGGAATTGGAGAAAGCCCTAAGGTGCATGGCCTCTCGGGACCCATCCTCCTGGAGCCGCTTCCTCCCCTGGGTGGAGTATGCCCACAACACGCTCCCTACATCCTCCACAGGCATGTCTCCTTTCCACTGCTGTCTGGGTTATCAACCACCCCTTTTTCCGACCCAAGAAGAGGAGGTAGCTGTTCCATCAGCCCTAGCTTTTGTTCGTCGCTGCAAGAGGACTTGGCAGCGGGCCCGCAATCAGCTGCTACGCACTGTAAGCACCTTCCAGCGTCAGGCTAACCGTCACAGGTCATCAGCTCCCCGGTATCGCATCGGTCAGAGGGTCATGCTATCCACACGCGACCTTCCCCTTAAAACCACGTCAAGAAAGCTCTCTCCAAGGTTCGTCGGCCCCTTCACGATCAACCGCGTCATCAACCCATGTTCTGTCCGACTCTCTCTACCCCTCTCCATGCGTCGAATTAACCCCACCTTCCATGTCTCCCAGATTCGCCGCCTGGTCCCTTGCCCACTATCTACACCACCTCAGCCTCCCCCACCCCCCCGATTAATAGAGGGGGGCGAAGCCTTTACGGTCCGCAGACTCCTCAAGTCTCGCCGCCGCGGACGTGGCCTCCAGTACTTAGTAGACTGGGAGGGCTACGGCCCCGAAGAAAGAAGTTGGGTACCTGCTAGATTCATCCTAGACCGTTCCCTAATCACCGACTTCCACAGACTACACCCTGAGGCACCCACAAGAACGCCTGGGGGCGTTCATAGGGGGGAGGGTACTGTCATGACACGTCAAGCCACAGCCCCACCATGATCACCTGAGAACTCCCGTTCCACTTTCCCAACCACCTCTTTCATCTGACCGCCTCATTCTCCACACACCTGTACTCCATCAGTGATCACCCATCATGCCTATATAAACCTCGCCATGACACCACCACATCGCCAGTTTATTGAGTGCCTTACCAGCCCAATTTACCAGCGTTATTTTCGTCACAGCTTTTCATGATATCGACCTTGTTTTTGCCTCACCGACTACGTCTTTTGTCTCTCGCCTCTTCGGATTCTGACTGCTGCTATTTCCCGTTGCCGACCACTTACCTGCTATCGACCACGAGCTTGGATCACGGACTGACCCTCTACTACCCGGCTTTGACCATCGCCTGCTCAACGACCACGATTCCTCCGCGCTCCTCTTCGACCTCACGCTGCTCGCCTCAACCAGCTCACGGGGCGCTCTCTCTCTTCCGGCGCTGCATGCTCGCGCCTCTCCGCAATACTGCTGTCACACACCGGCTCTCGCCTCAGGCGCGCTGCTGCTGCTGCTGCTCAGCACTTCCGCATTCCTGCAAGGCAAACGTCACACACCGGCTCTCGCCTCGGCGCGCTGCTCCTGCTGCTCAGCACTTCCGCATTCCTGCGAGGCAAACGTCACACACCGGCTCTCGCCTCGGCGCGCTCCTGCTGCTGCTCGGCACTTCCGCATTCTTGCAATACCTTCCCCGCTCACACCACAGCACGGAGCTTAACCCACACACAGTCTGTAAATCACTCTGCCTACCTAAATCTGCGTTTGGATCCACCACGCCCTCTACCGACTCTGACACATTTATCTGAAACATAGCCCAGGGATCAATCAGATATACAGTACATGCACCAAAAATGACCAGAAAATGCATTTGACTCATACTCAGTAATCACACATTAAATATGAAAAATCAAGACCAGGAAAAACCAATGCTGCTGGTATTAACACTCAAGTAAAAAGCATTCTCATTATTAAGACTACTCTATAGTAAAGTAATACAATGCTAATATCTTCATCTCTGTCTCTATATTGCTTTTAATATTCATATTTGCATATGTATCTAAACCTAGTCGTAGCTTATATAAAAAGATGCATAGCACTGTGATTATACTGTATTTGTTAGTAGCTGCTCAGGACATTTTTAAAAAAGAATTTTGTTGCTACTGTTGCTATGAAAACATAAACAAACAATGTAGTTTGTTTATGTAGCCTTATTTAAACCACACACTTAAATGAGGCAATTTATAAGGATAAATAAATTTAAACACTTTAATGCATCAATCAGCAATCATGTCATCTGCACTAAGATAAAAACCTAAAGCAGGCATGACTTTTTATAGCACCCTTACTTTTAAATTAATAAACTTTTAAAAATAAAGCAAACCTTTAATGTATGCTTACTTTATTTCTAATATATACTGTACACCATAAACAAACAAACAAATAAATAAATAAGTACATTACCAGTTGGAAGTTTGGACATACCTTCTCCTTCAGCTCTTTTTTTTGTCACACATTAATACTATAAACATTCAAACCATGCAAGAATGTGTTTGTTTTGTTCACTACATAATTATAATGTTAAACAACCCAGAATATGTTTTATATATAAATGTTTGTTTGTTCAATCAAAAAAATCTTAAGAACTTTGAAAGTGCGGTTGACAAAAGCATCAAATACTGTCATGCTACTGTAACTGACTCTCATTAGGACTATCCCAGGAAAGGAAGAACAAGAGCTACCTCTGCTGCAAAGGAGAGGTTTATTAGAATGACCAGCTTTAAAAACTCGCAATTTACAACACCTCGGATTAGAGCCCTCATAAATGCTTCTCAATAAAATAAAATAAAATAAAATAAAATAAAATAATCTAAATAAAAGTGTCAGATATATTCCAACATGCACTGCTTAGAGAAGACTGAGTGAGTTGGGCATTCATGGCTGAATTGTGAAACAAACTTAATGGCTACCACAGCTTTTTGCAGTGTCATTCCATCCCATCTGGGCTGCACTTAGTGGGACCATCATTTGTTTTTCAACAGGACGATGAGCCCAAACACCCCTTTAGGTTATGTACTGTAAGAGCTAATTGTCTAAGACAGAGAGTGATGGAGTGCTGCATCAGAAAACCTGGCCTCCACAATTACCTGATCCAAATCCAGTTAAGATGGTTTGAGATGAATTAGACTGGAGAGTGAAGGCAACGCTGCCAACAAGTATTCAACAACTCCTTCAAGACTGTTGGAAATCCATTCCAGGTGTCTACCTCATGAGGCTGTCTGAGAGAATGCACTGCATTATTTGTTCAAGTGTGCACTGCAGTCATTAAAATGTGGCTATTTTAAAGAATCGAAATTTAAAACTGGGTTATTAAATAAATTTTTGATGACAACATAATTACAAATTTGTTCTGTAATAATATAAGCATTTCACTGCATATCGTACTGTGTATGACTGTGTATGTGACAAATAAAATTTGAATTTGAATATAAATATACATTCAGAATTAATATAAAATGTTAAAAACAATAGAAATAAAGATAAATGCGTAAGAACCTGTGAATAAGGTGTGTCCAAACTTTTGACTGGTCAATGGTCTGGTCAAGAAAAAAAGGAATAAACCAAACTTTCTCCAAAAAAGGAGAACGTAAGACCGTCTAACGTCTTAGGCCTGCCCAGACATGAATAAATATGAGATGAGAGGAAAAATTATGCAATTGGGAGGTGCCACATCAATCTGATCTGAGCAGAATTAGCTCACATCTCATGAATATTAAAAAGGTTTCTTGACTTAAGAAGGAGCAAACAATGATGTAATTGTTAAGTGAAGGTATATAAACCCTGTAAAATTAGGGAAGTGAGAGAGGAAAGGAGAGAAATCTTGCAGTTTTTATCTGTTCGTCTTTTGTCTGGCTAGTCCAGTGCCGTCCATTTACTTTTGGTTGCAATAAACTCTTTTGCTATTTCAGTACTTGAGTAGTTATTGATTTTGTTTGGAAAATTTACATAGTTCACAACAAATTTGCCACGACACTGTATGTGTAACATATTGGTTTTCTATATGGCTAATCACTCTCTGTAACTGCTAGTCTCAGAATTTGGCCCTTTCTTGCAGTTATGATAAGGAAAAAGAATCCATTTAGCTACTTAGATCCAGTCCCCACTCTTGGTCTTCACTAAGAAAGGTAATGTTGGAAGAGTGAGCAGGTTGTAAGTGGGTAGCTATGCCTTTCCTTGTTCACTAGATGAGTTCATGTCTGCAAGAGCTGGAAGCAAGAAAAGGATTTTATCAATACAATTTACCATGCAGTGTAATTTCCTCTAAGACTGTAATGATACAGAGCCAAACCAGTCAGAAATAGACGATGTGTTGACCGATCCTATTACAGCTGCACAAAATTGCACCAGCAGAGCAATTTTGTGACAGGCTAAATTTCATAAGCAGCTGCAAGACATTTTCGATGCCAGCAGAGTGATTGTGGCCAAGTTAAAGCAATGAGGATTTTCAATCACCAATAACCCCTTCATTTCAAACTTGCTTTTGTAGTGAACCAATAAAACTTTATAATGGTGCAGCTACTTGAAACCTTGCTCTGTGCAAATATAGCAATGTATTAACAAAGAGAAGGCCTTGAAAGCAGTAGAGCACACAGAACTTTCACAAAGCTACAGAGAAGCTAGAAAAGGTTTTTCATGTTGTTCTGTCCTCTGTGAATTTCTCTTTCCACTTGCTGTCAGTCATTCTCTTCTATAATTTAAAAAATAAAACGAAATAAAACAAATCTTCCATGGTGATTACACCGGCGAAAATGTTTGACCCTCAACCATTTTCACATTTTGTACTGTTACAATGTGAAAATGAAATGGATTTAATTGGGACTGATTTTCACATTATGTCTCACAGTTGAAATGACAAAATATTTGCTTTTATCATGGTACAAAGGCTGATAAAAACACAAAAGCAGAAATTGGTCATTTCCGTATTCACCCACCTGGATCGATACCATGTTCAACTGCAAGTCTTCTTGCATGTATCAGTTTTGAAAATCTGGATCCTGATATTTCTACCAATTTTTCTTTGAAATTCATTCAGTCATTGATTTGATGAAGAATGTAATGTTGAATATATATATTTTGGTAGTGTGAATACTTATGTAACGGACTGAATAAATCACTGCAAGTCCAAGTTTGAGGTTGTTTACTCATAACATGGTATTGCAGGAATGAATTGTAAATCCTAGTCCTTTGTTAAAGGACACTGTCTGTGAAAACCCAGGTAAATATTTTTTTTTTTTTGAGAGAGAATGTTGTGTATATAAAATCATGACTTTATGCATAAAATAAAATGATAAAAAATACTTTAACTTGGTTTTCACAGATAGGGTCACAAATGAAGTTTAAGAATCTTTTGCAACCAATGACACCCGAGATGTTAACAGACACAGAAAAGTTTGAATACAGCTGAGCATCTAATCACAGGACAACTTGTACTATCACATCTTCTGCTACATAATGAAGAAGCTCATGTTGTCAGATTACACAAAGTGACAAACACTTGACACCATTCCTTGAGGGCCACTGCACTGCAACCTAGCATTCTAGCATACTTGATTCTATCCATTAGCTAATTACTAAACCTTTCATGTCTTAAGTCAGGCATGTGAAGAATTATTTCTCATAATTCTTGCAGGTAGAACAAAATGGCAAAAAAAAAAAACGAAATTTGTAAAGAATGATAAGTTTACCCTTTGCGGTAATATGCAGAATCACAAAAAATACACTATATGGACAAAAAAGTATTTGGCCAAAACTATTAATTAGTAAATTGTTTCAATCAGCAAATTGTTTCAATCAGACCCCTTATACCCAGTGAAGGGCAATCTGAATGCTTCAGCATACCAAGACATCCTGAACAATGCTATGCTTCCTACTTTGTGGCAACAGTTTTGGGAAAACCTTTTTCTATTCCAACATGACTGTGCCCCAAAGCACATGGTTTGATGAGTTTGGTGTGGAACAACTTGAATGAAACACACAGAGCCCTAACCTCAATACCATTAAGCACCTTTGGGATGAATTGGAATGGAGATTGCGAGCCAGGCCTTCTAGTCACATCAGCCTGACTTCATAAATGCTCTACAGTATGAATGGGCATGAATTTCCACAGAAAACACAAAATCTTGTGGACAACCTTCCAAGAAGAGCGGAAGCTGTTATACAATAGCTGCAAAGGGAGGACTCCATATTGAAGTTTATGTATTTGGATACAATGTAATTGCAGGTTTGGCATAATACCTTTGTCCATACAGTCCATATTAAACTATTGTTGGTGATCACATTCACTTTTGACACAAATACAGCTTATAGAAAAAATAATAATAATAATGATAAAGCCCTTTCTGTTTGTTTAAAATTGTTGTGTAAAATCATCTGACATTAAAGCAACACAACAAATGTTTTACTTTCAATGTGGTAGATTATCCTAAATTTAACAGTCATTTGTGTATTGTATTTTGCAGTTATATTATGATTTTACTCAATATTAGTATGTTACAGATTTCAACATACTGTTAAAACTAGAACATACGGTATCACATTAGGTGAAAAAAGGTAACTTTTAAATCTGGAAAAGTCTTGCTTTAACATTCTAAAGGAGACAATTTCCTTTCAAATATCATATGCACCCTAAAGAATTCACAGTTTTAGATCATGCAAGTGCCATGTTACCACCTGGCCCTTGACATTTTGATAAAAGATATTTAAAAGAGCATGCAATTTGATCTTATTAGAGACAGACAGGGTGCTGTTAATCCAGTACAAGCGCCACCATCAATATATAGACTTTTAATATACCCAACACTAACACCTTGGTCTTTGTACAGTAATTATTATAAATTTTTAAGTGCATTTATGGAGTCGTTATAGGTTTTTATCACCTCCTTACAGCATCCGGCAGCCAATAATCCTCATATTAAATGTAGATGGAAGTAATGATGAAATTAGCAAAGTAATATTTTAAGCAAAATAGTGATGATTAAACACGATTGGGGAGCACAAGAGTGTAGTGGTTGGAACTGTCGCCTTGCACTTCCAAGGTCCAGGCTCGATTACTGTCTCTGTGTGAATGGAGTTTGCATGTTCTCCCTGTGCTTTTTGGGTTTCCTTCCTGTACTCTGGTTTCCTCCCACAGTCCAAAGACATGCAGATTAGGCTAATGGGTGTTCCCAAATTGCCCGTAGCGTGTAAGTGAGTGTGTGTGCTCTGCATTGAATTTGCACCCTGTCCAAGGTGTACTCTGCCTCGTGCCCCTAAGTCTGCCGGGATAGGCTCCAGGCCCCCCGCGACCCTGAATACCGGATGAAGCAATATAGACAGTGAGTGAGTAAGTAAACATGATTGATAGATATATTAAATCTGATGCACAGTAGAAATATTTTACTCTAAAATCATGGCTCAGGGGTTAGCACTGTCACACCTGGGTTTGATTCCTGTTCCTGTGCTCATGGAGTTTGTATGTTCTCCCCGTGCTTGGTGGGTTTCCTCGGGTACTCCAGTTTTCTCCCACAGTTCAAAGACCTCCAGATTAGGCTAACTGGCTTTCCCAAATTGCCCATAGTGTGTGAAGGTTGTCCAGGATTTTAACCTGCCTTGTGCCCTAAGTCTCTGGGAGAGGCTCCAGGCCACTGCGAACCTGTATACAGGATAAAGCGATATAAACCATGAGTGAGTGAGTAAGTGCCTGTAGTTTGATAATTTCCATTAATTTCATAATAAAATCTGATGACAAAATTAGCATATAATTTTTTAGCCTAAAAGATATGTCCCATAGCTGGCAACTTTTTAAAAAAGCTTTGCATGAGAGTCTGAAAATTAGGGCATTGGTTTTGTGTGTACAAGCCAAGGCATTGTCTAACACTAACCGTACACCTTACCCTGCATGGCTCAAGTTCTGTATATTCAAGGAGGACAGATAAAATTACAATATCTGCATTGATTTAAATCAAACAGAAAACAGTGCATCACTATTGACATTTACTGTATAAGAACATTCATGGGATAACATACTTGATTAGGAGAGGATCAAGCAAAGCACATGCAATATTATGCGAAATGTACTGTATAAGGGCTCTCGCATACACTTGTATTATACTACCAAAGTGTAGAATCAAGTCACAAAATAAGAACAGAAATCAACAGATTAAAGATATTTAAACGCATTTAACTGTGCAGTCAAACATAAAGTGACAAACTGAGACAGGGATGAAAACTCCTGAAGACGGAAAGCAAAAAGCAGAAGTAATAATAATAATAAGAATAAGAATAATGAAAAAAAGAAAAGGCAATCAAAGAAGAATCATTATTATATTATAAAATAAAAAAAAAACTATCTTGAATATACTGCAAAGTGGGATTGTGCGGCATGTATGATTGTGAATCAATCTCTCTCTCTCTCTCTCTCTATGTTTGTGCGATTTCTTTCTTAATCATGTTTGTTAGCCTTTGAGTGCTATATAAAAAGTGCTACATGATTAAAAACAGTGCAAATACAGTGGTGTGAAAAACTATTTGCCCCCCTCCTGATTTCTTATTCTTTTGCATGTTTGTCACACAAAATGTTTCTGATCATCAAACACATTTAACTATTAGTCAAAGATAACACAAGTAAACACAAAATGCAGTTTTTAAATGAGGGGTTATATTATTTAGGGAGAAAAAAAATCCAAACCTACATGGCCCTGTGTGAAAAAGTAATTGCCCCCTGAACCTAATAACTGGTTGGGCCACCCTTAGCAGCAGTAACTGCAATCAAGCGTTTGCAATAACTTGCAGCGAGTCTTTTACAGCGCTCTGGAGGAATTTTGGCCCACTCATCTTTGCAGAATTGTTGTAATTCAGCTTTATTTGAGGGTTTTCTAGCCTGAACCACCTTTTTAAGGTCATGCCACAACATCTAAATAGGATTCAGGTCAGGACTTTGACTAGGCCACTCCAAAGTCTTCATTTTGTTTTTCTTCAGCCATTCAGAGGTGGATTTGCTGGTGTGTTTTGGGTCATTGTCCTGCTGCAGCACCCAAGATCGCTTCAGCTTGAGTTGACGAACAGATGGCCAGACATTCCCCTTCAGGATTTTTTGGTAGACAGTAGAATTCATGGTTCCATCTATCACAGCAAGCCTTCCAGATCCTGAAGCAGCAAAACAACCCCAGACCATCACACTACCATATTTTACTGTTGGTATGATGTTCTTTTTATGAAATGCTGTGTTACTTTTACGCCAGATGTAACGGAACACGCACCTTCCAAAAAGTTCAACTTTTGTCTCGTCGGTCCACAAGGTATTTTCCCAAAAGTCTTGGCAATCATTGAGATGTTTTTTATCAAAATTGAGACGAGCCTTAATGTTCTTTTTGCTTAAAAGTGGTTTGCGCCTTGGAAATCTGCCATGCAGGTCATTTCTGCCCAGTCTCTTTCTTATGGTGGACTCGTGAACACTGACCTTAATTGAGGCAAGTGAGGCCTGCAGTTCTTTAGATGTTGTTCTGGGGTCTTTTGTGGCCTCTCGGATGAGTTGTCTCTGCGCTCTTGGGGTAATTTTGGTCGGCCGGCCACTCCTGGGAAGGTTCACCACTGTTCCATGTTTTTGCCATTTGTGGATAATGGCTCTCACTGTGGTTCGCTGGAGTCCCAAAGCTTTAGAAATGGCTTTATAACCTTTACCAGACTGATAGATCTCAATTTCTTTTGTTCTCAATTGTTCCTGAATTTCTTTGGATCTTGGCATGATGTCTAGCTTTTGAGGTGCTTTTGGTCTACTTCTCTGTGTCAGGTAGCTCCGATTTAAGTGATTTCTTGATTGAAACAGGTGTGGCAGTAATCAGGCCTGGGGGTGACTACAGAAATTGAACTCAGGTGTGATAAACCAGAGTTAAGTTATTTTTTAACAAGGGGGGCAATCACTTTTTCACACAGGGCCAGGTAGATTTGGAGTTTTTTTTCTCCCTTAATAACGTAAACCTTCATTTAAAAACTGCATTTTGTGTTCAATTATGTTATCTTTGACTAATAGTTAACGGTTTTTGATGAGCAGAAACATTTAAGTGTGACAAACATGCAAAAGAATAAGGAATCAGGAAGGGGGCAAATAGTTTTTCACACCACTGTAGGTTAATGTCGAATATTTTAATGTCGAATATTTTAATGTCAGTATTTCAAGACTATTGTCTCTCTTATCACTCCTGTATTATATTAGTTCATTTGTAACTGCAGTGTGAGCAAAAAAGGATGCCCCACTTGCCATTTGCAAGAAGAGAAGAGAAACATGCAGTGATTCTTTTTTTTTTGTAGTCTGAGGGTGGAGCTGGTGCCGTTATTTATTGAAGACTTTGTGTGCATATGCAGGAAGTGTTTTGTTGTGCAGAAACTGTTTAAAAGTAAAAAAAAAAAAAGTTTTATCCATCGAGTAGGAGCCGGACACCCATCAACATACGCTGCTGATGACAAACATTGACACACACCTCCCCCCACACTATATGAAAAAACATAATTTTTGTTGAATCATCCTCCATATAGTCCTGATCTTGCTCCTTCCTCCAGAATTTCACCTGTTTGGTTCCTACCTAAATAGGGGAAGTTTCACTTCTGATGAAGAGCAGCGCATTTGTGGCTCACAGCTCTGCCTAAAACATTTTTAATGAAGGAATATGAAAGCTTGTTGATCAAGTGTAGTTGAAAAAATATGTTGTGGTCTTTTCTAAAAGTAGAAAGTATGATATTATACTGAACAATCATTATTCAATCAAAGTATTTATTAGAGGAATTATATTTGTTCAATTCAGTGTACTTTATTTGGAATAAAAGACCTGGCTATTTTAAAGCACAGTATTTCTGTTTATTATGCTTGCTTATTTAATAAGACACACAAAAACATAATTAAAGGCTTAATAAATAAATCAATAAAAATAAAATGGTGCAACCTAATTGTCTATGAATGAGTTTGACTATATGATTCAATGATAATTATTAAATAAATATAACATATCAAGTTATTAATTGGGATTCATTTTCTTCTCAATCAATAATATGACATGCCATCACTGAGAACATGTACTGTATACTCTAATACAAAAGCTATTTATTTACAGCAGTTTTTTTTTTTTTACTCCTGAATGACAGGCACAATATTTCATGAAATGATAAAATTTAATATCAAGACAGACTTTTTTCATGTTAACTTGAAAAGACAGATCGTCAATTGGGTATCTGACTGACAGCATCAATCCAGTTCTATTACCATTTAATGTTGAACCACACTTCAGCCAAGAATTATAGATTACATGCCACATCACTGTTTTAGACAAAAGATGACTGCAGGAAAGTATAAAAGTATTTAAAAAAAATCTTTAGGGAAATTAAGATAACTTTATGTTTATTGTTGTCAGATCTCTGACACATGTTTGCAATATTTTATTTTTTTTACTCAGACTGTATGTTACAATTTAGCTGCAAATGCAAAATAGACAACTAATTAAAACATTCAGTATTTAAAGGGGCGGAACGGTGGTGTAGTGGTTAGCACTGTCGCCTTGAACCTCCAGGGTCCGGGTTCGATTCCCGGCCAGGCTCGATTCCCGTCTCTGTGTGCATGGAGTTTGCATGTTCTCCCCGTGCTTGGTGGGTTTCCTCCCACAGTCCAAAGACATGCAGATTAGGCTAATTGGCATTCCCAAATTGACCATAGTGTGTGAATGAATGAGTGTGTTTACAAAGCTTTAAACTTAAGATTTTTTTGTCGAGAAACAGCATGTTAACTAGCCAACTAATTAGCATTTTTTTTATTATATAGCACCTATCCACTACCAGTAATAGTACCTAGGTGCAGAACAATGTAGACAAAAATTGTAAAATTAAATAATAAAATGGACAAAAAAGACATACAGTTAGGTAGTGTAACGGGTTCGACCCTTGTGCAGACACATGGACACAAGGCGAGGTCTTATGAAAAATAGGGTAATTTTATTTCAAGAAAAGGGGTAAAGGAGGGAGGAAGAGAAAAAGAGAAGGAAAGAAGTGAAAGTGTGGAAGTGCCTAGGTGGTATGCAGGCACACGTCTAACAAAAGGTGGCTGTGAGCAGAGTTCAAGATGAAGTACGTGGAGGAAGCACTCCCATAACGGTGACCTCTTCCACTTACAGGAGCCAAGACCGGCCCCTCCTATCTCTCTCTGTGAGTGGCCACAGGCCGGAGTCTCTCCTGGATGTTTCATCGGCTTAACCGGCTGGGATCAGGGGCCCTAACGCAGTCCTCTCTGCAGCCTTTTCCTCTTCGGCAGCGGAGATGTCAGCATTATAAAAGCAAAGTGCGGAGTTTATTCCAGGGTCCGGAAGCACAGTTAGTGGAGCTTTCAGTGAGTGGCACGCGAGCAGGGAAATATTACATGCCCCAGAGAATATAAAGAGTCTACGTAGGGAGCCTACTGGAGTAAGCGAGGAGCAATAACAGATTTAGATGGCAGCCCCATCATTGATGCATGCCGTGACATTGCACCTCCCTCAGCTCCAAGCTCACCATTACTGCTGGCACTCCCGTCAGTGGGTAAGACCTTGGCCACATTAGGGACTCGATCCAAGGTCCATGGCGGGTGCTCCTGTGCCACATTCTCCAACAGTGTAACGGTGTGCATGACCCTTGTGCATGGGTAGCACCACAGACACACGGACACAAGGCGAGGTCTTACCCTTTACAGTAGCTAGATTTTATAGCTTATTGTACAATTAGCCAAGGTTAAAGATAATTAACTTTAAAGCACAAAAACTCCTGACGTTTAAATTTGGGAAATTTAACAGTGTACAGTAGCTAACACAGTACCTCTTAGGGCCTTAACATACTACAAGCATAGACTGGAAAGATTGGATGGGGCAATGATTTCCTTGTTTAATGGTGAAATCTGTAGGTATTTCAGCTGCGTCCTTCCCTGCTCTACCATTGTGTAGTAAGTAGTCTCTTTCCCTAACAGCTCCAGGGTCTAGGTTCAATCATGCATTAGGCTGATTGGTTGTGTGGAGGTTTTGTGCATCTTTTGTTAAGCACTTGGCTGAGATAAATTGCCCCTAAATGTGTATGAATATTGTATGCCCAGCACCCCATGCGAAAATGGTGTCCCATAATTAGTGTTTCTTCAACAAGAATTAAGATGGGAATAGTGCAGTAGGTGTGGACTTGACACAGGTCTAATTTAGAGCTAATACAAGACTAAGTATCATTCCCTACACACACACACACACACATACACACACACACACCCTAACATATATATACACAGTTAGTCAACCTTTTAAGGTTACTCACGTTATTAGATAAGCCACATTGAATGGCTAGAGGTTGGCTGCTTTTCCTTCATCCCAAACCATTTCAAATAGATTTAGATCAGGTGACTATGGTGGCTAAGTTATCTAATGCAGCACCCCATCACTGGACAAACAGCTATTACATAATAGGTCACTGTCCTGTTGAAAAACAAATGATGGTCCTACTAAGTGCAAACCAGATGGGGTGACATGTTGTTGCAAAATTCAAAATGCTGTGGTCACCATGCTGGTTAAGTATTTCTTAATTCATAACTAAGTCACCAACAGCATCGACAGCAAATCACCCCCACACCAGCACACCTCCTCCATGCACATTCAATAAAATTGTATTTGTATAACAATGGTCATTGTCTCAAAGCAGCTTCACAAATTGGAGAAAATAATGGAAATGTGTAGGAGAAAATAAAAATGGATAGATCATGGTGATCTGATTATCCCTGATGAGCAAGCCAAGGGTGACGATGGCAAGGAAAAACTCCCTGGGACAGCAATAGGAAGAAACCTTGAGAGGAACAACAGGGAACACTGTTCAGACGTCTCTATGTCTACATCTCTATGTCTACTAACAAAGACATTTCGGTTACAATCAAAAACCCTAATTTAGACTTATTTCCCACTGATCTAGTGTCCATTCCTTATGTTTCTTGGCTGAAACAAGTCTCTTTTGCTTGTTGTTCTTCTGAAGTAATGGTTTCTTTTCCAAAATTCGGAAGGAAAGCCTGTCTCCTCTGAACAGTGGAAGAATTTGTATGGGCTCTGACCTGAGGTGCTGTAAATTAGCAGTTTCTAAGGCTGGTCATTATAATAAACTTATTCCCTGCAACAAGGGTAGCTCTTTTGGTCTAGAGGCATCTCTCTCACATACATATATACACAGTATATGAATGTGGCGGGGCCGGCGGCGCGAGGGCATGCGCTCGCTCGCCCGACGAGGGCAACTAAATGTTAAGGTTAGTACTAAAGATCCGATTACGCTACCCTGGGACTAACCCCAGGGACAAAAAAAAAAGAATTTAAAACACTCAATTTAGAGATCAAGCACACAAGTTCGTCTACTTCACAGCAAGCAGGAGACATGGATGAGATATAAAAAATTTAATTTTATTAATACAATTATTTAAAACACACTAAAAACAAAAGAAACCAAAAGAAACCCCAGGTCAAACAGGCCCACATGGAAAGAACCTATATGAGGATATATGCGCATATATGAAACCTATATGCAGAATATATGCGCATATATCCTCACCTACAGTATATGAGGACATATGCGCATATATGAAACCTATATGCAGTATATATGCATATATATGATAATATATATGCTGCATATATGCGTATATATGCCAGATGTAGGCAACATTGAGGTGCATATACAGTGGTGTGAAAAACTATTTGCCCCCTTCCTGATTTCTTATTCTTTTACATGTTTGTCACACTTAAATGTTTCTGCTCATCAAAAACCATTAACTATTAGTCAAAGATAACATAATTGAACACAAAATGCAGTTTTTAAATGAAGGTTTACGTTATTAAGGGAGAAAAAAAACCTCCAAATCTACATGGCCCTGTGTGAAAAAGTGATTGCCCCCCTTCTTATAAAATAACTTAACCGTGGTTTATCACACCTGAGTTCAATTTCTGTAGTCACCCCCAGGCCTGATTACTGCCACACCTGTTTCAATCAAGAAATCACTTAAATAGGAGCTACCTGACACAGAGAAGTAGACCAAAAGCACCTCAAAAGCTAGACATCATGCCAAGATCCAAAGAAATTCAGGAACAAATGAGAACAAAAGTAATTGAGATCTATCAGTCTGGTAAAGGTTATAAAGCCTTTTCTAAAGCTTTGGGACTCCAGCGAACCACAGTGAGAGCCATTATCCACAAATGGCAAAAACATGGAACAGTGGTGAACCTTCCCAGGAGTGGCCGGCCGACCAAAATTACCCCAAGAGCGCAGAGACAACTCATCCGAGAGGCCACAAAAGACCCCAGGACAACATCTAAAGAACTGCAGGCCTCACTTGCCTCAATTAAGGTCAGTGTTCACGACTCCACCATAAGAAAGAGACTGGGCAAAAACGGCCTGCATGGCAGATTTCCAAGGCGCAAACCACTTTTAAGCAAAAAGAACATTAAGGCTCGTCTCAATTTTGCTAAAAAACATCTCAATGATTGCCAAGACTTTTGGGAAAATACCTTGTGGACCGACGAGACAAAAGTTTAACTTTTTGGAAGGTGCGTGTCCCGTTACATCTGGCGTAAAAGTAACACAGCATTTCAGAAAAAGAACATCATACCAACAGTAAAATATGGTGGTGGTAGTGTGATGGTCTGGGGTTGTTTTGCTGCTTCAGGACCGGGAAGGCTTGCTGTGATAGATGGAACCATGAATTCTACTGTATACCAAAAAATCCTGAAGGAGAATATCCGGCCATCTGTTCGTCAACTCAAGCTGAAGCGATCTTGGGTGCTGCAGCAGGACAATGACCCAAAACACACCAGCAAATCCACCTCTGAATGGCTGAAGAAAAACACAATGAAGACTTTGGAGTGGCCTAGTCAAAGTCCTGACCTGAATCCTATTGAGATGTTGTGGCATGACCTTAAAAAGGCGGTTCGTGCTAGAAAACCCTCAAATAAAGCTGATTTACAACAATTCTGCAAAGATGAGTGGGCCAAAATTCCTCCAGAGCGCTGTAAAAGACTCGTTGCAAGTTATCGCAAACGCTTGATTGCAGTTATTGCTGCTAAGGGTGGCCCAACCAGTTATTAGGTTCAGGGGGCAATTACTTTTTCACACAGGGCCATGAAGGTTTGGATTTTTTTTCTCCCTAAATAATAAAACCCCTCATTTAAAAACTGCATTTTGTGTTTACTTGTGTTATCTTTGACTAATAGTTAAATGTGTTTGATGATCAGAAACATTTTGTGTGACAAACATGCAAAAGAATAAGAAATCAGGAGGGGGGGCAAATAGTTTTTCACACCACTGTATATACGTGCATACATGTACCTATATACTGTAGGTATACAGTATATATGCACGTATATATGTACGCATATATGTGCATATAATATAGGAAAACGGCCAATTTTATATATGTCACATATGTCTATATATATATATGCACGCATATATGCACGCATATGTGCATACATGTACATATAGGAAAACGGCCAATTATATATATGTCACATATATTAAAAACCTATATCAAAACCTATATTGAAACATATATGTTTATATAGGTTATTTCCGTGTGGGATGGCTTACTTAACTCAAGAGAAGAAAGAAAACAAAAAATAACTAAACCATACATCCAACGCGGGGCAACAAAGCCGCACAACACTCGACACAAACAGTCCCCTTTTGATACTGGTCACAGCAACACTGGCGTGAGGTTACTGGCAGCGTCTTCACGATCAGCGATTAGCAGCCTTAGCTTCCACACTGTTAGCAGCCGTATCTTCACAGCCATATAAATTGACACCACTAGCGACACCACTTGAGTAGCAACAGCCAACACAACATTAGCAACGAAAGGGAGCTTCCATTCAGGGCTCCGTAGCTAAAGCATATACAGGTTGCATATGAGCTGTATCCCATCATAGCACCACAGGGTACAAGGAAGACTGCAAGGCAATTGCTCACAGCTACATCAACAACTGCAGCACTGGAAAACACGCTGCCGCCTCTACACACAAGGACAACAAAGGGGAAACCAGGCGTGATGCCACCCAGGCAACAGTCAATCAGCCCTTAAATAAGGAGGTGCTTTGCTCTGATAGGCCAACACCACTGTCACTCACCTAAACCCACTATATATACAGTATATATATATATATATATATATATATATATATATATATATATATATATATATATGTCTGTTTAAAGTCAGATAGGTGCATTTCCATAACATGTCAACAGAAAGCATCCTCCAAAACATCTGAAACAATTTCATGGCTGAGACAGCAAGCACATTCCCTAAACACTGCTCTGGCCTGTTGTCAGTCAATGGGCTGACACGAAAGGGCATGTTTAAAGTCTGGATCTCAGGAGAGAAAGCTGCTCGCTTACAGCCCCCAAAATTTTGATTCTTATCTCAATTCAGACCCTAGCACTGTACAATCAAGGGAATTTAGCCAGGGAATTGTCTAGGTCAATTGTGTCCTGTACTGAATACTGGCTGAAGGGCAGCACAGTCTAATGAATGCCAAATTATCCCACATGCACCTGCCCTTTCTCATCACTCAGTTATGCAGTAGAAAAAGAGATGCTTTGAATGCTTTTTGGACCAAGTGCATGCTTTCTTTTCACTTACGGTATGTGGGGGGAAAATCATAGTGGGTGTCAGTCTTTGTAGCATGAAAGGCAGTACACATTATTCATGTATACCTATATTTAGACATTAGAAGATAAGAAGTTCAGTGTAGAAGGCCAATAGATCATGACTTTTAGTATAGTAAAAGGCAACAGCATAAGATATGTGAATGTCTTCAATGACATTCTGAGGTGGGCTGTTTTGAGTCATTGGTGTGAAACAGGTGGGAGAGTGCCCTCTTATGTAAATCCTGCTTAAATTTAGCATGGAGAGGTTTTATAGGTGTATTTTTTTTTTTTATCAGAAAAAAATGCCCTGTATTTAAACAGTGTAGAAAATATGCATAAATGTGACCTCATTCACATTCATACATAAATCACACCACCTACGTATATACAGTACCTTCACCACCCACTGTAATAGGAACACCTGCAGCCCTGCTCATTCATGTAATTATCCAACCAATTATGTGACATCAGTATTATTCATAAAATTCTGAACATACAGGTCAAATAAGCATCAGTTACTGCTCATAGGAAATATCAGAATAAAGAAACAACCTTGTCTTTGTGACTTCGCTCATGTTTATGTACATCAGAAGAATATCCTGGGATTGTCACACACACACACACACACACACACACACAATTTTTTATTAAAAATGTAATCAATCAGTGGAATGGAAATGTTAATCCATGTTAAATGTTAATCCAAATCGACACTTTGTACATCTCATAAAGCACAACAGGCGTTTTTCACTTGCCTAATTAGTATTTTCAGCTGTCTGATAATGAAAAACACCTCTACATTTACATTTAGGCATTTGGCAGACGCTCTTATCCAGAGCAACTTACATTTTTATCTCATTATACATCTGAGCAGTTGAGGGTTAAGGGCCTCGCTCAAGGGCCCAACAGTGGCAACTTGGTGGTTGTGGGGTTTGAACCTGGGATAGTCCGATGCCTTAACCACTGAGCTACCCCTGGCGCTCTACTACACACACTAACCATGTGTCTCACCCCTCATAACTATATAGACTGATCAGCCATAATATTAACACCATTAAACATGAACGTATTAAGATTTGTTATCATTTATATACCAGTACTGATGGCACAAGGGGAACCTACAAAATACTGGACATAATGGTATGGCTGATCATGTATATAAACCCTGCCATGTTCAATCATTTTCTTTCTGTCAGTATTTACAAAGATAAAGTTACAAATTTAATGTAAAACACTTGCTCTTAATCCTGAAAATGTAACAAAGATTAAATGTGGCCAGTAGATAAAATCATTGTTTTAGAGAGCAATCAATTGATCACATTCCCGAGCCCCTCTCCCAGCCTGCATGTTGCCGCCCTGCTAAGCTCCACAACCGAATCCGATTGGACCAATCACCCATGGGATAGACTGACTTCGTAAGGTCAAAACCAGCATGCTCAAGCAGAATTGACTACAAATACAACAACTTGCAACCTCCAACAAGCAGCTCGGGCTTCCGCCCTTGCGGGCGCTACGCCATCACTTTTGGCATCATCTGCTCTGCATGCCATAAGTCCTAAGTCCCACAATGAAGAAACCCTCAGGAGAAGTTCCAGAGCGCAGTCATCGGTAACCAGGCAACAACGCCTCACCGAAGGGCTTTCTTGAAAGACATCATCTCTACAACAGCGCACCAACCAATCAGCAATGCCGCGATTCCCTTCGTTGGTGGGAAACCACCGGATGAGAATGAAACATAACGCAAGTAAACAAACAAACCTGCATACCTTGCTGAAGTTGGTGCTTCTTCATAACTAAACTGTAAGATTAAGCCCAAGACTCTACTCTTGTGACTTTCATTGATCTAGTAAACAGTACTAGAATAACTTCATTAATTTTCACCTTCCAAACTGTTCCCTTTCAATTGCTGCTACACTCGATGCTGCGTGAAAATGCTATGGGAACATCTTTTTGTGTTACCAGTTGTGGAGCATGTGTGTATCAAACACGACAAATTTTGGCTATATTATAACCTTGGTCAGGTGATGTCATTTGATGAAGTGCACCTGCAGGTTATAAATAGGAGTGACTCGGAAACATCCTCAGATCTTTTTGTCTTCAGGACTGCATTGTGTTTGCGTGTGTGTGTGCAAGTGAGTTTAAAAGTGTTAACTCACCGATGGCGGAGTTTGTTAGGAGATGCGTGCCTCCGCGCGATACAGTAGATCTCTTTAGACATTCGCATTTCAAGCCGCGGTGTTTTCCTGGGGTTCACGTGTATATCTGGCAGATGCACATGAGACGGAATTCCCCCTTATTCTCACACTCTCGCTGGATCAGGAAGTTTTTCCATCCACTTCTCAAGCGCGCCTTCTTGTGAATGGGCAGGAGAGACTTCCTCTCTCTCGCTTCTGCGGATATGGAGGAGTTACTGCAGGTAAGTAATGCGTGCGATCGAGCGATTGCATATCGTCTAGCCACAGAAGCGAGATTCCCCCACATCAATTGCCTCGAAATGATGGCTATATTTCTGGCCCTGAAACACATCCTCCAGCAGTTGAGAGGCTACCATGTCCTAGTGCGGGTGGACAACACTATGGTAGTCTCGTACATAATTGCCAGGGCGGACTGTGCTCGCGCCGCTTGAACAAGCTAGCGCAACAGGTTCTGCTTTGGGCACAGGACAAGTTCCTCTCCTTCAGGGCGATTTACAATCAGGGGCATATGAAGGTGGGAGTAGACTTACTGTCCAGACAGGCTGTGACACATGGAGAATGGAAACCCTGTCCCGAAGTAACCAGTCAAATCTGGAAGAGATTTTATTTAGCAGAGGTGGACCTCTTTGCCAAGCAAGAAATGGCACAATGTTCCCTTTGCTCCTCTCTGACTCCTCCAGCCCCCCCTGGGTCTGGATGCGATGGCCCATACATGGCCCACATTACGTCTCTAATATCTCTCCTCGACGGCTCACGAGGAGAGAGCCGGTGATTGGGTGATTCCAGTAAGGAGGGATCTTCTGTCTCAGTCTCAAAGGACAATATTTCATCCCCTGCCCAAGCTCTGGAACCTTCACGCCACTAGAAGAACTTATGCCCTCATATGGAGTATATTGAAAGTTGTTGCATGACAAAACATGTAGACCCAGTCCACTGCTGAGTTTCTGCAAGAAAAGTTGTGCTCGGGCTTATTCCCTAGTAACCTCAGAACATAAGTAGCCGCCATTTCGGCTTGTCATGTTCTGACTGATAGGGTTTCTGTGGGAAAGCACCCTTTAGTTGCCCATTTATTCGTGGAGCTAAACGGTTGAGGCTGCACCCCTCTTTTGAACCACGAGAGTCAGCGCCTGTCGGGCTTCAGACCCTTAAGATGTTTTTTCTTATGGTTACTTCTTTGAAGAGAATTGGAGATCTGCAGACTTTGTTAGTCAGATTGCCTCATCTATTGCGCTGGCAAGAAACCCCCTTGCAGCAAGTGTGTGATGCGGCGGGTTGGTCCTCTCAGCACACATTTGTCATATTTTATAGTTTGGATGTTCATGCTACTCCGGGCTCATGGGTCCTCGAGTCAGCCTCACAGAACTAGGTCTGAGACCTCCTTGGCTATTATGCACACACGCAACAGAAACTTGGGGGTCCAGGCACTTGCAGTCCGGCGGCGTTGGGATTCTCGTTCCCATAGCATTTTCACGCAGCATCAAGTGTAGCTTTTGAAAGGGAACATCTCGGGTTACTTTGCTGTAACCCTGTTACCTGAAAAAGCAGGAACGAGATGCTGCACTCCAATGCCACACTGCTTGCGTGACTGGACGTCCTTTAAGACAAAATTGACCTGAGGATATTTCTGGTTCACTCCTATTTATAACCTGCAGGTGCACTTCATCAGATGACGTCACCTGACGTTTGATACACACATGCTTCACAACCGGTAACACAAAAATATGTTCCCATAGCGTTTTCACGCAGCATCTCGTTCCCGCTTTTCCAGGGAACAGGGTTACAGCAAAGTAACCCGAGACGTTTGCATGTATGTATGTGTGTGCGTGTGTGTGTGTGTGTGTGTGTGTGTGTGTGTGTGTGTGTGTGTGTGTGCGTTTAAGTAGCATAGTTTCATGTGTTGTAGATTAGTCAAATAAATTCTGGTTCATTTATAAAGAACTGTTTTCTTGGTCTTGTATTTTAAAGTCTAAACATTTGCCCAGGTCTTAAGTTACTTTGCTCATAATTGTTAAATACTAGATTTTGTGTTATCATTGTTGGCCACGTGATGAGCAGAACTGGTAAGATGCACTAAATTGTGCTAAATGCTGGTCAGGTATTCGATAAAGTGTACATTATAAATTTAGATTTAGTTAATTAAATTAACCCAAATCGTTAAAGGTTCGATACACCTCTGACCCAGAACTAAACACTACATATTAATGGTGAAGAATATGGCAGTCATTCGTTGTCATAATTATGTAAACCCTACAATAGTTAGTTAGCTAGTTACAATATTTTTTTATCTTTATTGGCAAGCAAAATATTATGTAACAAAAGCACACTGTAGCATACTGTAAATGTGTCATAGATTCTTTTATCCATTATTGCTTGATGCATCCAACGCACTTCAACACGCTTACCAGCCGGCGTTCTGAACTGGGAGAGTGGCAAACACAAATGTACACATGATGTGCCTGAGGTTCTCTGTTTATTAAGCAAAAAGAGCACATTTAAACTTTTGGCCATGTGCTGTGTGTCATTTCATCCAGATTAAAAAGAACAAGTCATTAAGTCATAGAGAGACCTGAATACAGACAGATGATAGGAAACACATTAACATTTCCAGGTTAGACAAAAGAGTTATAGCAGGTACAAGCTATTTGTGTAACGATGCAGGCCTTGCAAGGGGCAGTACTGTGGCAAAGATCCAGCCACAGTCTATGTAACAATCCGGCAAAACAAAGACTAAAGGAGCAGCATGCTACACAATTGGTGTGCGCACTTGCTCTCAGTTAAAGTGTTAAACACATAAAGCACATAAATCCCCTTTCTGAGGTGTTTAACACTTTAACTGAGCCCCATTCAGTCTGGAAGAGACAGCAGAGCTTTGTTTATTTAATGTGTTCAGTTTTAAGGTTTTTTTAGTTCCTAATTACTAATCCCATGCTGGCTCCCAATGGGAAGGTCTTCCCGTGCATGTCATAAGCACTCTCACTATCTCTCCAATTTTGTTGGCCTCCTCAGAAGCCCTGCATTAGGGCTCTTATAAATTTTATTACATCTCATGGTGAGGCTCTCTAATCCGCACCACATAAAAATTGGATGTACAGTATATTTGTCTGAACATGGGCTATCAGAGGTATTTCCATATAAGGAATCAGGAAGCTCAAATGAGAAGGTTGTTTTATTGACATAAAGGCATGGGGAAATTCACATAATGACAGAAAACCTTACAAAAACTCAACATAACTCTTTTGTAACTTTAAATCCTTACTATGCACACACATGTAATTATATTTAGTCATTGGGTCTTTTACGACACAGAAAGTTTATTTTAAAAAAAATGAAACACACACACACACACACACACACACACACACAGTACGTGTATCTCATGTTGTGATGGAGCTCTCGACTAATTGAATTAGAATCATTTAGGCCCAAGCCTCTCTGTTACAATAAAGAGTTCAATCCAATGAGTATGCAAGTCTTGCATGGCATGTGGCCATAACCATAATCGATATTGCTGTAAAGCAGAGGCAAGCCAAAGCAGAATGAGAGATACTTCCACACTGTGGTCTTGTCAAAGAGAGCAAGGAAAATATTGCACTCATAATAGGCCACCAGAGGATTGCCCAGAAATACAGTCAAGTCACTTGGGATCGAGGAGTCACTAATCTGAGGAATCGAATGCCTGGGTTAGTCTGTTGTCACTCAATAGGTGAAATGCCTTGTAAAATAGGGAGCTGTTACTTGTATAAATAACCAACTTACATCGTGTTACAATTACATATCACATAATTTTAAGATATAATTTATGCAGAAGCCTGAAAGATGGCCTGCCTTTACATTTGTGAAGGAAGAAGTACAAATAAAATAAATTATTTGAGTACACTTCAGGAGGATTGTAAAAAGAGTAATAAAATGCTAGTGGGCTTATGCATTAATCAGAGGGACCATTAAGTCATGGCAAAACTCTCACTAACTCATGGCTATTAGACTGTAAATATACTATTAACTGCATACAGTACATTAAAATCTCTTGACTTTCTTTGCTGAGCCTTAATTTCACTAGTCCTACTTGCTAAGATTTATATTTCATAATACAGTTATCTTTTGAAGAAGAAAAATCAGGTCACTTAAGTTGCAATTAATTACCATATTAACGTGCCATATGTCCCAAGATCTGTGGTTCATGAAGACAGTCTAAAAATAAGTTTTCAGTAAAATAATTCCTAGCACCATCCTTTTCAAACTCCTATCTCTACATTGATTATATTATTTACTTATGCATAAAACAAAATTACTCGCAATTATAATGTAATTACTGTATTCGCAGTTATATAATTTCACATAATTTTATTTAATTCTTCATGTTTCATCAGACCAGATCATGTTTCACCAGTACCTGCATGCCATATCTTTAACCTCTAATACCCTTTTATATTGCATGTCATTTATACATTTTATATATTTCTATTTTAATTTTATTTTATTGCAACTTGTAAATCTGTAAATGTGTAGATTTTACACTAAGTGCAATTTTTTTTTCTCTTATTGCAGGAAAATCTTTCTAAGAATGTTGTGTAGTCTTTAGAGAGTAGTTGAGACAAGCTATGGGTGTGTCAGGAGGTGCTTTCAGTTGACTGGACAACTACAGCTAATGTGATCAGGGAGACAGGTAAGAGGGTACTTGGTGTATCATTAGGTAAGGGAAAAGGGGACAAGGAGACTTGGTGTGGGAAAGAGTAGTGGAAGCTAGGTTAAGGGTAGAGGTGAGAATTTGTGAGCAGCAATATGGTTTTATGCCTAGAAAGAGTACAGATGCAGTATTTGGTTTGAGGATGCTGGTGGAGAAATACAGAGAAGGTAATAAAGAGTTGCATTGTGTCTTAGATTTAGAAAAAGCGTATGACAGGGTGCCGAGAGAGGAACTGTGTGTTGTATGAGGAAGTCTGGAGTGGCAGAGAAGTATGTTAGAGTGGTGCAGGACATGTATGAGAGCTGTAAGACAGTGGTAAGATGTCCCCACCACCACCACCCGTCTTCGACATCTCGACCCAAAACCGCTTCGCTCCTCTCCGCGAGACGGCACAAGACGTCCTGGTCATCGGAGACTCCATCGTTCGTCACGTGCGTGCTACCACGGCTAAAGGTAAGGTGCACACACGCTGTTTACCTGGTGCACGTGTTCTTGATGTTGCTGCACAGGTGCCTGCTGCCCTGAGGAGGAACATTGGAGCTGTGGTTCTTCATGCCGGCACGAACGACACCAGGCTGAGGCAGACGGAGATCCTAAAGAAGGACTTCAGGAGCCTGGTCGAGAAGGTCCGCAGCACATCACCCACGACAAGGATCATCGTATCTGGACCGCTTCCCACATTTCAGCGAGGAATCGAGAAGTTCAGTAGATTATTTGCTTTTAATGAATGGTTACAATCTTGGTGTCAACAACAGAAATTACGCTTTGTTGATAACTGGAATGTTTTCTGGGAGCGTCCTAGGCTCTATCACACCGATGGCCTACACCCTAGCAGAGCTGGAGCAGCGGTCCTCTCTGACAACATCTCCAGAACACTACGAACCATCTGACTGGCGGTAAGTCATACTGTAGATTCCAAACATATTAGACACATCACAACTCAACGTAGTGATAGACGAACACACATAGCTTGTCCTATAGAAACTGTGTCTGTTCCCCGAATACTGAGAAAAAAGAATAAATTTGTTAAATTTGCCCGAAACAATCTGATAACCATAAAACCAGAAAAAGGCAAAATAAGTAGTCAAAATCCACCTCTAAAGTTTGGACTACTCAACATTAGATCCCTTGCGCCTAAAGCACTTATTGTTAATGAAATTATCTCAGATTATTGCCTTGACGCACTCTGTCTCACTGAAACCTGGCTTAAACCAAATGAATATTTTGGTCTGAATGAGTCTACTCCGTCAGGATATTTCTATAAGCACGAGCCCCGTCTAATTGGTCGCGGTGGTGGTGTCGCCACTATCTACAATGATGTACTCACTGTTACCCAGAAAATAAGGCCCAGGTTTAATTCATTTGAAGTGCTTATCATTAATGTTGCACTAAATGAAATACGTAATAAACCCTTGCTATATTTTACCCTGGCCACCGTGTACAGACCCCCGGGGCCATATGGCGATTTTCTTAAAGAATTTGGACATCTGCTATCAGACCTATTGGTTAACTCTGACAAAGTATTGATAGTAGGAGACTTTAACATTCATGTAGATGATGCTAACGACGCTTTAGCACTCACATTTATGGATTTATTAAATTCCTTTGGGGTTAAGCAAAATATAATTGGAGCAACTCACCGCTTTAATCATACGCTAGATTTAATTATATCCCATGGTATAGATGTCTCTAATATAGAGATCATACCTCAAAGTGATGATATCACAGATCATCACCTCCTGACATATACTCTACCCGTAGAACAGATTAGCTGTGTCTCCCCACGTTATCAATCTGTTAGAAATATGAATCCCACCACTAAAGACAGATTCACAAGTAATCTGCCGGATCTGTCCCAATTTCTTATTAGACCCCTAAATGCAGATGATCTAGATGAAGTGACTAGCAGCATGGGCACTATTTTTACCAGTACATTAGACACTGTTGCTCCCATCAGATTAAAAAAAGTCAGAGATAAAACATTGGCACCGTGGTACAACAGTCATACTCGTGCCCTAAAGAGAGCAGCCCGTAACCTCGAGCGAAAATGGAGGAAAACTAAATTAGAAGTCTTTCGAATTGCATATAAAGACAGTATGTGCAGCTATAGACAGGCTCTAAAAACTGCTAGGACCGAGCATCTTAGCCAACTGATAGCAAGAAACCAAAACAATCCCAGGTTCTTATTTAGTACAGTGGCTCGCCTAACAAAACCTAAGATGCCCGCAGAGAGTATCCCATCACAGTTTAGAAGTGAAGACTTTATGGACTTCTTTAATGAAAAAATCAATAATATCAGGAAGAAAATAATGGAGGTTCAACCTCTAATAGTATCTCACGATCCAGTTCAGCCTATAGCTTCACATTTAGATTTTCACTGCTTTACAGGTATAGGACAGGAAGAGCTGTATAAACTCATCACCTCGGCTAAATCAACAACGTGCCTGTTAGACCCAATCCCAACCAGATTTTTAAAAGAAGTGATGCTTACGGTTGGAGAGCCACTCCTAAACATTATTAATTCTTCATTACATCTAGGTCACGTCCCTAAACCTTTCAAGTTAGCAGTTATTAAGCCGCTTCTTAAAAAATCTAATTTAGACGCGAATGAAATAAAAAATTACAGACCGATTTCAAACCTCCCGTTCATATCAAAAATACTAGAAAAAGTAGTATCAGCCCAAATTTGCACATTCTTGCAGGATAACAACATCCTTGAAGAATTTCAGTCAGGTTTCAGGCCCCATCATAGCACAGAAACTGCACTAGTTAAGATTACAAATGACTTGTTTTTAGCTTCAGACCAAGGCTGCATCTCATTGCTAGTCCTGCTTGATCTTAGTGCTGCATTCGACACTATAGATCATAATATTCTCATAGATCGCTTACAAAATTATATAGGTATTCAGGGACAGGCATTAAAATGGTTTAGATCTTACCTGTCTGATCGCTACCATTTTGTAGATCTAAATAGAGAACCGTCTGGTATAATGCCAGTGAAATATGGGGTCCCACAAGGGTCAGTTTTAGGACCTCTGTTGTTCTCAATATACATGCTTCCCTTGGGTAACATCATTAGAAGACATGGGATTAGTTTCCATTGTTATGCTGATGATACCCAATTATATATCTCAACTAAACCAGACGAAATACCTAAGCTGTCTAGATTAACTGAGTGTGTCCAGGACATAAAAGATTGGATGACCAATAACTTTCTTTTATTAAATTCAGATAAGACAGAGATATTACTTATTGGCCCAAAAACCAGCACACAACAGCTTTCACAATTCAGCTTGCGCTTAGAAGGATGTACTGTTATTACCAGCTCAGCAGTAAAAGATCTGGGAGTAATATTAGACAGTAACTTGTCTTTTGAAAATCACATTTCAAATATCACAAAAACAGCCTTTTTCCATCTTCGAAATATTGCTAAACTTAGGAACATCTTATCCGTATCTGATGCAGAAAAACTAGTTCATGCATTCATGACCTCCAGACTGGACTATTGTAATGCATTACTAGGTGGTTGTCCTGCATCCTCAATAAACAAGCTTCAGTTAATCCAAAATGCAGCTGCCAGGGTTCTCACTAGATCCAGAAAATATGATCATATAACCCCAATATTATCATCCCTGCACTGGCTACCTGTTCAGTTTAGAATAAATTACAAAATAGTATTACTTACATACAAGGCCTTAAATGGTTTAGCTCCCACATACCTAACCAGTCTTCTGATACGCTACAATCCACCACGCGCCTTAAGATCACAAAACTCCGGACTTCTGGTAGTTCCCAGAATTTCAAAATCTACAAAAGGGGGTAGGGCTTTTTCATATTTAGCTCCAAAGCTTTGGAATAGCCTTCCAGACAGTGTTCGGGGAGCAGACACGGTTTCTCAGTTCAAAAGTAGACTCAAGACGCATCTTTTTAATCTGGCATACACATAACTCATCCCAGTACTCATACTCCAGTACACCTATACCGAATGGCAACTACGCTAATTCTCCCCATCTGTTCTGTATTTCTCTACCCATCCCGAGGCATCGGGAGATTTTGCCAGCTTCAGTAGACAAAGGCCGACCCTGCGAGGTTCCTGAGGCATCCAGAGAAGGACCAGCTCCAGCTGGATTCAGCTTTATGATGGTTGGAGCTACACATGCTGCTCCTGTGCTTCCAGTGATCCAGACCTCATCTGCCCTCTGCACCTACTGACTCGTCCCTATGCTGAACTGGTCTTCATGTCAATTTAAATAATTTCTGTCATATTGAATTTTCACCTGCACAACACACAAGATGTTATATTTCTATCTGTTATCGCCCAAATGAGGATGGGTTCCCTGTTGAGTCTGGTTCCTCTCAAGGTTTCTTCCTATTGCCATCTCAGGGAGTTTTTCCTTGCCACCGTCGCCGTCACCCTTGGCTTGCTCATCAGAGGAATTTCATTCATTCGTCTCATTATTATCTGCACATTTTTCTCACACATCCACACTTCCAATTATTTTCTTTTCTATAATTATTATTATTATTTGTTTTTATTTATTTATTTTCTATTATAATTTTATTTATTTATTTATTATTTTATATATAATTATTCTATATACAGTTTTTTTTTTTTTTTTTTTTTAAATTTCTTTAATTTTTGTGAAGCTGCTTTGAGACAATGATCATTGTTAAAAGCGCTATATAAATAAAATTGAATTGAATTGAATTGAACTGTAGGTGTGACAGAAGAGTTCAAGGTGGATGTGGGTCTGCATCAAGGATCGGCTCTAAACCCCTTTGTGTTTGCTCTAGTGATGGACAGGATGACAGATGAAGTTAGACAGGAGTCTCCATGGTCTATGATGTTTGCAGATGACATTGTGCTTTGTAGCGAGAGCAGGGAACAGGTGGAGGAAAATTTGGAGAGGTGGAGGTACGCTCTGGAAAGCAGAGGAATGAAGGTTAGCCGCAGCAAGACGGAATACATGTGTGTGAATGAGAGGGACCCAAGAGGAACAGTGAGGTTACAGGGAGCAGAGGTAAAGGAGGTGCAGGATTTTAAGTACTTACATGTAGGGTCAACGGTCAAGAGCAACGGAGAGTGTTCAAATGAGGTGAAGAGACGAGTACAGGCAGGTTGGAATGGGTGGAGAAAAGTGTCAGGTGTGTTGTGCGATAAAAGAGTATCAGCGAGAATGAAAGGAAAGGTGTACAGCACAGTGGTGAGACCAGCAATGCTCTACGGCTTAGAGACAGTGGCACTGAAGAAAAGACAGGAGGCAGAGCTAGAGGTAGCAGAGCTGAAGATGTTGAGGTTCTCTTTGGGAGTGACAAGGATGGATAGGATCAAGAATGAGTTCATCAGAGGGACAACACATGTTAGATGTTTTGGAGATAAAGTCAGAGAGGCCAGATTGAGGTGGTTTGGACATGTTCAGAGGAGAGATTGTGAATATATCGGTAGAAGGATGCTGAGGTTGGAACTGCCAGGCAGGAGGTCTAGAGGAAGACCAAAGAGGAGATTCATGGATGCAGTGAGAGAGGACATGAAGTTAGTTGGTGTGAGAGAAGAGGATGCAGAGGATAGGGTTAGATGGAGGCAAATGATTCGCTGTGGCGACCCCTGAAAGGGAACAGCCGAAAGACAAAGAAGAAGAAGAAGCAGGAAAATCTTATCTTATCTTTCCATTTTTCGGTCATAAACTATTGTAGTGTATAAGCATTTCACTGCATATCATACTGTGTATGGTTGTTTACATATTAAATAAAATAATAATAATTCAAACTTCTGTTGGCTGACTGTTTTATCAGTGTTTCTGTTCAATACTGGTTTCCCAGCCACTGTTGTGCAGGTACAAATGTGGTACATCAGTTAATTTGTAACTGGTCTGATGGTGAACCTGGCACTGAAAAACTCATGGAAGAGCATACACAGGGCATTTTGATATCTGAAATCTGCTAAAATTTGGACCAATGCTCTATGGAAGGTGAAAATTTCTTAAAGAGAATCGAGATCATTACTATCAGCTTGAGAGTTAATGGCAGAGTATGGAATGGAAACATCCTCAAACACCGACCAGAAACAAATTTAAAGTCAATCATCATCTGGAAATTTGTTGATTACAGTTGTCTTGGATTCACATGGGCCAGTATTGGAACATTATCAGGAAAAAAGGTTCAACAATCAACAGTGCTTATTACACTGAGATACTTACTGTAGATAGATAATAAGTAGAGAGATATTCAGAAGCAGAGATATTCAGCAGCAATAGAGACAGTAGCACAAAGAGAGGATTGCAGATGTGATTGTTAGTACTGTAGATGTGATTACTGTATATCTTACATATAGTCAGGGCATATACTATATATATATATATATATATATATATATATATAGATAGATAGATAGATAGATAGATAGATAGATAGATAGCCCTGATCTTTTCTGTTTGGTCCCCTGAAAGCAGCCCTGCGAGGATCAAGATTTAATTCTGATGAAGAAGTGTAGACAGTGGTGCATTCATAGTTTGCAGCTCAGTCTAAAACATTTTTAATAAAAGAATACAACAACTTGTTGGAAGATGAACAGAGTGTATTAAAAAGCAAGGAGATTATGTTGGAAAACTATCTGTATAAATTTTACATGAAGAGTGCACATAGATTTTGCACTTCACTCTCGTAAATAAATAAATAAATACATTTCACAATGGAAAATAAAATCTCTATAATTATCAGCATCACCTACATGGTCCGCCTCATCACCTAGTATAAGATTATCAGAATTTAAATACTAAAAACCACAGTACACCGTGCTTAAGTACAACTTTCTGTTTTAATAAGGTAATAAGGTCATTACCAGCTGGTATCTGGTTACAAATGGAACTGATTAGACTCTATTTGACACTCATATAACATAACTGTGTTTAAGTCTTGAGTTCATGTTTGTCTTCCATCAAGATGCAGTCACTAGAAAATAGGATGTCAGTTAACGTGAAACCAGATAGGGGATGAGGTTCTCCCTAAGGCAAAAAGGCACCTTGTTGACCTCCATCTGCAGCTGGGCTTTGAAGGTCACATCATTACTCTCTACCTGGAGGTCGATTGTGGAGAACCCTTTATTGACCTCCACCTAGAGCTCGAATGTAGAGGTCGCCTCTTTGACCTCCACCTGGCGCTGGGCTGTGAAGTTCACCTCATTGATCTATGCCTGGAAATGTTCTCTAAAGCTCAACTTGTTCATTTCCTGGTGAATAGTGTGTTGGCTGGAGTTATGTGACTACACCTCATAAAGCAGCCTCCTTGGCTAAGCTCAAAACTTAAAATTGTAGCTTAAGTAGACTATGTTATATTACCAAAAGTACTCTGTTGTAGCTAGTCATTTATTTAATTCTTAACATCATTGATTCATGTAACTACAAATGACCATGGCTGTTCTGTTTTTGCACTTTTTTGCACTTTTCTTACTGCAATTAATATTCAATTAAAATGTATTTGTATAACGCTTTTAACAGTTGTCATTTTCACAAAGCAGCTTTACACAATTAAAAGAAATTATGGAAGTTTGCATGAAATGTGAATAAGTATAAATCAAAATGACTAGATTGTCCCTGATGAGCAAGCCGAGGGCGATGGTGGCAAGGAAGACAGGTCCAGAGGGCAGAGGGGGGTCTGGATTACTGGAAGCTCAGGATATCAGATTCTCAGACTCAATATAATCAAACCACATGGTTTTAACATGTTTCTTAGTTAGTAACCTAGTCATTGATGTAAGGATCTATCCAATAATGGAAACTTCAAAGGACTTTTGTAAGTCTGAATAAGATCATCTGCCAAATAAATAAAAGTAAATGATGTTATTATATGAAACACAAAGCAAATAGGGAACAGGATGTAGAAAATTAAGATAAACTATGCATGCTGATATGGATTAGAGCTAATTGCTAAAGCTAACACATGATAGCAACAACACATGCAAGAAAAACATGATCCCAATATCCAGAACTTCTTTCGACCAACCAATCAGAAACAAATCACAAAACTAATAGTGTGATTTAGGGCATAGTGCATGACTCTCAGGGACTAATGAGCACCTAATGAGCACCTAATGAGCACTGTAGTGCAGTGACTACATGGTGCTTTTTTGATATCATCTGCTGTAAGTATATACAGTATGATACTATAAATATATGAATATATATGAATTTGATAGTCATAAGGGGTCGCAATTATAATAGTCATGGATTACCCCTCAACAAAGTGTAAATTCTAGAAGCAGCTCAAAGCAAGGAAGCTTTATCTACACATAAATTCAATGTGCTAATGAGTAGAATTTGTAGTGAGTATGCAGTCCTTAGACATGATTTTCTATTTTATTTTTATTTCATTATTATATCTTTTAAAATGCTATTAAAATTGCACACAGTAAGATAAAAATAGAGGTGAAAAAGATCCCAGATGAGTCATGAGACCATTCATATTATAATGTATGCTGCCTTTAAATAATGTTTCACTGTAGACTTACTGCATGTTTTTTTCCAACACGAAAATATTGGTGTTTAAATAAAAATCTTAAGGTCAAAAAAATTAAGGTCACAGTATTTTTATTGACAAATTCATATTAATGCGTAATTAAATACAAAATAATACTTATACTAGCATGTTGCTTGTACATTGCACCTTACTACTGTTGTCAATTATTGTTATCCTTTATTTTGTTGAAACATTTGTATATTTGATACATTAATATGTTTACTGTGTATATTTTGTAAAAATTAGTTTTATATTTTCTTTTATATGGCAGTTAGTTCTGGCCGAATAATCCAATTGGACAAGAAGTATACTGTACCATGAGTGCTGAAATATCCAGCATAACAGAATTGTATAAGCATAACTCCATGTCATAAGTGTTCTAAAAATTGTGATGAGACAGATACTGCATATGAAAATATTTAGTTGAACAAAGCTATCAATTTCTAGGTTACTTTTTTTATCTATGTTATCTGATATTTTAACATCAGATTACTCAGGTAGGTAAACAGGAAATTTTTACTGTTATTTTTTCAGCTCCAAAATACAAATTCAACACAATTATAAATGGAAATATATAGTAACCTGATGTCAGTTAGTGGTACTTCTGCCATCTGCTATTGTGGCTGATGTCAAGGTAGTCACATGTCTGCAATGGGTCAATAAAAGCCATTATGGAAATTCATATATTGGACCCAGGATGTACAGAAATAGGCAAGTGCTCTGAGAAATCACTAGATCACACACATACTTGACAGGATTAAACAGCAGTACATCATTATTAATGAATGTCCTTATTATGTCAGTACATCATTATTCAAAGCATGTACCCACTGGATCAACTGCTCTTTTATAGAGTGTAGGATGAAGACCTTCTTTGGGGCACTTCAATCAGTAAAGATTCAATAAAATGATGTTGCAGCAATTATGCATCTGGAAGAGAGAATGGATTGTTTAGGATGGGAAAAAAAGTAGTAAGGGCATTTGTCTTAGATCTAGGTTGGAATGTCAGATATAATCCAATGTGAATAATAAATAAGATGCATCTTGCTTGATGCGTTGTTTAAGCATCTGTGCAAATTAGAATATATATTTATTTTTCTCTGCTGGGTTGAGCTTCCAATAATACAACTGTATACACAAGAGAATAAGCTTGGAGGGTAGGCATGTCACTGTGACAGGATGTTATTCTCTGATGCATCAGCTGCTTCCACAAATGGTAAGGGTGGATCTGGGTGATAATAATAAAGAATACTAAACTTGCCCTTGCGGGTATTGAATGCACTAGTGGCTAATTCATTTTACTTAGGGCTTTGGAGGCGTTTCTCTGAGCAGCCACTGAACAAAATGCTTAAGTGGAATTTGTGAAAAACCTAGCAGTCTTAGCAGTTCCTTGATGTTGTAAGGTTGAGGCCATGAGGAGACAATTATTCTATCATCTGTCATGAGCCTCTAGAGAATATGTACTGTATCCAAAAAAAAAAAAAAGAAAAACTGATGAATGATCAATCTGTGTCTGAGTATCATTTACTTCAAGCACAGTACAATAGGGTTTTTAACAGACACAAACACACAATGCCATGGGTTCATCTGTGTCACCTATTGTGTCCAGTCTTTTAATGGGAAAAGGGAGACCTGCACTTGTTTACACAAATTACACCCAGCCACTGTATATGGATGACACCAAATTAAAGCACAGGAGGTCGAAACTTTCATCACACTCATCAATGTTCTTAACAGTAACATCAGGTTCACACAGAAGGGTGTTACAGGATACCTGAATTGTGGAATACACATTGAAGAAGACGGAATTATATAGTAAACTAGTAATGGGAGTTGGTAACCATGTCACAATCAATAATTTGTTTGAGTAAACCAATTGAAGATTGGTTAATAATTGGTTCAACCATGCAGAACAATTCTTCTTTGATTAGTTTTTTTAAATATGTCAATCAAAAACAAATCGGAATTGTGCTACGTATAGTAAATTACAATACTGATACTTACAACTTACAAAAACAATGTCATAATTTTTTCCTGCTCTGCGCGCCAACACTGAAGTGTGTCTCCTGTAACATGAGGACAACATGAGTTATTGGATCCAAATTCCACAACCCGCGTTCCATGCAAAAATGCATCTTACCTTCCTCTCCACTTTCTCCTCCACCACCTCCTCCTCTGTTCAGCCAGCTTTCCAATGGCGTCACAATGGCTTACCTACTTGATCTGGTAATGCATTCATAAGGAGCGGGTGGAAGGTAAGAACAGCGTGTGTAGTGGCATGCTGACCTCTGACAAAGATGATTACTTTCCTATTGACCTGTGTTCCCTGGATGAGCTGTTCTACTGAAAGTCATATAAAGCTTCTTCAGTCCCACTGAGCTATATCTATATCAAGTTGATATCCTTCAAAGTTATAGTGTATTTAGAACAAATCTAATCCCTTTCTTTCTTGATTAGCCACATGGCTATAAGTCTAGTTCCAGCTAGTCATAAAAAAACTGTGTTGTGAGCATGTTCAGTTATTGCAATATATGCATGCATATTTATGCTACACAGCAGTCATCCAAGTATGCAGAAAATAAATAAATAAAAAATATGCATTATGGTATATTTTAAAACTTCTTGCTTTTTTAAATAATGGATCATTGGAAATGCACAGAAAATCGTTTGATCATTTGACAATATGTTGACGATTGTTCCATCAATACAGTAAACATACACATACAGTATTAATATTTACTATTTGACACTCGCCACCCTCTGGAGCACAAATGGAAGTAATCATAGCTCAAGCACAAACATTACTTAAAACCTGTAACTATTCAAACTTGGCTTTTATCAAATCCACAAAGAGGTTTATAGTTGAAGCACTTCCACAAGAGATAGAGAATAAAAGTACAATAAATGGAACAACATTGTCATTCCATATTTTAATGGAGTGTCAGAAAACCTCAGGAGTTTGAACAAACAGAACATACAGTACTGTACCTGGATCTTTCAAACCCAGCAACACGCTAAGGCAGAATCTTGTTCATCTCTAAGGCAAAACACCCAAACATAAACAAACCATTGTAGTTTCAGCAGTCCAGTGCACTGAGAAAAATAATAAATAAATTAATTAATAAAAAAATAAATAATAATAATAATAATAATAATAATAATAATAATAATAATAATAATAATAATAATAATAATAAATAAATAAATAAATATTTTTTTCCACAAAGTTATAGTGCAAAACTGGAAAGCTCCACAAGGCCGAACAGTCTATTAGACTTTGAAAGAGATTTTTTTTCTCTGTCTGTTCTTATGTCTGTCCAACTCAGCGTAAACAAGGCAAAATATACTCAACCTTGCAAAATTTTATTTCTTTGTATTAACAAGTTAGGCAGAGCATTCTGCCATACAGAAAGATAGGTAGAATGTACGTAGGCTTCAACCTAAAATAATAATTGTAATAAAAGTATTGTAATGTCATGTTTGTTGCATTGTCAGTTTGTCGTTCTTGTTTGCACATTTGCACATGCACTTTCTGTTGTCTCTTTTGTATAAAAACGTTGATAGTTCCCTGTTAACTTAAAATGTCAATCTGTCTTGTCCCAGCTAGTCATAGGTCTCTAAGTTAGCTAGTTAGTTTTTTGTTAATTTATGTTGGTAATTTATGTTGCATGTACATAGCACCTTGGTCCTAGAGGAATGTTGTTTCGTTTCACGGTCTACTAACTGTATATGGTTTAAGTGACAATAAAGCCTACTTGACTTGAGTAATATCATTGATTTACATTAAAGCTTATTTGTACCATTACTCTTTTAATTATCTAAAACTCTTTAACCGTCAATGCTAATTATTATATAGTATAGTGAAGTATACATGATACTGTATGTATTTTTATACAATGTCTATACAATATATATTTAGTAAATTTCACACAATGTGCAGAATACTAAAAATAGCTACATTCATTTACCCTAGAGTGTTTCCCTCTGAAAACCTTGAAAAAAACATTTCTAAGCTGTTATTTGTAACCCTGCCCATGTATTTTATGTACCTCAACATTCACTGTCAGTAAAAAACTTAATTAAGTGTTAGACAAACCACCATATACAGTACACTGATGAAGGAAAATGTGTGCATTATGCATTGCGCTCCATTCCACTATGACTCACAGAACATGACCATTGAGGAAGAAGTTATCAAAAGTAACAAACTCCACTTATAAAAAGCAAACAAGACACTTATAAAAGTTCAGTGTAACAGACGTAAAAAAAGGAAGATGGAAACTGAGGGAAACTATAATCATTTTGAAAGGGTGTTAATCTGGGTAATCTACTCCGCCATGAACGGTCCCAAGCTCGGCTGCAAAAGGAAGAGGGTTAGGCGTCAGGCTAGCACCCAAAAACCGTGTGGCCGGTTCTTCGGAGCAAAGATACAAACCAAGATTGGAACTTGGAGGGGTAAGAACACTATTTCATTGTAGAAAACTGGCTTGACTTCTCACGCTGGAGAAAACCTTGCCACACAATGCACAGAACAGGGCAGGAGGAACCAAGTGTAAGTAAGTCTAAGTAAGATGGATAACCATTGATGCATACTGGAGTTTGATGGGCTTATTAATATGAAAATACAGTATACATGAAGCATATAGAAAGTGATGGTTTGTATAGCTTCTAGCTTCTGGGCTGTAGTCATAGCGTAATTGTCAAATTACCTAAAAAGCTAGAGTGGTCATATTTGGAGTACTTTGTTTTATATGAGAGACCATTCCTCTCTGACTCTCTTTTGATGAGTTTCTCTTGAACTTGACTTTGATGTTCCTGTTTGATGCACAATTCAAATCCATTCAATATCCTTATTCTGTTTTTATTGTACTACTCTTTTGTCATGTTTTTTTTTTAAATCAAGGATGTTTAGTGTGGACTAGTCTATCTACTACTACTACTACAGTTAATACTACCACCATCATCAAATACCTAATAAATTGTGTGGCTAAAAACAACATTTGGATGTAAATAAGCACATACTTATGAGTCTTTGATCAGATCTTTACTTTGTAGTTTACTATAGTGATCAATAGGTTTAATCTGCCAACATTTCTTTGGCATTATAGTGAGTAGCCTCTAATTACTTAATGGTTATTTTCTTAACAGCTATTTCTTAACAGCTATTTTGCAATAAGTAAAAATAAAGCTAAAATTACTGATATTTTAAACTTCCCAATGCATTATTAAAACTCCTTACGATCCTGGGAAACTGTCAGCATTTCTTGTAAGAAATGTGTTTGGAAGAATCTTCAAAGTAGAACAAAATCATGATCCCAAATGGTGCCAATTCAGTGTTATGTAGTGTGTTGCTTCAATTGATCCACTCTAAGCATAGCAACATTATGAGGCATTAAAAAAAAGTCAGTGGAATGTATTGAACGTTAGTCCATCAATTGATTTTTTTCTTCCCTAGTGGCATGGACATATTCCAGAATGACAAAGATTAATCAGGCTCAAACTGTGAAAGCGTGGTTCTGGAAGCATGAGGAATAATTTCACAAGTGTTGATGATAAACAAGTCTAGATCTGTCTGATCTGTTTCTAGCCTAGAAAAGAACCTTTGTTCTTACATTCATCCTCATTAAGTTGATTACCACGGGCAGATGTACTTTTGGAATGCACCAAGGAACTGCATTCCAACTTGCATCTGGTTACATGTTACCAGTTACTGGTTAACATACACTGTACAGCCAAAAATATATTGCTGATATTGCTGCAGTTATTTCATAGTTCAGCTGGTAACAAGTTATTTAACCCTAAATGTGAATATCTCATTTTTAAACAATCATGTCAGAAGACATTCTGTGGTGATGGCAGTTACTCTGTTTCAGAAGTGACTAATTATTCTCCTGCCTCAAGAAAACAACTTAAGAGATTAGTTAGGGAAACTATTACAATATTGACATCAAATCTTATAAAGAAAGTAGAACTATCAACTATGTTTATTAATGAAAGTAAGAGGATTTACACATGCACTACGTAAAGAAATCTCAAGGGATTGTGACACATGTGGCGTTAACAAAAACCACTTACCAGTTAATGAAAAAAGGTCTTCGGGATATTTCCGGGAATTTGTTAGGGATAAAGAATGTAGTGTGGAGCATTGGAAAAAGGTCATATGATCTGATAAGTCCAGATGAACTGTGTTCCAGATTGTTAGGTGCTTTAGGGTAGGAGAGGGGTAAATGAAGCGATTCACCCATCATGCCTGCCTACCATGCAAACATGTGGTGGCAGTGTTATGGTCCAAAGTTGCAATGTTATGTACCCCAAAAATTAGATCAGCTGACTACTTGAATATACTGAATGATCAGGTTTATTCCTCAATGGATTTTTTTTGTACTGTACTGGAGAAGACTTTTTGCAGTTGAACTCTCCCATGATCAATACAAGAGCTTCAAGATAAATTAATGCAGTGCTAGACTGAAATCCACTGAAAACTCTGAAAACTTTCCTGGTGGTCTCGTCCTTTTTCAACCCTGGCTTTATGTATCCCAGGGTTGTTTAAATGGTTAAAGTGTCATAGATGAATCAGTGATGGGTGTTCACCTAAATATTTTTTTTCCAACCATTCCTCACTCCACACTCCACAGCAGATGTGTAATGGGGTGGGGCCTCTAGATCAGGTTAGATTGTTAATGGATCTCTGGCTTGCCCCACTCTATAAAAGCAAGGCAGGAAGCTTACTGTAGCTCAGGGTCTGCATTTCAGGAGCAAGAAGAATGCGTAGTGGATGCTAAACTTAGAGTTCCATGCAAGCGGGACGATGCCATGCACCCCAAGGATTTCAAAGGGGGTGGACTAAGCACTGCTGTTTGATTGCTGCACATTAGACAGCAGATAAAGGACTATATGAGCTGCTATAGCACTTTTAGCTTTGCCAAGAGCCAGCCGTTGCGATCCAGCCGCTAAAGAGGAAAATGCCGCTACATAGATGTTAATGCCCCCCATGAGGGAACATTGCTGCAGTTGCTGGAGGAGTGGCAGCTGGTGTTGGCTGCATCCATGTTCGAACTCTGTCCTCGGCCACACCCGACTGTGAGGGATGAAGTCGTTGAGTGGACTGCAGGAGCCACTGCCGGGTCGACTCTGCCTCTCTGCCCGCCACTGTCACCCACCAGCTGAGGGCCCACATGCCAGCTGGGCACTGCCTCTGGACCTTCTCGCACACTCACTATGTGACTTCCTCTCTCTATAAAATACCTTCCTTTTCTCATGTTTCCTAATAAAACTACCCTTTTCCCATAAGATCTCGCCACGTGTCTGTGGTGCACTGAGAGTCAAAGATCTTACACCAGTCGAGGAGGGCCAGTATACAGCACAGTTCATTTTTCTGTTTAAATTTCCAGGTGAAGTTTGAGTATTGATGAATTACAAACTTTGCTGGTCTCTGGCCCTCCAGTAATGTTTTAAACACTTTTGATATAGTTTATATACATGTAGGTTATCTTAGCTGCAGCAACATAACTGGTGTCTGGCAGTGCAGATAAAATGCGCAAAAACCATAAAGAGGATTTACAGACTGATCCTGCAAAGTGTATGATGATAATGGATTGATCTAAGCAGTGTACAGGTGATGACGAGGGCAATTAAAGAGGAAGAAACATCAAAGTAAAGTACACAGCCTTTCCTCCATAAGCATGCACGCGCATACACACACAGGAATCTGTCTTATTGGAATTCTAAACACCTGCAGCTTATTCTTTTCTAATTACAGGCTCCCCATCAACGTATATTGCAACACACTGCAGCTTCCATGTAATTTCACCTTTTTTATATATTTAAGTCCATGTTTAAGGTTAAGTAAAACATTTATTTGTGCTTGTTCTTGGCATTAAATTTGTAGTTATTGTAAGCTTTTTATGCAGTTTTTGTGTTTATTTTCTTGTTTCACTATATGTTTTTTGTTACAGAATGTTGCTCTGAAAAATAGACAGATTTAAATCCAACTAACAAGATTTCTAAAAAATAAAATTTAAAACGGTGCAATTTGTAATGATGCACAAGAATATAATAGAACAGCTTACTTCCAAATCTCTCAATCCTTCTGTAAATTCTGACACAGTAAGAAGTTAAAACATTTTCTAAGTATTTCTACTACTGTTTTTACTCTTCATAAATCTTTATTCATTCAGCTTCTGCATGGACATTCTTAATATGGATTGGCCATTTCTATAGTAACTGGAAGAGCAGTTTGGTCACCACCAGTAACAACAAGGATATGAACAGTGCATGACCTTACTCATTATTCCACCATCTTGCTGAATGATGGAATCAGGGGAATCAGGAGATGAGCTGTTTCATGTTCATTTAGGCTTCTTTCTGATCAGCTGTTTGTTTCCTGAGAAGTATACTGCCATGTTAAGCATTCCAGACCATAGGAAGTGAACTGTGAACAGTGTAGGAAACAAATGAACAAGGGTTCATCACTTCACTGGAAGTCAACATGTAAAGCTCTACTTTAGTCACTGTGCCTTGCTGAAGCACAAAAAAATAGCTTGCATGGGACTTGACATAATATTGCACAAACAAAAACACCAGTCATTACATTAAATTGCAAAATATTATGGTAAGTATTGTGTAGGTGTTGGGCAAAGACTCTACAAGCTGAAGTGTGCTGTGGTGTCTGTCACCAGGACTTTGATAGCAGTTATGTTGGGTGCTGTGGGTTGTAGTCTGGGGGTTCCATGGATCGTACTTGTTTTATCTGACACATCAAATAGATGATTGATCACATTGAGATCTGGAAGGTTTGAAAGCTGGATCAGCAGTCTTGGCCTCTTTGCCTGCCAGACCCCATGTGCAGTGGGGTGTGGGACACTGGGTGTTCTAGTGCCTGTCTATCATGACTAGCAGTGACCTTTTCAGTGATTTGTGCAAAAGTAGCTTTTCTGTGGAATTGGACTGAATGTGCAATCCTTTGCACCATGTGGGCAATGGTGTCCACGGTCCATGATCTTGTCATCAGTTTATCTATCTATTCATATGTATAGTAAATGCAGATATTCTGTTCCAAAAATATTATCAATTTCCAACACTATAATCATACTTTTGTATATAAACAATTAAAACATTATTAAGATTAGAACATTACAGTAAGATATGTAAATGAAGTAAAATATGGAATAAATAGACATTAAACCTCACTTAACCTTAATTTATGATTCCATTTGGCACCGGCTGCTTTAAAAATTAAACTGAAAGTGGCTCCCTCTTGTAAGGGTTAACCCCTAGAGGGCGCCAAATCGCTCATTTTGGTTTGAGTTTTGTTTGTAGTTTGTCTTTTGTTTGTTTCCCAGTTTGCACCTGTTGATGAGATTTATTTTGTATAAATAGCCTGACTTTAGCTCGATCAGGCGTCTAGCTTTTGTTGCCGTAATTCTTGCTTTTGTTAGGTTTGTGTTGGTTTATTATTATTAAAAAATAAAGACAAAGTGCTCGGAAAGAGTGTATTTACTTTTGTTTGTATTTGAACGTGAATAAAAGACTTTATTGAACCGTCAGTTCGCCTCCTGCGATCATGCCATGCACACAGACCCGACAGAAAGCTAGACCGTTTAAACGGCATGGCGGAGGATTTCCCCCTAAACTATTTTTGGGGGGGGCACTACTACAATCTCGCCCGAGCTGGCGGACTGGCTGGAGGACAGTGAGAGTGAGATGTATCGGAGCTGGGAATACAGCTTGCTGGAAGAGCAGGAGGACTTGCTGGAGGACAGCGAGGAGCACGGTGTGACAGAGGTCTGGCAAGGCTGGGAAGACTGCAGGTACGCCGAGGAGGGCAGCACGACGGAAAGAGAGAGAATGGCGAGACAGAGCTGGGAAGGCTGCAGGCTCGCCAACCGGCGCAAACCATTTAGAGGTGTAGCAACCGAGGGAGAGACGGGAAAGTGCTACAGGCAGTGGGCGGAGCACAAGGAGGAGAGCCAGGCTGTAGTCCCGGAAGTTCTCCCTCTCTCGGATCCGGGCGACGCGCTCCCCATTCCACCACTGCCTGTGACCGACAGGGGGGACTAAGCGCCGCTGCTGTACGGCGATGAGGACGCGTTTCCACCACCTCTGCTCAGCGTGGAGGACTATGCGCCGCTGCTGCACGGCGACGAGGACGCGTTTCCTCCACCTGCGCCACCTCTGCTCAGTGTGGAGGACTACGCGGCGCTGCTGCACGGCGACGAGGACATCGCTTCCGCTCTTCAGCCGCTGTGGAACCTGGAGAGCGTTCTCCTTCCGCCTCCCCCAGGCTTCGAGGACAGCGCGTCAGCTATTCAGCAGCCACCGAACCTCGCATCCGCTCTGCCACCGCCTCCCAGCTTCGAGGACGACATGCCGGCGCTGAGCGCCGCCGCCTCCCGGCTTCGAGGACGACGTGCCGGCGCCGAGCTCCGCTCCAGCACCGCCATCATTGAGCCTCGCATCCACTCCGCCGCAGCCGTCAAGCTTCCCTCCGGCTCTGCCGCCGCCGTCGAGCTCAGGGTCAGCTCCGCCGCCGTCGAGCTCAGTGTCAGCTCCGCCGCCGTCACCGAGGTCCGCTCCAGCACCGCAGTCACCGAACATCGCATCGGCTCTGCAGCCGCCGAGCACGTCTCCAGCTCTGCAGCTGCCGAGCACGTTTCCAGCTCTGCAGCCGCAGAGCACGTTTCCAGCTCTGCAGCCGCAGAGCACGTCTCCAGCTCCGTCACCCAGACTCCAGGACGGGAGGAAGAAGATGGATTATTGGGGTGGGTGTCCAGGACCTCCGGTGATGCTCTGGAGGAGCATGTTTTGAGGGGGGATAATGTAAGGCTTAAACCCCTAGAGGGCGCCAAAACGCCCATTTTGGTTTGAGTTTTGTTTGTAGTTTGTCTTTTGTTTGTTTAAACTTCAGTTCCCAGTTTGCACCTCGGTCAGGTGACGTAGAAGTTCACCTGAACCGAGGAAAGTTGATGAGATTTATTTTGTATAAATAGCCTGACTGAAGCTCGGTCAAGCGTCTAGCTTTTTTTGCCATAGTTGTTGCTTTTGTTAGGTTTGTGTTGGTTTATTATTATTTAAAATAAAGACAAAGTGCTCGGAAAGAGCGTATTTACTTTTGTTTGTATTTGAACGTGAATAAAAGACTTTATTGAACCGTCAGCTCGCCTCCTGCGATCATGCGACGCACATGCACACCCGACGCAGACGTGACACCTCTTCTGCTAGTTACCATGCTTCCTAATATTTTTGGGACCCATGCTGCTACAGTGGTGTGAAAAACTATTTGCCCCCCTCCTGATTTCTTATTCTTTTGCATGTTTGTCACACAAAATGTTTCTGATCATCAAACACATTTAACTATTAGTCAAAGATAACACAAGTAAACATAAAATGCAGTTTTTAAATGAGGGGTTTTATTATTTAGGGAGAAAAAAAATCCAAACCTACATGGCCCTGTGTGAAAAAGTAATTGCCCCCTGGTTGGGCCACCCTTAGCAGCAATAACTGCAAGCATTTGCGATAACTTGCAACGAGTCTTTTACAGCGCTCTGGAGGAATTTTGGCCCACTCATCTTTGCAGAATTGTCGTAATTCAGCTTTATTTATTTCTAGCATGAACCGCCTTTTTAAGGTCATGCCACAACATCTCAATAGGATTCAGGTCAGGACTTTGACTAGGCCACTCCAAAGTCTTCATTTTGTTTTCCTTCAGCCATTCAGAGGTGGATTTGCTGGTGTGTTTGGGGTCATTGTCCTGCTGCAGCACCCAAGATCGCTTCAGCTTGAGTTGACGAACAGATGACCGGACATTCTCCTTCTGGATTTTTTAGATGTTGTCCTGGGGTCTTTTGTGGCCTCTCGGATGAGTTGTCTCTGCGCTCTTGGGGTAATTTTGGTCGACCGGCCACTCCTGGGAAGGTTCACCACTGTTCCATGTTTTTGCCATTTGTGGATAATGGCTCTCACTGTGGTTCGCTGGAGTCCCAAAGCTTTAGAAATGGCTTTATAACCTTTACCAGACTGATAGATCTCAATAACTTCTCATTTGTTCCTGAATTTCTTTTGATCTTGGCATGATGTCTAGCTTTTGAGGTGCTTTTGGTCTACTTCACTGTGTCAGGTAGTTCCTATTTAAGTGATTTCTTGATTGATACAGGTGTGGCAGTAATCAGGCCTGGGGATGACTGCAGAAATTGAACTCAGGTGTGATAAACCACAGTTAAGTTATTTTTTAACAAGCTGGGCAATCACTTTTTCACACAGGGCCATGTAGATTTGGAGTTTTTTTTCTCGCTTAATAACGTAAACCTTCATTTAAAAACTGCATTTTGTGTTCAATTATGTTATCTTTGACTAATAGTTAACGGTTTTTGATGAGCTGAAACATTTAAGTGTGACAAACATGCAAAAGAATAGAAATCAGGAAGGGGGCAAATAGTTTTTCACACCACTGTATGTCTTTTTACTAAATCTTGCACAAAATGCTAAACTTGCTTCATTTGGCTTTCCACTGACAAAAACATTTTTTTAATGGATTAACGAGGAGGTACGAAAGAATTCCAGTTGCTTTCACCAACCGCCCTCCATCAGATGGCTTAAAATCTGCCAGCGAAAGCTGTAAATTTTGAAAAAGATGATGAGAATGCCCCTGGTATTATTGTGGACCTGCACATGTTTTTCAGTCATAGAGATGGTCTGTTCCATGTAAAGGCTGTTGCTTCATCTCAGAGTCATACACATACACAAAAGTTTTATCAACGGTAATAGTCCTCAACATGAAAGATGGGTCATCAACGGCACGGTGACAGAGTTCTTGCCAGACTTTGACATGATGTTCCTGGGTCAACAACATGGGGACAAATTTGGCAGTAACGCAGCACATTTTTAATTCACATGTGAGAATTGCCTGGACTGTTCCATATGACACCTTGACAATGGCAGCAATGTTGTGGATTGTTTGAAACTTCCTGATCTCTCTTTCTGATCTCTTCCAGTGCTGTTCTTCCACTCTTGAAGCGTGTGTGTCACTCATAACACCATTAAAGCATCACTGTAAACTTGCTGAATCATGTCAAACTAACAAATCCAGTGGAATCAATTGCCTTCAGAAGTCACCTAATTAGTAAATAAAGTCCACCAATGTAATTTAATCTTAGTATGAATACAATTTTTTTTTAAACCTTTCAGACATTTGTTAGAAAAGATTTGTGAACAAACAGTATCATGAAACCCAACGAACACACCAGACAGGTCAGGGATAAAGTTTAAAGAAGGCTTAGGTTATAAAAAAATTTTCAAAGCTTTGAACATTTTATGGATGTCTGTTAAATTCATCATCTAAAAATGGAAAAGTATGGCACAACTGCAGTTCTACCAAGACATAGCCATCCAGTCAAAACTGACAGGCAAGGAGAGCATTAATCAGAGAAGCAGCGAAGAGGCCCATGGTAACTCTGGAGGAGCTGCAGAGGTCCACAGCTCAGGTGGGAGAATCTGTCCACAAGACAACTGTTAGTCCTGCACCTTAAATATCTGGCTTTAATGGAAGAATGGCAAGGAGAACGCCATTGTTGGAAGAAAGCCATAAGAAGTTCAGTGTGCAGTTTGCAATAACCACGTGGGGGGGAGAGCAAACATGTGGGAGAAGGTGTTCTGGTCAGATGAGACCAAAATTGAAACTGAGTTTGAGCTATTTTGCAAAGAAGAAAGACCAAATTTTTCACTCTCTACAGTATATGTGCAAAACTGGTAGAAACATATCCTAAAGGACTTGCAGCTGTAATTGCAGGTATCGGTGAGATATAAATTATTGAAGCTATACAGTACTGTATATACTCCATACTTTCATTGTTTTATACCAATAATGGTTATTAATAAACATTAATAAACAATGATACAGAAATTTAGGAGGAGTGTAAACATGGTTTGTGTGTGTTTAGCCTTCTCTACAACCCTGACTTACTTTAACAGAGGTCCCAGGCAAATCGATTATTAAGACAGAGACACTTAAAAGACTAAGTCAAAGCATAGTCTAGGCTTCAAAAACTAGTAAAATACAAAATATGACCTGGCAAATTCATCCCTGAAAAAGATCAAGTAGGCAAGCGAAGATCAAAAAACAGATATCAAAGATTGTCAGATCAATAAGAACCAGTCAAAAAAGGAAAAAAAAATTACAGAATCAGGCATAAGGTCATACACAAAATACTATCCAGAAAAACATGGCTCAGAACTTAGAATATTGAGGCAAACTGCAAGGCTTTACATATATTGGCAAGTCTATCTGACTTTTAAACTCTCCAAAAGTAAATAAAAAAGATCAATGGAAGGTGCCCTTTTGCAACTAGGTGATGAACTGCCCGGAATGGTTTACCATACTTAATTCCAACCAAGCAATTTGATAGGACGAGGGCATCTCAGTAGTGTTGATATGGTGTCAACCATGAACTTAGCTGTGACTTTTAACTACCGTATATGCACCACTCCACTTCATCTAAAATCATTAACCCCTGAATCATTTTATGGTATTTAGGATTTAACTCTGGAAGAGTAAGTTAGTTGAGGCTAAAAGCTAAAGCAGAAATTGTGGACATAAAAAGAAACCTTAAAGATTTACAGGACTGTCAATCACCTTCATGATTTATTCTCCTCACCTTTTGGCTTCATAGTACCAATAAGAATTTAAAGCTACTTTCACCACAATAACAGTGAAATGCTTATATGACCGCCAGTGACCTTAAAAATAAAAATAAATTAAAACTTATACGTAAGGAATAAATACAGTATGAATAAAAAGAAATACTAAAGAAAATAAACTTAACTAGTAAGATAAACTGTACAAATAAGGGCATGATAAAAATATTACAAAATATAGAAATATAGAAATATATATTAAAAAACGTATATTATATAAAATCTCCCACAGTCCAAAGATATGCAGGTTAGGCTAATTGGCGTTCCTAAATTGCCCGTAGTGTGTGATTGGGTGTGTGAGTGTGTGTATGTGTGTGTGCCCTGCGATGGGCCTAGTGCCCGAAGTCTCCTGGGATAGGCTCCAGGTCCCCCGCGACCCTGAACACAGGTTTAAGCGGTATAGAAGATGAATGAATGAATGAATATTATATAAAATTTGAAAGTGGCAGTGGTTGTACAAATATGCATAAAAAGTGACTTATTTTATGTTATAAAATTTAAAGAGAGATTTGTGAGATTTATGGGACTGTCCATCACATTCATGATTTATTCTCCCCCCCTAAGAATTTAAAACCAGATTTAACTTTATTATTTAAACTGTAGGTTATTAAAGGTCGGTTAACAGCTCCGCCAGTTGCGATTAGTTAGTTCTACCATGCATGGAAGGATATGTGTTGACAGAGCAAAATAACTGGTTAAATATAGAAACAAATCATCTGTTAATAAGAAATGGTGTTTGAAGAACTGTTGTATAAAAGACAGGTCACACTAGATGCTGTACTGTATTGATAAATGTAGCACTGCTTTGATGCCTGCGGCATTCTGGCTACACCCTTATCACAGCTATGATATATCCATCAGTACAGCAGTCCTGTGCTATTGCTTAACTAAAAATTTGCAATCCTATTTTATACTATAATGGTCATCATGTCTTAATAAATTAACGCAAACATGTTTGGGATATCAAATTGTTACACAGCAAGCTATGAGCAACTTACAATTTTTATAAACATTGTTTCTGATTTTTTTTCTGATGAAATACTGCACCATGTGGTCACATTTAGGGGTTTATAATGTCCTTACCAAAGGGTAGTACTTTTATGCCTTTACAGACAACTCAAATAAATGCCCCTTCAGAGCATTATGTGACCTATTTTGGAACTACTTTGACATTTGCTGTTTTTGCCACTGACAAAAAGCCATTGGATTTTGTACAGTATAGTGCTTAAGGGTGTAATATCTGTAGTGAAATTTATATATATATATGTTAGGGAATCAGAACGGACACAAGTGCAGGTCTCCTTCAAGATTTTATTGGTTGCAGATATGCCTTGACTCAGACAGAAAAGGAAAAAAAACAAACAATAAATAAATAAATAAATAAATAAAAGTACAAAAATAAGATCAGGAACAAGCTGCACTGCTTTCTTCTTTTCTTCTCCTTTTCTTTAAAGCAAAACCCAGGAGCGCCAACGTCCCAAAAGGGGAAAAAACAAAAACCACTCCGTAGAGAAAAAGGGCCTTAACCAGGAGACGAGGCTGTAGTTCCTTTGGCGGCCAGCAGGGGGCGATAGGACCGAAGTCCGCTGAACTGCACGGCCGCGAAGAAGAGCAAGAGCCGGCCGGCTTCGGGACGGGAGACTGCAGTGCAAATTAAGAAAAGAAAAACAGGATCCCGCCTGGGTGCAAAAGGACAAAAAACCACGGGAGAGAGGAGGGGAAAAATAGGTGGAAAACAGGACCGACGGATACTGGCTTGGAGCCAAAAATAAACTCTACATACAGGACTAGACAGAACAAGAAACGGACAGGCGATACAGCTAGCGACATGGGACAACGATCTGACACAGGACGATGGACAAGAGGGAATAAATAGGGTGACTGATTACAACGAAAACGAGGGGAACAGGTGAGTGAAATCATCTTGATAGAGTGATAAGGAGGAAGTGGGAGGGATGGTGGTGATGTCACAGACACGAGCACATGGCGAAGGATCAAAACAAACACCATGTGCTAGAATAGACATGTAAACACTGGGAGAGAGGAAAGGAGAAAAGAAAAAAGATTTAACTCAATGATCAGACCGGGGTCTTGACAGTACCCCCCCCCCCATGGGCGCCACTAGGCGCCCCCAGGGAGGGGCTCACCTCGTCGTCGACAGAGGTCCACGACCAGCGCCCGATCCAGAACATCCCGGGCCGGAATCCAACTCCTCTCCTCTGGACCATAGCCCTCCCAGTCCACTAGATACTGAAAACCCCGACCTCTGCGACGGACGTCCAGCAACCTCCTAACAGTGTATACTGGGGAGCCATCCACTAGACGAGGGGGAGGGGGGGTCGGAGCAGAAGGGGCAAGAGGGGAGGAATACACAGGTTTAACCCTAGAAACATGAAATACTGGGTGTACCCGACCAAGCGTGGAAGGAAGCTTGAGCCGGATCGCCACTGGGTTCAAGACCTTTGTGATCCGGTACGGACCAATGAACTTGGGAGCCAACTTGCGCGAGACCACCCTGAGAGGCAAGTCCTTGGTAGAAAGCCATACCCTTTGACCACAAACATAGTTAGGGGCAGGAGTCCGGTGGCGATTGGCCGCGGCTTTGGTCCGTCTACTAGTCCGGGCCAAGACCTCCTTAGCCTTTCTCCAGGTGCGCCGGCAACGTTGGACAAAAGCCAAGGCAGACGGGACTGCCGCTTCGGGTTCCTGTGAAGGGAACAGAGGGGGTTGATAGCCAACAGAACACTGAAATGGTGACATACCTGTGGCAGAAACCGGTAGAGTATTGTGGGCATACTCTACCCAGGACAACTGTTGACACCAGGAGGTCGGATTGTGGGATGCCAGGCAGCGGAGAGCACGTTCCAAATCCTGGTTAGCCCGCTCAGACTGCCCATTGGTCTGGGGGTGGAATCCAGATGACAGACTCGTTGAGGCCCCGATCTGTCTGCAAAATTCCTTCCAAAACCGAGAGACGAACTGTGGGCCCCTATCAGAGACCACGTTTACCGGAAGACCATGAATCCGGAATACTTGGTCAACCACCACCTGAGCAGTCTCTTTGGCGGAGGGGAGCTTGGGGAGAGGGATGAAGTGGGCTGCTTTGGAGAAGCGGTCCACCACCGTGAGAATGACGGTGTTGCCCCTTGACTCGGGGAGGCCCGTGACAAAATCAAGAGCTAGATGTGACCACGGGCGGGCGGGGATGGGTAATGGGCGAAGAAGACCAACGGGAGGCGAAGGTGAACTCTTGTTCTGGGCGCAAACTGAGCAAGCTGCCACGAACTGCCTGACATCCTTGGTCATGGTGGACCACCAAAATCGCTGACGGATGGAGGCCAACGATCTCCGAACTCCTGGGTGACAAACCAGTCTGGATGAGTGACACCACTGGATGACTTTGGAGCGCAGTCTCAAAGGGACATACAGCTTGCCCGCTGGAACCCCTCTGGGTACACGGCACTTCTGCAGGGCCTCCTGAACCTCCCTCTCGACGTCCCATGAGAGCGCAGCCACCACCATGCCCTTGGGCAGGATGGTGTCGACGGAGGTCTCCTTCTCAGGGGTCTCAAATAGCCGAGAAAGGGAGTCCGGTTTGGTGTTTTTAGACCCAGGCCTGTAAGAGAGTGTAAAATTAAAACGGCTAAAGAAAAGGGACCAGCGGGCCTGTCTGGAATTTAGTCTTCTGGCCGAGTTGATGTATTCTAAATTCTTGTGGTCAGTCCAGACCATGAATGGTTGGACTGCGCCCTCCAGCCAGTGACGCCACTCACCCAAAGCCAGTCTGACTGCCAACAACTCCCGATTACCTATGTCGTAATTCCGCTCAGTGGGGTTCAGGCGGTGGGAGAAGAAGGCGCATGGATGCACCTTCCCATCCCGAAGAGAGCGTTGTGACAGGACCGCACCAACTCCAACATCTGAAGCGTCCACCTCAACGATAAACTGTAGTTCAGGATCTGGAGTAGACAAGACAGGAGCAGAGACAAACCGGGACTTTAATTTATCAAAGGATTCCTGGGCCTCATTACTCCATTTAAACAGTACCTTTGGAGAAGTGAGCGCTGTTAAGGGTGCAGCCATCTGACTGAAGTTCCGGATGAAACGCCGATAAAAGTTGGCGAACCCCAGGAACCGCTGCAGAGCCTTCCGAGAGTCAGGAGTTGGCCACTCAGCTACCGCCCTTATCTTAGCAGGGTCGGCTCTGATCTCACCCGCCGAAATCACGAACCCCAGGAACGAAACCGACCTTGCATGGAAGACACACTTCTCCGCTTTCACGAATAGTTGGTTCTCCAAAAGCCGTTGCAACACCTGGCGGACATGCTGAGTGTGTACCTGCAAAGAGGGAGAAAATATCAGGATGTCATCTAGGTACACAAAGACAAATTGATTTACCATGTCTCTCAGCACATCGTTGACCAGGGCCTGGAAGACAGCAGGAGCATTGGTCAGACCAAACGGAAGGACCCGGTATTCAAAGTGTCCCGTGGGTGTGTTGAAAGCTGTCTTCCACTCATCTCCCTCCCGAATGCGGATAAGGTGGTAGGCATTGCGCAGGTCAAGCTTGGTGAAGACCTTGGCTCCCTGCAAAAGTTCGAAAGCTGAAGACATAAGAGGGAGGGGATACCTGTTCTTAATGGTAATGTCATTCAGCCCACGATAGTCAATACAGGGACGCAGGGAACCATCTCTCTTCTTGACAAAGAAGAACCCCGCACCCGCAGGAGAAGAGGAGGGGCGGATGAGGCCGGCTTTGAGTGATTCGTTAATATAGGTGTCCATGGCCTCTCTTTCCGGACCTGAAAGGGAATACAAGTGACCCTTGGGCGGAGAAGTGCCTGGGAGGAGCTCAATGGCGCAGTCATAAGGGCGATGAGGAGGCAAGGACATGGCCCGGGACTTGCTGAACACCAGCCGCAGGTCGTGGTACCCCGCCGGGACCCCGGACAGATCAGCAACCTCCACCTGCAACACAGGACAAACAGAACCAGAAAAAGGGGCAGGACCAAGACAAGAAGCAAGACAATTTTGGCTCCAAGACAGGACAGAATTTCCAGACCAATCAACGTGAGGGCCATGTTGTACCAACCAGGGGTGCCCCAACACTATAGGAGCACTAGGGGAGTCCAGAAGGTACAACGTGGTCTCCTCACGGTGATTGCCTGAGACCACTAGGCTAACTTTGGGTGTCTGGTGAGAAACAGTAGTAATTAAGGTCCCATTTAAGGACCGGGCAGAGATAGGTTCAGGCAAGGGAATAGCTGGAATACCCAAACTTGCAGCTATCGAGCTGTCCATAAAATTGCCCTCAGCCCCTGAATCGACCAAGGCCGAGCATGACTGTGAAGTCTCCCCAAACTGAACTAAGACAGATAAAAGTGTGCGAGAGGAGGGGGATTGTGAAAAAGGAATAGCGCTCACCAGGATCCCCCGCTTCACTGGTGAGCCTTGGCTTTTGCTGGGCAGGCTGCGGCAAAGTGGCCTGGCTTGCCACAATAGAGGCACAGGCCTTTGGTCAGACGCAGTTGTTTTTCCTGGGGTGTTAGACGGAGGCGTCCCAGCTGCATGGGTTCAGGTTCTGGCAGGTCAACGGTCGCCACAGGGGGGTTAGAACCCTCCACCCTGCTAGAGGAACGGACCAGCCGGCGCTGGTGCCGACGACAGAGACGAGCCTCGATGCGGAGTGCCAGGTCGATGAGGTCTTCAAGGTCGTGGGGCAGGTCATGAGTGGCCAGTTCATCCTGGATATCCTCCTCGAGCCCTACCCGGAACATTGCCCGACAGGCGGCCTCATTCCAGTCACAGGAGGCTGCTAAGGTCTTGAACTGAATGGCAAACTCTGTGACTGAGCGACCTGCCTGACGGAGCCGTGCGAGCTTGTCCGCTGCTTCCTGTCCTCTGACGGACCTATCAAAAAGCTTCAACATCTCCTGTCGAAGCTCGTTAAATGAGTCACAACATGGGGCTCTGGACTCCCAGACAGAAGTTCCCCATTCACGGGCCTTGCCTGTAAGAAGAGTCAAAACAAATGCCACCCTTGTCTCTTCTGCTGCAAATGTGCGCGGCTGGAGGGCGAACACTACCGAACATTGTGTCAGGAAGGCTCGGCAGGAGTTAGGGTCCCCGTCGTAGGGAGGTGGGTTGTTGCAGCGGGGCTCCTGATCGTGACGTGAGGAGAGGTGGACAGAACCTGCTTGAGCGGCCTCCCGCTGGAGTTCCTGGATGCGCGCCGTGAGGTCTGCCACCTGGGTGGCGAGGAACTCGACCTCTCTCGTGGTGCTGGTCAAGCGGGTCTCATGCTGGCCTAGGAGCACCCCCTGATGGGCTACTGCTGATCTGATGGGGTCTGGACCTGCTGTGTCCATGCGGGTCAGATCGTTCTGTTAGGGAATCAGAACGGACACAAGTGCAGGTCTCCTTCAAGATTTTATTGGTTGCAGATATGCCTTGACTCAGACAGAAAAGGAAAAAAAACAAACAAATAAATAAATAAATAAATAAATAAAAGTACAAAAATAAGATCAGGAACAAGCTGCACTGCTTTCTTCTTTTCTTCTCCTTTTCTTTAAAGCAAAACCCAGGAGCGCCAACGTCCCAAAAGGGGAAAAAACAAAAACCACTCCGTAGAGAAAAAGGGCCTTAACCAGGAGACGAGGCTGTAGTTCCTTTGGCGGCCAGCAGGGGGCGATAGGACCGAAGTCCGCTGAACTGCACGGCCGCGAAGAAGAGCAAGAGCCGGCCGGCTTCGGGACGGGAGACTGCAGTGCAAATTAAGAAAAGAAAAACAGGATCCCGCCTGGGTGCAAAAGGACAAAAAACCACGGGAGAGAGGAGGGGAAAAATAGGTGGAAAACAGGACCGACGGATACTGGCTTGGAGCCAAAAATAAACTCTACATACAGGACTAGACAGAACAAGAAACGGACAGGCGATACAGCTAGCGACATGGGACAACGATCTGACACAGGACGATGGACAAGAGGGAATAAATAGGGTGACTGATTACAACGAAAACGAGGGGAACAGGTGAGTGAAATCATCTTGATAGAGTGATAAGGAGGAAGTGGGAGGGATGGTGGTGATGTCACAGACACGAGCACATGGCGAAGGATCAAAACAAACACCATGTGCTAGAATAGACATGTAAACACTGGGAGAGAGGAAAGGAGAAAAGAAAAAAGATTTAACTCAATGATCAGACCGGGGTCTTGACATATATATATATATATATATATATATATATATATATATATATATATATATATATATAAAGTGTTAGATGTCTGTACTGTATGTACTTTGCTATGTCTTTTTACCAGAAGTTATGTTGACCCAGCAAGATGGGAGGCCACAAGCTCTCTACTGCTCATACTATTATGACCAATTCCAGTGCTGTTCAACCTCTATAGAGAACCCTGCAGCACATGGAGTAAAGAGTGTGCCCATTCTTTAATGCAATTATCTAGCATACAACTTTAGAAAGAACAGTGGCTCTAAATCCTCCCCACATTTATCCAAATTAAATCAAGGAGACAACAACTAAAAAGTTGTACATCTAAGAGGCGGTAATGGATGAGTTCATCTTGTCTTCCATATCATCAACTTCTTTTTCCATTTAGAAGAGACATTGAAGCCTTTTCATAATGTGGATTACCATGGACTCAATAAAAAAGATTTACTGCCACAGGCCATTGGTGCCAGCCACACTAGACCAACTTTGTTTGTACAACCATGCCACCATATATGGATATGGATACAGTGCTCCAGGTGTAACAAATCCCAGCGTGTCCCAGCATGCCACTTGTGCAGCTCCTCCCTCAGAAACATTTCATCTCGCCAGAATTCTAAACACCTGCAGCTCATTCCCAGCTAATTACGGACTCTATATAATATAAACCGCAAACACTCTTGATATAAAATTACAGCCTCCATTTGCTACTTACTAGCTTTTTTGGTTTTCTGCATAAATGTAATGTTTGAATTTGTGTTCAAATGGTGTGCCTCTTCTTAAATTGCTTTACTTTGTTAATACTCTAATTCATATTTAACTCATGTGTTAATCCATATTAAAATATGAATGATTCTTTAGGTATTAAAATAGCATGGGTTGTGTTGAATCATTGCATTATTGGGGGTTTCTGCCGAGTTGGAATGAATTAGAATGAAAAGTGCTATAAACATAAAATGGATTATTATTATTATTATTATTATTATTATTATTGATGATGTTGTGGTTTAAACAACAAACAAACCATCCATAATTATGAAGAAAGAAAAAAAGAGAAAGGACATTGGACAGATACTTACACTGGCTTATACGCTACTACAGTAACTGAATACAGTTACTAGTGCGAGGTGTGAGAAGAGCTTAGAGGTAGGTGGGTGCTGGGCCGTTTTTGGCATTGTAGGCAAGCATCAGGGTTTTAAATTTGATGCGGGCAGAAAGAGTGGAGAAGTTGGGTAGTGTGGGAGAACTTCGGAAGGTTGAACATGAGACATGCAGCTCCATTCTGGATAAGCTGCAGAAGACGAATGGTGGACAGAGGCAGACCTGCCAGGAGTGAGTTAGTAGGAGTCCAGTCTTTAAATAAAAAGAAGAAAGCAATGGGCGAATTCTTCTGATGTTGTAAAAAAGAAATCGACAGAAGCAAGTAATGTTAGCAATGTGTGGAGAAAATTACAGTTGATCATCCAGTTACCCCAAGATTGCAGGCAGTTGCTGAAGGAGAGATATAATTGACCAGGGGATGAATCGCCAGGGATGAACAGCAGTTCAGTTTTACTTAGGTTGAGCAACAATTTTATGTCAAATTTAGTCAGTTTGGTTTTCACTATGCAACTTAGTCAGGGCTGGACATGAACATTTGCATCCAGGGGTTTGTGCTGGTGAATTTGCTTATTTAGCTGTCCAATTGGGCAAGTAAATAATAAGCGCTAATAGCTCATAAACAGAACTCAAATCATATTTTCAGTGCAGGCAAACTCTGTAAATACTAAGTTTGTTTTACCATTTAAAATATATATCTCAACTGCGACTTTAGCTGCCATTACTCTATACAGTACAGTGCAATTGTGTGGCTCAAGACTTCACCGCTCTATAAAGTACTGTACCGTACCCATATTTTTGCATACAGTGTGTAGTAATTACATTTCACATTGTTAAAAATAATCTGATAAAAGCTTCACAATAATAGTGGAGAAGCTCAATGTCAAACAGTGTTATGAGGAGAGAATGATCTACACATGCTCTGAAAGAAAGTCAGTGTTATGGTTGTCATGGTTACGGAGACTCAGTGACATACTTCTTGAAAAAATAAGGTTTTATAATGGAAGTTCACTCATAAATCATATGAGAGTGTTTAACTAGGAAAGTGTTTTTAAACAGCAATACATACTTGTAAAACCTTGAGATGTTTCTCATTTTACAAGATCAGGGGTGACAACTTGTAACTTATTTCATGGATTAAGAAATAATGGCAATCAATACGCCATAGGAAAGAGGATTCTTTATTTAAATGTATGCAATATTTTGTACACTAACACACATTCTAAGGAAAATGTATGCTATAACCCCAATTAACACTAATCTGTATCTGGTCTTTGGATGGTGTGAGGAAACCCGCCAAGCAGAGGGAGATCATGCAAACCAACACACAGACCTGAGGATGGGATGAAACCTTCAACTTTAGTGGTGCAAGGCCACACTGCTAACTACTACACTACCATGCTGCTGTTTTGTACATTTCATGATGTTAATTATATTGATTTTTTTTAGCCTGTATGGGAAAGTGGTTGAAACAACGAGATGTCAAGCCCTGCACTTGCTATTTTATTCTGGTTACATTAATGTTTAGCCATTGTCCAAACCAAAAGGCTAAGATGTTGAGCAACCATGGACACCATAGAAATTAATTTGCCTGCTCCACCAAGCTTCCACTGTTGAGCTCCCAAGCAAGGCCATTAACCCTATCTGCATTAACCCGATCCCAGCTTTCTAAGGGACAAGTAAAAAAAAGAAATTCACTGTGTAGTAATGTACAAGAAATATTACGAATAAATGCTTCAATCTTAACTGGAGCAGAGCCAGGCTTTCTTTCTTCTTCTTTTTTTTTTTTTGCTTACTTGTGCATTGATCTCTAAACTCAACTGGGGCATGTCACTTAATCTGTTACCTAAGTTGCAATGCCTGTCATTTCAAATAGTCTGAAAGGTCAATGGAAAATCTCAGAAGAGATGACGGTTGTGTTATATCAGTGGGGAAAGATGAGCAGGTGCTGTGGATAGTCACTCACTGCTATCTTTTAGAAGAGATCAGATCGTATGCTTGATTGGGCTCTTTGTGTCATATTTGAAATCTTCCTGACATTCACATTTTTTGTTATTGTAGGATAATGAAGAAAATGGCAATGTGAAGAGACACAAAATCTGTCATCAATGCTGTGATCAAAGGAATGAACTCTATCAGTTCCCTTAAAAATTACAATCTCAATTACAATCTCAGGCTCATGCCATGACTGAAAGGTCAACTAAAAGAAGATATGGACGTAAATTTAGTTAATCTTTTAACACTCTAGATGCATCTTATGCATACAACCTTTGACTGATTCAGGGTTCAATTTCTTTTACTGTTCTTTTTACTAATTACATGGTTATTTTAAAAGCTTACAAAGTATGCTATGTACTTTTATTCAAGCATTAAACTCATAGTCTAAAGCTGGGCTTAGTGGACATGTGGGGGATGACTTTGTGTTATGGTGTGACAAGTTTCACTTAAGAATAAATGTAATTAAAACATGATTGTTAAATTCAAGACATGATTGTTAATTATACAAGAGCACATCTTCATTACATCACAGCTCCAGGACATCTATTTTAAAGCAGTTATTAAGAATGCTTGGACGATCATCAACTGTCCTGATCATCCACTTCACTTCATTCTTCGCCCTTCAGGCCACCACTACAGGATGCCAAAAAATAGTGACATTTATTCCTGTAGCAGTTGAGGGACTGAATTTATCAATGTAGTCAGTTTTGCACACATAATAATTATTATTATTATTATTATTAGTAGTAGTAGTAGTAGTAGTAGTAATGTTATAAGTACTACTGCTGCTACTACTGCTGCTACTACTACTACTACTACTACTACTACTACTACTAATAATAATAATAATAAAAATAATAATGATATATATATATATATATATATATATATATATATATATATATATATATATATATATATTATAACTAAGATTATAAATAATGTCACAACATTGTCACATTAATTTCTCCTTAAGATCTTGTATTGATGATGGGATAGTCAGACCACTGGGGTCTCATGCTCACTGAAATATTCGTTCACAATTAGAGCCTGATGAACCCTGGCATTGTCATCTTGGAATATGCCATTGGCATCTGGAATAAAAAAAACTCAACAAATAATGCCATAAACCAGGTAATTCAATATATTCAGGTAGTCAGTTGACCTCATTTTTTGTGGACATAACATGGAACCTACAGTAGACCTGGCCAAATGAAGCAACCCCAGATCATAACACTGACCCCACAGGCCTATATGGTAGGCACTTGGCATGATGGGTGCATCACTTCATCTGCCTTCTGGGTAAATCACAGGGTAAATCTGGATTTATCAGACCATATTAATCATTGCAGTACTATTTGCTCAGTTAAATCCAGGTAGTGACTTTTTTGGCCAGGCAGTGTATTACAAGGCCCCATCAATCCATTTCATTAACATATCTCAGTTGAAAACTTAGCTATTTGCATTTCTTTTCCATCAGATTAAGCACATATTTCTCAGTAGATTGAGCCCCTTTTGAATATCATTTTCTTTTAGTCTGATCTATTATATTACAGCAATTAATTTTGCTATGCTAATTCAAACAGCACCTGCACACAAGGAATTAGACAAACAAAGCATTGTAATGGTGCAGTCAATTACAAGCTACCTTGCTCTTCCTTTAATGGCAATATAAAGAATGAAAAAAATAAAAGCATAAAACTGTATTTTATAAAAAAAACTCTAAATGGACATTCATTAAACATATAAAGGTAGAAATAGGTTATGCATTTCATCTGCAGATTATGAAAACATCCCTATTGTTGAGGAGGGAAATTTATTTAAGTAGACCAAGGCATCGGCAATCTATCTATTATCTATCAATGGTTTAATCAAGATTTTCTTGTTAAGCAATATATTATATCACAAGGTCTATCTGTTGTTTTTTTTTAAGTCAGTAATACCTTACTGGGCACATGCCACATTTTCCTCTGAACACCAAATGTTAGCCCTGATTAATTAATTAATTAATTTATTTATTTATTAGCCCATTTATTCTAGCCATCTCTGCCAAGGAAGGCACTGCTAATGAGCTTTTTGTCTTTGTACTGTAGCTGTTATCATAATATTTTACATCATTTACTCAGGGCTATCAGGACAGTTCATAAATAAACATGATAGCTGTTAAAACTCTCCAGTAGAATGTTTGCATGGGAATTTTGTACAAGGGAAATGTGGAATATATATATATATATATTCTTTTTTCTTAGGACTAAAGTCATAGGAAAAGATATAACATTGAACAATAAGCTTCATAACTCTTCAAATGATATTTAAAATCTGCATTTCTGTGAGAGGAAATAGAGGTACCAGGGGCAAGGGGAAAAGATGCAAAACCTTGGAGGCATGAGGTCATAGTGATAAGCACTACACCACTGTGGTTAAATTAAACAACAAATATGACTGAGCATACTATTTGCTCCTTAAATGCCTGGCACAGAGCTGAATGTTCATGTTAATAAACTTTAGTTTTTAGTCCTTATCCAAAATGAATTAAAAGATCACACAAGTTTTCTTGTTGAACTCTATGGGATCCTAGTCATAAGCACACCTCTATTCTGAACTAAATGCTCTGTGAAAACTTCCAGAGAAGCAGGAGTAGCAGGACAGTGTTCTGCCCTCTATTTGTCCATTTGTCTGTTTGGAATATTATTTTGTTTCAGGTATTGATATTTGGTTATACTTTCAGCCTGTAGGCTACTCTTAATAGTTAATTAACTGTTTATTTCCTAAATCACTAGTAGAGTATTCTGTCAAAGGCAGGGTTGTATTAAGAGTTCCTAATAGTTGGGACGGAAATGAGCTTCTATTTCAGATTTGAAAGGCTTCTCGTTCTGTCTAATGCCCAAAGGAGATATCCCAGAGAGAGAGAGAGTGAAGAGGAAAAAAAAAAACTCAAATTTGAAAGGCCAAAAATACCACTGAGGATCCATGTTTAATTGCTTGGTATTATTGCAGTATGATTATTCTCTCTGGGCCCTGGTCTCTCTCAACTTTCTCTCTCTGCAGGCATGCAAATGGCTTAATTGAATTCCAGAAAAAGGAAAGCCTTTCTCCTTCATTCTGTCCTGGGGAATCCAGAATGGAGCCCTTGTTGGCATTTAGCAACAGGGAACTGTATTTGGTGCTAAAAATACTGGCCTTATGTCAAAGACCAGTTCTCTGCTCTCAGTGTAGCAAATGTAAATCTTGATGAAAAGAAAGTTTGCTAATGCATTTGATCAAAATTCGCTAGAGCACATCTCAACATCTCTTAATTGCAAAAGGGTAGGATTTCAACTCTTTTGGGTAAATGCAGAATAAATTTTGCTTGGTGCTTGGTTAGTTCGGGCTAGCATCATGAATTGTGTCTCTGTTATCGAGCTGAGTTAATTAGCATCAGCAATGCATAATCTATTCGGTGCAGGCCAAAGGATTTGTTTTGTTCAGCTAAACTACATTAACCTTTCAGGTTGCCCAATGAGTATTATTTGTAAATTTCTAGCTCTATTAGGTTTATTGCCTGACATCTCTTTCTCACAGGAGGCTTGGCTTTTTTTTTTTTTTTAGAAACAGTGAACATGGTATAAAATGTCAAACCAGCATGATTTATTAAAGACTCTTAAATCAAATAATTTGTTGTATAGGCTGGGGAAAGTCTAAGCAATTACTTGCCTGTGCATTATAAAAGGCATTGAAGTCTTAAAATAATTTTTGAGTATTCCAATCTTTGAGTCTCCTGTTTTGTAAAAACAATAATGCACAATCATCCAGTAATCCACAATTTTGACTTAACAGCAAAATAAATACATAAATAAATAAGTTTATATTAGTAGAACTGTTTTATTATTGAACATAGTGCAAGTATTATAAACTATCTCTCATACTGTAATACAGTATATTTAGTAATACTAATTATGAAAATAATTCCCATTAGATATTTTAATGTAGATTTCATTGATTATAAAAATAAGATTCCTTTTACTACACAATGTAATTTGTAAATAAGCAATGCCAATGCAATTGTAAATAAATTATTCATATAGACAGGATATATTGCACTGCAAATAAAAAATAGTCAGTGGCAATAAACATTCATACAGTACACATGGGGAAGGGGAAGATACAGTATGATCACTGATAATCATGTTTTTAAAGATATACTTATACAAGCTTGAATTGAACAAATCTCACAGGGCAGAAAAACCAAAAGGAAAAAGATTCTATATTTACTTTGCTATGTGTAGTGAAATATTTCACTGGATGGCCCCCATGATATCAATAACTTTAGCAAAGAAACATTAAGATAAGAAATCAGCAGTCAGCACAGATTGCATTCTGATTTTAGAAGATATGTCAATATGCTTCCTATGATTTTATCTCCAGGGATGAAAAATACTTTTAGTCGTATATACAGTAGTGTTGTTTTTTTTTGTTTTTGTTTGTTTGTTTTTTGGAAAATTTTTATTTTGGTTATCATGCACACAATTTCATAAAGTGTGCTCAATAGATCCAGGTGTATCCAGGTACAACCTTTGCATACCTAGAAGGTATGATCCATGTAATTTGAAAGGGCACGCTGTTTTCTAATTTGCTAATTAATTTGCTAACATTAGATGGCATACTGCCTTGTGCTTTTCATTTTGTTTGTTTGTGTGATTTCTAATGACAGGTTAGACAAGCATTGATTTCAGTAATTAAAATTGGACAGACAGCAAGTCACATTCTAGTTAATGGTAAATGCTGGCTATTTACATGATGTTTTAATTCTGTTTAATTAATTAGCATTAATTAAAAACGCTGTGTTAGTCCCATATATGGCCAGCAAATTTATGGAGATTGAATTATGTTTTCAGACAAAATGTCAGATATTAATTTTAAATTATCTGCTAATAAATACATTTAGATACTGTAGATAATTAAAGTCACTTTTCACATGAAAATGACATTTTCATTGTTATATTTAAAATAAAAATACATTAAAGTTTTTAATAGCGGACAGAATTATGATAATTTTTCACTTGAGTAATTTCCTGCTTGTTTGTTTTTATTTGGGTTTCATTAGTTTTTTTATTTACTTTTTATTAAATAAGATTTTAACAAATTGGTTTCCTCTTTTTTTCCCTTCCCCATCTCCATATACCTCAGCTTCATTAAGCTGCTTATTTTGTGGTAAACGTTTAAAAGGTTTTTCATTAAAAGAAAATGTTTAATTCATCATTTCACATAAATGATTCTGCAACCTTGCAAACCCAATATAACCACAGTTTTGATCACATATTTGAGACAATGTACTTAGTGGATAAGCTTTTGATTATTGGAGCCTTGTTTGACTTTTGAGGACAAACTGTGTGGCTTATTAAGGTCAAAGGATTTGCAGTTACTAAAAGAAAAAAAAAATATTTATTTTCAAAGAGGTAAATGTAATTAAATTAAATATCAGGTGAAGGAAGAAAAGGAGGGAACACTATCATTAATATAATTCAAGAACTTCTTCATAATTACATTGCTTTAGTTACATCACAAAAGTGGTTTACAATGTTGATGCCAAAATATATGGCTAAAAGGGACCCTGAAAAAAAAAAAATAACATTGAGAAAGACAAGGCACAACTAAACGCCTCATAATAATATGTAATTATTATTTAATTACAAATATGAACAGTAGTTGCAGTATCCATTTCAGTTGATAGGAAAATCATAAGGCATTTACAGTGGTGTGAAAAACTATTTGCCCCCTTCCGGATTTCTTATTCTTCTGCATGTTTGTCACACTTAAATGTTTCTGCTCATCAAAAACCATTAACTATTAGTAAAAGATAACATAATTGAACACAAAATGCAGTTTTAAAAAGCAAGGTTTACGTTATTAAGGGAGGAAAAAAAACTCCAAATCTACATGGCCCTGTGTGAAAAAGTGATTGCCCCCCTTGTTAAAAAATAACTTAACTGTGGTTTATCACACCTGAGTTCAATTTCTGTAGTCACCCCCAGGCCTGATTACTGCCACACCTGTTTCAATCAAGAAATCACTTAAATAGGAGCTACCTGACACAGAGAAGTAGACCAAAAGCACCTCGAAAGCTAGACATCATGCCAAGATCCAAAGAAATTCAAGAACAAATGAGAACAAACGTAATTGAGACCTATCAGTCTGGTAAAGGTTATAAAGCCATTTCTAAAGCTTTGGGAATCCAGCGAACCACAGTGAGAGCCATTATGCACAAATGGCAAAAACATAAAACAGTGGTGAACCTTCCCAGGAGTGGCCGGCCGACCAAAATTACCCCAAGAGCGCAGAGACAACTCATCCGAGAGGCCACAAAAGACCCCAGGACAACATCTAAAGAACTGCAGGCCTCACTTGCCTCAATTAAGGTCAGTGTTCACGACTCCACCATAAGAAAGAGACGGGACAAAAACGGCCTGCATGGCAGATTTCGAAGGCGCAAACCACTTTTAAGCAAAAAGAACATTAAGGCTCGTCTCAATTTTGCTAAAAAACATCTCAATGATTGCCAAGACTTTTGGGAAAATACCTTGTGGACCGACGAGACAAAAGTTTAACTTTTTGGAAGGTGCGTGTCCCGTTACATCTGGCGTAAAAGTAACACAGAATTTCAGAAAAAGAACATCATACCAACAGTAAAATATGGTGGTGGTAGTGTGATGGTCTGGGGTTGTTTTGCTGCTTCAGGACCTGGAAGGCTTGCTGTGATAGATGGAACCATGAATTCTACTGTCTACCAAAAAATCCTGAAGGAGAATGTCTGGCCATCTGTTCGTCAACTCAAGCTGAAGCGATCTTGGGTGCTGCAGCAGGACAATGACCCAAAACACACCAGCAAATCCACCTCTGAATGGCTGAAGAAAAACCAAATGAAGACTTTGGAGTGGCCTAGTCAAAGTCCTGACCTGAATCCTATTGAGATGTTGTGGCATGACCTTAAAAAGGCGGTTCATGCTAGAAAACCCTCAAATAAAGCTGAATTACAACAATTCTGCAAAGATGAGTGGGCCAAAATTCCTCCAGAGCGCTGTAAAAGACTCGTTGCAAGTTATCGCAAACGCTTGATTGCAGTTATTGCTGCTAAGGGTGGCCCAACCAGTTATTAGGTTCAGGGGGCAATTACTTTTTTTTTTCTCCCTAAATAATAAAACCCCTCATTTAAAAACTGCATTTTATGTTTACTTGTGTTATCTTTGACTAATAGTTAAATGTGTTTGATGATCAGAAACATTTTGTGTGACAAACATGCAAAAGAATAAGAAATCAGGAGGGGGGCAAATAGTTTTTCACACCACTGTAGTTGAGAGAATTACATTATGACAGGGATCCTATTGGTCTTAATTATATATATTTAATATTCTTGAAGAATAGTTCTCCAGGATTCCTTTCTTTTCTTTTTTTGACTTTCATACTTTGCATGTTATTTTATGTTTTAGTCCAATCCCTATACCTTTCTTTTTTGTTGTTGTTAAACCATACAGAATAATTCAAGCATAAAATCTATCTATCTTGAGGCATATACTAGTGAGAAACAGGTGCAGATGATGACAGATGATCAGGCCGGTGATTCGTATACTGATGATGCTGAATGCTGAGTGATGAGGAGGGAAATGAGGTTGCTGCTGAGGTTATTGCATAAACATTAAAATTCTAAATAGCATATTTAGGCATGTTGCAGCCTGTTAAAGTAAAACTTTGATTTAATATACACATTTTCTATACCACTTATCCTTTATACAGAGTTGTGGAGGCCTGGAGCACACACAGGCAATTTGGGAACGCATTGTGTGTTTAAAGTGCTCCGCAGCACACAAGGTTATAATTAAGTATTAGATGTAATGGGAAAAGAGCTTTTTGGACAATCATATTGTGCTGTTCCGTTGACTGGGCATGCAGGATTGAGGCTTGTCATTCAATGACAGATCTGGTATGATTCTTTAAACAAGTAATTATTTCATCATAGGATGTGAGGGGGGAAAATGAGAAGAATTTCTAAATTAAATTGAAAGCTTATGTTAAAAGGTGTACTTTGATTGACTAATAACATTTCTCCTTAATAATGCCCTCTAGCAGTAATATCAAATATGATAAAGTTATGCAAATCAATGATTGAGATTTCATCCAATTAATGAGGTTCCAGGGGAGGGCGAGCCATGCATAGTCAAAGAAGGGAGAGGTTACAGCATTTTAAAACGCTTGTCTCATTTATCCTTGTCTCAACTTTCTTATAATCATTCAATTATTCCAAGTCATGTCTTGAAATCCCTAAAAAATTTTACTCCATAAAACTGGAATCTGTGTACCAAAGATATTAATTTCATGAATTGTTTATATTTTTATTTTGTTAAGGAAATTAGAACCCACCTTAATCATAAAACAAACAGATAAACAAACAAACAAAAAACTTTCAAGTAAAACTATCTTTGAAATGGGCACATCTAGCTAATATTTCGTATTATGAGATAATCATATATAGACCATGTAATCGTATGAGTTTTTAATTGTCTTATTCTATTGGCAGATATTTAGCTTCTCTATACAATTAAATTTTAAATTAAAATAAAACATATCCATCAACAGAAAAAGATTGTTTCATAAAAAAAAAACATTAATTAGCATATATTTATTGTATTATACTATAATAAGAAATACTGAATTGTTTTGATTACATTTGCAGGAAAATGCTTGTGAACCCTTACAAGAGTTTTTACATTGATTACTCATAATACTGTATGTGGTTAGACCTTCATCTACGGTATATTCATCACACTTGCAGAGAAACAAGACTTCTCAAGTCTTTATTGAGAAGATTGAGTAATTGTTCTCAATACAATACAGTGTAGGATCTACAGTGTGGCTATAAAACATAAGTGAACAATTGCAGTAATAATTTAAATAATACTGGTAATTGGTAATTTCAGTTGGACACATTGGACTTGCATGTCGTGACAGTTCACATTCATAATTGCAAGTGACTTTTATCTGGCTCTAACATGAATGTGTCTGTCCTCTGGAATGGTATGCATGCTCACATCAAAACATATTTACTCACATTATCTGGGTTAAAATACTTCGTAATTGTTCAAACACTTATTAATGTCAAACAATGGATGCATTTATAGCAACAATATGCTCAGCATGGTGTTCTGGAGGATGACAAGCTGTTAGTTGGTTGTTGTGGCCCAGAAGAAGGAACAAAGCCAGGCACCTCACTTTAGCTGTCTTAGCAACTATTGCTAGTACTGCTATTATGTCCTTGCACTGCCATTGTTCCTGTTATACCACAATAATTACTATTTATAATTTGTTAACAAAAATAAATTAAATGTAGTTCTGTTCATAGTTACACATTTATAGGGCTGTGAAACATCCAACAAACAAATACAATTCTTTTATCATTTACATATTTATAGCAGCTTCTAACCATTGTTCGTTTACTGGCCTTTTTATTTACCAATAATAATAATAATAATAATAATAATAGCTACTATTATTATTATTATTATTATTATTATTATTATTATTAGTAGTAGTAGTAGTAGTAGTAGTAGTAGTAGTACTGGTAGTAGTAGTAGAAGTACTACTAGTAGTAGTAGTAATAGTACCGTAGTAGTACTATCGCCTCATGCCCTAAATCTCCTGGGATAGCCTCCAAGCTCCCTGCAAGCCTGTATACAGGATTAAGCGGTATGAATAATGAGTTACTGATTATTATTATTATTATTATTATTATTATTATTATTATCCTAAAATTGCCCTGACTAACTTTCTGTATTGGGGACTCTTTCTATAAATGCAATTAGAAATTATAGAAATAGAAATAGAATATAGAAATTAGTTTAGGTGAAGCATCCACCATGTGAAAACATGGGGTCTTACTATAGAAAGAATATAATATCAATCACATTGCGACTATAACTACTGTCACATCAACAATTTCTATGAAGTCAATGCGTTGTTGAACAATATAAATAAACCTTTTTTTTTTTTGTCAACATTTATGAGCTCAAAATAGTTAAACTTTTGGCCAGCATACTGAAAGAAAATGAGCCTTGACCATTCACTTAATCATTTCACAACTAGAACAGCTGGTCCTCATGCATACTTTACAGCATGAATCCTTCATAATGCTGCAGAGATTTCGACCTTTTGTCAGTTCCATTTTCCAGGAAAGTTTGCTTACCGCAAGCAAATATTTCTCGCCATATGGCTTCATTTGAATGGGAGCTCTCATCCTGTCTTTGCACTATTGTTTCCTTGAGAAAACAACTACAAGTGCTTGTTTGTTTTGCTCTGTTTGTGTGTGTGTGTGTGTGTGTGTGTGTGTGTGTGTGTGTGTGTGTGTGTGTGTGTGTGTGTGTGTGTGTGTATTTTTCTCGAACACCGACCTATGGTTTTTATATACGTGAATGTTAATTCAGTATTTATAGTGCTGCATTTCCTCTATATCTAACTTGCGGAATGGCACAGTAGATATACAAGTTTACAAAAAACAGATTTTCACCATCTCATGTTTTTCAGTACACCACCTGACATCTATGAAATCATGTATACAAAGTTATCTGTCGCTTGTCTATTTTCGTAGCCATCATGCAATAGGGAAGAGCCAGCTGGAATTGGCAATGGCCAGGGAAAAAAGACTTGTAAGATATGCGCAATAAGGAATAAAATACAACTGGGCCTGCTGTTTAGGTAACAATCCAAGATGTGTTAGTGTGTTGTGGTCTGCGATGCAATGTGGAGTTACTTCTACTACCCACCCCAGGGTTGATATTGTTGTTATTATTATTACTGTTGTTGTTATTAATAATAAGAAGAACAGCTTGCTATAATTAAGCAACCCAAGTTAATTCTTTTTTTATATTTAAAAATTTAAAAACCTTCTGTTTATTTTAATTGTCTCTTCATTGTGTACTATGAAACATTCTGAAACCCTACTGTATCTTTATTTTCTCTTTATTATGTGTTATGACCTGATAGTCACCTATGCAGATATTTGTGTTTTTCATATCCACAAGCATAAAAAACATACCCTTACATCACTGAGAAGACCCCTCCAGATTAAATATTTATATTAAACTATGTCTCCCCATATGTCTCAGAGAGGTAGTTTTCTCTCCATGCAATTTACGATCATGCAGCAACTCTGGCATGCAACCCGACCGCCCTCTGCCCAATTTTTCCCAAGCATATTAGATGATATTACCTCTCAAGGATGTCCTCGATTCAGCTCTTTTCACCACAGGGACTGTAATCGGGGGAGATAATGAGACCTGATTTATATTTCAAAGGCTCTCCAGTGAGAGCTGAAGCTGATAAGGAGCCTCAATATAGAAGGCTGTTGGAATGGAAGGATCATAGGACAAAAGAGGGTGGTAAGATTAAAGTAAAGATTATTTATGACTTTGTAAAGCATTTTTACATAGGGTTTACTTTTGAAACTGACAACCATGTTAGGGACAACGATAATGAAGAGATGTTCCAGTAAGGTAGATGATCCTCCATAACAAATGATGTATTGCTGATTAGAGTGATGGTTTGAACATAAGAAATATATGTGCTATTTTTACTTAGGAAAAAGGGATACAGACCAGTATAGAACATCACTAAGCTGAACCTTATTGGTTTCACTCACTTTTACATTACATAAACAAAAAATTATTCCCAGAGCTTATTTAAGTCTAATTAGTTATGTAGGGAAAGGAAATATGACACTTATTAACCCCAAGAGCATTACAAATTAGCTCCTCAGGAATGCTTATGTGTATTCACATTGGAGTACATGTAATTAGTCTAAGTGCTTTTTAATGATGTGCTTTTTAATTTTAATATAAATAATAATTTATAATAATAAATAAATACATAAATAAATAAATGTAACCAGGTAATTTTAGGACTCAAATCAATGGACAATTGAGGAAATACGACTTTAATACTAAACTAAATTTGAATAATCGCATGACTGGTATCCAAGTATATATTAAATGCATTGTATACAGCCAAAACATGGTATTGGTGCTAAAAATTTTATTACCTAGGTGAAAAAGTAATATAATCGTATTACACTATTTTTTAATAATAATCCATGCTTTGTTTTTTTGTTAATATGCATACAATTTAATATATTTTTCAGATACAAAGAAACACGTTTGCTAAATACAATTTCATGCCATTCTATGTATTGTCCATAACTTTTTTGTTAACTTTTTTGTCTTTGAACATAAATCTGAAAAAGTGTTTCTTTCAGGTTTATTTTCATTGCATTTATTTTAAAATCTCTCCAAAATGGCTGCAGTTAGCACCTTAACATTTTAGGGAGGCAAGATGGTCACTTCCATATATTCCATGGTTTAATTTAAGATGTATAATCTTATATTTCATTTTAAATATTTCATATAATCATTAATAAACAACTCTGTATTTCATATAACTGTGCTCTTGCTGTCCAAAAAGATGAGTCATAGGCTGTAGTCAGATGGATCCCTTTTCCACATTTCGATGAGCAATAATATAAGAGTTCAGAAGTAATTTTTAAATTTTTAACCTCTTGAAATACCACAAGGATACACTTTTGATAAGTGTGAATAAGGGTATCTCTCTATACTGTAAACGATTCGTCAGTTACAAATTGGGTGGAAGTTCAGTCTGTGTAACAGGTCCGAACTGAACTCACACTGTCATAACACTACATGGCTGTCTACCATCTGGGACCCTTATGTCATCCACACAGTCGGCTTTGGCAACAACGGATCCACATTTTAATATTTCAAAACTATAATTCAGGTCTTTTTTAAGCAGAAAAAAAAAACACTAAGTGTTCCTTTTATATTCTTCACCTGCCCAATTTCAATGAGCCTGCCTTCACTATAATCTCATCAGAAGTTTACACACAATTATTTTAAACATGATGAAAATAATCATCAAAATAATATATTTTTTAATGATTAATAATTTAGGGTTTTAATCATTTATTTTAATTGATCTTTTTTCTTCTTGGCATATTTGGGTGTGATTGTACTGTACATCATAAATCTTTTAACAATGTGGCTTCAATAATTTGAAGAACAACATTTAATGTATTATTTTTATTATTTTACTCAACACAAGATTACTATTATACATGAAGGAGGCTGGAGGTTTAATATAACAGTTGTCTTTAAGTTAATATGGAGTCCAGTTCATTATTGGAGGCTCAGGTAGACTGTAGGAAATTCCAATCCTAAAGAATTAAGTGATTGCAGTCACAAGTCCTCAGAGAACAACTGTCTGCATCAGCCGAGGCCAGGGCTGTCTTCTTGGAAATTGTAACCACCCCAGTCACCAAACGCATCCATGCAACAACATCTCCAACCACCCACACCGAAATAACCTATAAAAACATATATGTTTCAATATAGGTTTTGATATAGGTTTTTAATATATGTGACATATATAAAATTGGCCGTTTTCCTATATTATATGCACATATATGTACATATATGCGTACATATATGTACATATATGTGTACATATATGCATGCATAGATGCGTACATATATGCATGCATATATGCGTACATATATGTACATATATGCGTACATATATGCATGCATAGATGCGTACATATATGCATGCATATATGCGTACATATATGTGACATATATAAAATTGGCCGTTTTCCTATATTATATGCACATATATGCGTACATATATACATACATATATGTACATGTATGCACGTATATATGAACGCATATATGTCCACATTACTAAAATCTAGGTAAACATAGGTGCATATATGCACACATATAAACATGCATATGTACATGTATGCATGTTTATATGTGTGCATATATGCACCTACAGTATATGTTTACCTAGATATTAGTAAAATTACAAAAATCCATATGCTAGACAACAAAGAAAAGCCCAAGATGTAGAAATAATTATTTATTTATTTTTCTTAAGAACAATCACATAGCATAAACAAAAATATAGTACAAGAACAAAAATAAGACAAAAAACTGAACAGGAAGAAAAAAAAATATTTTGAGGACCTTCTCAGCTCCATGAGCTTTGAATTGATAGATGTGCCTATCTGCCCTCGGGTGGCTGCCGGCCACTTCTTCAATGTTGCATCTAGAGAAGACAAAAATAATGAGACGAATTGTGATGAATTAGTGTTGAATTAGTATTATAGGTCCCAAGCAGATACAGTAACAATAATGGGTGCCCTACCTTATGCAGTCTCCATTGATGGCTAATAAACATTGATACAAGTAGGCTATGGTTAAAGTGGTGAACTTAAAGTCTTTAATGTTTTGTTTTCCCTTCTCAACGCATTATGCATTTACTCACCAATAATGGCTACCTTTTTAATTTGGTCAAGTATCCAAGTCGAAGGTGCCCAGCAGCAGATTCCGTACCATGGCAGTAGCAGAGAGTTTCATACTGATTCTTATGTTTAGCGTCCCAATAGTTAATAGGATTTTATGTATAAATGCAGATTAATGATAAAGATACATGCAGGGTAAAACTGCAACAGGAACAGTACAAAATAAAAACTGAAAAAAGATGGACATTCAGAGTAAAACAGTGCAAGATAAAAAAAAAAACTGTACAAAACATACATGCAGGGTAAGCATTGGTGAGAGCAATGTCCAAGCAGTGTGGAGAAATATTTCTGTACGACTTCATTGTTTTGTGCTGTGTAGTAGAGTATTGTAATAGCTGATCAGAGTGATCAACTCCCCATGTGCTGGTTGTACGCAGTCACAGGACATGGAAATGTCCTACATAAGGCAGTATTTTAGCCACCTGGAGCTAGCTTGTTTGTGCTAAATAACATTACCGATAGCAGTGTTATAAGCTAACCAAAATGGAGCCAAATACATATTAGCAACCATAATCTAAAGCTATCCAAAACAAGGTGAATATAAACATCTGTAAACTCCATAAGGCATTAGCTTAGCCACCGGGAAATATCATGTGTGTGCTACATGAGGCAGCATGTTAGCATGATTTACCTAAACTATATAAATGGCATTGAAAGCCAATGTGTCACACAAGCTGACAAGAGCTAGCTGTAGTGAGGAAAATATTTATTTTAGTTTAATATTATCAGAATAAGAGTTATATAAGACTTAATAACTTACCCAATGTGGAGCATGGGTCTATTCTCTGTTCAAAATGCTCCCGTTCGTCGCCGGAGTCACACAGTCTTCTTCTGAGGTAAATGTAAACTCCTCCCACTTTCCAGAACATTCTGAAGAGTTTCCTCGGATGTGTAAGCGCATGCCATCTTCCAAAACGTGCAGAAAACTGTGTTCGTTTTTCATGCCGGTGTCCGGGGGCGTGGCCTAGTATGTAAATTACCCGGACTGATTTCCATGTGATTGGCATGTGGGCGTGTCCTGCCTCGGGTAATTAGCAGATAAGTGCGACAGAAATTCTGTGCCTCTCCTTGGTTTCATACGGATTACATAAACTGAGAATATTTGTTTTCAATGTGACTTGCATCATTTAAAAGTAGACACTTTAAGCTTTCTATAGATATATTTCTCATTTCAGTTAATTTTAGTGACGTGTTTCAAAAAGATTTTCACGGAGACTGAGGTTTCATATATTTGCATATATCCTCATATACTGTATGTGGGCAATTAGGATACCAATTTCATGTGTTCGCACATAAGTTTTTTGCATTTTTTTTTGTTAGTTCTTAGTTATTGCCTTGATAATAGAAAATATGAGCTAGGCATCATGTATGACAGTTGCCAAAGTGAGATATGAGCTAAAATGACCAGGTCCTGCCATAGGAGACATATCTTGTATGTACATATAGGGCTTATATCTGGATATAAAGAAGCAATACAGGAGACCTATATGACCTGTATATGCACATACTGTATATGCACCTCAATGTTGCCTATATGTGGCATATGTACACATATATGCAGCATATATATTATCATATATATATGCATATGTACTGCATATAGGTTTCAAATATGCACATATATCCTCATATAGGTTCTTTACATGTGGGCAGAAGCAGGGTACCAGGATGAGTCTGACAAGTCTAAAGGGCAGAGGTGGTCTGGATTACGGGAAGCTCAAGAGCGACATGTGTAGCTTGACAGAGAGACAAAGGGAGGGAGAGGGGGAGAGTGAGAGTTAAGAGGAGAGAGTAGAAGAGAAGGAGAGATACTCCTTCTCTTCTGCTCTCTCCTGCTCTCTCCTCTTCCCTCTCTTTGCCTTTCTCTATCCTCTCTCTCTCTTTCCCTCTACCTGTCTCTCTGTCGAGTTATACATGTTGCTCCTGAGCTGCCAGAGATCCAGCTGCTGTGCTGCTTCTGGTTGGAGATCTAGTCCCATGGATGCCCTGCCTTCTCTGAGGACTTGTGACTTCAGTTGATTGATAGTTCAGGACTGGAGATTCCTACAGTCTACCTGAGCCTCCAGTAATGAACTGGACTCAATTTTAACTTAAACAAATCTCCTATTATACTGAACTTCCAGTCTCACACAGTATGACGCAGATCAATCAAATCAAGACCCAATTGAGGATGGGTTCCATGTTGAGTCCGGTTCCTCTCAAGGTTTCTTCCTATTACCATCTCAGGGAGTTTTTCCTTGCCACTGTCGCCGTCGTCCTCAGCTTGCTCATTAGGGACAGTCTTATCATTTTGATTCATACACGTTCACATCTCATACAAACTCAAAAAATTATTTTGAGTATGTAAAGCTGCTTTGCGACAATGTCAATTGTTAAAAGCGTTATACAAATAAAATTGAATTGAATTTAACTAAATGTGCTTCAAATGAAAGACTGGGATCTATAATCACACCAAGGTTTTTTTTTTACTGTTGCACTTGATGGAACAGAAAGGCCATCTAAAGTCACAGTGTGATCAAAAAGCTTGCTTCTAGCTCCATGTGGTCCTATGATTATAAAATGGGTTTTGATAGAAAATATAATTGGGCTGACCACCAGACAGCTCAATGGGAAAGTCAATGGACTTTAAATCTGAGAATTTTAATGGTAAATTTACACAAGTCAGTAATGTCTCTTTGGGCCTCTAAGTAACTGGAGATTTCAAGATCAGTTCAAATGGTTGTTTGGGAGTTGCATTCAGTTTGCCATGGATTGGGAAAAAAAAAACACAAACCGTCTCCCAAAACAAAGAGGAAATGGGCTTTAAAAGACAACCCAGGAACCACCAAGACAAGGCCTGCTATTAACTGGAATCTACAGAAAAACCAGTCTCACTGCCTACAGTTAAATGAATTTAAAATCACCAGACTAAAAGGCTGTTAGGCAAGAAGGAAGCCCCTTCGCTAGAATTGATACCTTTTTAAGTTAAGAATTTGCAACTGACCACATAGACTATCATGCTATTTTCAACAAAAGACCAACAATAGACCAAGTGTAATACCTTTTTTTAATATCACTTCTTTCTTTTATTTTTTTTCTCTCTGTAAATCTATTTAGATATTTGATTTGAATAAAAATATAAAAATTGGTGAAATACTCAGACCAGCCCAAGGGCACAATCATACTAGGGCACTGAGATCACATTTTTCCTCATTGTGATGTTTATTGTAAACAACAACTGAATCTTTTGATTGGTATGTTCATAATTTCATGCACATTGTTGCCACATGATTGACTGATTAGAAAATTGCATGAATAAGCAGTGATACACGTGTCCCTATTAAATTGGGTGGTGAGTGTATGTACAGTTAATATATTTTCAGATAATTTTTTTTCACAAAATTGAGCTGCAAAACATTCAGTTTGTTGGTTAAATTTGGCTCTAGCTAGAAAAGTGTGATGTCCTGCTTTTAACACGTTGTTGGTTCCAAGCCAAAGTTAGATGTGCATAAGACTAATAAATTCAATTTGTAAACAATCTAATTACCAGCTGTCAAACTGTTTACAAATGCAATTTTTGTGCTAATAGAAATACAAAATAATAGCTTCTTCTTTGTCTTTCGGCTGTTCCCTTTCAGGGGTCGCCACAGCGAATCATCTGCCTCCATCTAACCCTATCCTCTGCATCCTCTTCTCTCACACCAACTAACTTCATGTCCTCTCTCACTGCATCCATACAGTAAATCTCCTCTTTGGTCTTCCTCTAGACCTCAGCATCCTTCTACCAATATGTTCACCATCTCTCCTCTGAACATGTCCAAACCACCTCAATCTGGCCTCTCTGACTTCATCTCCAAAACATCTAACATGGGTTGTCCCTCTGATGAACTCATTCATAAAGAAAACAATTCATTCACTTTATCAGTGATCAGTTCAATGTAGAGCATTGTTAAAGCTCTGGAATCTTAAAATGCTGATGCTGTTTTTTTTCAGATTTTAACAGTGATACTCTAAAAAAATAGAGTTTCCCTATGTCGTCTCACACGGACAACGTCATACAATATGCAAGAAGAGTTTGAAATTAGCTACAATCAATTAGAACATTTTCCAATTATCCAGTTTGACTGAGGTAGAATCATTAACTAGATAGATGAATGAAAGTTCTAAAGACTGGCTAAATATAATGTGACTGCATGATTGACAAATCACAATGAGATGATGCCTTTGGCGTGAAGACGCCCCATGCCAATAATAAAGGGTGATAATAGCAGCTGTCTCCAGTGCCCACTAATTTGGTAGATGATAGCAGGAGCCTAAGTCGCTTTATAGTCTATTTAAATCAACAAATTGATCTCATATAAAATTGAGATTGAGTTTTTCAAGAAATTATTACAAATATTCAACTGTAAATTTTAAGGATATACAGTAGATATCTAAAAGGCTTAAATGTGGAATATATACTTGTAGATATATCAGTCCAAATGTACTCAGCAAAAAAAGAAACATCCTCTGACTTTCAATTGTTTTTACTTTCAGTAAAGTTAATGTGTAAATATTTGTATGAACACTAAAAGAGTCAACACCATAAGACATAAACTAAAAATGTTTCACAATGTGTCCCTGAATGAAGGGAGGCTCAAAATCAAAAGGACCACTCAGTTTCTCGTGTGGCCACCAGCTGCTTGAAGTACTGCAGTGCATCTCCTCCTCATGGACTGGACCAGATTTGTCAGTTCTTGCTGTGAGATTGAGGGATTGTATGTTCCTGGTGTGACTCGGGCAGTTGTTGTGGCCATCCTGGACCGGTCACGCAGGTGTGATATTCGGATGTACCCATCCTGTGCAGGTGTTGTTACACGTGGTCTTCCACTGCGAGGATGATCAGCTGTCCTTCCTGTCTCCCTGTAGCGATGTCTTAGGCATCTCACAGTGCGGACATGGCAATTTATTGCCCTTGCCACATCAGCAGTCCTCATGCCTCTCTGCAACATGGCTAATGCACATATACGCAGATGAGCAGGGACCCTGGGCATCTTTCTTTGGGTGTTTTTCACAGTCGGTAGACAAGTCTCTTTAGTGTTCTGCGTTTTTAGAACTGTGACCTTAAATGCCTACTTTCTGTAAGCTGTTAAGGTCTTAACAACCATTCCACAGGTGCATGTTAATTAATTGATTATAGTTAATTGAACATGCATGGAAAACATTGTTTAAGCCCTTTACAATGAATATCTGTAAAGTTATTTGGATTTTTACAACATTATTGTTGAAATACACAGTCCTGAAAAAGGGACGTTTCTTTTTTTGCTGAGTATATTAACCTTTTTTTTTGCATTCTTGCAGGTAAAGGAGGAAATAGTCCCATGTAGGGATGTAACGGTATTGTAAATACCGTCGTACCGCAATAACAATTTATTTCAATAATACCGTGGTTGCATGGCGATAAAATTATTGGCCTTCTGAGAAACGTTTGCTCAAGTGAATGCAACGAACTGGAGGTAGTGGGAACTACAATTCCCATCAGCCCAGACGTGGCCATCATCCTTTGCAGTCTGTTGTTGCTACAGATCCAGTAATGCACACATCCGATTTAAAACCCGCTTACTCCGTAATGATTAATTACTCTTTCCATCTCTTTTCCTCCGCCGCTAATAGGAGCACCCACCATTTCCGCATTACTGGAAATAATACATGTCTTCCCTATACACATTTACATTTAGGCATTTGGCAGACGCTCTTATCCAGAGCGACTTACAAAAAGTGCTTTGAAGTTTACATCACTGGATACATACTTACACTGGGTTAACTAGGTTAATAACTAACTATATACACTATATACAAACCGGATTCCAAAAAAGTTGGAGCATTAAACAAATTGTGAATAAAAACTGAATGCAATGATGTGGAGATGGCAAATGTCAATATTTTATTCAGAATAGAACATAGATGACAGATCAAAAGTTTAATCCGAGAAAATGTATCATTTTAAAGGAAAAATATGTTGATTCCAAATTTCACAGTGTCAACAAATCCCAAAAAAGTTGGGCCAAGTAGCAATAAGAGGCTGGAAAAAGTAAATTTGAGCATAACGAAGAGCTGGAAGACCAATTAACAGTAATTAGGTTAATTGGCAACATGATTGGGTATAAAAAGAGCTGGCAGTGTCTCTCAGAAGCCAAGATGGGTAGAGGATCACCAATTCCCACAATGTTGCGCAGAAAGATAGTGGAGCAATATCAGAAAGGTGTTACCCAGCGACAAAGACTTTGCAGTTATCATCATCAACTGTGCATAATATCATCCGAAGATTCAGAGAATCTGGAACAATCTCTGTGCGTAAGGGTCAAGGTCGTAAAACCATACTGGATGCCCGTGATCTCCGGGCCCTTAAATGACACTGCACCACAAACAGGAATGCTACTGTAAAGGAAATCACAGAATGGGCTCAGGAATACTTCCAGAAACCATTGTCAGTGAACACAATCCACCGTGCCATCCGCCGTTGCCAGCTGAAACTCTACAGTGCAAAGAAGAAGCCATTTCTAAGCAAGATCCACAAGCACAGGCGTTTTCATTGGGCCAGGGATCATTTAAAATGGAGTGTGGCAAAATGGAAGACTGTTCTGTGGTCAGACGAGTCACGATTCGAAGTTCTTGTTGGAAATGTGGGACGCCATGTCATCCGGACCAAAGAGGACAAGGACAACCCAAGTTGTTATCAACGCTCGGTTCAGAAGCCTGCATCTCTGATGGTATGGGGTTGCATGAGTGCGTGTGGCATGCCCAGCTTGCATGTCTGGAAAGGCACCATCAATGCAGAAAAATATATTCAGGTTCTAGAACAACATGTGCTCCCATCCAGACGTCATCTCTTTCAGGGAAGACCCTGCATTTTTCAACAAGATAATGCCAGACCACATTCTGCATCAATCACAACATCATGGCTGCATAGGAGAAGGATCCGGGTACTGAAATGTCCAGTCTGCAGTCCAGATCATTCCCCTATAGAGAACATTTGGCGCAGAGGAAGGTGCGACAAAGAAGGCCCAAGACGATTGAACATTTAGAGGCCTGTATTAGACGAATGGGAGAGCATTCCTATTTCTAAACTTGAGAAACTGGTCTCCTCGGTCCCCAGACGTCTGTTGAGTGTTGTAAGAAGAAGGGGAGATGCCACACAGTGGTGAAAATGGCCTCGTCCCTACTTTTTTGGGATTTGTTGACACCATGACATTTTGATTCACCATATTTTTCCCTTAAAATGATACATTTTCTCAGTTTAAACTTTTGTTCCGTGATTTATGTTCTATTCTGAATAAAATATTGACATTTGCCATCTCCACATCATTGCATTCAGTTTTTATTCACAATTTGTTTAGTGTCCCAACTTTTTTGGAATCCGGTTTGTGTGTGTGTGTGTATATATATATATATATATATATATATATATATATATATATATATATATAATTTTTTTTTCAAACTAATATATAGTGTACATAAACAATTTTGAGTCTAACCATTGTGATGGCATAATGAGAAGGCATACTTTTTTTATTTGTAGTGTAAATCATCAAGTTAATTAAGAATGAAAATTCTAGGACTGTTTGTCATTGTAATTTTTTTTTTAATAATGAAAATTTATTTTATAAATACAGTAGCTGTTACTACTATTATGTCTTCATGTCTAACTTTTCAAGTGAATAATAAATTATGACAAGCCATGATGTCACAGGACAATATTTAACAGCAATAAAGCCCACAGTCCAAAGACATGCAGATTACAGTAGGCTAATTGGCGTTCCCAAATTGACCATAGTCTGTGAATGAGTGTGTGTGTGTGTGTGCTCTGCGATAGATTGGCACGCTGTCCAGGGTGTACCCTGCCTTGTGCCCAGAGTCTCCTGGGATAATCTCCAGGTCCCCGCGACCCTACAGTAATATATGATAAAGCGGTATAGAAGATGAATGAATGAATGAATGAATATATTTTAACAAGAACATTATTAGCAGTTGTAATTAATTAATAACATCTTGACCACTCAAAATAGAGACTTTGTCACAGTCAGGCCAGGCTCCGAACTCAGTCAAACACCACGCCCTATATCTCCAGACTTTTAATCACCATCACCTGTCACCAATCAACAGCAATGCTTATAACCACACCCAGCACCTCAGTCAGTGTCCGGGCTCGTATCTACGAAGTGGCCTCAACTTCCTGCGCTCAAGTAAGGAGAAAAATTATATCCAGTGACTTACCTTGTGCTCTTGTTTCTAGAAGCAGTTCCTGTTCCCATCTCCGTGTTATTGTCCAGTGTCGTAGTGGTGCCGCGTGCACTCCACTCCACGCCTCGCCAGTTTGGGTTTCCGACACACCGTCTCCTCACCATCAGCATAAAAGTAAAACATACCTGTTATCATTGCTCTACAGCTAAGTTCCCATATGCCTTACTCCTCCGTGCCTTCATTGCATCCGTAGTGAAAATAAACTCTCTCATTTTTACTTACTATCGTGTGGAGTCTGTCTTCATTACAGACTTTAACAGCACTGTAGAATGAATTTTAATATTTCCTTCATTGTCTTGCTTATTCAAGAATAGTCTTTTCAGATGGAAATTTCCTCATAGACCATGACCCTGTTGTTTTAACTGTTTTGTTTGTAACTAGTATGTTTTTAAAACTAGACTGTTAATAAAAGCAAAAAGAAATATGAGAAAATATTATATTTACATTATGCTATTTGGCAGACACCTTTATCCAGAGCAACTTACACAAGTGCTTTGAAGAAGTAGGCCTTTATACATTGTTTAAACACTGCTAGGGACTCAGCTTTTAGAACATATAGGGAAGTTACATCTAGAGTCAGACATGCCTGAAGTGAATTGCCCTAGTCCTGGCACAAAATGACATGTTACTGAACATGAGTGGCTGGTGTGGATAGAAATTAATAAAATCTGCTGGTGATACATAGGAGAACCCAGCATGAACATGTGATGACTAGCAATGTAAAAGGAAAAAAAAATAGTGATTGTCCATAGTTACCCTAAGGATGCATGCAGTGAACAAAGGCGAGCTCATAGAGATGTCTAGGGAAATCAACAACCTGACATAGAAATGACTCACCTGTAGAATAGCACTTCAGTTTTGCTGAGATTAAGTTGAAGCTGATGAACTACTATCTACTGTATGATGAGATGTCTGCCAGACATGCTGATTTCTGAGTGGAAACATGAGTGTCTGATGGAGGTCAGGAGAGGGTGAGTTGAGTGTCTTCCATATACTGTAGCAATTGTATGAAAACATGTAAGGGTATGATCTTAAAAAAGATATAATAGTGAGAGTATAAAGAGAGAACAGATCAGAGCCAAATTCTGAACTTTGTGGGACACCTTTGGAGGGTCCACTCTATGTCTCCTGATATGACCGTCTCGGGTTACTTTGCTGTAACCCTGTTCCCTGAAAAAGCAGGAACGAGATGCTGCGTGAAAACGCTATGGGAACATCTTTCTGTGTTTCCGGTTGTGAAGCATGTGCGTATCAAACACACATACAGTATAGTGGGACCCAAAGTCAAAACCGGGGTCTGAACCACATAGAAAGGGTACAAAGCCACCTGGCGCGTAACCCATATTTGTTAGCTTTTAGCTAGAATGTACATCGCCATGCGGGACAGGAACTCGTCCTGTACCCCAAGCAGAACCTGGTGCACTAGCTTCTTCAAGCGGCGAGCACAGTCCACCCTGGTGATTATGTATGAGTTACAGGAGGTGTTTTCAGGGTTAAATAAAGCCATCAGTTCGGTGTAATTGATGTGCCACACGAGAAGATGGCCTCTCCAGCTTCCTTGGGCTGAACGGCCATCTAATACCGCACCCCATGAGGGAGGCGTCTGTTGTTAGCTTCTCGCAACAATAAAAACACATACACCACGTTCCAAATTATTATGCAAATTGGATGCAAGTGTCAAACATTAAATGTTTAGTTTTTTTTATTAAACTCATGGATGGTATTGTGTCTCAGGGCTCTTTGGATCACTGAAATGAATCTCAGACACATGTGAATTAGTTTGCCAGATAAGCATCACATTCTGCTAGATGTTGAATTGTGGGCATGGTTTTGAGGCATAGACGCAGAGGGTGATGTATAAAACAAACCTTTAATAACAAAACCCAAAGAAAACATGAACAAAAGTTGGCTTGAACTTAGAGCATGCTATAAACAAAAACAATCAATTAATACAGACAAGGGATTACACAAACTAATACAATACAGACATGGGATACAAACTGGATGAGACAAGACACCCTAAACAGACTAGAGGACTAAACACAAGGGACTATACATGCAAGGGATAAACACACACAAGACAGGCTTGGCTAGGCCTTAGCTGCTAAGCTAGCTAGTAACTAATCAGACTAATGGCTAAACAGACCCAAGGGATGAACAGACAAGGTACACAGCAGACTAGGTATGAAACAGACTAAGAACTCTAAAGGTTAGTGGCTAAACAGGTTAGTACCGAAACAGACTAAGAGCTAATCAGACGATGAAACTATACAGACTCGAAGACTAGACAGACTAAAGATCTAATCAGGTTAGTAGTGCACTGAATAGTATTTATACAGACTAAGATCTAAACATGCAAAGGAAGTTACTCACACAAAAGGGTAAACACAAAAAGCTAATTCTCCTAGAGGCTAATCATGCTAGGAGACACAGAAACACAGCAACATAAAATAAAGACAGATACAATCTTAACTTAAAGCACTCCTGAAACCAAAAAGGCCAACTATAATTAAACAAACAGAACCAGACAAAACCCACTTAACAGAACTGAAATTAAATTAATGCTTGACCCAGTTTCCCAGAACAAACAGGTATTTATACTAATGCTAATGAGCTTCCTCAGTTCAGCTGAGCATCCGCGTCAGCTGACCGAGGTGTCTTCTGGGAAACTGGGTCTACAACCAAAAACTACAACACTAAACACTGCCCTCTAGTGGGCAACCCTCACAATAAGCCCAATTAAAGGAAAAGTACTGAAGAAGGTTGTTCCACACTATTAAGTAGGCCACAGGTTTCAAGCAATATGGGAAAGAAAAAGGATCTCTCTTCTGCCGAAAAGCTTCAAATATTACAATGCCTTGGACAAGGTATAAAAACATTAGATATTTCATGAAAACTTACAGTATGCGTGATCATTGTACTGTGAAGACATTTGTGGCTGATTCAGCGCACACACAGGTTCGTGCAGATAAAGGCAGAATGAGGAAGGTTTCTGCCAGACAAATTCATCAGATTAAAAGAGCAGCTGCTGAAATGTCATTACAAAGCAGCAAAAAGGTATTTGAAGCTGCTGGTGCCTCTGGAGTCCCGCGAACCTCAAGGTGTAGAATCCTTTAGCGGCTTGCAGTTGTGCAGAAACCTACTATTTGGCCACCCCTAACCAATGCTCACAAGCAGAAACGGTTGCAGTGGGCCCAGGCATACATGAAGACTAATTTTCAAACAGTATTATTTACTGATGAGTGTTGTGCAACCCTGAATGGAGATGAATGGAGTAGTGGATGGCTGGTGGATGGCCACCATGTCCCAACAAGGCTGTGATGTCAACAAGGAGGTGGTGGAGTCATGTTTTAGGCCAGAATCATGAGGAGAGTGTGGTAGGCCCCTGTAGCGTCCCTGAAGGTGTGAAAATGACATCTGCAAAGTACAGTATATTGACTGACCACTTTCTTCCATGGTACAAAAAGAAGAACAGTGTGCGCTCACGAGGCGGACGGAGAAACTTCCAGATCGGAAGAAAGTGCGAGAGATAGGATGGGAGAGTCCGTCTTGTGCACGTCTTCCAGAACCGCACGTGAACCCCCGGAATGCGTCGCGGCTCGTGATTTCTCCTTAAAGAAAGCGAGGCGCGCATGAGGCAGTTTTATCGGGAGGGGTCACAGTGCTCACACTTTCCTTGAGCCCAAGGAGAGCGTGATCGTCACCCAAACACTGGAAACAGTAGTAAAGTATGGAGATCGCCCTCAGATTGGATTATATATGCCAAGATTTTGCGTGTTTGATACACACATGCTTCACAACTCGCAACACAGAAAGATGTTCCCATAGCGTTTTCACGCAGCATCAAGTGTAGCTTTTGAAAGGGAACTACATTCAGGTAGGAACACTGAACACTTTCATGCTACACTCCTGTTGAATTGTATTGAATATTTTATGTTTGTCTTTAATGTCTAATCACTTAGTTGCTAAAACATGGAATTAAAAGCAATATTTATTACTGAATTAATCATATTCATATTTTACAGATGGCTGTTAAAGAGATAGTCAGCCATAGTGAACTACTTGCAGTAAAATAATGTAGGACCTTTTTTTTATGACTGTTACTAGGGATCATTCTAGGAACTCTGTCAGGAAATTGCTTAGTTATAGTTGGCAAAAGGTTATTTGACTTCCTGTGCCCCAATGATGCCAACACAGCCAAGTGAGATATGTAATTAAGGATAATAATGTGTCGCATTGCTGAACAGATTGAAATTCATTTAACATAATGAACCAGTGACTTATTCACAGTGCTATTAAAACTTGGACTGATAACATGTCTCAGTAGTATAAGCTCTTATTTTTTGTTTTCTCTTTCATGCTATTATTTTGCATGTCAGTTGTCTTGAGTAAGTTTATCATTTTGCATGTTAATCTTACTCAAGCAGAAATACATCAAAAGCTTTAGTTATTGTTCACACCAATCATGGGAATGGATAAAATGTGATTCATTCACAATTATCAATGTTTGCTGATTTAAGTTTTAAGAAGAAGAAAATCAACAACAACCACACTCATTTACAGCAGTTGTGTACAGTACAGTAGGTGGAAAGGCTTTGTTAATAAGAGACATCACAGGAAAATGGCCAAAGAACTTCAAGCTGACAAAATACCTTTGGTATGCTTTGAAACCATGATAAGCAGAAAAGCATCTCAGAATGCACATGTCAACCTTGACAACAGTAGACAATCATTCAGGACTTAGGCACAGGCTAATCAAAATTCGACAAAGGAAGGAAAATAGAATAATAAAATAAACAAAATTTGCAAAGTTTTTTATTTATTTATTTAAGTTCTTTCTTAGAGATTATTTTTCCAACTATGTTGCTATGCTAACATATCGCTGCATTGGTGTTTTTGCCATTCATAAACTGCTAACGCTAATTGTACAACAGTGCAGAAAATATGGTTTTGTTAACTGTCTGTTAAACTAATTATATATGTTACATTCAGAAAAGAAAAGTTAAAAAGAGTACTGTAGTGGCTGGCACCAGAATGTTGTGTTATGAGTTGTAGGTAGGCCCTCCATCCATCAAACTTGTTTGTTTGATGCATCAATTTAACTGGGATCTGGGGAGTTTGTCAGTGGCTATGAGCTCTTCGCCTGCTGGGCTGGGTTTGGTAGGCTATTTGCACTTATCTTATGGTGTATTTCTATCATGGCCAGTCTTAACCTTTTCAGCGATTTGTGCTGTATTACGTAGCTTGCCTGTGGGATTGGATCAGATGGATTGGGCTCTGGTTCCCACAGGCAGAGGTAAGACTTTGGTGAACATGATCCTGCCACCAGTTTCCTGGTATATTTGTATTGTGTATATATATATTAATGTATTATTATTATGGCTGAATGGTGTATGTCTATGTAATAAATTATATAATGTTCAAGTTCTGTTTTTTTTATTATAAAAATGGTATGCATTGTATTGATTTTTCTCTATTTAACTCTGCTCTAAAATACTGAAATGCAATCCTTTGACATTTCTAAACCTTAATCCATGATAAATATTACCATAGGATGTGTAAAACACTTGCATCTCTGACATAACGTTAAAAGTGATTCACAAGAGCATATAATTGATTTGTATAACAGAGGGGCCTTAAAACATTTGACACCTCTGTTGCAAATCACAAAGACGTGCCGTGGTTCATGCCAGTCTCACAAGTGTGTCACGACAGCGCAACTAATGTGTCATAGTGGAAGCCTAGCAGAAGCCTGTATGGTTAGTGCCAGAAGAAAATGTTTAATGAGGTGATAGCCATGAGCATTTATATGTCTGAATACCAAAGGCATTTCTTTTTAGGAACTCAAAGCTGTTCAGATTTCAGATATAAAGATTTGCTATTAATTTTTATAATAAAAACTCTGCCATGAGGGACACACAGGTTTCATTCTCAGCCATTTTCAGCCAAAGCCCCAGACACTGGATGCAGTAATCATACCAAGCCCAGATAAAATGGGGGGAGTTGCATTAGGAAGTGCATCCGGCGTAAAACCTACGCCATGTATGCTGATCGGGTGGTCTGCTATGGTAACCCCTTAACAGGAGCAGCCAAAAAAAAAATTACCTTCTCCCTTTTCACTCTGCTACCTTATTATATATTCTTTGTGATTTACCACTACTGTAATGCTGAAATTCTATCCATCTATCCATCTATCCATCTATCTATCTATCTATCTATCTATCTATCTATCTTTGTAATAATTTTTTTAACTGAACCTTTAAACATTTTCATTCAAGTTGAATACTTAAACAATGAGGCTTCATAGATATACCTATTAAAGACAGATCAAATGCCCCAAAATAGCTAGGAATAAAAATAAAAAAAAAGTTTGTACTTTGTCAAGGACACAGAACTGTTTATTTTAGGAGGGAAAGTATTTTTGCTTATTTAAATTGCTGACTTCATAAAAAAAATCTAGTTAGGATTTTTGTTTGTTTTTCTTAACTTTTGATGAAGAATTATCACTGCTGCCAAAGTTGGTTTAACTCTGCACACGTCAGACAAAGAACCTTACTGCTGCTATTTGCCTTTTTTCCACTCTCTGCCAAATACTGAAGGTCACTTACCCAGAAACGAGTTTTGACAGTTGTTTGACAGCTAATGTGTACAATTTTCTTCTGTTCCTTGAGTATGTAGATTTTAAGAGTGTACTATATATACCCAGCATATATACCCATTAACAATCATTATGTTTTAGACACAAATCATGCGTAAAAGTTAGCACCCCCTCCTTTAATTATATATATATATTTTTCAGATCATATTATTTTTATAAGGTGTTGACACACACACACACACACACACACACACACACACACACACACACACAGAGCAGTTTTTAGAAATATGTTCTGTATGGTTTCTTGGAGTCACATTGGTGTTAAAAAACACAAATGCCTAAATACAGCATGTCAAATTTTTTTTGTTATATTACTGTGGTTTTGCAAAACACTGAACCTCCGTCTTCCACAGCTTTATAACAATGGATAAATTAGCGTGCAGTTATGTTTTCTGCCATGCATATATGCAATATTGTTGTTTGCAATTTCATTTTTAAAATTATAGCAACCATTTATTTAAGAAGAGTTGGCATGTGTTTGTGAAGTCAATAGAATATACTGTATTTGACACATATAGAATCTTTACCTCAGTAGACTTCTGAGTGCCTCCTGATTACTCCACCCCTGCTTTTTCTGTTGCTATGAGTTTGCAAATATTTCATGGTTTTGCTTTTCTTTTTTTCTTGAGGATATAGAAATGCTGGCTATGTTGGAGAGGTGTCAGTAGTATAAGTGTCTTAAAATAACATCAATATTATTTCCACATGAAGCTGTTCTTTGACACTACACTAAAAAACAACCTATAGAATCTACTCAATAAAATTGAGGTAACAATTTGCATTCACTTTGTTTGGGGTGATTCTATCCTATGTATTTGCATAAAGAGTACCTAATATTAATAGCTATGACACACTTAAAAAATAGGTAAGGTATACCTAATATTTCTCATTACAAATTACTTGTAAAAGTTGAGTAACATACTTTTATTGTTATTAAGTTAACCTACTTAATATTAATAAAGACAAGAATAATTAAACATTACCTAATCATGGTAAGTTGAATTTACTTGTCAGACACAGGAGACTGCATTAATTGCTTTTTTATTGTCCAAACAACATTTTATTTTTAAAACATTTAAAACTAATTAAAACTAAACAGAAAGTGACACCTTATAATGCATTTTCAATTGAAAAAAAAAACTTTATTACAAAAAACATAATATAAATCAAAATCTTCACATTATCACTTGCTATACAAACATTTTACCCTCAACTTCTTTTTAAATGTGTGAAAACTCTTTTACATTCAATTGCAAAACAACTTTCATTCGATTATAACATACAGTACATGTAACTTGAAACATTTTCCATTTTGAAAACATGGAAAAATAATTATGTGCAAAAGCACATTCTTGCATTAAATGTACTATTTGAAAATAAAAGAACATCTCATTTGCATGAAGCAGATTCAATTAGTTTACAGCTCATTCCATTAGTTTACGTTTTAGACTCTGGACCTTCTTCAGCATTTTTGTTCCAAAATTCAGAATTTCATTTAGAAATGATTAAATATGAACAAATTTAAATATTACACATCCCTCCCCCATGCGATTTTAAGGGCGATCTCCCTGAAAGATGTTATGGCGATATGATAATTTATCATATCCGTAATTCCACGAGTGGATGAGATTGCACCTGTCAAAGTGCGCGTTCAACCACTTACATGCAGCAGCTTCGCCGTTGTACAAGAGTTTCAGCCATATAAGAGTTAATGTTAACAACAATGGAAATTCAGTCATGAATGTAGATGTTTACACGCAATCGTAGGTGCAAGTACTGGGCAATTCGCTCTAACTGGTCAATTTGACACTAGACTGTGGTGCCTACAACAAAGACAGGAAAGTGCGCAAATTACTAATCATCTGTTAGATTTTACCATTAAAAGTATTTAACATTTGCATTCATTATGATTTCAACAAGTTAAATAAAAACTGGGCGGCGCGGTGGTGTAGTGGTTAGCACTGTCTACCCATACGCCTTGCACCTCCAGGGTATGGGTTCGATTCCCCGGCCAGGCTCGATTCCCGTCTCTGTGTGCATGGAGATTGCATGTTCTCATCGTGCTTGGTGGGTTTCCTCCGGGTACTCCGGTTTCCTCCCACAGTCCAAAGATATGCAGGTTAGGCTAATTGGCGTTCCTAAATTGCCCGTAGTGTGTGATTGGGTGTGTGAGTGTGTGTATGTATGTGTGCCCTGCGATGGATTGGCACCCTGTCCAGGGTGTACCCCGCCTAGTGCCCGAAGTCTCCTGGGATAGGCTCCAGGTCCCCCGCAACCCTGAACACAGGATTAAGCGGTATAGAAAATGAATGATGAATGAATAAATAAAAACTGGCTTGAAGTTTGTGACCATCGAACCCAACATCACAAAAAGGTGGAATCACACTGCTGTCTAGGATATCTTTGCAAGCACTACAATAATTTCCTATCACTGGAACTAAGGAATTCTCTTGTGACAAAGTCCCTATGCACAAAGCTATGTCCATAGGATTTCTCTCAACCCAATTGAACACCTTTGGGATTAACTGGAATGCCGACTGTGCTCAAGGCCTTCTACATTTGACATCACTCAAATACTCTTGAGGCTGAAAGTGTAAATCCCCACAAAGAACATTTCTCAAAGGTTGCCCTCTCGTTAAACCTCACTGTCTGTGTTCTGACTTCTCACACTCATCACAAACTACTGTGCATTGGATTTTCTGTCCTAACTGACTGACGGCATGCTGTTTGGAGACGAATACGTTTTCATCTGAATAGCGAAATCACATGCCTAGTAGAGTGCATCAGTATTAGTGACAATAAATAACATTGAAAAAAACATTTTTTAATTACTTTTTGTAAGTTGCTCTGGATAAAAGTGTCTGCCAAATGCCTAAATGTAAAATCTATGCAGATATTTCTAATGAGGAAGATAAATCTCAAAATCTCAATGTGTCACTGGAAAAGAATTCACCCACTGATATTCTTTTAAGATTTTAGAGCTGTCACATTCTGCTATGTTGTTGGACTGTGGGCTTGGTGTTGAGGCATAAATGCAGAGGGGATGCAGTGAAACAGAAAAGAGTCTTTAATAAGAATCAAAAACAAAAAGCAAACATGAACAAAACATGAACTAAGAGTTGGCTAAAATCATGGAGCATAAGAAACAGAACTCAAACACTTACATACAACAAGGGATTACACAACTAATACAATACAGACATGGGGACGCAAACAGGACGAGACCAGACACACTAAACAGACTAAAGGACTAAACACAAGGGACTATACATGCAAGGGATAAACAAACAAGACAGGCTTGGCTAGGTCTACTGGCTGAGCTGCACATTAGCTGCTAAGCTAGCTCATAGCTAATCAGACTAATGGCTACACAGGCCAGTAGCCTGAGACCCAAGGAAATAAACAGACAAGGTACACAGCAGACTAGGTATGAAACAGACTAAGAACTCTACAGGTTAGTGGCTAAAGATGTTAGTACCTAAACAGACTAAGAGCTAAGCAGACAAGGAGACTAGACAGACTCAAAGACTAGACAGACTAAGATCTAAACATGTTAGTATCACCCTCATTAGTATTTAAACAGACTACTAGCTAAACATGCAATGGGTTACTTACACAAAAGGGTAAACACAAAAGGCTAATTCTCCTAGAGGCTAATCCTGCTAGGAGACACAGAGACAAGGACATCTTAATATAAACAAACTTAACTTAAAGTGCTCCTGAAACCAAAAGGCCAACCATACTGTTAAACTAAAACAGAAAAGAACAAAACAAAACCCACATAACAGAAATTAATGCTCGACCCAGTTTCCCAGAACAAACAGGTATTTATAACAGTGCTAATGACCCTCCTCAGTTCAGGTGAGCATCCACGTCACCTGACCGAGGAGGCTTCTGGGAAACTGAGTCTAGGAACAAAAACTACAAACTAAAAACACTGCCCTCTAGTGGGCAACCCTCACAAGAGCATGTCGTAATACTTAAAAACTACTTTAGCTTTGAATCTACTTGGGCATCAGTGCTCTCAAATCAAAGGCATTAGCATGAGCAATACATTTTAATAGTTTTAGGCAAACCTACAGTATGTGTTACAGTAGAATTGATGAAAAAAACTTTGAAGAATTCAATGGGTAGAAACCTACAGTATGTTGACCCTGGTGTACAATTATGTAATTTTTTCTACTTAGTGGAAAACCTCATGTTCAATTATTATTGTTTTTAAATCAATTGAAACTTAATCGATGTTATGAAATGAACAAATTGCAGCTCCTTTCATCACCATCTTGGCAGGAGTTGACTCTGCTAATTAAAATTCACTCTATTAGTTCTGATATTAAATAAAATTAAATTCATAAACAGGCCTACAGTATATTCCATCATTAATACGACTTTGATACCGTGCCATAATGTGCTTACATACACCGCTGATTTATAAAGACTGCTGCTCAGTGGCAGCGACTAGCGTCTTGAGCTGAAACTATGCTAAGAGTGAGTTAACTCACCAACCCGCGGGAGTACCGCGGAACCCAGCGCACAGAGTGCGGCGCGGGACAAGATTTGATGACTGTATTAACATTGTGTACTGGACTTTTTACACGCATACACATAAATATTAAATATTTAATTAAAGTGGTATTAAAGTGGTAAATATTTTTAACACTATTTATCATTTTCTTTAAACTTTAAAATTATGTCCCACATAATCACATAACAATACATTTACATTTGTGGTTGTAACGTGACAAAATGTGGAAATGTTTAAGGTGTATAAATACTTTTGCAAGGCACTTTGGAAAAATTGGCTATGCTCCCTGAGTAGGAGGAGTATAAAGCGGAAGCAAAGTAGGGAGGTTTGAAACTGCCCAGTGTGTTATTAAATCTTATAGTGAATAGTGGTGACCAGCCGACAAAATATGAAGCAGGTAATGAATGGAGATCCCTAAAATGTTTTATGAAATGTGATAAGAACTCTCAAAATTGGGAACAAACAGCTGTCTGGCCAAAAAATATATATTGTCACATGATACTGCAACTCACCACCATATGATATTGTGCCATCATAGGGTATATAATTAAACACAAAAGTCACAGAGGAACATACAGTTAATATTTGGTGAACCTGCAGGTTTCCCATCTGCCATGCAGAAGGCCCGGGTCCGATCAAACCACAGCCACTGGATGCAGTGTTGGTCCCAAGCCCTGATAAAATAGGAAGTGTAAGAGCCATATCACATTTGTTCCCTTTCAAAGGCTTTCTCTTGATGCTGCGCGAAAACACTATGGGAACCATTTGTCCTGTTGCCGGTTGTGAAGCATGTGTGCAAACATGCCAAATTTTTTGACTATATATAACCTCGGTCAGGTGACGTCATCTGATTAGACACAGCCAAGGCTATAAATACTAGAGAGCCGGCGACAAACCTCAGCTCGTTTGTCTTTAGCCTTGTTGTGAGCGTGTCTGTGTTTAAACGAGCAAAATAAGAAAGTGTTTAACTCACCAATATGGCGGAGTTTAAACTAGATATCCCTCCGTGTGTGATAATTCATATCAGAGTGCGATCTCTACACTGCTTCGGTTAAGTGCTGCGCGCGCCTCGCATTCTGTGAGAAGCTTTGAGCCGCCGCGCATTCCTGGCTTAAAACTTGTGCATCTGACAGAGCTGCGACAGACGGAGGTAGGCTCCATTCTTTTGCGTTCTCTTCGCGAGGATTCCTCTCTTGCTTAGCGGAGATGAAAATAGCCTTAAGCACTTAAAAAAAAAAAAAAAAAAAAAAAAAAAAAACCGGTAGACGGCAGGCGGCGCGGTGGTGTAGTGGTTAGCACTGTCGCCTTGCACCTCCAGGGTCTGGGTTCGATTCCAGGCTCGATTCCCGTCTCTGTGTGCATGGAGTTTGCATGTTCTCCCCGTGCTTGGTGGGTTTCCTCCAGGTACTCCGGTTTCCTCCCGCAGTCCAAAGATATGCAGGTTAGGCTAATTGGCGTTCCTAAATTGCCCGTAGTGTGTGATTGGGTGTGTGAGTGTGTGTATGTGTGTGTGCCCTGCGATGGATTGGCACCCTGTCCAGGGTGTACCCTAGTGCCCGAAGTCTCCTGGGATAGGCTCCAGGTCCCCGCGACCCTAAACACAGGATTAAGCGGTATAGAAAATTAATGAATGAATGAATGAACGGTAGACGGCAGGTTCTGTCGGGTGGCCGGGGGGCGGAGCCTCAACGACGCTCTCTCCTGCCCTCTTAGCTCTCTCCATATGAGTTAACCCTTTCATCAAGTAAGCTGTCATCCCGTGTTTTTCCTGCCATCAACTTGTTTATTTGTTTAAATATAGTTGATGTGGAAGCGCGGGGTTATATGATGACACCCAGATAGAAGAGACGCTTCACAGGCTATCTCTCTCCTGGGACATCATCCTTCCTGGAAAGCTTATACTTCCTTTCTAGCTGTGTAGACTTACATTTACATTTAGGCATTTGGCAGACGCTCTTATCCAGAGCGACTTACATTTTTATCTCATTATGCATCTGAGCAGTTGAGGGTTAAGGGCCTTGCTCAAGGGCCCAATAGTGGCAACTTGGTGGTTGTGGGGTTTGAACCTGGGATCTTCCGAACTGTAGTCCAAGGCCTTAACCACTGAGCTCCCCCTGGAGGGGAAAGCTTTTCAGGCAGTAGGTCAGCTTGGTGCTCCATTGCACACCACGGCGGTCTTGCAGGCCTACCAGGCTGACCTGCTGAGAGACTTGAGTACTGGCGGGGCTCTTCAAGATAAGGCATACTGGAATTATGCCGAGCTACAGACTTGTCTCTTCGTGCAACAAAGCAGACGGCTCGTGTTATCGGCCGTTTTATGGCTGCTATGGTTTTTGCAGGAGGCACCTGTGGCTAAATCTCAGGCGCATCAAGGATAGGATTGTGCATTCCTACTTAATGCCCCTATCTTGCCTTCCGGCCTGTGTTTAGCAATGTCGTTAACTCAGCCGCCACTAGGTTCTGGGGCGAAGTTATACAAACAAGCTTTTGGGAAATTCTCTCCCCGCCGTCCTCAAGAGTCGGGATTGTCGGCCACCCAGTCTCGACCGAGTCTGACTCTTGCGAGGCGTAAAACACAAGGAGGGCGTTTTTTTTTTTTTGGACCTGGGCACCTCCTCGTAAAGATTGGGGTGCGCCGCGTTGCACTATCTGCCCCAAGAGGTCAAACTGATAAAAAAAAAAAAAAAAAAAAAAAAAAAAATATATATATATATATATATATATATATATATATATATAAAATAAATGGGGGTGGCCCCCGCAATAGGGAGAGGCACCCAGAATTCCTTTCAAACAAATGAAGTGTTCTCCCTGGCACCCCCAGGAGGTCGGTGTTCTTGCTCCGCCACCACTGGTGTTTCGGGCAACACCAGTCTCCAATAGGCTGTTACTTCTTCAGTTTTTCCTGCCATGTTTCAGGATGCCGAACATCTAACATCCCCCCGTTTAACCAAGCCGCCGAAACTTTTGTCCTTTTCCGAGAAACTGGCAGCGTGGAAGCTACTGCCAAGTATATCTTGGGTACTAAGCACTGGAGAGAGAAACTACAGGATTGAGTTCTCACTTCACCCTCTGTGTTTTCAATGGCGTGGTCTCCACTTCCATGAAACCGGAAATTGCGCATCTGCTGACAAAGCTGCTGGGGAGGGGGGCCATGGAACATGTCCTGTACATAACCCTCATTAATTCTCAAATAACCTAAACACTGAAAATATATAAACTTATTTTATCCTCAGATTCTTTCTTGTAACTCTCCTCTCTCAGTCACATACCTGTCTGATGGCTCATTATGCAGATCAGTATGCAGGCCTTTGTCTTCTCAGGTGTGAATCACTGCATTAGTAATGATAGATCACGCCTTCTCGCATAGACCCTTTACACTCAAAAAGTGACTTAAAAAGTGTTAATCACTATATTGTTTTCTGTGAACAAGTAAACAAGATCATTTTCACATCATTTTGAAGCAAAAACACTAGGCCACCAGCCATTGTGAAACAATGTCTTGTGAACAAATTGTCTGTATGAGTTTCATGGCCGGATTTCATCTACTTTTTTTTTCACAAAACTTACTAACCACGCATAATATTTTTTTCCTAAGAGATGCAACCACATACATTCATTTTGATCACATATTATTGTAGAACAGTTTGTACTGATTACAAGAAAAATACAGGTTGGTCAATAATATATTATAAGTAGCTGAAAAAAGCACAAATATCAGAGCATGTCCAAACATCTCAAGGGCCCCAAAATCACCTCAGAGGGTTAAGTTCAAATTCAAATAAAAATTTTATTCGTCACATACACAGTCATACACAGTACGATATGCAGTGAAATGCTTACACCACCGCGAGTGACCTTAAAAAGAGAATTAAATCTTATAGTAAGAAATAAATATGAATAAAGAAATACGATAGGAAAATTCAAACTTAACAAGAATAAAAATAGAAATAAAAATAGAAGTATACTGTACATAAAATAGAAATAAAAATAGAAATATACTGTACAATAGAAATTTTCTTTTTAAATTGAAATTTAGTGGAGGAAGTATGGTGTGCAAGTATGCATAGAAAAGTGTCTTAAGGTGCCTTATTAAAGTGTCTTTGTGCAAAGGTCCAGAATGTAAACAAACATGAGTTCCGATGTAAGTGTAGATGTGCATGAAAGTGTCCATAGTGTCCATTGACGTTAACAGGTTGTATTAGTTCTGTGTATGTGGTGTGAAAGTGGTATGGTTGAGAGACCTTATCGCCTGCGGGAAGAAGCTCCTCCTCATTCTCTCTGTGTTGGCCTTCAGGGAGCGGAAGCGCTTTCCTGACCGCAACAGAGAGAACAGTCCATTGTTGGGATGGCTGAGGTCCTTCACGATCTTCCTGGCCTTGGTCCAGCACCGCTTGGTGTAGATTGAGTGCAGGTCAGGGAGCTTGGTGCGGATGATGCGCTCAGCTGAACGCACCACCCTCTGTAGAGCTCGTCTGTTCTGCATGGTGCTGTTTCCAAACCAGGTCATGATGTTTCCCGTCAGGATGCTCTCTATGGTGCAGGAGTAGAAATTCCTGAGCACCTTGGAGGGCAGTCGGAAGTCTCTCAAACGTGGTGGTACAGATGCTGCCGGGCCTTTTTCACCATGGTGTTGATGTGACAGGACCATGCCAGGTCCTGCGTGATGTGAACACCGAGGTATCTGAAGCTGTCCACTCTCTCCACTGGGCTCCTGTTGATGACGGGGGTCTGGTAGTTCCTCTCCTTCTTTGTACTAAAGTCCACTATCAGCTCCTTTGTCTTACTGACATTCAGGAGGAGATTGTTCCTCTGGCACCAGTTCTCCAGATTTCCAATCTCCTCTAGGTAGGCCGACTCATCGTTGTTCGTGATCAGGCCGACCACGACAGTGTCGTCAGCAAACTTGATGACGGCGGTGGAGTTGGTAGTGGCCACGCAGTCGTAGGTGTATAAAGAGTGCAGCAGGGGGCTCAGAACACAACCCTGGGGGCTCCAGTGCTGAGAGTGAGGGAGGCTGAGACATGACCGCCCATCCTTACTGCCTGTGGTCTGCCAGTTAGGAAGTTGGAGATCCACTGACACATGGGTAAGCTGAGTCCCAGGTGCTCCAGCTTGGTGGTGAGTGTGGAGGGAATTATGGTATTAAATGCAGAGCTGTAGTCGATGAAGAGCATTTTCACATAATTTCCCCTCTTAGTGTCCAGGTGAGTGAGAGTGTGGAGGAGATTTGAGATTGCATCGTCTGTGGAACGGTTTGGACGATAAGCGAACTGTAGTGGGTCGAGTGTGTCCGGTAGTGAAGAGATGATGAAGTCTCTGACCAGGCGTTCAAAGCACTTCATCACTACTGAGGTAAGGGCTACAGGGCGATAGTCATTGAGTGAAGCAGGATGTGGTTTCTTTGGAACAGGAACAATGATGGACTCTTTGAAGCATGTGGGGATCACCGACTGAGATAAAGAGATGTTGAATATCTCAGTGAACACAGGTGCTAGCTGGTCTGCGCAGGCTCTGAGGATATGGCCTGAGATGCCGTCTGGTCCTGCTGCTTTCCTGGTGTTCACTCTTTTGAAGGCTATCCTCATGTCGTGCTCGGAGATGATGAGCACGTTTCCAGTACTGGCAGCGTCTTCCTGTCTGCAGCTGTTAGCGCCGCTAGCATTAGCACCGTTAGCATTAGCGCCGTTAGCATTAGCGCTGCTAGCGTCTTTAGCTGCAGCCTCGAAGCGAGCGTAGAAAGTGTTGAGCTCGTCTGCCAGAGTCGCATCTGCGTTCGTCATACCGGATGTTGGTGCTTTATAATCCGTTATTGTTCTCAGTCCCTGCCACAGGCTCCTAGGCTTCACTCTGTTGAAGCTGTGACTCTAGTTTTCTCCCGTAGCGCTGCTTCGCCTCTTTCACCGCCTTCCGGACGTTATATGACGCAGCCTTGTACGGTTCCATGTCCCCCGACGCAAGTCCCGTGTTGTAGGCAGCGGTGCGAGATCTCAGAGTGTCGCGGATGGTTTTGTCCACCCACGGCTTCTGGTTGGGAAACGTTCTGATAGTCTTTTTCTCCACCGTATCATCCGCTAGCTTCCCAATGAATCCCACAACCGCTTCCGTAAACACGCTGACGTCATGATCGGAGCTGTTTCTGAACATGTCCCAGTCTGCGTCATCGAGTGCGTCCTGTAACGCGGCCACCGATTGGTCCGTCCAGCGCGTGATCTCCCTCTGTGACCTCCCACTCCCTGTTTCAGCCTTTGTTTGTATTTTGGTGGTCGGACTTACCAAACGCTGGACGAGATTGTGCCTTGTAACCGCCTTTGACCGTTGTATAACAATGGTCCAGTGTCCTTTCGCCCCTGGTGGGGCAGGTGATGTGCTGATAAAAGTTCGGCGCTGCGTGTTTGAGGTTGGCACTATTAAAGTCCCCTGCCACAATAAGCGCAGCGTCCCGGTGTTGTGTCTGGTGCTGTGTGAGCGCCTCATGCAGTTCGCATAAGGCATTGTCTGTGTCCGCTTGTGGTGGGATATAAATGGCGCTGATTATGACCGATGTGAACTCCTGGGGTAGATAAAAAGGACGACACATGATGGACAGTAGTTCCAGATTTGGTGTGCAGGAGCGTGTAAGAGGAACAACGCTCGCGCTGTTGCACCAGCTGTTGTTCACCATCAAACACACGCCGCCTCCCCTTGACTTTCCCGAGTCCCGCGTCCTGTCCATGTGGTGAACCGAGAAGAATTCGCCTGGTTGTATGGCGTGGTCTGGTACCGCTGGGTTCAGCCATGTCTCGGTGAAGCAGAGGAGTTTGCAGTCCCGAATGTCTCTCTGGAACTTTATCCTGGCCCTGAGGTCATCGAGTTTGTTCTCCAGTGACTGGATGTTGGCGAGCAGGATGCTAGCCAGAGGTGTGCTGTGTGCACAGGCTCTCAGCCTGTTCCTGACGCCGGCTCGTTTCCCTCAGGGCCGCCGCTTCGCATCGCGTCCATTGTTCTTCCTCAGGATCTCACTCGGCCAGCTCGGATCCGGAGTTAAAAATGTCGAATTGTGAGTACATTGTATACCAATAGAAACAAGAGTGTCTCTATCATACCTAATGTACTCAATGGTGGTGATTTTGCCGATTTTAAAACACTGAAAACTAACTTAAAGAACAAAAACAAAGAAAAGGTGGTCAGAACAATCGTGACGGCAGCCGACCTCACCGGCGCCATCTTGCATCTTGCGTTCACTCAAAGACAAAATTTTAAGGAAGAAATTCTCACGTTGCAAAAGGGTAAAGCAGCAGCAGAATTCCAGCAGGGAATTCCCACACAGCAAAAACGAAAGGCATCTGTAAAAAGAAACAGCTGCTTGTCCAAACTGGACCCAGTACTACAGGATGGATTGCTGAGACCAGGGCCAGTGGTAGCTCAGTGGTTAAGCCATTGGACTACGGTTCGGAAGATCCCAGGTTCAAACCCCACAACCACCAAGTTGTCACTGTTGGGCCCTTGAGCAAGGCCCTTAACCCTCAACTGCTCAAATGTGTAATGAGATAAAAAAAAAAAATGTAAGTCGCTCTGGATAAGAGCGTCTGCCAAATGCCTAAATGTAAATGTAAATGAGAGTCGGAGGACGTCTCGGCAGGTCCGCAATGCGAGAGCACGTTAAACACCCAGTCATTGTACCTAAAGACTCACATATTGTAACATTAATATTAAGAGAAGTTCATGAAAGGATTGGACACAGTGGCAGAAATTACATGCTTTCAGAATTGCGGCAGAAATACTGGATCCCGACTGCCAACCCACTTGTAAGACAGTTTCTCTCCAGGTGTGTGATATGCAGAAAGTCTAGAGCTAAAACATGTGAGCAAAAAATGTCAGAACTTCAAAGTGATAGAATAACACCAGACCACCCACCCTTTACTAATGTGGGAGTAGACTACTTCGGACCCTTCGAGGTCAAACGTGGCAGAAGTAACGTTAAAAGATATGATGTACTTTTCACTTGTCTAACTACAAGAGCCGTGTACATTGAAATCGCTCATTCGCTTGACACAGACTCATGCGTGAATGCCATTCCACGCTTTGTGAGTAGGAGAGGTCAGGTGTCAAGCATGAGAAGTGACAATGGAATGAACCTTACAGGCGCAGAGACCGAACTGCCCGAGGCAATTCAGAAATGGAACCAGTGACAAATTGAAAGCTTCCTTACGCAAAAGAGCATCCACCTTCTGGTTCTCACTTTGGTGGAATATGGGAAAGGCAGATTAGATCAGTTAGAAAATTCTTGAGATCAGTACTGAAAGAACAAACACTGGAGGATGAGAGTTTGTATACATTCATGTGTGAAGTGGAGGTGATAATGAATAACAGACCCCTCACTACCGTCTCTGAAGATCCCACAGATCTGGAACCCCTGACGCCCAATCCCCTGCTGCTACTGAAAAAACAGCCGAACCTGCCTCCTGGGCTCTTTAAGAAGGAAGACATCTACACACATCGCAGGTGGAAGCAGAGTCAATATTTGGCAGACCTGTTCTGGAAGCGATGGGTGCATGAATACTTGCCCTTGCTGCAGGAACATCAAAAATGGTTTCAAGAGAGAAAAAACCTCTCGATTAGAGATATAGTTTTAATAACTGATGAGTCTTCTCCAAGAAATTCATGGGTTATTGGATGAATCACTAAAGTGCTCCCCGACAATGGGGGATTTGTGAGACGTGTGTTAGTCAAAACTAAGAGCAACACCCTGGAAAGACCCATTGACAAGCTGTGCCTTGTATGTGAAACGGACTGTTAAATGTGTTATAATCTGTTATGAAATCTGCAGAGGTGGAAAGAGTAATAAAATTTTTTACTCAAGTACAAGTACTTTTACTTCAGTGAAATTTTACTTAAGTACAAGTAAAGTTACCATTATAAAAATCTACTCAAGTAAAAGTAAAAAGTAGCTCATTAAAAAATTTACTCAGAGTAAAAGTTACCGTGTTACTTTTTTATTTTTATTTTTTTAACAGCGGGGGTAGGATGAGGCATTCTAGCGTAGTTCAAAAAAGATGAGCAGATATAAATCTCAAACTAGTTGTTTTTAACTGAAGGAACACCTTTGCATAATAAAGCTGTTGTCTTTCTTGTGCTTGAAAATCAAAGTGGTCACTTAAATATGGTGTTACGTCCCAGTCTAGGGCCATACAGCAAAATAATGGTTCAGGGTTCTATTTATAATATATATAACTGTATGGAAATGGTGGTATATAGCAGAAAGACCTAGATCCAATCATTAACTGATGAAATAATGAGGTTTGTATACACACACACACACACACACACACACACACACACACACACACACACACACACACACACACACCAGGAGGAGGATCAGATTCAGGATGGACCCAGGCCAAAATAATAAACAAAATGCTATTTATATTAGTAGCTAGATTACCTGCAAAAAAAAAAAAACACAAACAAAAGTAAAACACAAACCTTCCCAGACTCCCTAAAACAAAACAATGAAATTATCTACAAATATATACAAAGATCAACCAAACCAAAGGGACAAAGCAATAATCAAAGTCAATTGGAGGCAAAAAGTCAAACCAGAATACACAACCAAATATCAAAACGCCAAAATCACAATCTTTCCTCTTTCCCACGTCTCTCTCCGGTTTATATATGGTCGTGCTAGTCGATGATGTCACTCTCAAGGCGGAAGCGACCGTGTGGAAGGTCAGGAAGATGTCGATGTGGAGACAGTCAGAAAACCTGGAGTGGAGTCTGGAGCGGCATGTGACCAGGACATGATACACACACGCGGCGCAACGGAGCATTTATACAAAACATAATATTTTTATTCTTTTAGCATTTTCATTCATTTATTTTTTACTCAGTAGCGAATATGATTTAAAATGTAGCGAATTACAATACTTCAAACAAAACGTACTTAAGTAAAAGTAAAATTACAGATTTTTAAAACTACTTTAAAAAGTAGAAATACACAAAAAAGCTACTCAATTACAGTAACGCGAGTAAATGTAATTCGTTATTTTCCACCTCTAGAAATCTGATACGCAAATATAAACACCTGATATAAATATTATACAAAAAAAAAAAACGTAAAACGATTTTGAAGGTTAAGAATGTTTAATTTCATGTCATTACAAAAAAAAAAAAAAAAACACAAAATTGTAATTGTCAGTCTTTTAGTCTGTCAATTAGGGGCTGGAATGTAAGAGCCATGTCACATTTGTTATGTAAGATGGATCTGCAGAATTTGTTGTTGTGTTTATTTTATTTTATCTGTTTTATCTCATTTTATTCCACCTTATTCTGTTCATTAGTTAAGCATTAAGCATTAAGTTTATTACATAAGTCATAAGCTTTGAACTTGCTAGTTAAGCATCCATTTTAACAATCTTAAGTTGGTCTGTGATGTCATTCCACTATTACATGTATTTGTATGACTATCGTATGATAGAAAATTTAGTTTAATTGCGGAAGGCTACGGAAACAGAAGCTTTTGACCGTGAACTGCATGCAATCAGATAGATATAACAAAGATGTTGTTATAAGGTAACATTGAACCAATCGATACAGCAACAGGTGTTGTAACCACAGTGGATTTACTCAAGACGACTGTATGAAGTGTTGAATCTTTGATGCTGAAAATAAAATACGAAGACAAAGAAATCATCGGACTTCCGTTCTTGTGAGTAAATGATCAAACCAAAGCTACGCATCAAAACTAGTGAAATAACATGACTGCATCTACAGGAAGGTTGCGTCAGGAAGGGTATCTGGCGTAAAACGTGTGCCAAGTTGTTGTGCGGATTGGATGGTCCTCAGTGTTGGCCCCATGACAGGAGCAGCCGAAAGACTAACAGCAACAGGCCATGTAACGTCTTGGGACCCCACAAAGTTTTTGACTATTTTTAAAAGGGTGCGGGTTATGATCCATACAGCTTAATTACCATAATGCTTCTACAAAGTGCCCAAATCCTGAGCAAACACAATTAAATTCACAACACAGCATAGGTTACTCCAAAAAAAGGTATGTAACTTTTGAAACCTGAACTTTCTAAGATTTATCGACAGATCATTATATGTTTTTTCTTCCTGCGGTAAGTTTAAAAGCAGTTTGTCTCATATGTTCCAAAACCATGGTGCTAATTAAATTCGTAATGTGAAGTGAAACTATGAGATAAAATGGGTCAATAGAGCAAACATATCCACAGCAGTCCAAAGTGAGGGCATGCAAAATATCTTAACTGACAGTGTTATGTGCTTAAATCGAAATGTTAAGTAAGTGTTGTTAATGTAGAAGTTATGTGCCAGATGTAATAATCTATTTTAAACAAGCAGTGTATCTGCTGATGATGAAAGAAGTACAACTTAAACAAGGTGTAAGATATTTCTTGTATTAATAAGTTATGCAGAGAGTCTTTTCTGCCATACTGTACAGAAAGACAGGCAGGCATGTATGTGGGCTTCAATCTCAAATAATATCACTGATTACAGTAAAGCTTGTCAGCTTATTTTTTAGCTTTAACCATTTCTAAAAATTCTTTACCTGTCAGCGATGGGTACTAACACTAGTATACACAGTGCCATGATAAAATGTTTTCCTCCTTCCTGATTTTTTTCTTATTTTTATATGTCATACTTAAATGATTCATATTATCATACAAATTCTATTACTCATAGATAACCTGAGTAAATAAAAGTATATTAAATGATAATTTCAATTATTGACTAAAAAGCTGTTAAACCTACTTTGCCCTATGTAAAAAATTAATTCATACTAGCTCTAATAACTGCAGTAGTTGTAACAACAACTGCAAACAAGTGTTAATTGTCAATAAAAAAGTGATAACTGGCAATAAGTCTTTCACATCACGAAGGAATTTTGGCCCTCTCTCCTTTACAGATTTGGTTTTATTCAGCCACACTGGAGAGTTTTCAAACATGACCATCTTATTTATTTATTTATTTATTTATTAGCCCTTTGCAGGTGGACTTGCTTTTACGTTTAAAATCATTGTACTGCTGTATAACAAGGAGGGCAATTACTTTTTCCACATAGGGCAGGGATAACTCTTGGACACCTTTTTTTTTTTTTTTTACTTTAATCCAGTAAATAAAATCATAATTTAAAACCTGTATTTTGTATTTACTCAGTTATTTTTTTGTGTAATACTAAACTATGTTTGATGATCTCATCATTTAAGTGTGACAAATATGATAAAAAAAAAAATCAGGAAAGAATACTTTTTCATGGCACTGTATACTGTTTAGGCTGACATTAAAAATAGAATATTTGTAGGCATATGTTTGATTTGCAGAAAATTGACCCAGGTGTATGAGATGAGCCAATTTACCTTAAGCCAGTGGTTCTCAAACTTTTTCTGTCATTCCCCACTTAAGGGGGTGAGCGAATTTTCAAGCCCCACTTGTCAACAAAATAATAACGAAATCGACCAAGTTTACTGTTTATTGAAATATCAATTCCTAAACCAATACGATCAAACACCACCAAGTTAAAAAAAGATAAAATACACGTGCAATTGTTATAAAAGGCTTACGTTGTCACTTATCTTTGCATAATTGACCCCATGTTTATTAGCTGCTCAGCAATCGTTTGTAGTTTTTTTGCACTGGCCAATTCTGTATGCAACTTTGAATGAAGCCATTTGTGCTTTGCTGTCCACTGATTCAGATTTTACCATGCGATTCTCCTGCTGTCTGTATTCTGCCAGCTTTCTTTCAAAGACGTCCAGTGGTTTATTAACGTGACTGGAGTGTGTTGTCTCTAAGTGTCTTCCTAATTTGTTGGGTCTCATGCGGTCTGCTGCCAGCGGTTTAAGACACAAAACACACACAAAACTCTTCTGCCCCCACCATCCCCACCATGAATCCAAGCTCAAGATAGGCTTCATTAGGGGTGGGCGATATAACCAAAATCTTCTATCACGGTAGAAGCAATTTTCTAACTCAATAATGATATATAACACAATATAGCAATTTGTATCTGAAAATGCATAAATAAAAATTCAAACACAAAGAAACTGTTTTACATAATGTAATTTTATTTAAACTGTGAATTGCTGAGGTTTGCCGCATTTTTTTTACTTTGGCCATATTCGTTTGGATGTTTGTATTTCAGATTATAGAAAAGGTTTGATGTGTTTCCACCACTTGTTAAAACAGTGCACTTGTGTACCTTGCAAATCACGTTCATCTCATTCGTATCACTTTTCTTTTACCCAAACCAATTCCACACCACAGACGAGGCATATTTTTTCTTTACAGTCTCCTCGTCACATGTAAGCAAACTCACTGCTGCTGCAGCGTCTTCTTCCATTGTCGAAGTGTATGTGAAGCCAAACACATCAAAAGTGGGACGAAACCGCGGCACCCGATTGAACCAAATATCTGCGCAAATGCAGCGCAGCACGACTATCTGGATACCGCAGTGATGATCCGGTTTATTTGCGCAGCCCGGTGGATCGCGCAGCGCCGCTCGATTCACAAACCTGCGCGACCCACTGTGTTTTATTTAAAAACAATTCATTTAAAATGTCAGGACTGTTTAATATTGTTTCCGCCTTGCCATGCCTGGATTGTACGTGCGCATACCAGCGGGGTAAAATGTATTTTGATGGTCGGCGCTGTTTATTTCTGTCAGAGTCGCGCAGTGCTGCCCAGTGGCTCGCGCAGGTTTGTGATTCGAGCAGCGCAGCTCAAGTTTGTTCCACTATGGTTCCACTTTTTCTCCCGGCCCACAACTGATGTTATTTTAAATGTACTTGTATTAATGATCCATTTATTTGTGTGTGATTGTTTTGAGCGTACGCTCTTCATTATCAATACAGAAAAGCATGAATTAGAATAGGTACTTTCCTGTTTTTCCTCCCGTTCGTTGCGCCCCACCTGTCATGTCTGTATTCCCCACTAGTGGGGCGCGCCCCACAGTTTGAGAACCACTGCCTTAAGCCATATTACAAGTCTTTTTCTGCACAGGCATCCTCTATGTAATGACAGTGGGATGGAATGAAATGGCCTTCAAGGCTAAACAAAAATCTTCATCGACTAACGATGCAAGCCACATTCACATGCAGATGGATCCAAAGTCAATGACTTCTTATTTACAAAGGGAAAATTACTCTCCAGTGTCTGACTGTCATTTAAATGCAATAGGGAGGAACCATTTCTTACAGATGATAAGTGGAAATTGGGCATGGGAAAGATTGGTTAAACTATTGGTTTATTCTACTTATGATGCAAAACAAAAGGAACGCCAAAGATGACTCTCTCTCTCTCTCGGACTTAACTCTGTGTACAGTATATAACATGATGTTATTCAGCAATGAAAAATGCATAATGAATGATATATTCATGCATACTGCAAGGAGATGTTTATTTAACATTTATGAAAGCAGCAAATTTCCAGAAACAGGAAAATCTGGATAAATCGTATTCTTGTTTCTTAGTAACATGACAAGCTGTGTTTTTGTCCTAATTACTTAAAAGAGGGGAAAAAATTATAAATTCAATCATGTACGTGATAACAGACACTTAATTATCTTGCAGACTTTCCACAACCTGAAGTGCAATGATTTTATATATATATATATATATATATATATATATATATATATATACAGTGGTGTGAAAAACTATTTGCCCCCTTCCTGATTTGTTATTCTTTTGCATGTTTGTCACACTTAAATGTTTCTGCTCATCAAAGACTGTTAACTATTAGTCAAAGATAACATAATTGAACACAAAATGCAGTTTTTAAATGAAGGTTTACGTTATTAAGGGAGAAAAAAAACTCCAAATTATGGCCCTGTGTGAAAAAGTGATTGCCCCCCTTGTTAAAAAATAACTTAACTGTGGTTTATCACACCTGAGTTCAATTTCTGTAGTCACCCCCAGGCCTGATTACTGCCACACCTGTTTCAATCAAGAAATCACTTAAATAGGAGCTACCTGACACAGAGAAGTAGACCAAAAGCACCTCAAAAGCTAGACATCATGCCAAGATCCAAAAAAATTCAGGAACAAATGAGAACAAAAGTAATTGAGATCTATCAGTCTGGTAAAGGTTATAAAGCCATTTCTAAAGCTTTGGGACTCCAGCGAACCACAGTGAGAGCCATTATCCACAAATGGCAAAAACATGGAACAGTGATGAACCTTCCCAGGAGTGGCCGGCCGACCAAAATTACCCCAAGAGCGCAGAGACGACTCATCCGAGAGGCCACAAAAGACCCCAGGACAACATCTAAAGAACTGCAGGCCTCACTTGCCTCAATTAAGGTCAGTGTTCACGACTCCACCATAAGAAAGAGACTGGGCAAAAACGGCCTGCATGGCAGATTTCCAAGGCGCAAACCGCTCGTCTCAACTTTGCTAAAAAACATCTCAATGATTTCCAGGACTTTTGGGAAAATACCTTGTGGTCCGATGAGACAGAAGTTGAACTTTTTGGAAGGTGCGTGTCCCGTTACATCTGGCGTAAAAGTAACACAGCATTTCAGAAAAAGAATATCATACAGTACCAACAGTCAAATATGGTGGTGGTTGTGTGATGGTCTGGGGTTGTTTTGCTGCTTCAGGACCTGGAAGGCTTGCTGTGATAGATGGAACCATGAATTCTACTGTCTACCAAAAAATCCTGAAGGAGAATGTCCGGCCATCTGTTCGTCAACTCAAGCTGAAGCGATCTTGGGTGCTGCAGCAGGACAATGACCCAAAACACACCAGCAAATCCACCTCTGAATGGCTGAAGAAAAACAAAATGAAGACTTTGGAGGGGCCTAGTCAAAGTCCTGACCTGAATCCTATTGAGATGTTGTGGCATGACCTTAAAAAGGCGGTTCATGCTAGAAAACCCTCAAATAAAGCTGAATTACAACAATTCTGCAAAGATGAGTGGGCCAAAATTCCTCCAGAGTGCTGTAAAAGACTCGTTGCAAGTTATCGCAAACGCTTGATTGCAGTTATTGCTGCTAAGGGTGGCTCAACCAGTTATTAGGTTCAGGGGGCAATTACTTTTTCACACAGGGCCATGTAGGTTTGGATTTTTTTTCTCCCTAAATAATAAAACCCCTCATTTAAAAACTGCATTTTGTGTTTACTTGTGTTATCTTTGACTAATAGTTAAATGTGTTTGATGATCAGAAACATTTTGTGTGACAAACATACAAAAGAAAAAGAAATCAGGAGGGGGGCAAATAGTTTTTCACACAACTGTATATATATATATACATATACATATATTATATTCAAATATAAAGTGTCATTAATAAATTAATTAACAAAAAAATTGCATTCAAACACTTTTGAACATGCTGTTTTAGGAAAATAATCTGCTTTATCAAATCCAATATTGGATTATTTCCTTATCACAGTACCCCTTCACGTCACAGGAAGCCTTAATGTTAGTACATGTATGGAACATTGCTTTTTAAATACATTTTGAATATCAATTAAAAAGGTAATAACAGCATGCTCTTACCTTTTTAATTTATGTTCAAAATTACGTGACAAAAGCTACTTAAAGTTGCAAAATGTGCAAAATTTTTACTTAATATGTTTGTAGAATAAACCACACATTAAACAATGTTTTCATCTCATATGTGAAACAGAGTTAGTCGTGTGAGTAGGCAGTGTTTATGGTTCATGTAAAGAACACATGACTTACAGATTATGTCTAATTTCTGAGTTTCTCTTGTTAAGCAAATTGAGATCGTTTATTTTCTGGAATTGCTAACAAAATGCATTTAATTGACAAACTGCTATTTTGATACAGATGCTGGTGTAGCATGATGGATGACAGAAAATAATTAGCCTGTAGCACTGCTTTCTGCAGTATTATTGCAGATATGTCAATAACAATAGGCAATTACCTTAGTTGCATAATGTGCACCAGTGAAAGTTCATATTATTCAATATTAACCTAAACATCAAGGTTATTAATTCAAAAACATTTAGCTGTTTCAGTTAGCTTTCAGGATAATAACGATGCTTTTAAGTTGCATCAAGAAACAGACATTCAAATAAAATATGGGGGAAAAGCAATAAATTCAAGCTCACTGAGCTTTTCAGAAAACAATTCATTTTTGGCTTGTATGCATTGTTTGATTAGCATGGACAGCCTTTGTATATTTTAAGTACACATTTATTTATTTACTTATGTGATTAGTGTTATGTGATTTGTGTTATTTATTTATTTATTTTTGTATTTATTAATTAATTACTCACTCATCATCTATAGTATTCTGCTTAATCCTGTATCTCAGGTGATGGGGTACACCCTGGAGAGGGTGCCAATCCATCGCAGGATACACACACATACACATATGGACAATTTGGGAACGGCAATTAGCCTAATCTGCACAGGGAGAACATGAAACCTCCATGCACACAGAGATGGGAATTGAACCTGACCGGGAATCGAACCCGGACCTTGGAGGTGCAAGGTGACAGTGCTGACCACTACACTGCCATGCTGCCTCATTAATTAATTCATTAATTCATTTATTTATTTTGCAATGCAAGGCATTTTAAATACAATGAATAGCTTGACAAGATATAGTAATTTTAACAGTCAAAGAATAGTTTTGATTATGAGCTGGTTTTACAGTCTACAGTCTCAAGCATTTTGATTGCAAAGCTGGTCAAATTTATTTGACAAAGTTTTGCAAGAGCTATCTCAAAAGATGTATAGAAAAATTCAGCTATGAATAACAATTGAACAGAACCACCTATGTAAGTAAGTAAGTAAATTAATAGATCAATAAATACTCAATCAACTGGTTCAAAGATTGCAGTAAAATCCATCTCATGCGACTATTAGAATCAGGGATCTTAGAACAATGGCCAGTTGGGGCATATTTTTTCCTTTTGTTATAATTTTGTATCGCAAAACCAACCATTACAATTCCAATGGTTAGATGAATTATACAGTATGTACAACTTTAATCCAAACCTGAAGTAATGTGTTCTCTTAATGTGATATTTATTTTCTTGAAAACCTAGCTTTTCACTGTTATGAGAATTGCCTTCCTTTAAGTAATTAAAAAAAAATCCATCCTTGCATTTTACCTAAAATCAGTAGTAATCCTTTTAATAAAATCTTACTTAATGTTAATAAAATTAATATTTTATTAGAAATACACTATTGTGGAAACAATTTCCTAAAAACATAAATTCATAAACAAAAATTCCTCCCCGATTGTGTTAATAACATCTGATGGTGTTGACATGCAGCGTTTAAAACATTTTTATGTAAAGTTTTAGCATTAAACTCACCTTGCACCTATAGGGCCCATGCTCTATTTCTTCCACGGGTCTGTGTGTATAGAGTTGACATGTTCTCCCTGTGCTTGGTGGGATCCTCCGGGTACTCCGGTTTACTCCCACAGTTTAAAGACATGCAAATTGGTGTCCCCAAATTGCCTATAGTGTGTGAATAACTTCTGTGTATGTGTGTGCACTTTTAAAGCATTGAATTATGCTTTAAACAAAACAATAAATACATTTTAACGGAAAATTAACACACGGCAGGTGGCTTAGTGGTTAGCACTGTCTCCTTGCACCTTCAGGGACCTCTAGTCTAAAGACATGCAAATTAGGCTCAATGGTGTTCCCAAATTACCCATAGTGTGTGAATAAGCATGGGAGTGTATGTGTGTGCCATGCGATGGGTTGCAGATGAATCTACTGACGGTGTTGACGTCTGATGATGTTGACAAAATTCCTTGTTATGTTAGATAACTTTTGAAATGTATATGGGAGCCAGTTTGTTTTTAGCATAATTTGCTGGAGGCGTATTTAATGTGCTTGAAATTCACTAATTTTACAAAAACAATTATCAAATCAGAGAAAAAAACAAAGATAAAACTTACAAGAACATAAGCAGTTGAACATGTTATAGAACAGCATTAAAAGCCAATAATGAATTAACATACATTTATCTTAACTTGGCACACAGTGTGTGATTTATATACATATATATCTTAATTTTTTAATTTTTTGGTCTATTCGAAAATGTGAACCCTTTTTATGGACCAGGGCCCGGTTTCTCAAAAGCTTCTTATTGCTAAGTAAGAAAGTTGTACCTTAACCTCTCTCTCAACGTTATGGCGCATTTCCCGAAATGTTCTTACGCTAAGTATCTCTTAGTTAAGTCACATGTTCGTAAGGTTGGTCTGGACCAACCTTAACTCATTCTTAGCGTAGTTTCAGCTCAAGACACTAGTCGCCGCCACTGAGCAGCAGTCTTTATAAATCAGCAGCGTATGGAAGCACATTATGGCACGTTATCAAAGTCATATTAAGGAATGGGAGGGTTGCGTCAGGAAGAGCATCCGTCGTACAGTAAAACCTGTGCCAAGTTCTAGTGCAGACAGGATATTCCGCTGTGGCAACCCCTTGATGGGAGCAGCCGAAAGACCAACAACATACTGTAGGCCTGTGTAAGAATTTTATTTTATTTGATATCAGAACTAATAGAGTGACTTTTAATTAGCCTATTTCATAATGTGACTAATGCATTAAAATTGGCAATCACTTTTAATATTAAACAGGTGGCAAACAATTTGGGAGCGATACAGCGTGTCGTTGTGTTAAACTGAAGACGGCGCTGTCCGTGGAGCCGTGTGGGTCATATAAATTTTTCCTTTATTCAAAACTTAAGCCCTTTTCATATTTTCCCTGATTTTTTATTACAAAAAAAAAAAGGTTCCAAGGCAACAGATTATGGAGCTTTTTGACCTGCTCAGACCTGCGCTTGCCAGACCAACGCATCGTACTTACACTCTACGTCCCGATGTTCAGCTGCTCGCTACTTTTTGTTTAAAATGTGTTTCATTGATCATTAGCCATTATACATAACTTTATGGGCTTTTATTTTGACATGTTTTATTTTTATGAAATTTGATTTAGTTAAATGAGAAAATAACCTTGGGAGTTTCAAACCCTGCACCCATAAATTTTTCTGAGTGATTGTAATGCGTAATACCCCTATTCACTTATACGGTTTGACTCGCTGTGAGATGTGGATACCCCTATCTCACCTGCGCGGTCTCGTGCAGTGGCCGTAAAAAGGGTTCATCATGATTCACCCCGAGTTTTTGCGCTGTGATTACGTTTCCATCTTCCCGTGTGAAAAATTAAACAATACACTTTTTTGCTGGTCCTCACGGAAGCTTGCAGACCTTGCAGAACTTTGCGGAACGTTAAAAAAACGTCGTGGGCAATCGCATCTCACTGTGAGTCAAGCCGCACAGGTGAGATATGGGTATTAGGCACCATTATCCACCTCGAGTGACCACCCAACGGTCCGCGAGCTTCCGCATGTTAAACATGTTTAATTTTTTTGCGTGGTAAAATGGAAACGTCATCACGGCACCAAAACTCGTGCTGAATCATGATGAACTGAACTTACGGCCCCTGCGCAAAACCGCGTAGGTGAGATAGAGGTATTAAACCTCCACTCTGTCAACTCATCGTATTCATTTCATTAGTGCGCTATACAACCCCAACAACTGACATACTTCACATTGTTTCTGAAGCTGGTGATGAGTGCTGTCAGCTGTTTGTCCATCAACTATGATTGTATACCCGGTTCGTTTCACCGCCACTACAGGTTACATGAAAATATTAGCGACAGTTTGGTGATTTAATTTATATATTTGTCTATTATGGTATGCTATTGATAAGTTAACCCATGTCGAAATAAACACTATTAAAAGAATTTAGTGCAATGTTTAATTTGCATAGAAAGTGCCGTCTTCCTTAACACCGTCATGCAAAAGGAGTCAAAAATCTATTTCTGAACAATCGAAGTCAGCTAATTCAGGACCTTCACTGTAGACAGCGCCTTGTAACATCGGATGTAAGAGGCAGCAACTTAAGAAAACTCCTAAGAGACAGTTCGAGAAATACACTTAGAAAAGTTATCACTTAACGTAAGATATATCTTAAGAGTCTTCTTAGCTTGTGAATAGTGTTCGTTATCGACCCCGGAACTTTATCAAAAAAGATAAAAAGTATTTTTAACTGGGATTGAAAAAAATATTTTATTATGCTGAATTGATTCAGTATATAAAATTTATCAAATCAAAATATGAATTATTTTTTAATTTTACAGGAAAACAACATTATGGACATGTTATTCATTTATTTATTTGTTTGTTTTAAACCACATGTAGGTGGTTTGTGGTCTGATTCACCATAAGAATGCAGAATGCCTTGTTGAAGAAATGAGAATGTTTTTCTATTGTTCTAACTAAAAAACTAAACTGATTAAACCTTTGAGGAGGTTGATCTACGACATCATATTCTGCTGAGGTCAATGACTTGCTAAAACGATAGAATCAAAAACTGGCATCAACTGAATCTGCTATGTGGCAACAGTTGTGACTGCTGGTGGTGTCAGTATTGGATGTGTGGAATTGACATAATTTAAAGATTAATTTAACTTTGAATTTTGAGCATGAATGCTTGCTTGACCAAGAAGCAGCAACTATGTGATGAAATCATGAAACCATGGTAAAGAATCTCAAAGAAACAGCATGGAATCTGTGTGATGAAAATTAAGGATGTCTGGCATTTCTTATGATTGGCTGAAACATCTCCCCCCAGCTCTCATGGAAGGCAGTTGTCTCCCGGACACTCCTTGCCTGGGCGGCTTTCCCAGCTGGGAGCAGAAGCCTTTCCATGGAATATACAGCGACTTTTTCTCCTTTGGTGGCAGGGTCACAAAATCCGGCTCTGTTTGAGAGTTCATGTGCCGCAGGAGCTCCAGTAGTGAGCTCGCGGCTGTCCTCAGTGTGGCAATCAAAGACATCATTCCATTCTTGCACCAGCCCATGCCCGCATACTATACTATGATCACCTAAAAACTATTTGTACCCATGCAGCCCAAAGCCATCTTTATAAATATTAAGCAGAACTCTCTTCAGTTATCACATCTTTTTGAAGTCCATGTGGGGCCATTCTCAGCAGCAGTGAGTGGTTTCCAAAAATTAATTGGCTTGGGGTAGAAGTAACACAATTGTTGGTGTATAGAATGAAGAGTTAAGGAGAACTTACACAGTTCCAAGATCTCACACAATAAAAAATGTTTCTTTACATTTTTCTTCCATGTCCCTTTAAAGGCTCTGTACAAAACAAAGCAATACTTAATCCTTTTTTTGTTTTGTTTTACTTAATTGTCTAAGGCAAAATATGCAAATGCACATTTATATAATGGTTATGTAAATTATTCATGCACATTTCTTAAGATGGGGAAAAGGTTTTTGCTTCACTTATTATATATAAAAAAAGAAAACAGAAGCTAAAGGAGTTTGACAAAGCTTAAATGGCACATCTGATAGAGGCTGGTGAGCAAGATGAAAGCAAATGTGAGTTGTTTAAGTTTTTTAGGCAAAATGGATATTGATGGCCTTGACTTTTAACTCACAACAGGCATAGACTTTATAAGATAAAATCTCACTAACTCTGAACTGTATAGTCTTTGTACAGTCAGGTTTTTAAACTTTCTAAGACTAACACAGAAATGTGACCTCTTTGTTTTTGTTAAACACATTGAATTAAATATGAAAGTCTACACTTCACTCCCATCTTGGTTGTTTCATTTGAAATCCAATGTAGTTGTGTACAGAGGCAAAATTATAAATTAAAAAAGGGACCAAATGCTAATGCACCTAACTGTATTTACCTACAACAAATCTAAAAGAGATGAGATTGCATTTCTTTTTCAACACCTTTGCTTAATCTGTCATTGAGTGAAAGTACATTATTTAATTCACATTAGCTCTCTGATTAATGCAATCTCTAAAAGACACAGCTACTTGTGTACAAAGGCTTATTTTTGGTTGATTTTATGCCTATAGCTACTCTCAAAATGCATGAAAAAAACATTTTGTTAAAGTGTGCTCACAGACTTTCTTCTCTTCTATCCATTAATCTCCAGTAATGCCCCCTGATTAAAGTCAAATGGTCCTTAGTACAGTATATCTGAAATAAATCGCTAGATATACTCTAGACATGGAGCTCCTGTCTTTTAGATATGTTCTACAAATATTATATGCACAGCTTCAGTACTAGAAGACTGCTATTAATATTTCTTCATTAGTTTGAAAATAGACATAAAACATAAACAGGCAAAACATAAAAAGAGCACAACGTACTTCAATACCATTATGATAACATTAAATAATTTAACAACATTAAAACGTCTTTATAATGGTGTTATTTTGGTCTTTCCTTTGGTTGGAAGCATCTTCTTGAATTGTCATTAGCAGAGCAGAAGTACAATTCCATAATTGGGGTGCTATTTAAAAATCTCTTTCCCTCACTTCTTTTCATCCTTCCTTCTAGGACAACAGGGTGTAGTGGAATATGGCTCAGTGTGAAGGCTCTCTAACAGTTATGTTAATTTTAGCTCAAAAATAATAGTATATCAAAATGCGGACATATGTAAATAACTTAAATAAGTTAATTCAATTAATAATTTCATTAATGGCTTCCTTAGTCGAGCAACAGAAAGGTGTTTGGCCTAGTATCCAGAGGTCATGAGTTTGCATCATGACAGTGGCCTAGCCTGGAAGAGCAAAATTATGGTTATATACGTACTGTATAACCATATTATAGAGGGTGACATAATCCCTCCATATCAGTCAAAGTGACATTAGCAAATCATTGCTGCCTAAGAGCTCATGCATTTGAAGGGAGGGGGGGGGGTAGTGTGTTGCTTGCTCATCAGAGACATTTCATTCATTCGTCTCATTATTATATAGACACATTTTTCTCACACATACAGTACACACTTCCAATTATTTTCTTTTCTAAAATTACTTATTTTGTGAATTTTCTTTCATTTTTGTGAAGCTGCTTTGAGACAATGACCATTGTTAAAAGTGCTATATAAATAAAAAAAAGAAAATATAAATAAAGTAGGGAGACACAAAAGGATACACAGGTGATTCTCATTACGTGATGACAGTGGGAGACATACGCACACAGACACACTATGGGAGACAAAGCGACGGCTCAGTAGTCTGGGGAGCTGGATCTTACTCTCTGAGGCTGCACTGGTCCAGATGTTACAGTACCCCCCACCTCCAGAACTGGCTTCTGGAGGAAGGCGAGGGCGTCCCCTTTGTGCTGTTGGAGGGAGTGAGGACTCACCTGCGAGATGGCTTTGCTGGCGGGCGGGGCGGCCCGGCCGTGCCCTGTGGAACTCTGTGATGAGCTCTTGGCTTAAGATGTCTCGTGCCGGGACCCAGCTCTGTTCCTCCGGGCCGTGGCCCTCCCACTCAACTAGATATTGCAGAGCCCCCGCTCTCCTCCGTGAGTCCAGCAGCTCTTTGACCCGAAACGCTGGGGCGCCCTCTATTTCCACAGCCCCAGGGAGTGAAGGGTCCGCTGTTCCTTCGTCTAATGGACCCCGGACCACCGGCCTGAGAAGAGAGATGTGGATGAATACGTAAGTGTGTGGGGAGTTTTAATCTAAAGGATACTGGGTTTATTTGTGCAGTGATTGGGAAAGTGCCAATGAACCTGGGGGAGAGTTTTCTGCACGGGATGTTTACGTGGAGGTCCCGTGTCGAGAGCCATACCCGATCGCCTACCTGGAGCGGATGACTTTCCCTTCGTCGTCTATCAGCGTGTTTTTTGAATCACTGCACTGCTTGGGAGATCTTGGTGTGTGCATCCTCCCATACTTTCTCCGCTTTTTTGAACCACTGGTCCACCATGGGCACATCGGTGGGAGTGGCGTCCCAGGCACATAGCGGGGGTTGATACCCTAGCACACACTGAAACGGCGTTAGGCCGGTAGAGGAGTGGCGCAGTGAGTTTTGTGCATATTCCGCCCTGGTTAAGCAGTCTGCCCATTCGTGTTTTCGGCTGCTGCAGTATGCTCGGAGATATCTCCCGAGTTCTTGGACAGTCCACTTTGCCTGTCCATTAGACTCGGGGTGGTCCCCAATTTCTGGAAGAAAAGCTTTCCAGACCCTAGCGATGAATTGGGGACCACGATCGGAAATAATATATTCCGGTATGCCGTAGCAACGAACCACTGCAGTAAATAGGGTGTCTGCTACCTGGAGGGCTGACGGAAGGGAACGAAACGGGATGAATTTGCATCCCTTTGAAAATCTATCTACTACTACTAGGATTGTGGTGTACCCTTTCGATACCGGTAGATCTGTGACAAAGTCCACTGCGACGTGGGACCGCGGTCTGTTTGGTATTGGTAGGGGAGTTAATTTTCCAATTGGTAGACTACGTGGGTTCTTTGTAGTAGCACACACAGCACAAGACAAAACTACCTTCTTCACGGTTTCCCGCATTTTTGGCCACCAGAACTTTGGTTCTAGCTGGTGATGTGTTCGTGTGACGCCGGGGTGTCCAGATGCTAGGCTTGTATGAGCCGCGATCGTCACTCACTCGCGTAGTGGCGCTGGCACATAGGTTCAATCCGGAGGACAGTTCCTAGGCGAGGGATTGGACCGCGCCCCCTGAACTATCTCCGACTCGATGTCCTAAGTGACCGGCGCCACAACGAGTGAAGATGGCACAATTGGTTCCAGAGTTGTAATGGGCTCCGGTGACGGCTAATAGCCGGAGAGCGCGTCCGCTTTTATATTTTTCGAGTCGGGGTGATAAGTGATAACAAATCGGAAACGCGTGAAGAAAAGCGCCCATCGGGCTTGACGTGAGTTGAGTCTTTTTGCTTGTTGGAGGTACTCCAAATTCCGATGATCGGTGAGTACCGTGAATGAATGTTTCGCCCCCTCCAGCCAGTGTCTCCACTCCTCTAACGCCGCTTTTACTGCTAGCAGTTCTCTGTTACCGATATCATATTTTCGCTCTGCAGGTGTTAGTTTCCTAGAGAAAAAAGCGCAGGGGTGGAGCTTCTCGGGGTGACCGTGGCGTTGTGACAGTACAGCCCCTATACCTACTTCTGACGCATCAACCTCAACTACAAAGGGCTTCTCTGGGTAAGGTAACTTTTATATAGGTGCAGTTGTAAAGGCAACTTTGAGGCGCTGTAACGCATTTCGCGCTTCCACTGGGAACTCGCGAAGGCGTTTCGGTTTCCCTATTAACAGTGATGTGAGGGGCGCTGCCACCATACTGAAGCCCTGAATGAATGGCCTATAAAAATTGCAAACCCCAGGAAGCGCTCTCTGTAGCGCCTTAACTGACGTCGGTTCCGGCCATTGTTGTACCGCCGCGACCTTGGTCGGGTTCCATCTCGACCCCCAGTGGTCCTATGTGATAGCCGAGGAATGCTACCTCCTTCTTGTGAAAGGTGCATTTCTCTGCCTTCACATAGAGCCCGTATTTGCGCAGACGACAAAGGATGGCAGTTACATGATGAACGTGTTCTGAATATGACCGTGAATATACCAGGATATCATCCAAGTATATTATAACGAAACCGTTCGGGTTAAACATATCCCGAAACACGTCGTTCATGAACCCTGAAACACCGCAGGTGCGTTTACCAGTCCATATGCCATTACATTATATTGATAATGACCAGATGTAGTGCTAAACGCAGTCTTCCATTCATCAAAAAATTTCAACGCCTCAGTGTCACCGGGGAATGTTAACCAGAGGGGCGCTGTAATTAACTTAATGGGCGAATGTTCCAAATCTCGACCATCTAGAGCTTTTATTGATATCGGATATGGAAGCTTCGACACGGGAACTTGCAGCGAGGAAATTAGAGTACATGATATGAAGTTCCCAGCTGCCCCGGAATCTATTAAAGGAAAAACAGACAAAACACAATTATTAAAGGTTAGCTGTGCTTTTAAACAAAATGGGTGGTGGGTGCGAGGTGGTGTGTATTGTGTTACTTTTCGTAACTGGCAGTCTCTGACTCGGTGATCATTCCCCCCACAGTACAGGCATAACCCCGATGCTAAGCTCGGCGGGCGAGAGGTGGGAAGTGCTCACATCCATAGGCTCAGGCCGGCTCATTTCACTCGCTAGGGGAGGAGGTCTGCGGGGCTGTTCGTATTTCCCGAGTTTGGGCCGATCTGGTCGCTGGCCTGGATCGTTGGCTGCGAAGGTGCTGGTCTAGTTTGATCACCAGGTTGATGGTTTCGTCCAGGGAAAGGCCGGTATCCCGGCACGCGAGCTCGAGCTGGACCTCCGGTTGGAGTCCATCCCGGAACCTGGCGAGGAGGCTCTTCTCATATCAGGCACTCTCCGCAGCCATTACATGGAACTTTATCGCATATTCGGTGACTGGAATGTTTCCTTGTCGCAGCATCATCAGCCTCTGTTCTCCTGAACGCCCGTGATCCGGGTGGTCGAACACGGCCGTCATTGCCTCGAGAAAGCTGTGATAGCGGTAGGTGAGCTCCCCACCTGCGCTCCAGATGGCAGCCGCCCAGTCCATGGCTGGTCCGGTGAGCTGTTGAATAACAAAGCGGATCTTCTGCTGATCAGTCATGTCCGGATAGTCCGTCAAATACAACTAATTGTATGATGAACCGCTTGCATCCCTCCAGATCACCTGCATATCTTTCCAGGGGGGCCGAGCGGGGTGGCGACGGCGTGGAGTGCTGTGATGGTCCCGCGGGCGACTGGCCTGGAAAGGAGAGTTGTTTCACGAAGTGAGCAAGGTTGCTCACTGCTCGCGCCATGCTATCAATCTCCTTCTGCTGCATCCAAATGTAGTGCATCGGGGTTTCTTCCTCCGGCAGGGGGACAATTGCTGCGTCCTGAAAGGTCCGTCCATCTGTCATGATTCACAGGTAAAGGGCGGACGCAGATGCAGGCTTTCAACTCAACTTCTTTATTGATAGTTCACACAAACTCAAAATGACTCCAAATTAAAAGTGACAATAACCAAACATGGAAGCCTCTCACTCTCAGCAATGTGCCTGGGTGTAGTTCTCAACTCCTCAGGATGTTCACTCCTGAGGAACAGGTAAACATACCTTTTATCTTATAGAGTAGCATACAACTGGAAAACAAGCCTAAACACGACGGTGGACAGACAGGTAACTACGGGGTCGGCTGGTTTACGTAGGGAGACACAAAAGGATACACAGGTGATTCTCATTACGTGATGACAGTGGGAGACATACGCACACAGACACACTAGGGGGACACAAAGCGACGGCTCAGTGGTCCAGGGAGCTGGATCTTACTCTCTGAGGCTGCGGTGGTCCAGATGTTACATTTTGTTTGGACTACCTGCTTTACATCAGAAACACTGGCCTCCCAGGAACTCCTTTAATGGACCAAACATGTGTAAATGCCTTGGAGCAAGGTTAGGACTGTACAGGGGATGTGGTAATAACACCCAGCTGAGTTCCTTTAATGTAAAAATGGTGTTCAAGAAGATTGTGTACAGTTCTCACAGACTGATTTGTCTCTTCCAACAAGTGATCCATTGATTTTCAAAGATCAGATGTTTAATTTTCTGAATGTTCAATGAAATAACTGCAGTGGGCTATGAGCCACCTTGGCCAGGATTGTTATTCACAGATATACTGTACTGTACAGCCTTTTTAAAAACATTTGCACCATTCAAATTATTTACTGAAACAACTGAAAGTATCTCCTTAAATGTTTGGCGACATTGTTTTGGCATTGGTGACTCATTTGCTATTTGCCCCCATGCACAGTGAGTAAAGAATACCATCTGATACACACAGCAATATATGATGGAATTTTTGAGATGTCAGTGGTCCAGTAGTATTTGTTAAGGACAGTTGCATAACAATTTTTTTCAATACCTAAACACCTGCCAGCAGGCTGAAACTGTACTGTGGTTGGACCTTTCAAAGCACATGTCATAGTTGACAAATAAATGGTTGCAGTGACACAAAATCAAGATTTGTCAATAGCTCTGTCACTCTCCAGACTTGAACTTAATTGAAAATTGGTGGTCTCAATTGAAGAGGGCAGTTCAAAAGAGAAGCCCTTAGAATATCAATGATTCAATGAGTCGTAAATGTTTTGCATATAAGAGTGGTACCCGTTTCCTCCCCAAGGCTCCTTCAACCTTTTTAGACTCTACAGAAAGCATGACTAAGTGCTGTTGTTCTTACCAAGGGAGGCACAACAAAATATTTTAATTTGGAGAAGGGGTAGTTGTAGTGGGCAAGGGTATAGGTTTATTTATTTATTTATTTATTATTATTGTTGTTGTTATTATTATTGTTATTATTATTATCATAATCATCATCTATTGTATTATTATTATTATTATTAATAATAATAGTAGTAGTAGGAGGAGGAGTAATAGTAGCGGTAGTAGTAGTAGAATTAGTGATAATAGTAGTAGTCTTTATTTGAAATGTGCAAATACTGTATGTTGCTCGGGAGGAAATTGTGGTTATTTATTTATTTATTGCTTTACTTTACTGGGATAGGCTAGAGGCTTTCTGTGACCCTATATAGAAGGTATGCAAGAGTGTTTTTTTTATTTATTTTTTTTACTTTTATTCCTAACCATTTTTTTAATGTAAGGTTTGGACATTTGGAACAGCAAGACAAATGAAAAACATAAAGTTTGTTCCTACTGTAGTAGTTACCCCAGCAGCCATGGACTTATGTGATAAAGCACTGGCATCAATTATTGAAATAGTGTTGATGCTGATGACACATACTGTAGGCTTAAAATTCTTAAAAGGTATTTCTAATTGTACACTTTGCTATAGTCTAATAGCACATATACAACACATAATTATTTAGGTACAGTAGGTTAGTTGTATCCCATACCTGTGTATCACATTAAGCCACATTACCATTTTCCACTCCACACTGACCAAACCATTTACATTCATCCATCGAGCATCCTCTGTCGTACCATGGAGACCAGTGGTAAACATTTTATTTATTGCCATTTGTATGACCATGGTAGGACCTCTGGTCAATATGCACACACATTCACATAGTATGCAGGGCATGATATTAACTTTTTTGCTTACTGGCCAATGTGGTTATTGGATTTCCGGAGTCACTAGCCATTCAGCCTTTTTACTAGCCACGATTTTAAAAACATTTGCACCATCTTTTCCTTTGCAGTTTTACCTTCACCATGATACGTTATATCTAGATTTACTTATAAATGACAGCATACACTGTATCACTATAGTAGTAGTCAAGTATTCAGTATTGTTAAGATAGCTCCCAATATAAAAACATGCAAACATGAACAGTATATTCTGTTTATTGAATTTAAATTCAAGCCTCTTACGACATGAATTGAAAACTCATTTATCATGAATGATAAAAAACATTTATCATTTTAGTGTGTTATTATGTGTACTATTATCAGGTATTATTATTCATTATGTATTATTATATCAGAATTCTGAGTTAGGACAATGGACTCTGGTCTATCTTGTTGTGTTGACTCTTTATAGCGTAAGGTAATTCAATCAATTGATGAATTTTCTATCATTCAACATGAAATCTAAATAGATTTTAATAGTGATTACTTTTTTATATATAATCAGTAAATAACCTATGCGAAAGGGGCAAACATTCTCATCCTGTTGAGAAGCAAGCCCTTTAAGGAAGTGATGCACAACTGCGGTACCAAACAGGAAGTAAAAGCGTGTGTGTGTGAGAGAGAGAGACTTAGTGATGGAAAGTTCGAATCATTTTAGTGACTCGGTTCTTTGAATCTCACTCATCAAAATGAACGAATCTTTTTTGAGTCATTTCGTTCATTTCATCAGAAATAAATTAAAATGTTGCGTTTTCAATAAAAAATACCCCCAATACGTCTACATACACAAATTTTGGCTATAGTCCCAGTTATGAAAATATTACAGTGCAACTAAGGACATATTATAATAAACAGAATGAGTAACATCACCATCATACAGTATCTTCCAGTCATTCGTTCTTTTGAATCTATTGCACCGCATAGCGTCTATAGGAGTCACGTGACAAAAGAACGAACGACTCGAGACCTGAATATAACACGGAGGTTTTGCGATGCTTTGTGCATGCGCACCCAATAGAAAATGAACGAATCACTCTCCGAGATAATCGTTCATCTGAGTCATGTTAAAGAGTCGTTCAAAAAGAACGAATCGTTCATAAACGACCCGTGTGTGCAATGCATGTGTGAACATGTGTAGAGAGAGGCATTAAATGTCCTCATTACATTCATGCACATTTTATGCGCGTAATATTACGTTGCAATGCGTTTATTATATCAGATGCCTTTAGAGAAAACTACAACAAAAATATATTATCATACCAAGGAATAAACTACCCGCCAAAGTTTCTAGTGAGACTAAAGTTATTACCCGCCACAGCCGAATTTTACCCGTATTTGGCATTTGGGGGCCAATGTCAAGCCCTGATAGTGTGGGCAATTTGGGAAAGCTAATTAACCTAATCTGCATGTCTTTGGAGTGTGGGAACAAACCAGAGCTCCCGGAGGAAACCCACCAAGCACAGGGAGAACATGCAAACTCCATGCTCACAGATCCGATGCAGGAAACAAACTCAAGATCTTCAGGTACAAGGCGACAATGCTAACCACAGCATGTATTTGACCATAACGTGGAATGACAGTATTTTGTCACCCCATGCAGATTCATCCTCCACATTAGCTAGGACACCTTAGATATATATAACAACAATAATTACCTGTTTGTCACTTGTAGTTAATTATACAATGATCAGCCATAGCCTTATGACCACTGACAGGTGAACTGTACTATATACTGTAATTCCAGGATCATGGGCATCCAATGTCACCTATGCCCTCAGGAACCAAGTTGAGCCTGTCTGTTCAAATCCCACAGAAATGTTGATGCAGCAAAAACTGGAGAAAAATCAATGCTGGCCATGATAGAAAGGTACCAGGTCACACCATGCACCACACCCCACAGAAAGCCCAAGGCCCAAAGCCACTGACCTGGCCTCCAAACTCCTCAGGTCCCAATACGAATGAGTACTCATGTGATGTGCCAGACAAACAAGTGCAATCTATGGCACCCAGCGGATCCACTTTTGCTTTTTGAATGATTCTGGCAGTTATTTGTCAACCAAGGATCTTTAGAGTAGCCGAGAAGTTATTAAGGCCTGTTTCAGTTGAGAAACAGCAAATATATTCCCTTGAAGACCTTACCTCTCCAAATGGACCAGAGTTTCTACCAACTTCAAACATCAAATGCCTTGAAGAGCTAGAAACTTCAAAAAGGACCACAGTTTCCACCAAATAGAAATTACAAATTCTTTTGGAGTCCATTATGACAACTTTAAAACGGACCAGAGTTACTACCAACCAGAAATGACATGGCAGGTCACTATATTAATAAAGCTGAGTTGAACTGCAGTTCTGGCAAGCAGCATGTATAAATCTGCACACTTGTTCATGTAAACCCTGATGACTCCTAATGGGATGGTACTGTTACACATTGTAAAAGTAGTATTTTGTTTGTTTTCATTTCCATGTATTGTTTTCTTTTCATTTATTTGTAACTTTTTAATGACCCACTTCATCAGGGGTGTTTAAATTCAGTCTTGGAGGGGCAGTGTCCAACACAGTTTCATCAACATTTACTAAACCTAGCAATTAACAGAATAGTTGAATCAACTATGTTTGTGCACACCTTTAAAATGTTTTGTGTTCAGGGGGAAAAAAATTATTTTTGACAAACAGTGATACTTGGATTTATATTGTTTTGCAAAATAATGCAAAAATTACTCTATCATAACCAAAACAATATGTAATTTTAAATTTTTTGCCATGTGTGCCTTTTAACACCCTCATGGTTAAAAAAAGGGAAAAAAAAACATGCACAAATGATAATTGCCTATTGTTATTGGATTTCTTCTGCAAACTACCTCATTGGATTTATCTGATTTTGACACTGAAATGATTATTTTTTTCTCCAGTTTTGAGGAAAATCACTAGATTTTTTTTAATACCTTCTACCTTCTTCTAATTTTGAGTTTCACCTCAGCAGTTGATGACAGAAAATTATTATAGTGCAGGTATATGCCATGTAAGGTCCATTTATGCATTGTCTATTTGCATACAGTACAGTATATATCAGGGATCTCAAAGGTTTATAATATATAAAAACAAAAATCCCAATAATGAACACGATGAAGTAAACTGAAACCGACATAGCAAATGCAACAGCTTCCGCATGCACTTCATGCAGCTCATTTCTCTTGTACACAAAGCACTTGCATTTTTTGTCATAGTATTACTTGAGTGTAGGAGCCTCAACATAACATTAACATAACATGTGTCATGGCTCCCAAGTGAAGCTAAACCAGTGCTAGTAATAAAGGAGGAAAAGAGAAGTAGTGATTTGGGAGTAATACAAAATGTTCCACTATAGTATCCACCATAATAGTATCCATAGTATCCATAATAGTGTGTTGCCCCCATAATGCTCTGAAATATTACAGCCACTCCATGTAATTGCTTGCCTAAAAGAAAAGAAATTACATACAACGTATAAAAGAGGGAAATGGTTTCAAATTGAACATTGCTTTATAGACAACTTTATGTTTAATTATTTGGGGAAAAAAAGTTTTCCAATTTTAGTAAATAAATACAATGAAAAAATTATAATAAAATTATAATAAAAGACTAAAATGGAATCCAAATTGTGGAATGACTAAAAAGCTGTGCAAAAATAAGTCATAGTCTGATATACAGTAAATGATGAAAGAAAAGCTTTGAACAATCTGAGCTCCCAGGGATTTATTAATAAAATAGTATTATATTTCTACATATGTACATTACTTTACGATGTATTAGTAATGGGACATTTTTGTGTGTGTACTTGTTTGTTCATTTGTTTGTTTGTATGTTCTATGTAAGAGAAGTATAAGTAAACTAGTGACGTTGGATTAACTTTTGGTAAAACTGGTAACCGTTATAGTTGCAATATGCACAAGAAAATCACATAAGTGAATGCCTATCCATCTTGGCTGTCCACCTCATATGGTTCTTACCATGTCTAAACAGAACTCTAGCTCATGCAGACTATTCAATTTCAACCCACTCTCTCTCATCACACTAAGTGTCTGTGGGCTGTTATAAACAACACTGCTGAGCAAGGCACATTTTAACTGCCAGTGGTCTGTGCTGGTTCAAAAGTGCACAGTAGGTGCTTCATGCTTGCCCGCGTTCATAGATTTTTATGACAGAAGAAAAGGCAATAATTCATGAGATGTGCTACAGATGCACACCATTCTGAATGAAAGGGGATCATTGAATTTACCCTTCCAACAACTGATGATGACAATGTAAGGACTCATGCCAAACCCCACTGAGCTTAATAAGGATGTCTGAAGCATATTTATGCACTAGTACACCAACTGTAATGCAGAAGGCAAGTGCATATTTACATACAATCTGCATTCATATGCTTACTTGTTAGCATGGTGTTATTGTGCCTATTAACACAGACACTTCTACTTGGCATCAAGATAAAGTTTATAGTCATTATTAATACGGTGGTGCTGGATGTAGCATTACAAAGCAGCTCAGTTTTTAAAAACAAGGCACTAAGCTAAATAGTGAGAGGTTATGCACTTTAAATACATGGGCATGCCTCTTTTTAGACATTTCTTTAGAATGACAGATGTCAGTTTGAACTCAGGTCAAGAGGCAATGTAGCTGATACATTGCATATTAACATTAAAAGAGTCTAATTAGCCAACATGGAACTTGCAACTTTGTTTACAGTTGAACTGTCATCTCTTTTTCATGCTCTTCAACACCTTATTCAGGCTTTTTCTACTTATATAAAAAAGAAAGAATACAACACCAGATCCTCTGGATTATTGCACATTTGCCTGCTTTGTTATAACCATGGTGTATAATTGTTTCAAGGATTGTGATGACAGTATTTGTATTCTAAAAGAAATCTTTACATATGGATTATGCACTTTTATTTCCTGTTAAATATTATGCCAATTTCTCCTTCTACATTCCTTTCTGTTAATTTTGCCAGATAATTTTTTTTTTATTTTCATAATGTTTAAATCCTTGAAAATTAGGATAAAGTTATTGAAGGTAGAGGTATAAGAAATTAAATACTTTGTTCAAACCAAAACTTTCAGTTCTATCATTTGCCCTTCTGTGAAATAATATATATATATTTGTTTTTGTTGCTGTTGCTATTTGTGAAATTGAACAGTATGAACTTAGCTTTTCTAAGCATATACTGTACAAGAAAACATCTGTTTCTCATTGGTTCATTCCTTATTGTTTCCTTATTCCTTATTGTTGATGCTTGTTATGCTTGAATGATTCATAGCATAGCATTCACTGTGTAGCTTAACAAACAAAGAAATTCCTCTGAAACTGAGAGTCAAAACTGAGCCAGAAATTAGAGCCAAAAAGTCCTCAAGACAAGAAATTTTCTCTATTCCTCAAGACAAGAAATACAATAAATTCTGGATCTTTGGGAGAAAAATATGAAGAAATGACTCGGGGTTCAAAACTTCTGCTCACTATTGCATAACCAAGTAACCCACCTCATCCACATTCATTAGACCTGTAATTGTATTTCATATGCACATTTTCATATTTTCATTTTCATTGCAAATTTATGAGTAAAGTATAAAATATTAAATTTCATTCTTGTAATCACATGACATGACCATCAATGATAGACCATAGATTTATGCAGCCTATGCTAGAAAGAACCAATCTCACTCCTTAGCATAGTATAAACTCTAGAATACATGAGGTCAAAATAATTATGTTTTAATCCGAAATAATTTGATATGGGTGTCGAAAAAGTACAAACCGGATTCCAAAAAAGTTGGGACACTAAACAAATTGTGAATAAAAACTGAATGCAATGATGTGGAGACGGCAAATGTCAATATTTTATTCAGAATAGAACATAGATGACAGATCAAAAGTTTAATCCGAGAAAATGTATCATTTTAAAGGAAAAATATGTTGATTCCAAATTTCACGGTGTCAACAAATCCCAAAAAAGTTGGGAGAAGTAGCAATAAGAGGCTGGAAAAAGTAAATTTGAGCATAACGAAGAGCTGGAAGACCAATTAACAGTAATTAGGTTAATTGGCAACATGATTGGGTATAAAAAGAGCTTCTCAGAGTGGCAGTGTCTCTCAGAAGCCAAGATGGGTAGAGGATCACCAATTCCCACAATGTTGCGCAGAAAGATAGTGGAGCAATATCAGAAAGGTGTTACCCGGTGAAAAATTGCAAAGACTTTGCAGTTATCATCATCAACTGTGCATAATATCATCCGAAGGTTCAGAGAATCTGGAACAATCTCTGTGCGTAAGGGTCAAGGGCGTAAAACCATACTGGATGCCCGTGATCTCCGGGCCCTTAAACGACACTGCACCACAAACAGGAATGCTACTGTAAAGGAAATCACAGAATGAGCTCAGGAATACTTCCAGAAACCATCGTCAGTGAACACAATCCACCGTGCCATCCGCCGTTGCCAGCTGAAACTCTACAGTGCAAAGAAGAAGCCATTTCTAAGCAAGATCCACAAGCACAGGCGTTTTCATTGGGCCAGGGATCATTTAAAATGGAGTGTGGCAAAATGGAAGACTGTTCTGTGGTCAGACGAGTCACGATTCGAAGTTCTTGTTGGAAATGTGGGATGCCATATCATCCGGACCAAAGAGGACAAGGACAACCCAAGTTGTTATCAACGCTCAGTTCAGAAGCCTGCATCTCTGATGGTATGGGGTTGCATGAGTGTGTGTGGCATGGGCAGCTTGCATGTCTGGAAAGGCACCATCAATGCAGAAAAATATATTCAGGTTCTAGAACAACATCTAAATTCAAATTTTTCAAATTCAAATTTTATTAGTCACATACACAATCATACACAGTATAATATGCAGTGAAATGTTTTTTATACGACCGCCAGTGACCTTAAAAAAAAAGAAAATAAGAAAATAAAATCTTGTACGTAAAATAAATAATCAATAAAAAGGAAATACTAAAGAAATAATTTTAACTAGTAAAATTTGTAAAATTAACTGTGCATAAGGGCATAATAAAATATTGCAAAAATATAGAAATATGGTATTAAAGTGTCAGTGGTTGTGCAAATATGCATGAAAGGTGACATGTGCAATTGTCCAGATGTATGAGTATTTAGTGCAAGTGTGTGTGAATGTGTCCATGATTGTCCAGTCAGTGTTGTGAGCTTAAAAGATGTTATTAGTCCTGTGTGGAGGTGTGATTGAGAGACCTTATCACCTGCGGGAAGAAGCTCCTCCTCAGTCTCTCTGTGTTGGCCTTTAGGGAGCGGAATCTCTTCCCAGACCGCAACAAAGAGAACAGTCCATTACTGGGGTGACTGAGGTCCTTCATGATCTTCCTGGCCTTAGTCCAGCACCGCTTGCTGTAGATGGAGCGCAGGTCAGGGAGCTCAGTGCGGATGATGCGTTCGGCTGATCGCACCACCCTCTGTAGAGCTCGTCTGTCCTGCATGGTGCTGTTCCCGAACCAGGTCGTGATGTTTCCCGTCAGGATGCTCTCTATGGTGCAGGAGTAGAAGTTCCTGAGCACCTTGGAGGGCAATCTAAAGTCTCTCAAGCGTCTGAGGTGGTAGAGACGCTGCCGGGCTTTTTTCACCACGGTGTTGATGTGACAGGACCATGATAGGTCCTGCGTGATGTGAACACCGAGGTATCTGAAGCTGTCCACTCTCTCCACTGGGCTCCTGTTGATGACGGGGGTCTGGTAGTTCCTCTCCTGCTTTGTACTAAAGTCCACTATCAGCTCCTTTGTCTTACTGACGTTCAGGAGGAGATTGTTCCTCTGGCACCAGTTCTCCAGATTTCCAATCTCCTCTAGGTAGTCCGACTCATCATTGTTGGTGATCAGTCCGACCACGACGGTGTCGTCAGCAAACTTGATGATGGAGGTGGAGTTGGTAGTGGCCACGCAGTCGTGGGTGTACAAAGAGTACAGCAGGGGGCTCAGAACACAACCCTGGGGGGCTCCAGTGCTGAGAGTGAGTGTAGCTGAGACATGTCCGCCCATCCTTACTGCCTGTGGTCTGCCAGTCAGAAAATTGGAGATCCACTGACATATAGATGAGCTCAGTCCCAGGTGCTCCAGCTTGGTGGTGAGTGTGGAAGGAATTATTGTGTTAAAAGCAGAGCTGTAGTCGATGAAGAGCATTTTAACATAATTCCCTTTCCTAGTGTCCAGGTGAGTGAGTGATGTGTGGAGGAGATGAGAGATTGCATCGTCTGTGGAGCGGTTCTGACGGTATGCAAACTGTAGTGGGTCCAGTGTGTCGGGTAGTGAAGAAATGATGAAGTCTCTGATAAGGCGTTCAAAGCACTTCATCACTACTGAGGTGAGGGCTACAGGGCGATAGTCATTGAGAGAAGCAGGATGTGGTTTCTTTGGAACAGGAACAATAATGGACTCTTTGAAGCATTTGGGGATCACCGACTGAGATAAAGAGATGTTGAATATCTCAGTGAACACAGGTGCTAGCTGGTCTGCGCAGGCTCTGAGAATACGACCTGAGATGCCGTCTGGTCCTGCTGCTTTCCTGGTGTTCACTCTCTTGAAGGCTCTCCTCACGTCGTGCTCGGAGATGATGAGCGCGTTCCCGGTGCTGACTGTGTCTTCCTGTCTGCAGCCGTTAGCGCCGCTAGCATTAGCGCCGTTAGCATTAGCGCCGTTAGCATTAGCATTGCTAGCGTCTTTAGCTGCAACCTCGAAGCGAGCGTAAAATGTGTTCAGCTCGTCTGCCAGAGTCGCGTCCGCGTTCGTCATACCGGATGTTGGTGCTTTGTAGTCCGTTATTGTTCTCAGTCCCTGCCACAGGCTCCTAGAGTCACTCTGTTGAAGCTGTGACTCTAGTTTTCTCCCGTAGCGCTGCTTCGCCTCTTTCACCGCCTTCCGGACGTTATATGACGCAGCCTTGTACGGTTCCATGTCCCCCGATGCAAGTCCCGTGTTGTAGGCAGCTGTGCGAGATCTCAGAGCGTCGCGGATGGTTTTATCCACCCACGGCTTCTGGTTGGGAAACGTTCTGATAGTCTTTTTCTCTACCGTATCGTCTACCAGCTTTTCAATAAATCCCACAACCGCTTCCGTAAACACGCTGACGTCATCATCGGAGCTGTTTCTAAACATGTCCCAGTCTGCGTCATCGAGTGCGTCCTGTAACGCGGCCACCGATTGGTCCGTCCAGCGCGCGACCTCCCTCAGGACCGGAACTTCCTGTTTCAGCCTTTGTTTATATTTTGGCATGAGGAAAATGGCGGCGTGGTCGGATTTACCAAACGCTGGACGAGATTGTGCCTTGTAACCGTCTTTGACCGTGGATGAGTCATCTCTTTCAGGGAAGACCCTGCATTTTTCAACAAGATAATGCCAGGCCACATTCTGCATCAATCACAACATCACGGCTGCGTAGGAGAAGGATCCGGGTACTGAAATGGCCAGTCTGCAGTCCAGATCTTTCCCCTATAGGGAACATTTGGCGCATCATAAAGAGGAAGGTGCGACAAAGAAGGCCCAAGACGATTGAACAGTTAGAGGCCTGTATTAGACAAGAATGGGAGAGCATTCCTATTTCTAAACTTGAGAAACTGGTCTCCTCGGTCCCCAGACGTCTGCTGAGTGTTGCAAGAAGAAGGGGAGATGCCACACAGTGGTGAAAATGGCCTTGTCCCAACTTTTTTGGGATTTGTTGACACCATGACATTTTGATTCACCATATTTTTCCCTTAAAATGATAAATTTTCTCAGTTTAAACTTTTGTTCCGTGATTTATGTTCTATTCTGAATAAAATATTGACATTTGCCATCTCCACATCATTGCATTCAGTTTTTATTCACAATTTTTTTAGTGTCCCAACTTTTTTGGAATCCGGTTTGTAAAACCATATACAGTGGTGTGAAAAACTATTTGCCCCCCTCCTGATTTCTTATTCTTTTGCATGTTTGTCACACAAAATGTTTCTGATCATCAAACACATTTAACTATTAGTCAAAGATAACACAAGTAAACACAAAATGCAGTTTTTAAATGAGGGGTTTTATTATTTAGGGAGAAAAAAAAATCCAAACCTACATGGCCCTGTGTGAAAAAGTAATTGCCCCCTGAACCTAATAACTGGTTGGGCCACCCTTAGCAGCAATAATTGCAATCAAGCGTTTGCGATAACTTGCAACGAGTCTTTTACAGCGCTCTGGAGGAATTTTGGCCCACTCATCTTTGCAGAATTGTTGTAATTCAGCTTTATTTGAGGGATTTCTAGCATGAACCGCCTTTTTAAGGTCATGCCACAACATCTCAATAGGATTCAGGTCAGGACTTTGACTAGGCCACTCCAAAGTCTTCATTTTGTTTTTCTTCAGCCATTCAGAGGTGGATTTGCTGGTGTGTTTTGGGTCATTGTCCTGCTACAGCACCCAAGATCGCTTCAGCTTGAGTTGACGAACAGATGGCCGGACATTCTTCTTCAGGATTTTTTGGTAGACAGTAGAATTCATGGTTCAATCGATCACAGCAAGCCTTGCAGGTCCTGAAGCAACAAAACAACCCCAGACCATCACACTACCACCACCATATTTTACTGTTGGTATGATGTTCTTTTTCTGAAATGCTGTGTTACTTTTACGCCAGATGTAACGGGACACGCACCTTCCAAAAAAGTTCAACTTTTGTCTCGTCGGTCCACAAGGTATTTTCCCAAAAGTCTTGGCAATCATTGAGATGTTTTTTAGCAAAATTGAGACGAGCCTTAATGTTCTTTGTGCTTAAAAGTGGTTTGCGCCTTGGAAATCTGCCATGCAGGCCATTTTTGCCCAGTCTCTTTCTTATGGTAGAGTCGTGAACACTGACCTTAATTGAGGTAAGTGAGGCCTGCAGTTCTTTAGATGTTGTCCTGGGGTCTTTTGTGGCCTCTCGGATGAGTTGTCTCTGCGCTCTTGGGGTAATTTTGGTCGGCCGGCCACTCCTGGGAAGGTTCACCACTGTTCCATGTTTTTGCCATTTGTGGATAATGGCTCTCACTGTGGTTCTCTGGAGTCCCAAAGCTTTAGAAATGGCTTTATAACCTTTACCAGACTGATAGATCTCAATTACTTTTGTTCTCATTTGTTCCTGAATTTCTTTGGATCTTGGCATGATGTTTAGCTTTTGAGGTGCTTTTGGTCTACTTCTCTGTGTCAGGTAGCTCCTATTTAAGTGATTTCTTGATTGAAACAGGTGTGGCAGTAATCAGGCCTGGGGGTGACTACAGAAATAGAACTCAGGTGTGATAAACCACAGTTAAGTTATTTTTTAACAAGGGGGGCAATCACTTTTTCACACAGGGCCATGTAGATTTGGAGGTTTTTTTTCTCCCTTAATAACGTAAACCTTCATTTAAAAACTGCATTTTGTGTTCAATTATGTTATCTTTGACAAATAGTTAATGCTTTTTGATGAGCAGAAGCATTTAAGTGTGACAAACATGCAAAAGAATAAGAAATCAGGAAGGGGGCAAATAGTTTTTCACACAACTGTATTAATGTCTTGTTTAGTGCATGGAGTGGATCTTGGGTGGGAATTAAAAATAAGAAGAAAAGCATGCTTGGTAATTAATCAATTACTCTGTTCTGAAACTCATATGTGAATTCCAAAGAAGTCTCATGCTCTTAAAGATATAGATTACCATCTTTCACTGCCTGCTTAAACCTAGACGCTGTTTCCTATCATCTAGTCTACTTATGCCTAGAATGAAATCAGACATGGTGCAATGCCTTGAATTACCAAATGTAGCAACTGAGAAGTTGATTATGCTATTTAGCAGTCTCCTTATACATCACTAAGGTCCTTTGGATCGTTGCAGGATCTAAATACAAATGTTGTGGTAAATAAACCACAGCAGCACATGAATGTCAGAACAAGGTACTCTGAATAAACCACACAAAGTGCCTGTCAAAGAACCAAGATCTACTGAAAAGTTCTAAAGAGACAAGTAAACTGATGTCTGAAAAATGTCAGTGTTACTGTGTATAGCTATAAAAGATTAAAAAATGCTGCAAGCAAACACATGAGAAAGGAAGATCCAGAAGGGGATATATTTGTTGATTTGTTAAATGAATATCAATGTCTTTATTGTTTTTTTATATTAGGGGCCAGTTTTAAAATCAATATAGATTAGCTGTAAAATTTACATTGATTCTCAATAATTGATGAGTGAAAATGCATTGTCCAAGTTTAGAAAAGACAGATACTATCTTTTCTTGACTTTTTGTCTGTCTCAAGCCATCACTTCAGTTCTCTATTGCCCTTCACCTATGCTGCTCTTTTGAAATATAAGCTTAAATGACTAAAATGCAAACAATGATGCACTGTATGCATATTCCTTTAGCTGACATAAAAACAAGGACAGGGGATTTGCTTCAGGCTTTTCCTAAGTGAGAAAAAAAACTACATTTATTTATCTATATAATCATCTGCTACCGTAATGCATCATTTCACTAGTGTTGGTTACAATCAAGTAGAAAGTTTTCTCAGTATACCAGAGCCACAATTGGACTGCCTGCCTAATGTCTAAAATACTGGCCTGCCAGGAACTCCTTTAATAACCCAAAATGTGTAAATGTCTTGGAGCAAGGTCACAACTGTACAGAAGATGTAGCCATAACTCCCAGCCAAGTTAGTTATGGGCAAGGGGTGTTGTTTGATGAATGATTGTATGTACAGTTCCCACAGACAGTTTTATGAAACAATGGCTTTGAACCATGTCCAGGCTGTACCCTGCCTAGTGCCCCATCGAAAGTACACTGGGATCAGGATTAGCAGTATAGAGAATGAGTGAGTTAGTTATTATAAGAGTTTATTGTATTTTAATACTTCCCTTCTTGTCAGTTAGGAATAATCACATATTTATTCAGATTTTTTTATTAGTGTTTTGCCTGATTAATGTTACATCACAGTAATTGCAAATAAAAAAAAGATTTGTCCTTTTTATTGCTGACTTTTTGAATATCTCTACATTATTATAAAATCCAGCCTAAGATTATAAATAAATTGCTTGATTAATAAAAAAAAAAAAAAAAAACAGCAAACCTGGAGGCATGAATACATACAGATAATTGACAAAATCTGAATGGAACCAACAAGAAAATCTACTTCAGAAACTTTGCTGTATGAATACTGACATAGTCTTTTGGAATACCACATTATTTCATTGATATTTTCAGAGGATCCTGAAATGACCAACCGTTTATTCTATTTATGATGGGAAATCATATCAACAGAATAAATACCATCTAACGACCTAATGAATATCATATTGGTGGTTAATTCAGATAATTGTTAAATTGACGATGGATGGTCTTTCAACACTTACACGTAGAGACCAGAGTTCAGATGATTTCCATAATACAGTAACATGTAATTTAATTTATGCTAATTCGATTTATGAGGGAAGCAGTGGAGGTTCACAGGCAAAGCTTGAAGCTTGAGAGTTTTAATCCCAGGATTGCTAAGATGCCAGTGTTGGGTACTTGAGTCAAGCGTTAAACTCTCAACTGCTTCAGGGCTTCTGTGCCACAGCTGACCCTTTGTTCTAAGCTCAGCTTCTTTCCAAGCTCTGATATCAGAATAATAATAAAAAAAAGTTAAGTTGTGCAAATGCATTAATATATCATGTAAAACTTTAGGTTGATTATTTAAGTAATTGATGAAGAAACATTAGTTAATGGGCTTGTTCTTTATCGAGTTCACTTAGAAAAATACTTATCAATACTATTTCATCTAACATTGTCAGTTTCAAATCATACATGACCCTTATTAATGAAGGAACATTAAATTGTACACAATTTGTAATGAGTGAGAAAGTGAAACTGGGAAAGAGACATTTGTGGTGTGCTTACTGATTTTGGTGTGTTACGACCCCAAAGACATTAATAATAAATAAACTTTGCAACCAAAATACTGTGCGTCTTTTTTTTTTTTTTTAATACACAGACACACACACACTCACTCACACTCACAAACAGGAAGCTCTCAGCTTCAGGGTTGGGCCTAGGCCAAAACAATAAACAAAACCCAGCCCTATCTCCTCCCTTAAAACTAACTAAACTACCAACAAAAGAATAATAAACCAAAAGACACAGGGCTAAACTAACTCCCTAACTAAATACAGAAACCAGGAGAAAACTGGGAGTACTGGGAGTATTTTATTAATACAGCACAAGCATAAACACACAGGTCAAACACACATACATCATGCTTAAACATGGCCGAAGCCACTAACCTAAAACCAACATCCCACCCATGGTGAACACAAACATAATGCTGGACCAAAGCCGGCGGTCGCCAGCCCCGCCCATGCCACAATATACACAAAAGAGAAACTAATATTATATTTACAATATTTACAACAAAAGAAAACTATATACACTCGCGGGAGGAACACTTCCATCCACGCGTACAAAAGAAACAAAAGAAAAGAAAGAAAACAATCACCGTTAAGTGAAAAGAAAAAATTTACACTACAACACAAAATCCACCAGCATGACAACCACAGTCAATCTCTCAACTTTCAATAACAACACTCGACACATAGGGCACTCAACCCAACAATGCGCGCCTTCCGGTTCTCGTTCTCCATCCTAAAAGGACGCGCCGGTCCAAGGACGACCAATCACGGAGCACGCCGCCGCACGTTCAATCAGGGTGGGGCCACCTGCGAGAAGGAGAGAGCGAGAGAAGGAAAGAGAGAGAGAGAGAGAGAGAGGGCGCGCACGCGTGAAGCAAGCAGCCACGCATGCACACTTGCATGCAATATACACGTGCACGTAACACGCCCACCCACAAAAATATAAATCCCATTTTGATAAAAACACATAAAGAAATACACCAACACAGATCAGCACAATTATATACTGTAGGTTAAAATAGCTCTCACACATGCAGCCAATGATGGAACAAATAGTGATGGGCCAGCACTTTGCGCAGCCGCCACTAGCGGATGTAATGGTGCAACAGTTTCATCAGACAAGGCTGGTTCGACAAAAATTTTTTCCTGTAACAGGTGTTTGCAAAAAGGAATTAGACAAATCGATAACATCAAGTTTCCGTGCTTGTGCCCGTGTAACTGCACATGATGGAAATACTGTAGGCAACTTGGAAACAAAATCATTATTCACATCAGTTACTGGTTTTTCTGTCACAATTGGGTGAGGGAAAACAACACCACCTGCCAGATCATTTCCCAGAATTAACTGAACTCCTTCAACAGGGAGTTTGGTACAAATACCGACACATACTTCCCCCATCACTATTTCTGATTCAAGGTGTATATTGTGAAGTGGGACTGTGATACAGCCTGCTCCTATGCCACGTAAAATAACATCAGTGCCCGTGTAGGTTTTCTGAGACAGTGAGAGTGTACAGTACCAGCTAACATCAGAGTCTGTGCTGCACCTGTATCTCGCAGGATGGACACTGATCTGCGAACGCCTTCAGGGCTGTCTGCCACCGACCCCTGTAACATGAAGGATTTACACACTGCCACCATTTGCTCAGGTAAGACCTGTTTTGCTTGTCTTTTAACAAAACTCACAGACTTTGACTTCACAGATGCATTTTTTTTTCTTCCAGGCCTCACAGTCTGAAATCAGATTGTCAGCACCTAAGCAGTAAAACCAGACCCTACTTGAGCGATACTGAGAACTTCTAAAAGTACCCCCTCTTGCAGGTTTCACAGTGCCTGCTGAAGGTTTCACTTGCCCTTCAACCCCACGGACAGCGAATTTGTCAGTTCTCACAGTAGGAGAGAATACAGTACGGTGTGTTAATACAAACCCGTCAGCCAATACAGCGGCTGCTGACAATGACGTGACTTTTTGCTCATTTAGGTGCAATACGACATTTTCAAAAACACAATTTTTTTAAATCCTCCAACAGGATTAACTCTTTAAGTGGTAGCTTTCGTTGCAGCACACCACTTTTCAAACAGTGTTTGCTTTTCACGGGCAAATTCAACGAAGGTTTGTCTGTCCGCCTTCCTATGGGACCTAAATTTTTGCCTACATATATGACTCTGGCACCAACTCATAGGCATGTAGAACAGTTTGTTTGACCGCGTTGTAATCCAGACTTTGCTCAACAGGCAACGCAGAGCACACATCCTGCGCCTTGCCGGTCAACTTACATTGTAACAAGAGAGCCCACATTGCTCTCGGCCACTGTAACGTAGCTGCCACACGCTCAAAAGCTATGAAATAGCTATCCACCTCGGTCTCTCTAAAAGGAGGTACTAAAACAATATGCTTGCTTACATCAAAATGGGGTGGGGAGGTAGACACTGGGGCAGAAACGAGAGAAGAAGAACCCGGCGCAGGTCCTGCAGGTAACTGAGCGAATGATGGAGACGCAGGGGAACTCTCCCTCTCGGTGTAGCCGGCTGAAATCGCGCTGAAAATGTTCCATCTCAAGCTCCAGCTCCCGCAACCATAGCCTTTGAGCCTCTGTTTCCTCTCGTTTAATTTCCAGTTCTACCTCCCTCGTTTTTAGAACCAAAAGTTGTTCTGATTTATCAATTGGTGTTTTAGTGAGTGCTGAAAATGCCTTATGCCGGGAAGCCGTGGAGGGTGACTGTGGCGCAGGTGGTGGCTTACCGTCGACCTCCGTCAGCGTTGAAGCGTCTTTGTCCTCAGCACACTCTCCAAGCTCCCCAGGCAAAATCTGCTGCTCAACTAATTTGTCAAAAATATTTTTTTTTACCTCCTTTTTAAAACCTCAATTTTGAAAAACTGCGCTATGCTGAACAAATCGTCCTTACGACAATGGTCAAATTCCTCCACGGTAGGAGCTAGCATAAAGGCTATCAAATCAAAAGCCATGTTCCACAGCTACTGTCCAACCCAAGAGACAGACAAACAAAAGGCCGAGCCTGTACCTTGTGCTCGGCAACGGACGAGCCCTCACTTGTTACGACCCCCGGTCTAGGGTTCAGGAACACAACAAAGAAATGAATAATAAATAAACTTTGCAACCAAAATACTGTGCATGGTCTCTTTTTTAATTTTTATATACACACACACACACACACACACACACACACACACACCTACACACACACAAACAGGAAGCTCTCAGCTTCAGGGTTGGGCCTAGGCCAAAACAATAAACAAAACCCAGCCCTATCTCCTCCCTTAAAACTAACTAAACTACCAACAAAAGGACCAATGGATGACCAATCACGGAGCACGCCGCCGCACGTTCAATCAGGGCGGGGCCACCTGCGAGAAGGAGATGTAATGTTGTATTATTACCTGTTATAGTGACTTGTTGTCTGCTACTCTTAAAAGGCCACTGCTACTGACAAAAGGTCATTGCTGGTGCAGTTATCAAAAATATCAAACATAATGTCTAATGATATTTCTTTCACTAAAACCAAAATAGCAAAAGTTTCTTTCCTCACTTGCCATTTACAAAAAAAAAAACCTCAATATCATATTAATGAGAAACCCAACATAGAGTATTAAAATAATACCGCTGTATACTGTAGTTGCTCTGAGTTATGGCAAAGAGCAATCTACAAGATGGCAAAAGCAATGTCCGTGACTTATGCCTGAGTGGCATAAAAGTTAAAGGTTTAGAACTTGATATGACGGACTAAAGGACTCAAGCACTGCTGTATTTCTCTCTTCAGGTAGAGATGAAAGCAAAGGCGAAACCACCCTGGCACCATGATCAGTGTGTACAAAAACATTAACTAACTTGAAAATAGGTCAACATGTAGAAGTCTAAGCTAAAACGTCATTACATAATAAATCTTTTCACCCCCAAAGATCTCAAAAAATCTCATGCAAAGATTAATATACATGCCATTCTGCTTGAATTTTCCCTTCAAAGCCTGCTTACTAAGCTTATGGTTAATAGAACAAGCTACAATGAATAAAAGAACACTGAATGGAACCAGGCGGCGCGGTGGTGTAGTGGTTAGCACTGTCGCCTTGCACCTCCAGGGTCTGGGTCCCGTCTCTGTGTGCATGGAGTTTGCATGTTCTCCCCGTGCTTGGTGGGTTTCCTCCGGGTACTCCGGTTTCCTCCCACAGTCCAAAGATATGCAGGTTAGGCTAATTGGCGTTCCTAAATTGCCCGTAGTGTGTGATTGGGTGTGTATGTGTGTGTGCCCTATGATGGATTGGCACCCTGTCCTGTACCCCGCCTAGTGCCCGAAGTCTCCTGGGATAGGCTCCAGGTCCCCTGCGACCCTGAACACAGGATTAAGCGGTATAGAAAATGAATGAATGAATGAATGGAACCAAATTGTTTATTGTAACAGCTGCTTTAATTCCTTAATTGACAGTTATTAGTAAAGCAATTAAGAAACATTATGAAAAGAATATTTACTTAACAATAAAGGTAAATTAACAGATAAGAACCCTGCTCTTAACTCAGTCTACAATGAATTGACAATTGTTCCAGTCACCACAATATGTTTTGTTTACTACATTTATAGTGCCTCAGTTTTTCACTCATCTTATTAGAAATTATTAGCGGTAATGCATTCCAGTTGTGTTTTCCCATCCCATCCTAATTTTAATATTCCTAATCTTACTAAGTCCTAATCTTTATATTCTTAATCTATTATTTGAACTCATGCCAAAATGTAAGCATGGATATCTCAGACGACTTACAGTATGGCATGAGGCAGGGTACATCCTGGACGGGGTGCCAATCCATTGAAGGGCATACAGATACACACACTCATTCACACACTGTGGGAAAAACAGTTAACCTAATTTGCATGTCTTTGGACTGTGGGCGGAGACAGGAGTACCAAGAGGAAACCCACCAAGCATGGGTAGAAATCGACCCTTGAGGTGCAAGGCGACAGTGCTGACCACTAAGCCACTGTGCCACCTTGTAATTGTCTGTGCCTATTTATGAAATAGTTGTAGGCATACAATATTCAAAGCATATACTGTAACAGACTCATAGACCAGACCTACAGTAGATATGATATTAGATATCATAATCATAATAGTAAAAAACACTTCTCAAACCTTTTTCTACCAAGCTACAGTACAGTACCACACAGCTCTAGCATGAGCTAGGATAGGACAATGAGAATTGTGCAATATGGAATTTCCCCCATGTCATTTTGTAAAGATCACATCAGCATTTCATCAGCAGGGGCCAATCTGCAGGCTGCGAGCTGCCTGCGATTGATTACTGGACTGCAGCAAACATATCAATGAGAAGAGATATGCCCTTGCCTTGGCAGTGCTTTGCCTCCAGATTAATACCTCATGTCAATCTCTGATATAGATCACCTATTCAGACTGAATAATCCAGGAAAGTAAATGCATCATTCCCTCTCTTCCTGCTTGTGTGTGTGTGTGTGTGTGTGTGTGTGTGTGTGTGTGTGTGTGTGTGTGTGTGTGTGTGTGTGTGTGTGTGTGTGTGTGTGTGTGTGTGTTTTCAGTACAAATATTGGATGGCTTTCTAATTTTCGGTTGCTAAATGTAAATTTTTAGAATTTGTTTGGAAATAATTAAGTAACACTGTATTATATAAGTGCATTAACGTGCATTAAAGAACTACATTTAAATGCATAAATTATAGTTTACTGTACAACAAATGGAATGGAAGCTGGGGAATGTATATTATGAATAAACTCTCAAGGCAGTCTGAAAAAACTTACTGGCTGTCACTAAACAACAGAAAAAGGTCAGATATACAGTATATGATAAAAACAGACATGCTTTAATGAAACAAAGATGAAATCTTAATTTTTATTATTGTACACTTTCTAACTTTGGTTTGGATGTCTGCTTAGAATGAATGTGTTGGCTAAAAAGCCAGTTTAATAATCAAGGTTTGATAAAAAGAAAATCTAAAAACTCACCTGTCCATGTGATTTCCTCACACAAATAATGTCACAAATTGTCCAAGACGTTAGATAGCTACCTCTCAAAATTTTTTTGAAGCTCCAGCACAAAGACGAGCGCTTACATGTTCAGAAGAGCAAACAATGTTTAAAATTCTTTAAATGCCCTTATTAATAAAGCAGGTCATATAGCTGAAGAAAATGGCACTGACTGATTGAATCAGCAGTTATTTCTTCACCAATGTTAGCATGAACCAAGATTAGTTATGTGAAAAATACATTAATGTATAATGTACTTTAACATACAGTACATAAATTAATAAAGACTGATATAAAGCTGACAATCATAATGAATTCTTTGCAATCTAACAACAGTGTTTGTCTTTCTGTAAGTACTGTAGAAAGGTTTTAAATGCATTCCAGGCAGGAAGTGTTCTAGCAGCATCAAAATTAAATCTTTGCACGTAGAGAGGTAACTATATTGTGAAATTTACTGGAACCTGTGCTTATAAAAGAGAAACATATTTAAAAACTAAATACAGTAGGAAATCTAACGGTCTAAAGATGACCATGTTAATAGGTTCCCCAGCCTGGTACACATAAACTTGATATGCAGTGCAGCATTGAGACATTTACAGAACTGTGCAAATGTCTTGAGCCACCCCTCATTTCTTCATATTAAACTAAATTAAATGATGTAGATTAAACTGAAGAAAGTGGACCAAACACTTTCCTGTGAAAGTCTGCAAAGTGCCTACAGATACTGATTTAAAAATGACATTGTTTATGTAACAACCACAGCAGCAAGCTCATTTCACCTCTCATCTGTTCCAAACGCTCAGCATTCGGCATTACTAGTATACTATCTCATCTGCACCTGTTTCTCATTGGTTCATGCCTTATGATAGATGCTTTTTTATGCTCGAATGATTTATAGTTCACTGTGTGGCAGTGGTGGCTTAAATGGTTAAGGCTGTGGGTTACTGGGGTACTGATCGGAAGGTTGGGGGTTCGAGCCACAGCACTGCCAAGCTGCCACTGTTGAGCCCTTGAGCAACCCTATCTGCTCTAGTTGCACTGTATCATGGCCAGGGGTCTTTTTTATATGCATATACTGTACATGAATACATCCTCGAACACAAGCAAGTGCATGAAGGGTTCATACCTTGGCCCTTAAGATGGAATATATTTTCCATATTGCTTTGCTGTTGCATTGCTGTTGTGCCTTTCCTTATTTAATTTTATTTATTTATTTATTTATTTTAGAAACAGAAATCATATTTCTATTATTATCATACAGACAATAATGTGGAATAGATGCCGTCGCCACAGTTCACCACATGAGATGCACCGGTGTGCAGCTTTCATTGAACACTAAACTTTTTTTTTTTTCTGTAAACACAACTAATCTCTCCCCAGGCTGTGCCCTCACACATTGTTGTCTATTTATAGTGCCCTTGTTGTGCTCCTCAGTGAAAAGACTAAGTTTGAAAAGTGTGTGCCACCCCGGAAGAACAGCATGCAGTTGTGTCAGAAGCATCTGGGGCCGGTTTCTCGATAACGCAAACTATTTGCGCGCTAAGAAGACTCTTAAGATACATCTTACGTTAAGTGATAACTTTTCTAAGTATATTTCTCAAACTGTCTCTTAGGAGTCTTCTTAAGTCGCTGTCTCCGATGTTACGCGGCGCTGTCTACAGTGAAGGTCCTGAATTAACTGACATCGATTGCTCAGGAATCGATTTTTGACTCCTTTTGCATGACAGTGTTAAGAAAGACGGCACTTTCTATGCAAATTAAACATTGCATTAATTCTTTTAATAGGGTTTATTTCAACATGGGTTAACTTATCAATAGCATGCCATAATAGACAAATATATAAATTAAATCACCAAACTGTCGCTAATATTTTCATGTAAACTGTGGCGGTGAAACGAACCGGGTATACAATCATAGTTGCTGGACAAACAGCTGATAACACTCTTCACCAGCTTCAGAAACAATGGGAAACATGTCAGTTGTTGGGGTTGTATACTGTAGCACTCTTATGGAATGAATACAATGAGATGACAGGCTGGAGGTTTAATACCCCTATCTCACCTACGCGGTTTCGCGCAGGGGCCGTAAGTGCGGTTCATCATGATTCAGCACAAGTTTTGGTGCCATGGTTACGTTTCCATTTTACCACGCAAAAATTTTTTACGTTTAACATGCGGAAGCTTGCGGACCTTGCAGATTTTTTTGGACCGTTGGGCGGTCACTCAAGGTGGTTCACGGTGCCTAATACCCCTCTCTCACCTGTGCGGCCTGACTCATCTCCGTGAGCTGCTGCGATTGCCCACGACGTTCCTTTAATATTCCGTGAAGTTCTGCAAGGTCTGCAAGCTCCCGCGAGGACCAGCAAAAAAATTAAACGTTTAATTTTTCACACGGAAAGATGGAAACGTAATCGCAGCGCTGAATCATGATGAACCATACTTACGGCCACAGTGCGAGACCACGCAGGTGAGATAGGGGTATAACACCGCTTCTCACAGCGAATCAAACCGCATAAGTGAATAGGGGTATAAAGCATTACAATCACCGAGAAAAATTAATGGATGCGGGGTTTGAAACTCCCAAGGTTATTTTCTCATTTAACTAAATACAATTTTATAAAAATAAAACGTGAAAAAAAGAAAAGCCCATAAAGTTATGGATAATGGCTAATGATCAATGAAACATATTTTAAACAAAAAGCAGCGAGCATCGGGACGTAGAGCGTAAGTACGACGCGTTGGCCTGGCATGTGCAGGTCTGACCAGGTCAAGAAGCTCCATAATCTGATGCTTTGGAAGGCAAAACTTTTTTTTTTTCTTTTTAAATAATGACCAGGTGGAAAATATAAAAAGGGCTGATGTTTTGTCTAAAGGAAAAAATTACATGAGCCACACGGCTCCACGGACGGCGCCGTCTTCAGTTTAACACAACACCACGCTGTATCGCTCCCAAATAGTTCGCCACCTTATTCACATTATGAAATAGGCTAATTAAAAGTCACTTTATTAGTTCTGATATCAAATAAAATAACATTCTTAAACAGGTCTAAAGTATATTCCATCATTAATACGACTTTGATAACGTGCCATAATGTGTTTCCATACACCGCTGGTTTATAAAGACTGCTGCTCAGTGGCGGCGACTAGCGTCTTGAGCTGAAAACTACGCTAAGAATGAGTTACGGTTGGTCCAGACCAACCTTACGAACGTGTGACTTAGCTAAGAGATACTTAGCGTAAGAACGTTTCGGGAAATGCGCCATAACGTTAAGAGAGAGGTTAAGGTACAACTTAAGAACTACTTAGCGATAAGAAGCTTTCGAGAAACCGGGCCCTGTTTCTTTGAAGGACTAAATACACTATTGTAATGAGAATGTGATTTATTCCAATATAAAGTATTTGTATACACAGATACACAGTAGCTCCAAAGCACTCACAGTAACTGGTGCTATCTTTAATTAGTCAGATTTTCTTCCCTTGCTGCAAACACAACAGACATCTGATTGATTAGGCCAAATGACCTAAATCTAACAAGTATGTCATTAACCTTTAAGCGGATGCAAATGGATTTTAGAGGATACATACAGTATTAATAACAGTTCTTAAGTTCTGATGCTAATTTTTATTTATTAGTTAAGGCATTTTTGACACAACACTATTAATAAGGACATAATTCTCCAACACGCAGTGTGTATTCATTCAACTTAATTTGGGTTTTGCCTTAGGGCTGCTTCAGATTTAGGAATACAAAGATAGATTAAGAAAATTTATAAGTCTTTCACTCATCGTCTATACTGCTTTATCCTGTATTCAGGGTCGTGGGGGACCTGGAGCCTATCCCAGGAGACTGAGGGCACAAGGCGGGGTACACCCTAGACAGGACGCCAATCCATCGCAAGGCACACACATACACACACTCGTTAATGTATAAGTCATTTGACATTTTTGACAAAAAAATTATTTGACATTTTAAAGTTTAACAAAAGAATTCCTCATTTGGCAAGGTTTTACTAATGCAAATACACTGTGTTCCAAATTATTATGCAAATTGGATGTAAGTGTCAAACATTAAATGTTTAGTTTTTTAAATTAAACTCATGGATGGTATTGCATCTCAGGGCTCTTTGGATCACTGAAATTAATCTCAGACACCTGTGATAATTAGTTTGCCAGATGAGCCCAATTAAAGAAAAAGTACTGAAGAAGGTTGTTCCACATTATTAAGCAGGCCACAGGTTTCAAGCGATATGGGAAAGAAAAAGGATCTTTCTGCTGCCGAAAAGCGTCAAATATTGCAATGCCTTGGACAAGGTATGAAAACATTAGATATTTCACAAAAACTCATCGTACTGTGAAGACATTTGTGGCTGATTCATTGCACAGACAGGTTCGTGCAGATAAAGGCAGAATGAGGAAGGTTTCTGCCAGACAAATTCATCGGATTAAGGGAGCAGCTGCTGAAATGCAATTACAAAGTAGCAAACAAGTATTTGAAGCTACTGGTGCCTCTGGAGTCCCGCGAGCCTCAAGGTGTAGGATCCTTTAGAGGCTTGCAGTTGTGCATAAACCTACTATTTGGCCACCCCTAACCAATGCTCACACGCTTTGGTTGCAGTGGGCCCAGGCATACATGAAGACTAATTCTCAAACAGTATTGTTTACAGATGAGTGTCGTGCAACCCTGGTGGTCCAGATGGATGGAGTAGTGGATGGTTGGTGGATGGCCACCATGTCCCAACAAGGCTGCGATGTCAACAAGGAGGTGCTGGAGTCATGTTTTGGGCCAGAATCATGGGGAGACACCTGGTAGGCCCCTGTAGGGTCCCTGAAGTTGTGAAAATGACCTCTACGACGTATGTTGACTGATCACTTCCATGGTACAAAAAGAAGAACTGTGCCACACAAATCATCTTCATGCACGACAATGCACCATCTCATGCTGCAAAGAATACCTCTGTGTCATTGCCTGCTATGGGCATCAAAAATAAGAAACTCATGTTGTGGCCACCATCCGCCCCTGACCTCATCCCCATTGAGAACCGTTGGAGAATCCTCGTTGGAGAATCCTCATGAAGATCTATGAGGGTGGGAGGCAGTTTGATTCAAAACAGCAGCTCTGGGAGGTTATTCTAACATCCTGCAAAGAAATTCAAGCAGAAACTGTCCAAAAACTCACAAGTTCAATGTATGCAAGTATTGTGAAGGTGATATCAAAGAAGGGGTCCTATGTTGGGATGTAACATGCCCTTTTAGGATGTTTTTGATTGAAATAGATTTTGATTTCAGTAAATATGACCTCCTAATGCTGCAAATTCAACAAAAGCCTATTTTTAGTTGATTACAACCTATAAAATGTTTTAACTCTGTTATGCATAATAATTTGGAACAGTGCATTTTCATTTTTTTTTTTTTATGAATATTATCATTAGGAGGTTTGTTCAATAAAATTCCAATTATACCCTAATAGTTGATGACTAGAAAATTATACTGACCTTCATTTGCATTGACTAATTATGAAAATCAGAGAAAGATATCATTTGCATAATAATTTGGAACAGTGTAAATACTTTTATTAAAATTCTTTAATATTAATATAATAAAAAATATTAGCATACAGTATTTAAATATAAATAAAGATGAGTATACATGTATACTTCATTTTTATATTTATTTTCACTTTACAGTGGCATTGTTACAAGATGCAATGTTTTTTCTGTCTCTAGAGTTTGCCAAGGTTCTATTGATGACAAGGGAGTTGAACCCTGTCCTGCCCATTTCTCTGGACTCTTCAGACCACATGCCTTTTCCTATTAAGCTAAAGTCCAATCATTATTCTTACAAGCAAATTGAGGCCCAAAAATAGCCTCAGTAACATGTGGTTTGTTTATGGCCACCTGTCCCAATACATCGAGTTTTCACTGTGTGTGTGCATGTGTGTGTGTGTGTATGCGTGTGTGTATGTGTGTGTGCGTGTGTGTGTGTGTGCAAACACAGAACTCCATCTAACCCTATCCTCTGCATCCTCTTCTCTCACACCAACTAACTTCATGTCCTCTCTCACTACATCCATAAATCTCCTCTTTGGTCTTCCTCTAGACCTCCTGCCTGGCAGTTCCAACCTCAGCATCCTTCTACCGATATATTCACAATCTCTCCTCTGAACATGTCCAAACCACCTCAATCTGGCCTCTCTGACTTTATCTCCAAAACATCTAACATGGGTTGTCTCTCTGATTAACTTATTCTCGTTCCTATCCATCCTTGTCACTTCCAAAGACTTTTGAATGGTATATTTAATTATTTGCATTAGTTTATTATCATATAACACTAAACTGGAATCCTTTTAACTGTGTTTATTTTAATGCTATAATATTAGAAAATCAGTCTGCATTATTGTTTCCACAAGGTTATTGAGACTAACAGCATCTTTAAAAGTGGTGTTCGGGTTAGACACAATGTATAAGAAGAGACACCAAGAAAAATTACTGCATAATTTGACCCTGAATATGAATGTATTTTGAGATATGTTACGATATATGTAAAGTTGTCAGCTTTTAATACTGCCTTATCTCAAGGCTCTCAGCATACACAAGAACCAATATTTGATGTCTAAATAAGGTTAATTATTTATATTTATATGATAAATTATAATTAATAATTAACCATGGAACACATATCATCCTTTAGCAAAATGCCAGTCATTGCTTTATCCAGCTGTTTGCGATATTGAAATAAAAAAGGTCAAAAGGTATCTATTAGGTGGCTACTTTCAATTAGTGTAATATTCAATGTAATATTTGTTAATTTTCCTGTTTAATCAATTTGTTAAGAGAAATTAATTACAACATAGACTTTGGTCAACATTAATACAGTTTACATATGAGTACTGCAAACCTCAGCAATATGTAAAAAAGTTATTTTTACTCAAATGTTTATGTCTCATTAATTCTTGCTAAAATTCCTTAATTCATTCCTTAAATAATATAAATGTCCTTATTAATGTTTAATTGACTTTTTAGGACTTTAAAAAATAGACAGTTATTAAACCACATGTGCAGTGAATACTCAAATTTGATTGCTCAGAAGGTGTGCATTATTTTAGTATGACAGCACGGCAGACTAGGAATGTAATTCTGGCTGTTACATAAATAACAGGTTTATTATAATTGTTCTAATATGTAACAGTTTCTATAGTAATACTGTAGCTCATATTATAGGGACTCTTATGGCAGATGCTGCACCTCATAAAAAATTACTAATAATGAAGAAATTTTAAAAACATGTTGTTTAACAACGTAAAAAGTATATTTACAGATGTGTATTTTTGTTATGAGACATTTATTAGAAGGAACATGAGTTGTAAGCACATTGTAACAGAAAGTGTGCTTTGTGAAGGGTATCGACACAGAGAAATCTTCAGGACAATGGAAGTTATGCTTTCTGATTTCTTGTTAAAATGACAAGCTGCATTTTGTGTGTCTGTCTCTGAAAGAGAGAGAGAGAGAGAGAGAGAGAGAGAGAGAGAGAGAGAGACTGATGAGGGAATGACTATTGCAGCTAATTGCTTAGGTAAGAACAACGTTAAATCTAACTACACATCATCAATATGCAAAGTTTTATTTCTTAGTAGTTTAAACAATGTAATCACTGGCAAATAGTTGCAATATAAGCAGAGCAAAACACTCCTTAAAAAAAAGTTACTTATTATTACAATGAAAAAAACTGTGTGGAGTTGATTTGTTCCCCTCTGGGTTTCCTCTGGGTAATTCCGTTTCAAGGCATGCAGGATAAGCTAATTGATGCTTTCAGATTTCCCATAGTGTGTGAGTGAGTGTGTGTGCTTGTGTGCTCTGCAATGGATTGGCAGCCCATCCAGGGGGTTCGAAATAAAAATATATTATACTCATCAATAAACTGTTAGTTTTGAGGCCAATTTGGAGATTTGGAGATACAGCTGTCTTGCCCCGAGATTAAGGCTAAACATAATAGTTTACCTGTTTGTCATTGTTGTCATGGCAACTTTGACCGCATGCGTTTCATCCTTAAAGTCAAAGTCAGTTCAATTATCGGCTAAAACCCATTCAAAATTAGCAAGTTATCTAACAGCTAACAGGCTTTTGTGTTCTGTCCTATGGGCATGGAAAAGCAAGACTTGAGTGTTTTCTGTCAGTGTACACCATGTTCTAATGCAGTGAGCATGTCATGATCCAAATATGCAAAGAAAGGGTCTGTGACTCTGTTTAGCAACCACACCTTTTTTGTGCCAAGGTTTAGGCAGCTGATGGAATGAAGACTGTGCCATTTCTTAGACTAGACTGCTGTGTATTGTGACTGTCTTTGGGGCTGTTTACAATGTTGCATCTTTTTTTTCTTTTGTGCTCAATTTTAAATGGAGATGAAAAATCCAAACTTTCCCAATGCCTTTAAGGTCAGTTTGTTTAATCAGTTTATTCAGACATCAAAGCAAATACAGTTTACTCATTTTGTTTAGGCATAAAAATCTAATTAAAACTCTTTTATTTATTTATTCATTTATTTATTTAAAAATTCAGTCCTTTGATTATTAGGTTTTTTTAACCCCTGTTGTACAAGATACGATGTATAACGATTGAGTGATTAATTAATTAATTAATTAAGTTAGAGATTTTTATCACCAGGGAGTCACCAGGGTCAATGTTTTTGTCACATTGTCTTCTAATATTCATTAACCTCTACAAAACCCTACATGGTGTGTGGAACAAGGGACGTTACGCACGTCCTACAGAATACACACGTTCCGTTTTATACTATTTGCCATTCTAAATACGTAGGAATATGTGGAGACAGAAAATCTTGCTATATTTACAGGACTGTTCATCACCTCCATGGTTTATTCTCCTCATATTTTGACTACATAGTATTGGTAAAAAAATTAAAAAAAAATACTGTCACCAATGCTAATTACAAAATTAAACTGTTCGTCTGCAGCTTACAGTAGTTCTGGCAGTTGTGGAAGGATATGTTTTACCTTCTAAACAAAGAAATCATAATCTGTTGATAATAAATGGAATTTGTACAACTATTGTGTAAAAGCAAATATCACACTTGAGGTTGTGCTGTTGTACTGAATATCAGCATGACTGCATCAGAGTCCTTCTTGTGTGATAACGCATAACTATAAATGAAAGAAATATGGTCATTCTTCATCTTTTTTTTTTTTTGCTAGTTTGTTTGCAGCTTGATATGATATATAAGGAATAAACCCAGGCTATGTTGTATTAGGAAATGAATCAACTTCATGGTCATATTTTTATATTTACTTTTTATAACTACTGTATTTTTCAAAACATGTTTTTAAACTTTCATAACTGTATGCATGTTTATATAGTTTTTGAAATCTCAAATGGATTCCCAATTGTGTCTAGTTTCCCTCAAGGAGTGTTCTTATCTTGTCTAAGGAAGGGTTTTTTTTTTTTTTTTTTTTTTTTGCCGCTGTTGCCTCTGGCTTGCTCATTGCAGGTCTTAATAAAGGAATTCTAGTTTGTGAATATCTAACGATCAATTTGTCACAGAATTTAGTGCTGAAATGCAAATAGAAGTCAATGGTTTATCTGTAATAATTTATAACTGTAATAAATATGACATGGGAATTAAAGTAAATATAGTGCATCTAAGATTAGCATAGTTGCATAATAAATAATGCAGCATTGTTGCATCCTAGTAGGCATATTAGTAAACTGATTTAATTTCTTTAGCTCATGTTCTTAATGGAGCTCTCCTGGGCTAAACACTTTGACACATTTGCACTTTGTAATGGAGATTGACGGATTCCCATGAACATGTTCCTTCAAGGAGGAGACTTATCAGCTTAAGGGATATTAGCTGTTAACCCTTGTTGAAGCAAACTGGAGCTAATGGCTTCCCAGAAAATACCCATTGTTCTTTTATCAGGAATTTTCGCCCTTAAAGTTCCCCTGAGAGTTAGAAAATGTAATTCATATATTTAGCACTTAAATTTCCAATATATTTGTACTGCTTAGAAATTGTCATATTTTTAGGTATTGTTCCATAAATCTAGTTCGTGGAACAATATTGTTTTGTTGTTGGGGAAAATTTAGTGTAAACTTTATATTTATTTAACTAACATGAGCTTATGACGGATAATTAAATCTCTACAATGAATACAATTATTCACTTATCATTATACTTAAATTAAGAACAGGATTTCCACTCAAGTAAAATATGTACATCAATCTAAAAATAAATAAAAAGCTACCCCACCCAGTGATTTTATTTAATAAATTAAGGAAAGTATGCTTTATATAAACCATTTGGTACTTTAATCCATCCATCAAGGAGACTCCAGTTGTGAGGTTGGTCTAATCACCAATGCGTCATTGATGACATCTCCTTTCTGTAAGATGCACAGCCATTAATTGAATACCTTGCAAGAGAGCAACCGCTACTCTGCCTTTTTTTCCCTCTAAAGGGGAAAGGGAGATTACAGCTCCATTAAGTTCCTTTAAGCAAAGTTTCATTACTCATGATACGAGGGCAGGCGAAGCAGGGATCAGATGATGGATGTGAGCAGAAATGAATGTTGGAGAGCTAGATTCAGCATGGACAAAGGTGAGGTTCAGAGCAAGCCTCTTTGCAGGAGTATTTAAAGCTCGTAGATGACAAGGCTGATATCCCTCTTTCATCCATCCATCAATCCATTTTTTTTAAGCAATAGTAACATTGTTGGAGGAATGTGGCAAAGAGTAACTTGCATCATTCATTTGGCAGACACATTCAGAGAAAAAAAAAGTCTAACAGACCACCACATTACCTGAGGTTTGAGAGTTTCAGGCAGATACAGTAAATAAATAAATAAATAAATAAATACAAATAATTCCTAACTAACAGGCAAGCTCATTTTAATTCATATATGCAGGCAAAGATGTTTAAACATTATCAGGAGTGCTACCTATAGTTTGCATCCACTCACAGTGTTTATGAAATCACTAAAGTACATGAATGTGGTGTGGACATAAGAGAGACTGTTAAACATACTGTAAAATGGCATGGCAAGCTAGTCTACTGTACTTCACCTGCTGTCGCTAGCTAATAGTGTTTCTGTACATGTTTCTACATTTGGTTGAAAAATGTTGATATATTCAGACTGTATACAGTATACAGTATGTTGATTATCAGACTGTTTTCTTGAAAGTAGTTAAAGTTAAACAACCCTGACATTACTGCTGTTGCTGACTAGGAAGTTGTTACTTGAAATGTACATTGGTACAATGATTGAAAACATCATTTTGATTTACTCTCTTAAAGTAAAGTAGGAGTCAGGGGTAGCTCAGTGGTTAAGGCATTGGACTACAGTTCGGAAGATTCCAGGTTCAAACCCCACAACCACCAAGTTGCCACTGTTGGGTCCTTGAGCATGGCCCTTAACCCTCAACTGCTCAGTTGTGTAATGAGATACAAAATGTAAGTCGCTCTGGATAAGAGTGTCTGCCTAAATGTAAATGTAAAGTATTTTAATAATTGGCTCTTGCTTTTAAAGTACATTGTTTTGATTACATTTGCTACATTGTGCTCACTTTGTTAGTACTGTGTTGGACCCTCTTTTGTCCTCTGTGGCACAGATTCAACAAGGTGCTCCATTCTACTGACCTTTTGCATCAACAAGGCATTTTTTGGCCAGAGACCTGCTGCTCACTCAATATTGCCTCTTTTTCAGACCATTCTCTTTAAACCCTAGAGATAGTTGAATGTGAAGTTTCAAAAATACTCAGACCAGACAGTCCATGTAATTTAACTATTTAAGTGGGACAGTCAAAAACACAAAGGTCAAAAGTGATAATGTGTTTGAACTATACTCTTTGATTATTAAATTATTAAAAAGGTTAATTTGCAATCCCTATAGATATTCTCTCACACACACACACACACACACACACACACACACACACACACACACACACACACACACACTGTGTGTGCATTCTAAGTAGCATCAAATAATATGAGGTTCTGATGTTTAAAGTATGCAAAACTATATTTTCAATTTTGACATAACTTTTTTTTGACAATAAAAAATATATATTAGCTATACCTTAAACAATAATGTCTATCTAGTTTTGCAAATCATTACTCAGGGGAAACTACTTTTCAAAAACTTTTTTTACAGTAGGCCTACTTTCATAAATACAAAACATAAAGTTTAACTTACTGGTTATATAAACATAGGCCTAGATTACTGCTCAGTGGTGGTCTTGGAATTTAATAAAAACAACCACTTGTCTCTGAACACAGGGCCTTATATATGTTCAATAAAGATTTATACTGGTGTACTGTAGATCTCAAGTGGCAATGGAATAACCTCAAGTGTAATGGCAGGTATGTGGCAAGAGCTTAAAACTTGAGGTCATCTTCACAAAAATTGCAAATTAGAATTAAATAAAATGCATTTCATCAATATACGTTCAGTAGTGGTTTGTGGGAAAGATGAGAAGTCATGAGAAAACAACAGTGAAGTTTAATATATTAAATTGAATATTGAGAAATTTATTTCTAAATCTTTCAAGGGAGTACTTACACAAGAGCTGTGAAAGGTGCATTACTGGAAAATGTAGCACACATCATCTTTTACCATGTACTCACCATTTTATCATAATCTCCATGAGCTTTGCCCCTTTTATGGAGTTGCATCCATGTGATAAATGGAAATTTTCAAGTACGCTTAGTAATTTATTGGTGGTTGGCATTTTTTTTTGCCATACTTATGTCAGTTAAATAAATACATCATAATAAATAAATGTAATAATAATAATAATTATTATTATAATAATAATAAGAGGAAGAAGAAGAATTATAAAATCGGCGTTGTAAATCTGGTACAATCTTAACATTTTTATTTGAAATCAACAAGAAAAATGATTCTCCAATGTAAGAAAAACTAAATATAGGTGAGATAGTACTCAGTTGTTATGTTTTCATACACATTTATTATTACACACAAACATTACTTGTGCTGACATCACTGTTAACAAACTATCTTTCAAACCACTAAAATTGTTATTCTGTAATGATGACCTATGCATTTGATCTGGGTAATGACTAATTCTATTAAATAGATACCCTTCAATGCCAAAGTATTGCTATGCTCCTTTCTTCAAGGTCAAAGATTGAGTGTTGAATATACTAACATAAGTTGGAGTTCTCTGTCACTTACACACATAAACACCTACTCTTTTGTATGCCGCTACATGCTAAACATTACCAGCTCTCCTACCTCCTACAAATCTGATGTGTGCTTTTCAGCCTCCCCCTCACCTCGCTCGCCAGTAATGGCTGCAACAATGAGTCTGTAGCTGCCATCCTGATGCACTTCTGTCAAGCCAAATATAAAGAATTTACATTTGTAGGATGAGGGACTACACATTTCGCTGACAATTTCCTCCATCTGGGCTCCTAACTCTCCCCACCTGACTCCAACTGTTATGCAATTGCTGATCTGTGTATCCGCTCTCTGCTCAAAATGAAACATGCAGTAACATAAAGGGCAACATTAATAAATAATAAGGGTTTAATGATTATACTGTTACTGGAGATACTATATAATAGCTCACTAAGCCTGAGGGCCATGGATGATTTACGTATAAAACATGCTTAAGTATTATTTTAAACAAAATCCAATACATATTCAAGGCCAGGTGCAGACAGATCTGTTATGCTTAAGTACCCATACAGAAATGTCACAAGATAAAGTTATATGTGTGGTTTTTGGACCCTGCAAGCATGTTTTAACATGTTTTTACTATAACATGTCACCTTTTCCATTTTATTTGTGATTTTTATTTGTATGATTATTTTTTTTTAACCGGCTGATATGACTTTCTGTTTTATTAGATTTTTTTGTTTCATTTATTCAGTTATTTCACATGTACTTATTCATGTCAGGGTAGTGCGATGGAAGTACTGGACCTATAGCACTTATCAGCCACCATTTATCACAAGTTCTTAATCATGTGCACCTGTTATACATTATGTATACCAATTTTTAGTTTGTGTACCTAACATCTGGTTTGCTCTATAATGGAATCTTATGTCTGTTATATTAAATATAATGTCATGTGTTCAAGTATTAGTGCTCAAGTTATACTTCATATACATCAAGAGTCAACTTTTTTCTTTTTCAATACAACAGTTAGCTATGGTCAAAGAATTTATTAATTTCTGATTGGACAAGGCAGGGGCATTCTGTGAGTGAGGATATCCTGGCACAACCCTACTCAGACTCTCTCCACATTGGATAAGTTTCAACTGTTTAATTATAGGACATCAAAATTTTGTTAATTCAATTGAGCTAGCTGGCATTTTGGACATTGACTTGAGTTTTCAAATTAATGAGCAAAAAGCATCTCAATCAACTTCTCTGGGGAGAGAAAAAAGTGTTAGCTTTTTGGCAACATTTAACTCAACTCCATACAAAACATTTTTTTGGTACGGAGATTGAATAAACAAACTCAGAATACACAAACATATAAACATGGTCTGGTGTCTTTAAACATACAGTATTTTGTTGGTAGTAGAACGGCTGTATCAAAGCAATATGGCACTCGTGTTTGTGAGGTTGTTTAAGGATCTCCACATGCTGTGTCCCTTATTCTATTAGGCAATAATGTTTATTTTTATAATGTATGAATATAAAAGCAAGGCAAGTATAACCTTAAATCCTGCGGGAGGTTCTGGCAGTGGGGATGCTGGGATCAGGTACAGGGGGTGCAGCCACTTCCATTGTTTGTGTTTTCACATACTGATTAAAGTCATGTGCATCTGTGTCCTCATGTACACTCACCTAAAGAATTATTGGGAACACCATACTAATACGGTGTTTGACCCCCTTTCGCCTTCAGAACTGCCTTAATTCTACGTGGCATTGATTCAACAAGGTGCTGAAAGCATTCTTTAGAAATATTGGCCCATATTGATAGGATAGCAAGTTGCAGTTGATGGAGATTTGTGGGATGCACATCCAGGGCACGAAGCTCCCGTTCCATCACATCCCAAAGATGCTCTATTGGGTTGAGATCTGGTGACTGTGGGGGCCATTTTACTGTAGTACAGTGAACTCATTGTCATGTTCAAGAAACCAATTTGAAATGATTCGAGCTTTGTGACATGGTGCATTATCCTGCTGGAAGTAGCCATCAGAGGATGGGTACATGGAGGTCATAAAGGGATGGACATGGTCAGAAACAATGCTCAGGTAGCCCATGGTATTTAAACGATGCCCAATTGGCACTAAGGGGCCTAAAGTGTGCCAAGAAAACATCCCCCACACCATTACACCACCAGCAGCAGCCTGCACAGTGGTAACAAGGCAAGATGGATCCATGTTCTCATTCTGTTTATGCCAAATTCTGACTCTACCATTTGAACGTCTCAACATAAATCGAGACTCATCAGACCAGGCAACATTTTTCCAGTCCTCAACTGTCCAATTTTGGTGAGCTTGTGCAAATTGTAGCCTCTTTTTCCTATTTGTAGTGGAGATAAGTGGTACCCGATGGAGTTTTCTGCTGTTGTAGCCCATCCGCCTCAAGGTTGTGCATGTTGTGGCTTCACAAATGCTTTGCTGCATACCTCGGTTGTAACGAGTGGTTATTTCAGTCAAAGTTGCTCTTCTATCAGGTTTAATCAGTCGACCCATTCTCATCTGACCTCTAGCATCAACAAGGCATTTTCGCCCACAGGACTGCCGCATACTGGATGTTTTTCCCTTTTCACACCATTCTTTGTAAACCCTAGAAATGGTTGTGCGTGAAAATCCCAGTAACTGAGCAGATTGTGAAATACTCAGACCGGCCCGTCTGGCACCAACAACCATGCCAAGCTCAAAATTGCTTAAATAACCTTTCTTTCCCATTCTGACATTCAGTTTGGAGTTCAGGAGATTCAGGACCACACCCCTAAATGCATTGAAGCAACTGCCATGTGATTGGTTGATTAGATAATTGCATTAATGAGAAATTGAACAGGTGTTCCTAATAATCCTTTAGGTGAGTGTATGTGGAGAAAGCATTCAAGCATTCCTGTTTTTTTAGTGTCATTAGCTATTTTGTGACACACATGAATGCCAGTTTAGAAAGATTTGGTTGCTTCATGTGGCTTGATCGAGACATGTGACAGCCTTCCATGTGAAGAGGGAGAGGTAGAATCAAGTGGCAAGTGGCAAATGTTTTTTTTTTTTTTAAATCTAATCCTTTGATTGATGAATGGGGATAGGTACAGTATATGGGTATCCTCTTTACAGTCTGCACTCCAAAACGTCTCGAAAAGGTTAAATATTCTTTAAATCTGGCAATTCAGTAGAGGATATGAAAGGTACTTCATACTGGTGTTGAACAAACTACTCTACTCCCACTCATCCCTGCAGTTAAATCTGTTTACACCTACTCTCAGTATGTTTGTAATGAACATGTACCTCAAATATAAACAAAAAGTAATTTCAAAATATATATATTTTTTAAGTTAAGAAATAGAGCTATTGCAACAGGATACTTGCTTATAAGTCAAGAGTGGTCTTACTGAATGCAAATTTAATTTTACTGGTGTAAATGACAAGTAATTTCAATGGGCAAGAACACATGGGAGAAGAAATTTGTTTTCAGTACCAATTATATTTGCTTCACATCCTGTTCCTTTCGGTGAAAAACAAGAGTGGGGAGTGCGTTTTCTTTTTTTCATAAAACCTGAACAGGAAAGACTGGCAATTATTAACCAGCAGACTGCCAGGATGTGTGCTATGTCTATTTGTCCCCTGATCTTTATTTTTCTACTCCCACTCTCATTAGAGTGAAAATATCCTATGCACATAATTTGTGTTGCATTGCATTGGATCCATTTTTTTGGAGTAGTATTAGACATTCCATGGCAAATATATTGGGTGGTTCTGGGTTGGTTGGTTGGTTGGTTTATTTATTTATTTAAGTTTATTTTATTTACATCAATTTTTATTTATTTACAAGGTTCAAGGTCATTATACAGGAATCTGAACATACACACTCACTCATTGTATATACCGCTTTATCCTGTATATAAAGTTGCGGAAGCCCTGGAGCCTATGACAGGAGATTTAGGGCATGAGGCAGGGCACACACTGGACAGGGTGCCAATCCGTTATAGAGCACACATACGGACACTCACATGGTCATTCACACACTTTGGGAAATTTGGAAATGCCAATTAATGTAGTCTGCATGTCTTTGGATTGTGGGAGGAAACCAGAGTGCAAGGGGCAAACTCCATGCACACAGACCCTGAGGTGGGAATTCAGACCCTGGAGATACAAGGTGACTGTGCTAACCACTCCACATCATGCTGCACTGGAATCTGACAATAAGAAAATATTTTTTTTCTGACTTTTTGTATTGTATGTGTATTCATTTGATTGCACCAAATGGCTGTATATGGGCTGCTGATCACCAATACAGCTGAAGGGCAAACTGTTTTCCTATCTTGACTAATCATTAAACTCCTCATTGTTAGATCAAATTTATTGAAGTGCCATCGAACACATGCTTCAATAGAACAGATAAGACTAAACCTTTTCAGATCCTTGTCATAATTGTGGTAACACGCAGTAAAACAAATTGGCTGAAAGGCTGATAATTTACTTTAAACAATTTGTCATAGGTCACCTCAAAGTGTCTGTTAATGCTCCAGCTAAAATACCTCTGATATAAAATAAAATAACTATTAATAAATATAAAATAATTTTGTTTTTCTTCTCTTCCAAACATGCCATTGTCAGTGTCAAACTCAAGTAAAAGAGCTGCTGCTGAGCCAAACTCTATCAAAATACAAGTGAGAGCTAAGCAACAAGCTGGATGAGGGTGTCCTGTTATACTGTATGAGGTCATACCGTATCATGCATATCATTTGGCTCATACTACAAAAATGGACAGTGCATTTACGATAATGCCACCGACAAAGTTCATGCTTAACATTGCCATACAAAGAGAACCTTTTGCTGAGAATAAAAAATAAACTGTACCTGTAAATTTCTAAGAGTACATTTAATGGCAGTTCTTAGAAACGTTATACATCCTGGCCCTAGTTTTGCACAAAATTCCATTTCATATGTCTATGAAAACTGAATAATGTATATGAGTACTGCATAATGGTCTGCATTCTGTAACATATAAAAAGAAAAGCATCTACAGTTGTACTTTTGCATGTTGCTCTTAGTGGCAAATGGTCTCCAAGAGCTCTGACCACTTCTGCTTATTTTTTAAGGAAATATACCCCTTTTAAATGTAAATCAGACCACTGCTGTTCCCTGAAAAAGCTACACTCGATGCTGCGTGAAAACATTATGGGAACATCTTTCTGTGTTGCCGGTTGTGAAACATGTGTCTTTCAAACATGCCAAATTCTGGCATATATAACCTCGGTCAGGTGACGTCATCTGATGAAGTGCACCAGCAGGTTATAAATAGGAGTGAACCGGAAACATTCCTCAGATCTTTCTGTCTTCAAGCACGTATTGTGATTCGCGTGTGTGTGTGCAAGCAAAACAAAGAACAAAGAGTGTTTGACTCACCGATAAGATGGCTGAGTTTGATAAGATGGCTGAGTTTCAAATGAGATGTGCCTCCGTATGATATAATCCAATCGGAGGGCGATCTCCATACTTTTTGTTTCCAGTGTTTGGGTGAAGATTACGCTCTCTAAGGAGAGTGTGAGCACTGTGACCCCTCCCGATAAAAGTGCTTCACGCGTGTCCCGCTTTCCATAGAAAGAAACCACGACCCGCGGCGCAGTTCATATGCGGTTCTGGAAGAAGTGCACGAGATGGAGTTTCCCCTCCTTTCTCTTGCGCTTTCTCCCAATCGGGAAGTTTCTCCATCCGCCTCGCGAGCGCGCCTCAGTGCTTCTCGTGATAGCGCAGGAGAGACCTCCTCCCTTGATTCTGCAGAAATGGAAGTAGTTCCCTCAATACCCTCCTCTATTGATAACAGAGAGTTTGAGGAGCTGCTTGAAGTAAACGAAGCAGACTTCTGTCGAGTAGCCGGGAGGTGGAGCCTCAATGATGCTCTCTCCATTTCTTTAGCGACCTCCACAACGAGTTAATTTGCTCTTGGAGCAAGCCTTATTCAACACGTGTTTTCATGCCATCAACTTCGATTTATTCGAGTATCGTTGATGCGGAAGTGCGGGGTTATACGATGATACCTCAGATAGAAGAGATGCTTGCGGGCTATCTCTCTCCTGGGACATTATCTTCCCTAAAAAATGAATGAATGAATGAATGAATGAATGAATGAATTAATTAAAAAAGCCAACACTTCCCTCCAAGCCATGTAGAATTTCATCTGTTTGTTGGGAAAAACATTGCATGCAGCAGGTCATGCTGGTGCTTCTCTGCACACCATGGCAGTCTTGCAGTCTTCTTCATTACGAACAAAGTGCCCTCCCTCAGGAGTGGGCACTAACACCCCCCCCCCCTCGTCTATCCGAAGTTTCAGAACTTGTGCCCCTTTCGGAGAAACTGACAGCATGGAAGCTACTGCCAGGTGTATCTCCTTGGGTATCTCCAGTTCGTAAATCGCCCTCTGCATTTCAACGGCGTGGTCTCCACTTCCGTGAAACCAGAAAGGGCGCACCTTCCGACTCTGGAATTGCAATGCTGCTGGGAAAGGGGCCATAGAACATGTTCCCCTACCAGACAGAGAGACAGGCTACTACAGCCGGTATTTCTTGGTTCCAAGAAAAACAGGGGGGGCTGCGTCCAATTTTAGATCTTCGCAGGCTTAACCACTATCTGAAAAAGTACGGTTTCAAAATGTTGACTATCAAAACAATTGTTCTCAAATCCAACCAGAGGATTGGTTTGCGACAATCGATCTGAAGGATGCATATTTTCATATGGAAATATTGCCACAACACAGGAAGTTCCTGAGGTCCGCTTCAGGGGCGAAGCTTACCATTATCGGGTCATTCCATTTGGCCTCGCTCTGTCACCTGCACATATACAAAATGCATCCGTATTTTGTATGACATAGGCAACTGGCTGATTCTGGCTCAGTCGCAGAAGCTAGCGCTCCGACATAGCTCATCTTGATTCTTTAGGATTGAGACTCAACGCCATAAAAGTGTTCTCTTTCCTGCTCTGAATACAACATATTTGGGTGTCACGTAGGATTCAATCACAATGCAGGCACAGATGTCTCCTGCGTGTGTCGAATTCATTTCCATCACCCTGAAGGAAACCAAGCTAGGCCAGAAAGTGACTGTTCATCACTTTCAGGGATTTTTAGGTTTCATGGCAGCTGCTTCCACGGTAATACCTTTGGGCCTGCTGCACATGAGATCCTTTTAGTTGTGGTTAGGATTTATCTCCGGGCCAATCCCTGGAGGCAATAATGGTTACGCGCCAAAGGCTTCGTACCCCACTCAATGTGCGTTTTTGTCGTCGCGAGACGCTAACGACAGACGCTTCCCTCACGGCCTGGGGTATGGTCTTAGATGGCCGTCCAGCCCAAGGGAGCTGGAGAGGCCATCTTCTCGCATGGCACATCAATTGCCCCAAACTGATGGCTTTATTTGGCCCTGAAACACCTCCTCCAGCAGTTGAGGCTACCATGTCCTAGTGAGGATGGACAACATTACGGTAGTCTCGTACTGTACATAATCACCAGAGTGGACAGTGCTCGCGTCGCTTGAATAAGCTAGCGCACCAGGTTCTGCTTTGGGCACAGGAAGAGTTCCTGTCCCTAAAGGTGATTTATATTCCAGGGCATATGAAGTTGAGAGCCCTGGAACCTTCACGCACTAGAAGACATTATGCCCTCAAGGAGAGGGTATTTGAAAGTGGTGCATCGCGAACCATGTAGATCCAGTCCACTGCCAAATTGTTTCAGTGCTGGAGTTCTGCTGCAGTACTAAGTTGTCTCGGGCTTATGCCCTAGTACCCTCAGAATGTACGTAGCCACAATTTCGGCTAGTCATGTTCTTGTTCTGACTGATGGGTCTGGTTGACACCCTTTCCAAACCACTAGAGTCAGCGCCTGTCTGGCTTCAGACACTTAAGATGGTTTTTCTTATAGTTACTTCTTTCAAGAGATCTGCAGGCTCCCGTCCTGCCTAGACTTTGTCCCTGGGCTAGTCAGAGCTATTCTGCATCCTCACCCAAACTATTTTCAGTCTTATCCATGCACTCAGTCTTCCTCGAAGCCTCTGTCCTCTGCCTTTTACAGCTCCGGAGCATGAAAGGTTTCACTACTGTCTTCAGTAATCTTCAGATTTACGTCCACCGCACTAACCAGTGGCATAAGTCAGAGCAGCCTTTTTTATGCCAAATGCTGTCACATCCAGTGAGAGATGCTATTGCCCTAGCCTACAAGGCGCGTGGTCACACTTCCTCCTTCCATTCATCCAGGGGGATTGCCTCATCTATTGATCTGGCAAGAGGTGTTCCCCTGGAGCAAGTATGTGATGCGGCAAGTTGGTCCTCTCCGCACACATTTGTGAGATTCTATAGCCTGGATGTTCATTCTACTCTGGACTCACGGGTCCTCGAGTCAGCCTCCCAGAGTTAGCTCTGAGACCTCCTTGGCCTTTGTGCGCACATGCTACACAAGCTTGGGGGTCCAGACACTTGCAGTGCGGCGGCGTTGGTATTCTCGTTCCCATAGCATTTTCACGCAGCATCAAGTGTAGCTTTTGAAAGGGAACATCTCGAGTTACTTTTGCTGTAAAAAAGCGGGAACAAGATGCTGCGCTCCATTGCCGCACTGCTTGCGTGACTGGATGTCCTTTCAGACAAAATTGATCTGAGGAATGTTTCCGGTTCACTCCTATTTATAACCTGCAGGTGCACTTCATCAGATGACGTCACCTGACTGAGGTTATATGTGCCAAAATTTGGTGTGTTTGATACACACATGCTTCACAACTGGCAATACAGAAAGATGTTCCCATAGCGTTTTCATGCAGCATCTCGTTCCTGCTTTTTCAGGGAACAGGGTTACAGCAAAGTAACCTGAGACATTTTACTGAAACTGCTTTAAAAAAAAAAAAGTCTTAGAAACATCCATGAGCAAGGGAAACTACATTGCAGAGATGACAAAGAAAAAAATGAGAAATCCTATTCTTGAGCCTTCAAATCATTAGTTTTTTCATTATTATTTAATTGCATTTTTTAAAATACAAAATATCTAAAGTTTTCTTTCACATGATGGGCCTGTGCAAAAAAAAATTGGACAATATTCAGCTTGTGTACTAAGACTGTAGATTGTTCATAAGACAATGTTTCGTGAGGTTTTTTTAAATTCTTAAAAAGTAAGAGAGAAAGATTTTAAATTAAAAATAAGTCAGCTGATGACCTGAATGTATTGAATGACCAGGTTACCTCATCAATAAACTTTTTCTTCCCTGATGGAACAGGCATATTCCAGGACTCAAATTCTGAAAGTGTGGTTCTGGTTCTAAACGAAATTGCCACCACACTGCTTGTAATCAAAGCTAGAGGCAGTCAATGAAATCTTGGACTGTACAATTTTATTTTTGGCAGGCCAGTGTTAGTTATATATATATATATATATATATATATATATATATATATATATATATATATATACTGTATATAAAAACACAAAGATCTACAGTTATACATATTTATTGTCCTAAATGGGATTCCTTTAATATAAAACAATGATTCAGGCACATCAAAGGTTTCTAAATACTCTACGTTAGTGTCAATTATTCAGAAGAGGTCTGACCTAGTCACATCTTTTTCAGCAAACAACTCTCACCACGCAAAATTACCCCTTATTATATTTGAGATCTCCTCCCACACACCAGCACTGGCACAATGACTTCTAATTGAAGCAGATGGCTCTTATGCAAACTCATAGTCCCGGATTCTGGCGACCCACTTCGATCACCTGCCTCTTTTTCACAGGAATCAGTCGACTTCTGCAAAGAATGTTATGATGATATGCAATCCTGCCAGAAAAAGTATGTGGCAATGCTGCATGAATGAAATAAAACATTAAAAATGCAGTGTTTCCAGTTCCCATGACTGTGCACTGGATCCAGATTTCAGTGTGTTTTAAGTGTTTGCCCCTGACACGTGCCCTGCTTACCGTGTCAAAACAATGGCCTCACTGTTCCTCAGATTGCTGTTACCATAGCAGCAGAAATATAGAAAGAAAAAGAAAAGCATCTTAAAATAAAGTCTGGAAGAGCCAGCAGTAGTCTGTGCTTGACTCTCAGGAGACCTGGACATGGTATGTGGATAGAATTTGCTCAGAGGGAACACAGACGGCTTGTGAAAATCTGACTCCTGGTTGGTTTGTGTCCTGGATGTACTGAACAAGACTGACTATAAACAATGAGGACTTATTTTGTGCAGATGAGTGTAAACAACAATAAAATTATGTTACAAGTTTCCCCATGTCCATATTCCTCCATCACCTGCAGGAGGACAAAAAAAGAGATTTTTCTTTTTCATTTAGTTATACCTTCCATTCATTCATTTCTACTCAGTGACCATGAATTTAAGGCTTGTAAAGTCTTCATCAATGCAGCACAATTTTCTCTGTAAAACTGTTCACATCTCACAAACTGATTATGTAGTCCACTATGCAAACAAAAATTGTGAAACATACCAAAGTTAGTAATGCAATTACAATGCGAACAAATTTGCTGCACTAGAATTAACTTCAGCTTTGCATTAATGACGTTATGCACTCATGACTTTAAGCTTATGCATTTGACAGAGAGAATTCTATTAAAGTGCTTAGATGTATTCAAAATTGCACTTTTGTTTCTTTATCTTTTCACATCCGCTATTAAAATAAAAGTCAACTTCTGAAATAATAGAGGCCGAAATAGTAAGGATGTGAAAGCCACAGGAGAGTGCAGATGGACATTTTGGTGATAAGTTTTGCAATAACCAGCAAGGCACTTGTATTTGTTTTGATAAACACTCCCCTGCCTGTTGTATTAAAACTATGTCCAAGCAAGTGCTATTTGTAAGCATGCTACGGGGATCAGCCTCTCCATAAGACTACATATACAGTCAGGCATTTTAAGTACATACCAAATATTACATTATTTAACTGAATTAAATAATTTTATTTAAGTAAAATGCAGTGTGGGCTCTTATGGTAAGTTAGTGGGAAAACATTCACATTAACAGCCTGAAAGAAAAAGAGAAACTGATTTATATAGTTATTTTTACCATAAGATGACACAGAGCTGATTTTTTACAGGGCTGTCCGAAATCACAAATCTGATGTTTTTCTGATTGGATCTGAGTCACTTTTGGATGTGGTATTTGTAACGACGCAGGTCTCGTGAGAGGGAGTCTCACATAAATATACTTTGCAGAGCTCCCTAAGCACAATCAGTGTGAATGTGCTGCACCTGGTGGTGTATTTATTTAACAGCCCTGATACCAGCAACTTCTTGTAATAATAAGGTAGCACTGGTAAGGTACGTATCAGGGCCAAAGACATAGGACCCAGCCAAGTCTACAAGTGAAGCCGGTAGTGATACGAGAAAGAGAGTGGCAAATCATCCGATTAGCATGAATTCTCAGCCTCAGTTTAAAATGTTGAAAGCACATAAATAACACACAAATCCTTGGTAAGAGTTGATTCGCCCTGAGAGGATACTGTATGAAGTTTTATTTTTAATTTCCAGAGCCCCTTTTGGCCTCAAGGAGACGGTGGAGCTCTGTTTGTTTTATGTTTCCAGTTTTCTTTTGTTTCTTTTTAGTTTACAAATTATAATCATCCCAATTATTATTAATAATTCAAATCTCCAAATGGGAAGGTCTTTTCGTGCGTGGAACATGATCATTCTAACAAACTCCTATTTTATTGACCCCGTCAGAAGCCCTGCATAAGGGTTCTTATTAATATTATTCCATCCCATGGTGCAGCTCTCTAACAGTATTAGATCAGATATCTATATCCGATATGAAGTCGTGCAACTTTTTGCTTTTGTGGATGTGGAGGGTGTTGATGTAATCAGTCAGCACAAGCAGCGCAGGGATTTCATAAGAGTTCTGGCAAGAGGACCTCAACAAATACAGCTTACCATCCTCCACAGCAAAATTCCAAGTATATTTTTGCTAAGATTGCATCCCTTGTTTGAAATGAATAAGGAGTTGCATAAATATGACAAATATGATTTTAACCTAGATGGCACAAGCAAAGACCTATCAATGTGCGCCATTTCAGAGGACAGCCATGTACACATTAGACTCATATAAAAGTCACTTTTAATTATAAATGTGAACCATCATGATATGCAAATCTAACCTGACAAAAAAAAATTAACAACATGGCAACATAGCTAGTCAATCATCCATCCAGCCAGCCAGCCAGCCAGATAGATAGATAGATAGATAGATAGATAGGTAGATAGGTAGATATGAGGATGAGTCAAAAATTTGTCTCACTCCAGTTTATTAAAACTTCTGTTGTCTGGCTACTGTCTACCAAGTGTGTGGTCACTGCTGTGTGTGTGCCCGTGTGAATGCATTACATTATTTTTAACTGCAGTGGGAGCAAAAATGGATGCCCTTCTTGTGAAGACAAAAGAAGAGCAGTGTGCAGTGATTTAATTTTTTGTTGTCTGAGGGTGTACATGGTGCCGAAACAACTTACAGAAAAGTATAAACTGAATCGTTTGAATATCTGCAAACAAAATTTGGAGTGATAGTCTAATGAAGGTGAAAGTTAATGATTAAGAAAATATTTACTGGTGATGAGACTGGTGATCACTACAAACCTGTGAGTAGACACAAAAGTATTGTATGGAATAGAAGCATCCTTAATTGCTGACCAAGAAAAAGTTCAGAGGTCAACCATTACATGGACAATAATCAATTTTGATGCTTACATGTTACTTACAGTTTTCTAGGATTCTCAAGGGCCAGTGCTGGAACATAATCAGGAAAAAGGTTCAATAATCAACCGTGCTCGTTGTGGTGAGATGCTTATTGAAGAACTGAGGCCTAAGCTTCTCATTAAACAGACCGAACTGCTGTCCAAAGGCATTGTAATATTGCATGACAATGCAAGTGGGTACACATCAGCCCACATTGTCAACATTTAAATAAAAAAAGTATTAAAGCATCCTTCCTATAGTCCTCATCTTGATCCATCAGACTTGCACCAGTTTGTTCGCCTGAAACAACCCTATGAGGATGAAAAGTTAATTATAATAAATTCTATAGTCAGAATGTGTATAATTTTTGACTCACTCTTATTGATAAATAGATGTGTCCATAGTGCTCTTGATGGAATGGTTTCTTATACATAGTGCATTTCTGCCTCACACACAGCATTCCAAGAAAAGCACCTGGTTTCATGACTCCTTAGATCAGGACAAACCTTGATGTTAAACTAGCATTGTCTACTCAGCATTAGTAAAAGAGGTTGTCACCACATATGAAGTGACACTTGTTTTAAATACTAGACTCATGACCAACTCATTCATTCTCTATACCGCTTATTGTGTCCAGGGTCGAGGTTCAAAGCTGGAGTATGCGAAAGAGAAAATATGGGGCAAAACATGCAAATTCCACACAAACAGATGTTCAAAATACTAGATTAATACCAAAATAAATTCACACAAAAATTCACTGTTAAAATTACTTGTTTTGTATTAATACTAGGACTGTCAGTAGTAACATGTTACTCAAATTATTATATTATATGACCAAGTCTGACCGTAATGGCTTTCCATAATTGTTAAATGTCTACCTGGCTGTGTGGTAATGGTAGGTTTAACATGGATAATACAGTAATATGACTAAAGAGACATCAATAAATGGAAGTTTAAATACTGTTGAACCAAAGTTACATGCTCAAGCTACATTCAAGGAGAACTATTTTTACAAAAAGTGAGGCAGTTGGTAGAAGGAAATTTTATTGTACCTACCGAAAACCACTGGACATCAGTTAATAACCATAACTACCTCAGTGTAACAACATATCTAATCGATGACAAATGGAAACTCCACCCATTCAATCTGGGCATCTTAAAAACAAAAGAAAGACATCTTGCCGAAGCATGCACTATCCAGTTGTGCTAGTTGAAAAGGAGATAATGGTCACCACTACAGGAGCAAACAGGGCTCACAATATTATTGCTGCTGCAAGAATCTTACCAATCAAGAAATTTTTATTTAACATTTGATAAATGTTAATGTTTGAGATATTGTAAAACTACATAATCTGTTTCCTCTAACCAGTTCTTTATCCATTAATTTCTTTATTCCAACATACAATAACACCATTATACAGTAATACAAGTAAATCTGAGTACAGTGGTACCTCAACATACAAATTTATGCAAGATGCATTTTCCCATAAGAAAAAATGTAAAAAAAATATTACCAATTTCCAACAATATAAACATTTATTTGCATATAAAGACACTAGAAAAACTAGAAAAGACATAAATAAACAGGCATTAAACCTCACTTACTGTATTTCCTCCGGTTTCCTCCCACAGTCCAAAGACATGTAGGTTAAGTTGATTGGTGTTCCGAAATTGCCCGTAGTCTGTGAGTGAGTGCATGTGTGTGCCCTGCAATGGATTAGCAATGGGTGTACCCCACCTCATGTCCTAAGACTCCTGGGATAAGATCCAGGCCCCCGCGACACTGAATACAGGATAAAGCGGTATAGAAGATGAGTGAGTGAGTGAGTGAGTGAGTAAACTTCACTTAACCATCATTTATAGTTTCTCTTGGCACTGACTGCTTTTTTAGCAAATCTGAAAGTGGCTCTCTTTTCATCTTGCTACCATCCTCGCTAACTTTCTTGGCACCCATGGTACTAAAGCTTGCACAAAAGGCAAAAAAAAAAAAAAAAAATTATATATATATATATATATATATATATATATATATATATATATATATATATATATAAAAACTCACATCGTTTTGCTTTCCATCGATGTAAACAACTTTGAACGGCTCGCGGATGTACTGTATGAGCAACTTAGCCGGCACACCTTTAAGTTTACAAGCTGAAAATACTTCATATGTTGATGCACAATTCTTGCTAAAATTTATTTGGGAGGGCATTCGAATTCTGAGATTACACTGTATTTTTAAATTATGACAATTAATTAAGTGATTAATGACATTGTTTAGCACATTGACCGCACTAATTACGTTAAATGGCTTAACTTAATTAATACTGAATTACAGTTCATAGTTTGTTCCGATTAATTGATATGATTCATAGAACTATCATATATATATATATATATATACTGTATATATATATATATATATATATATATATATATATATATATATATATATATATATATATATATAATATAATATAATATATATATACTACCGTTCAAAAGTTTTAGATAACTTTCTCACTCCATGATCGTTCCTGACTTTTATTTCTTTCTACATTGTAAAGGAATGCTGAAGGCGTCCAAAAAATGCATTCATCTCCTTTGAAAAATTGATATTGAGATGTGTCGTTGCTACTTAGGCTCTGTAAAGACTTCATAATGCCTCTAATCTGAAAAATTTACTTCGCTTCTGGGCGCAAAGGTAGGTTTTGGTCTCACCCTCCTGGGTTGGCCTTCATGAGAGCCAGTTTCATAATGTTACTTGACGGATTTTGCAAATGCACTTGACGATACTGTTCTTGCAAGAACTATTACAGAAAGGCTGACCTCTGTGTCTTAAAATAACAACTAACTGTTGTTTTTGTTGTTGTTACGTAATTACCTAATTCCATAAGTGTTATTTTATAGTTTTGAAATCCCCACTATTGTTGTAGAATGTAGAAAATAAATCACTAAACAAAAACAAAGAAATTTGCAAGTGATCTAAAACTTTTGAATGGTAGTGTGTGTGTATATATATATATATATATATATATATATATATATATATATATCTTTCATATTGTCTGTTATAATATGCTTTTTGTAATTCTTAATGTATCACTTCTAGTGCAGAATTAAGAAGCTTCTTTTAGTTGATATGACGCAACTGCTCCCCATGACTTTTTCACTTTATGAGTGTATGTGCAGTGTGAAGATCTCTGCAGGGTATAAAGAGCTCTCTTTGGTGAGCTTGTTGGCTGTATTATTTTTCAAGAACACATCTCAACATGATTTCCTTTTGCCATCATCTGTTCCCCATAATGATGAAATGATTAAGCCTATGTTATCATAGAAGAACCACGCACAAGCTTTATATAATTTTGCTTCACGCAATTTTTAACAGGTAGGAGCTGGTGCTATTCTTGTGAATGTTAGCACTAAGTCATCCTGACCAACTGTTTAAAAGTCACTGCGTTGGCTACATGTGATCATTTATTAATTTATTTTCACATTTGTGGTATAGTGTAGTTATAATTGCTCGATCAGGTTCATTCTGTACACAGTCATCTTAATAGAAGCAAACAAAATTTTTCCACAATAGTGTACCATTTTGATTTAAGCTTTAAAATTACATTTTTAAAACACCTTTAAACAGACAAACAAAAAGGCAATACTCTCTGATACAGTTGGTAGTCAGCAAATAAGAAAACTACTAAACTAGCTCTGTAACACACACACACATATATATATATATATATATATATATATATATATATATATATATATATATATATACAAACCGGATTCCAAAAAAGTTGGGACACTAAACAAATTGTGAATAAAAACTGAATGCAATGATGTGGAGATGGCAAATGTCAATATTTTATTCAGAATAGAACATAAATCACGGAACAAAAATTTAAACTGAGAAAATGTATCATTTTAAGGGAAAAATATGGTGAATCAAAATGTCATGGTGTCAACAAATCCCAAAAAAGTTGGGACAAGGCCATTTTCACCACTGTGTGGCATCTCCCCTTCTTCTTACAACACTCAACAGACGTCTGGGGACCGAGGAGACCAGTTTCTCAAGTTTAGAAATAGGAATGCTCTCTTCAACTGTTCAATCGTCTTGGGCCTTCTTTGTCGCACCTTCCTCTTTATGATGCGCCAAATGTTTTCTATAGGGGAAAGATCTGGACTGCAGACTGGCCATTTCAGTACCCGGATCCTTCTCCTACGCAGCCATGATGTTGTGATTGATGCAGAATGTGGTCTGGCATTATCTTGTTGAAAAATGCAGGGTCTTCCCTGAAAGAGATGACTAGATGTTGTTCTAGAACCTGAATATATTTTTCTGCATTGATGGTGCCTTTCCAGACATGCAAGCTGCCCATGCCACACGCACTCATGCAACCCCATACCATCAGAGATGCAGGCTTCTGAACTGAGCGTTGATAACAACTTGGGTTGTCCTTGTCCTCTTTGGTCCGGATGACATGGCGTCCCACATTTCCAACAAGAACTTCGAATCGTGACTCGTCTGACCACAGAACAGTCTTCCATTTTGCCACACTCCATTTTAAATGATCCCTGGCCCAATGAAAACGCCTGTGCTTGTGGATCTTGCTTAGAAATGGCTTCTTCTATGCACTGTAGAGTTTCAGCTGGCGACGGCGGATGGCACGGTGGATTGTGTTCACTGACAATGGTTTCTGGAAGTATTCCTGAGCTAGTAGCATTCCTGTTTGTGGTGCAGTGTCGTTTAAGGGCCCGGAGATCACGGGCATCCAGTATGGTTTTACGCCCTTGACCCTTACGCACAGAGATTGTTCCAGATTCTCTGAGTCTTCGGATGATATTATGCACAGTTGATGATGATGATAACTGCAAAGTCTTTGCAATTTTTCGCTGGGTAACACCTTTCTGATATTGCTCCACTATCTTTCTGCGCTACATTGTGGGAATTGGTGATCCTCTACCCATCTTGGCTTCTGAGAGACACTGCCACTCTGAGAAGCTCTTTTTATACCCAATCATGTTGACAATTAACCTAATTACTGTTAACCCTAGGATGCACAAGTGGGTCAAAAATGACCCGAAGAGGTCATTTTCTCGCAATATCTTTGTAATGAAAAGTTATCTTTTCATATTCGAGGTATTCCTCAAATAACATGTTTTTGATATCATTCCATTAAAATGTTTAAGTTACCTCTTATACTTTTTAAGAAATTATAATATTTGTATTACTACCCCAAGTTTCCATAAGTGGGTCAAAAATGACCCACATGCATTTCCCATACAATTTCATGGGAACCTCAAGTCAAGTCAAAGTTTGTCACATACATAGTTATACATGACAGCATGTAGTGAAATGTATTCCATACATCCATCAGCCTCATCTAACAATCTGACAATAACAATTATTACATTCTAAATGTAACAATGGCACACATGAAATTAGTAATAGCGCGTACACTTGAATTGTCTACACACCCCTAACCCTAAATTTAAGTCCACTCTATAATTTTTAGGCTCCCTACGATGGTTGTATAGTGCACCTGTTCAACTTCCAGGAGGAGAGAGTTGTCAGAGTTGTCAAGTACGGCCTAAAGATCTTCTGGGTTTGTGATGCACGCATCCCATATGCAGTAGATGGGATGGTTTACACAGGGAGACAACCAGGGGAAGAAGTTCAGAAGAATCTGGGGGAGAACATTGTCCGGCAGTTGTGCAGTAGATTTAGAAACACATGTCACAACATCACCACAGATAATTTTTTCACCAGTGTGCCTCTTGCGCAGCATCTGCTGGAAATGGATCTCACTATTGTGGGGACTCTACGGCAGAACAAGCCAGATATCCCTCCTCTGATGAAGGCTTCCAAGTCCAGGGAGGTTCACAGCACAGAGTTTGGATTCAATGGCAGCATTACTATGGCCAGCTACGTGAGAAAGAAAGGAATGGCTGTTGTCCTCCTGAGCACGATGCACCACAATAAAATGGTGGATGAAAACACCAGAAAGAAAAAAACAGAAGTGATCATTTTATAACAAGACCAAAGGAGGTGTTGACAGCATGGACCAGATGGTTGGCACCTACACCTGCAAGCGACAAACACAGAGGTGGCCCATGGTGCTGTGGTACAACATCCTTGACATCGCCACCCTAAATGCCTATACCTTTTTCACAACTCAGCACCCTGAATTCAATAGAGGTATCACCAATGCACGACGACTCTTCCTCAAAGAGCTCTCAAAGGAGCTTGTCACACCACACATGAGGAGTCGACTGGAAGGCTGCCCACAACTGCAAACCCCGATCATTGAAGCAATGGGAAGGTGTGGAGTGACAACACCCACAACCCAGCCAAAGGACAGAAGCAGACAGGGCCAACTGAAGAGAAAGAGGTGTCAGATCTGCCCAAGTAACAAAGATCGCAAAGTCAGCAATAGGTGTGGGAAGTGCAATGTGCCTGTGTGCAATGATCACAGCCAGAAACAGGTAGTCTGTCACAACTGCATGCAGTGAGGAGACAAGAAGGCAAAACAGGGACTATCACATCAAACGCTTTAGCAAACGCGGAGACTTACCTGCAAGTGAATAGAAAAGAGTGAGGAACTGTCAATGACCAGACATTTACACACATACACATAATGAATGTTGACATTGTTCTATTGCTGTTCTGTATAATATTCATTTTTTAATTATCAAAATGTTCAAAATCTGTAATAAAGTGAAAAATAATACAATTTCAAACATGAAATCATTTTTGTGTGGTCTAAAATGTACTACAGACTATGTTACAATTCATTATTCACAACCAAAATGACAAAAATAGCATAAAACACATTGACTTTTATATGTGGGTCAAAAATGACCCATTTATGGAAGAGTGTAGGGTCATATCACTTGTGCATCATAGGGTTAATTGGTCTTCCAGCTCTTCGTTATGCTCAAATTTACTTTTTCCAGCCTCTTATTGCTACTTGTCCCAACTTTTTTGGGATTTGTTAACACCATGAAATTTGGAATCAACATATTTTTCCTTTAAGATGACACATTTTCTCGGATTAAACTTTTGATCCGTCATCTATGTTCTATTCTGAATAAAATATTGACATTTGCCTTCTCCACATCATTGGATTCAGTTTTTATTCGCAATTTGTTTAGTGTCCCAACTTTTTTGGAATCCGGTTTGTATATATATATATATATATATTTACATTTACATTTAGGCATTTGGCAGACGCTCTTATCCAGAGCGACTTACATTTTTATCTCATTATGCAGCTGAGCAATTGAGGGTTAAGGGCCTTGCTCAAGGGCCCAACAGTGGCAACTCGGTGGTTGTGGGGTTTGAACCTGGGATCTTCCGAACCATAGTCCACTGCCTTAACCACTGAGCTAACCCTGGCCCTATTACAAACACAATCCAATACATTAGACCGATTGAACATTTATGAAATTATGCACTTAAAGATTTTTTAATCATCAACTATCCAGTTCTGGTGAGTGTGCACCCAATGGAGCCACAGATTTCTGTTCTTGGCTGACAGGATGTGGAATGTGATGAGGTATTTTTTCATTGCAACACATCCACTCCTGATCCAGCCCAATCCTCTTTTTTCTACTTAATACTGTATGAAGATTAACTGATTTTCCTTATATCATTATATTCAGCACTATGTTCTAGACTTGATTTTACACTTTTTTTTTTGTTAGATTAGTAAAGAATAATATTGAATTCAATATGTTTCATTGATCATTACCCATCAATCATGACTGGATGGACTTTTCTTTTGACATGTTTTATTTTATGATGAAATTTGATTTATTTAATGAGAAAATAGACTTGGGAGTTACAAACACCGCATCCGTTCATTTTCCTGAGTGATTGTAATGCTTAATACACCATGTTCCAAATTATTACGCAAATTATATATTTCCCTGATTTTCATAATTAGTCAATGCAAATGACAGTCAGTATAATTTTCAAGTCATCAACTATTAGGGTATAATTAGAATTTTATTGAACAAACCTCCTAATGATAACAATATTTATAAAAAAAAAAACTGAAAATGCACTGTTCCAAATTATTATGCACAACAGAGTTAAAACATTTTATAGGTTGTAATGAACTGAAAATGGTCTTTTGTTGAATTTGCAGCTTTAGGAGCATGAAGCATGAAGATGATTCTGTTATGGAAGGCACGGTTCTTCTTTTCGTACCATGGAAGAAAGAGGTCAGTCAACATACTTTGCAGAGGTCATTTTCACACCTTCAGGGACCCTAAAGCGGCCTACAAGCTCTCTCTCCATGATTCCAGCCCAAAACATGACTCTGGCACCTCCTTGTTGACGTCGCAGCCTTGTTGGAACATGGTGGCCACCCACCAACCATCCACTACTCCATCCATCTGGACCATCCAGGGTTGCACGACACTCATCAGTAAACAAGACTGTTTAAAATCTTTTCTTCATGTATGCCTTGAGGTTCGCGGGACTCCAGAGGCACCAGCAGCTTCAAATACCTGTTTGCTGCTTTGTAATGGCATTTCAGCAGCTGCTCTCTTAATCTGATGAATTTGTCTTGCAGAAACTTTTTTCATTCTGCCTTTATCTGCACGAACATGTCTGTGCACTGAATCAGCCACAAATGTCTTCAGAGTACGATGATCACACTTAAGTTTTCATGAAATAGCTAATGTTTTTAAACCTTGTCCAAGGCATTGCAATATTTGACGCTTTTCGGCAGCAGAAAGATCCTTTTTCTTTCCTATATTGCTTGAAACCTGTGGTCTGCTTAATAATGTGGAACAACCTTCTTCAGTACTTTTCCTTTAATTGGGCTTATCTGGCAAACTAATTATCACACATGTGTGAGATTCATTTCAGTGATCCAAAGCCCAGCTCGCGGGCAATCGCGGCAGCTCATGGTGCCTAACATCGTATCTCACCGTGAGTCAAGCCACATAATTGAGATACGGGTGTAAGAGCCATATCGTACTTGTTATGAATTTGTCGTTGTGTTTATTTTATTTTATTTTATTTTATTTGTTGTTATTTCATTTATTCTACCTTGTTCTATTCATTAGTAAAGCATTAAGCATTAAGTTTGTTACATAAGCCATAAGCTTTAAATTTCTAAGTTATGCATCCATTTTGACAATTGTAAGTTGGTCTGTGATGTCATTCTACTACTACATGCATTTGTGTGACTGTCATATGATAGAGAGTTCAGTTTAGATGCGGAAAGCTACGGAAACACAAGCTTTTGACCGTAAGCTAGTGAGCTCCCGGTAAGCTAAGAATGTAAGATACAGCAACTAGGTTGTTGTAACCGTAAGCTCCCGTAAGTAGAGATATACAACAAGAGTGTTGTTATATTCGTAAGCTAAGACTGTAATTTGTAAGATACAGCAAACAGGTTGTTGTAAAAGTCAGAGATTTAGAAGATGCAGCAACTGGTGTCTGTAATCACAGTGGATTTACTCAAGACGACTGTATGAAGTGTTGATTCTTTGATGCTGACAAAATAAACTACAAGAGACAAAGAGATCGAATTTCTGTCGTGTGAGTGAAACTTTAAGACAAAGCTACGCGTCAAAACTGGTGAAATAATATGACCGCATCTACAACGGGTATTAGGCACCGCGAGCCGCCTCGAGTGACCGTCCGACGTTCCGTGAAGATCTGCAAGGTCCATGAGCATCCGCATGTTAAACATGTATATTTTTTTGCGTGGTAAGATGGAAATGTAATCATGACACCAAAACTCGCGCTGAATCATGATGAACTGCACTTACGGCCACCGCGCGAGATAGGGTTATTAAACCTCCACTCTGTCATCTCATCGTATTCATTCCATAGTCTGCTATACCACACCAACCACTGACATGATCAACATTGTTTCTGAAGCTGGCTAAGAGTGTTGTCAGCTGTTTGTCAATCAACTCTGATTGTATAACCAGTTCGTTTTTAACGTCACTACAGGTTACATGAAAATATTAGTGACAAATATAAAATTTATAAAATATGATATGATACATTTTATTTGAAGAATTTTGTGCAATGTTTAATTTACATAGAAAGTGCCGTCTTTCTTAACGCTGTCATGCAAAAGGAGTGAAAAATCGATTCCTGACCAACCGATGTCGGCTAATTCAGTACCTTCACTGTAGACAGCGCCTTGTAACGTCAGACATAAGAGGCAGCGACTTGAGAAGACGCTTAGAAAAGTCATCACTTTACGTAAGATATATCTTCTTAGCGTGTGCATTATCGGGAAACCTGGCCCTGCATAGTCATCATTACTGCTCTAATCTGAGGTGCTGTTATTTGCTGTTTTTTGAGGCTGGTAACTCTACATGAACTTCTCTTCTGCTGCAGAGGTACATTTTGGTCTTGCTTTCATGGGAAGCCAATTTCATAATGGCACTTGATGCAAATTCACTTGAAAATACTGTTCTTGCACAAACTATTACAGAACAGAACATTGTAGAATCTATTCATCCATCCATCTTCAGCAGCTTATCCAAAATTGGGTCATGGGGGTAGCAGTTCCAGCAGGGAAACCCAATCTTCCCTTTCCCCAGTCACCTCAGCTAACTCTGACTGGCGAACCCCGAAGGATTCCCAGGCCAGTGTGGAGATATAATCTCTCCATATACAACCCAACGCTCATGACCAAAGATGAGGGTTGAAACGAAGATCGACCGGTAGATTCAAAGCTTTGTCTTTTGGCTCAACTCTATTTTCATCACAACAGTGCAGTAAAGCGAATCCAATAGCGCCCCCACTGCCCCGATTCTCCAGCCAACCTCACATCCAATGTTCCATCACTCATAAACAAGACCCTGAGATACCTAAACTCCTTCACTTGGCATAACAACTTGCTCCCTACCTGGAGTAGACAATCCATCGGTTTCCTGCTGAGAACCATGGCCACAGATTTTGAGGTGCGGATCCTCATCGCTGCCATTTCACACTCAGCTGCAAACTTGCAGGTCACAGACTGATGATGACATCAGGACCACATAATCTGCAAGAAACAGCAATGCAATCCTTAGCCCACCAAACTGGATACCCTCTCCTCCATGGCTGAGCCTTGACATCCTGTCCATGAAAATCTCAAACAGGATTGGTGACAGAACACAGCCCTGGCAGAGGCCAACACCCACTGGAAATAAGTTAGACTTACTGCCGAGAATCTGAACACAGCTCTCACTTTTGGGCGTAAAGGGATTGGATGGTCCTGAGAAGTGACCCTCTCACCCCATACTCCCGCATTACCTCCCACAGAAAATCCAGAGGGACCCGATCATATTCCTTCTCCATGTAGACTGGATTGGCATATTCCCAAACCCCCTCCAGGATTTCTGCAAGAATAAAAAGCTAAAAAGTAAAAATCCACATTGTTCCTCTTCAGTCTATGGTTTGACAATCGGCCAAACCCTCCTTTCCCACACCTAAGAGTACACTTTCCCAGGGAGGCTGAGTTGTGTAATACCCCTATAGTTGGCACACACCCTCTGGTCCCCCTTTTTGAAAAGAGGAACCACCACCCCAGTCTGCCACTCCTTAGGCACTGTCCCGGACTTCCATGCAATGTTGAAGAGGCGTGTCAACCTCAACACCCAGAGCCTTCAGCATTTCCGGACGAATCTGGTCAATTCTCTGGGCTTTGTAACTGTGGAGTTGTTTGACTACCTCAGTGACCTCACCCAGGGAGATCAACGCCGATCCCCTGTCATCCTCCAGCTCTGCCTCTGCAACAGAGGGTGAATTAGTCGGTTTCAGGAGTTCCTCAAAGTGCTCTTTCCACTGCCCGATTACCTCCTCAGTTGAGGTCAGCAGTGTCCCATCCTTGCTGTACACAGCTTGGGTGGTTCCCCATTTCTCCCTCCTGAGTTGCCGGATAGTTTTCCAGAGGCACCATGGTGCCGCCCAAAAGTCCTTCTCCATGGATTGTCCGAGCTCCTCCCACACCCACTTTGCCGGTCGTGTGGAAAAGGTACGCAGGAATTAATTCCCATTTTTCTAAATAGAAACGAAATACTGAACATAAATGTCACCTGCTGGTTAGCGATGTTTAGTCACGTTATTTTAGTTTAAGCTAATTCTTGTATTTTTAATCACACTTAAATACCGACGGTTATATGCGCGTGCTTAATCTGCGGTTCGGTTCTCGTTTCGGTCTTTTCTCATGAGTTGTGAAGCGATAAAGTATAAATATTGTTCATTTGCTAAATTAAGTATCATGCATTTTAATTGAATATCCATCTCTGTATTTTTTCACAGCAGTTTGTGACTGAAAGTGTCCTGTCTGCATCTGACTTCAAGAGTTTCCTGACCAACCAGATCTAACGGTCATATTTAAAAGTCATAACCTACAGTTAAAAAGTACAAAACATTTCTGTTGGTGTTTAATTTTTTTTTCTATGATTAATACGTATTTGTGGTGTTTTATGTTTTGTACATCTTTTCAAATTGAGACCTCATTAGTAAGTTGCTGCTGGTGTAAAACCGGGTTTTTATTAAATATAAAATATAAAATAAAAATCTCCATTTTATCCCGTTTGTCTTATGATTCCTTCCTTCACAGAATTTTTTTAAATTAAAATTACATTAAACATTTGAATAATATAAGCACTAAGAAATTGTTAGACTTTTCAATGATAATGACATAATTAAATTACATTACAATTGCACAATCAATTGCTATTAATAATAATAATAATTATTATTATTATTATTACAGGAAAAAATTATCAGGATTATGTTAAGTCAACATGATTCTTTCACACAAGTTTAACATGAATGAAATACTTTATTTTAGCAGGCAAACTTTGTGTAATTTGGCCACATTTTGATCATGTGGGACCGATGTACACATTAATATCAAGTAAATTCAAAGGATTTTTTTTCAGTGTACTGGTAGTTTATTACAGAAGATAAAAGTGAAGTGTAAAACTGCTTTTATAAGATAAAGTGTACTTTCCTCCATTATTCATAACTGGAAATGTAAATGATGAAATGACAATTGGAACCAATTTGGAAACATGCCTTAAAGTCCCAAAGTTATTTGTTCTGGCCAAATAACAAAGTTATTTGTTCAGGTCAAATTTAATTGAAATTAACACATGTACAGTACACTTGTACATTTGTGGATTTATTCAATCAGCTAATCATACAGCTTAGCTATGCAGATAAAAATTATGCAGATATAAATCAGAAGTTCTATGTTCACATTAAGCATTATAATGGGGGTAAATATTATTATTATTATTATTATTATTATTATTATTATTATGCCATAGAGATATGTTGAGTCTTGTGAAGACTTTTTTTTGGATAGGATATGACACTCTATATTGCACTATATTGCACAATCCTGAAGCCTGTATATGCTCATTAAAGCATAATAATGCCAGAAATATCTAGAATGTTCTATGCTTTAAGGGTTAAATTAAAAATAAACACACAAAGAGTTACAGACCTGTGTTTAGAAGCTCTTTGTTGGTGATAGAGATCATTGGAAAATGGCTTATCTTTTACGCTGCCATAAATGATACTGTAACTTACTGTACATGATAACTCTTTACAACCTGACAAATAGAAATAAATCACATAATTTATAATGTTAAACCGTGAAGTACAACTGCAGGCTTTGGTTACTTAGATTGTTACTTGCTTACATCTACCAGACGGCCTTATCCAGAGCGATTTACATTTTTGCATCTCATTATACATCCGAGCATTGAGGGCATTGCTCATGGCCCAACAGTGGCAACTTGGTGGGTGTGGGGTTTGAACCTGGGACCTTCCAAACCATAGTCCAATGCCTTAACCACTGAGCTACCTCTTACATCCGTATATTTTATTTATTTATTTTTTTATTTTTTCAGAGCATTTATTTAAAGATTAAAATTTAAGCTTTCATGTTTTAGCAAAAATAAAGATGGGCTAAATGCTCAAACTGTCACATGTTTATTTTTTAAACATAAGTTATGTTTGTTTCTGTCACGTCTGATTAGACTGCTGAGCCAGAATCCATCACACAAGAGTTCAGGTCTTAATCCAGTACAGATTTTGTGACTCACTTGAACACTTCACCTGTGTCCTGCTCAATTCCAATCAGCTCTGTGTCATTATAAACTGCTCTCAAATTGAAGTGTGTGAGGATTTTCTATTATGCTTGCAAGTCTGAGTTTTACTTTCTAAACAATTTCTAATTTCTCCATGTGAGCTTGTTAAGCACAAATTGTTTCGTTTGATTCATTGGCCAGTTCTGACAGTGATGTCTTCCAACTTAATTGTTTAATAAAAATTGTCCACCTGTGCCCAATCCAGACAGTTTTGTATGCCACATATTTAAAAACCTTATTGAAACAAGGAATTAAAAAGTCACATTTTGCAGCCAAATTAGCAAATAAAAGACATTCAGGCAGACTGATCAATTTTACAGCCATATCGGTTAAACTGCCTTCTCATTTACTAGGCAGACAGAAAGAATATAATATATTTACATCCTACACCAACATCCTACAGGTTTTAACAGACTGGCACACATATGTCTATAGCAGTTAATACATCAACGGCATTTCATAAACCAATACTGATTCAACAACACTGCAATGCAGAAAATACGGATTCATCACCGTACCTCAAGGGGTGAAGCTCAGAGGCATGAGCTAGCTCCTTATCTAAATTACTTCATTTGCCATTACGATGCTTACACACAACTCAAATGGCACAAATAGGCAATTAGCCCCCCTGTGAGCGGGTGCCAAAATAATCATAAGTTCAATAGCTGAGCGTCCCACTGCTCTAGCTTCTGGCATGCTACCTCAAAGTAATCAGAAAGTTAATGTGCAACTCCGAGTAATGACATTGTTTAAATGGACCTGCCACCTCTTGGCAAGCTTGCCATGCACTTCAGAGCTTCAAATCATCCAGAGTGTAACTTATTTTTTGGGAAGATATACTGGAGTGCTGGAATATTACTTGGCACAAATTAAATATTAACACTCATCCAACACAGTGTTGTATGCACAACACTTTTTTTTTTATATAAATATATTTGGAGGGATAATTGAAGCAATGTATAATGGTTATTCTAGTCATTGTTATCCAAAAGTCAAGGAAAGCCAATAAAAGAATAATTTTGGTAAATGTGAAAAACAATCAATATAATAATAAGGATTAATACAAGACGTGCTGTTGAATGGAGTATGTGCTATGATGTGTTATTGTATGGTGTGTGTGTGCAGTGATGGTGATATCCACACTGTAGTGGACCATTTTATATAAAAGTTTCACCTAAAGTTCTCTCTCCACTAACACTACAATTTGGCAAAATTAACTTTTTCATGTCTTTATTTCAATCTTTTTTAAAATTATTAATTTCAAGTTGTTTTTTTTGCACTACATGTCATTTATATTATGTTGTTCCTATATATAAAACGAGCCCTAGATTTTGTGAAGTATCCTCCATACAGTACATGTCAATGTGAATGTGTTATTACTTCACTTTAGACAAGACTACTGTTAGATGCATGCCTAGTTAATCCTCCTAATTGAGAATTTAAAAGCTGTGGTATAAATGATAATATTTAGCTCATATGACAAATGATGCCTGCGCACTGCATAGAATATGAATAATCAGACATGTTTGTGTCCGACTTAGACCAGATTGCCAGAGACATACTGTACACCAATTAAAAATAATGAGAGTAGCATCAATGGATATCAAAGGCAAAAAAAAACCCGACAAAAAGAAAGGGTCCAAACTATTAGTAGAATTCCAATAATCATTTAAAATAAAGGGTTAAACAGAGTCACTAAATAATCAATGATGATTTGATTCATCTTGAATTTTAATTGATACAGTGGCTTCCCAGGAGGGATTTTTGGTCATCAAAATATTGTGGCAACGTTACAGACATTGAAACACACTGCTGTCATTTGGTTGTTTTAAGTTAGTACCATAAAATAGCTACTTGAATAAATATGATTGAAATTCATCAAAACATTAAATGGTACAACTAATCAACTATTTTTGCTGTATTTGGAATCCATGATGAACTTCTGGGTAATATAAAAAAATAATAATAATTCTCAAGAGACAATACTCAAGAGATGTGTGATTGCTTCGGGTACATGACACATTATTGTGCTCAGTAATGAGAAATAATATCAATATGTAAAAGCTACTTGAGACCAAAATAAGTTTTTGAATGCATATGACAGTTCATTCAACCACATGAACTGGTACTCTTGCATATGGAAGCTGTTGAATCCAGTTCCAGTTTTTCTCCTGTTCTTGGACTAGGATTGCTGCATTCTGTTATAAACTGTATCACTATAAACAAATGTTGAGACTCAGTTGTTATAAGGAAGTAGTTTTAACATTGTGTTGAGGTCATTCATTCAACAACATCTCAATGACATTTTATCAAGTTAATTCAAAATTTTAAAAACAGCCATAAATCATCCTTGGTCCAATGTGGTATTTTGGATGGCAATATCACACCCAAATTACAACTATATGATAATGTCATGCTGGACCGGTTCTAGACAGGCACATATGGGGGGGGCAGTCAGAAATGTGAAGGGGGCATCATGTGTACACATCATGTTCGAGCACTGTTTTTTTTCCCCTGTGCTTGTAGTACCAGTATTGTCCTTGCTGAATTGTGTTGTTAGCTGCGTCCAAAGCCTGGAGAAGTGGATTGCACTTTGTCAGGCCTCTACCTTCAGACTAAGCTCCTGCTGGTATAGCTCTTAAGGTCACTGAGGCATGCAAACCCCGTGACCACAATAAGGTGACAATCCCTCAGGTGGAAACTGAAAAATAAAAGTAAAATAAAATATCCTTAACCCAGATTTTATCAATCAACAACAGAACATTTTTCTTAGCTGGATGGTCTAATTCTCAAAAACGTTTAACCTAAAGTAAGACTTATCACACTATAACTAGAATATTTACAAAACTTAGGTTTTGTAAATATTCTAGCTGTCTTAAAAGGGCATAAAAGGTTGTCTTATGAATAATGAAAAAAAAAAAAAACTAAGTTAAAGCAGAACAGATTATATTATTTTTTTATATATATATTTTTTATAGTAAATGATTACTTCTCTCCAATCCACTCTTGCTACGTCTTGACTCATTTTCATAGGGATGGTAATTGGATGTTTACCGAGGGCTCAGGGGAGGAGTGTGTGTGAGCGTGCGCTGCAGCCTGTGAATGAATACACACAGCGGAGGGACAGAGACATGAGGGAAATCTAATACCGTATTGTATAGTGTCCCTTTTTCGGCTGATTTTTCCGCTACTGCAGATCATTTTAGCAACTTGTAATATATTAATTTTGTATATTAACATGTGCTTTCTCAACATTTCAAAATTTTGATTTGAGGGGGCAAGAGATTTATTTGAGGGGGGGCTGCCCCCTCTTGCACCTGCATAGAGCCGGCCTCGATGTCATGTAACATTAAGATGCCATGAAAGTTACCCTGGGTAACTGTGTTTGATGTGGATGGGAATTAAAAAGGTTTAATAATGACAAACACAAGGTGTGTATAAGCAAAAAAAATATTTAGGCATATAGCAGTGGAACCTTGGATAATGAACATAATTTGTTCCAGAAGTGGGCTCTTATTTAAAAACACTCGTAAATCAAAGCAAATTTTCCCATAAGAAATAATTAAAACTCAAATTATTCGTTCCACAGCCCCAAAAAAATAAATACATCAAAATAATTAATACAAAATATAAAGTAAAAATAAAACAAATTAATCTGCACTTTACCTTTTAAAATAAGTAAAAAATAAATTGACAGATAACTGGTTCCATTTATGCGCGCCAATGCTGTGTATGTGTGTGTTTGTGTGTGGTTGTGTATGTATGTATGTAAAGCTAAAGTGAGAGGAGAGAAGAAATCAGACCCCCGCTTCTCCCTCTTCTCATCTTACACAGTAAAGCTTCCTCCACTCTTATTTGAGTTACACACACACACACACACACACACACACACACATTAATGGAAAGACCAGTAACATTCAAGTGAGTGCATACTAACGGAATCACTGCTATAAAGTAAAAATAAAACAAATAAAACCTGCACTTCACCTTTGAAAAGAATTGCGACAGAGCAGTGTATCTGTGTGGCGCAGAGAGAGTGTGTATGTGTGTGTGTGTGGGTGGGTGTGTTATATTAAACAGTACAAACACAAAATAAAATGTGTTTTACCCGTGCACACATGGTCACAGTGTTATATTAACCAGTGTACGTGTGCACAGATTTTGCTTATACCAGGGAGAGACGCGCACTAAGACCGAGCAGGTCTGACGCCAGGTGATGCTCGGCGTCAAAACAAGAAGCGCATGCATGATACATGGTACTCGTAATCCAAGACTTGTTTGTGTTTCAAGTCAAAATTTATTAAAAATCTTTAGTGTTCAAAACGAGTGTTCCGCTCGTCTTGCGAAATAGTCGCAAATTGTGTTACTCGCAATTCGAGATTTCACTGTACTTTATTTTTTTTTTGACACAGGATAAGCTGGATAAATTAACTTTAACTGCATTTAAATTCAAATTCAAATTTATTTGTCACATACACAGTCATACACAGTATAATATGCAGTGAAATGCTTACACGACCGCCAGTGACCTTAAAAAGAAAATAAAAGCTTGTACGTAAAATAAATAGTCAATAAAAAGGAAATACTAAATAAATAAATTTAACTAGTAAAATTAACTGTACAATAAGGGCATAATAAAATATTGCAAAATATAGAAATATAGGGTAGATAGAGTATATATATATATATATAGAATTTAAAGTGTCAGTGGTTGTGCAAATATGCATGAAAGTGACTAATGAAAGTGACATGTGCAATTGTCCAGATGTATATTTAGTGCAAGTGTGTATGAATGTTTCCATGATTGTCCAGTCAGTGTTGTGAGCTTAAAAAGATGTTATTAGTCCTGTGTGGAGGTGTGATTGAGAGACCTTATCGCCTGCGGGAAGAAGCTCCTCCTCAGCCTCTCTGTTGCGGTCTGGGAAGCGATTCCGCTCCCTAAAGGCCAACACAAAGAGAACAGTCCAATACTGGGGTGACTGAGGTCCTTCATGATATTCCTGGCCTTAGTCCAGCACCGCTTGCTGTAGATCGAGTGCAGGTCAGGGAGCTCAGTGCGGATGATGCGCTCGGCTGATAGCACCACCCTCTGTAGAGCTCGTCTGTCCTGCATGGTGCTGTTCCCGAACCAGGTCGTGATGTTTCCCGTCAGGATGCTCTCTATGGTGCAGAAGTAGAAGTTCCTGAGCACCTTGGAGGGCAGTCTAAAGTCTCTCAAGCGTCTGAGGTGGGAGAGACACTGCCGGGCTTTTTTCACCACGGTGTTGATGTGACAGGACCATGATAGGTCCTGCATGATGTGAACACCGAGGTATCTGAAGCTGTCCACTCTCTCCACTGGGCTCCTGTTGATGACGGGTGTTACGGTTTCCTATTTAGATGTTAAATTTGCTCTTAATGTCTAAGGGGGATAGGAAGCCGACATAAAAAAAAAAAAAAAAAAAAGGAAGGTTAATCTTTTATAAACCGTCACTGATTACTATTTGAGAAGCCCTTTATGAACAAGAACGAGACAAACTCCAGAGTAGCGCTAAGTTTTAACAAACTTTAGTAATTTAAAGCACCAAAACACACAGTGGAAACCAATAGTACAAATAGTGAAAGAAAGAATATTTACAGAAAATATATACAAAGTAATAAATAGGCATTCAATGGTGGGAGCCACGAGCAGAGCTTAAATCAAAGAAATAAATAAAACAAAACACCTTCTAACTTATGCGCGGCAGTCAATCTAACCTATAAACACAATGAAAACAAAATCAGGGCTTGGGATGCCCGCTAACTACACTAACTAGCCAAAACATAAGTACAACAAGTAGCTCTCACTCCTATCTAGTGTGTCTAAACAAAGTCTAACTCTACGTGCTGTTTATGTAAACCCTAGGGGGTACTAACCTGGACTCGACACCGCGAATAGAGACACGTCCAAGAACTCGTCCCAGGCGGAGTTGGGACGAACGATACACGTAGAGAGAGAGTAGCGTATCACGCAACACACCATTCACAAATCACCATAACAACATACAGAATACCGGAAGTATAGCATCACCATAACAACATATACATGAATGAAACAAAAGCCGCCGCTGGCTGCGTCACTTCCGGGTTCTTATACTCGGCTAGGGCAGTCTCATTGGTTCCCACGGGAATCGCGGTCGCGCTGGAAACCATGATTGACGGGTGCGATGCCCAATCCCAGGACCTGAAAGACATAGGCACCAAAATACATGCAAAATACTACGGGACGTAACACCCACACCCTTAAGAACAAACGTATATGTTTGAAAAAAAAAAAAAAAACACCACAATACTCTAGTGTTTAAACTCGGGACAGCGCATCTGCCACTACGTTATCCGTACCTCTTTTATACATAATGTCAAGATTGTAGTTTTGGATGATGAGAGACCATCTCATCAACCTCTGGTTCTGATTACGCATACGAGAAATAAAAGTTAGCGGGTTATGATCTGTGTAAACCACAACAGGATGAATAGAAGAACCAACGTAGACCTCGAAGTGCTGCAGCGCTAACAGCAAGGCCAGAGCCTCCTTCTCTATCGTTGAATAATTACGTTGACTTTTACTGAACTTCTTTGAGAAGTAACAAACAGGGTGGTTGATTCCATCCTTGTCTTCCTGTAAAAGAACAGCACCAGCTCCTACTTCACTTGCGTCGACTTCCAGTTTAAATCCAACCATAAAATCTGGGGCAGACAACACAGGCCCGCTGCACAACAGAGCTTTAATATTATCAAAAGCAATCTGACATTCAGGTGACCACACAAACGGTTCTGAAGGACTAAGTAGGGAAGTCAGCGGAACCGCAACAGAGGAAAAGTTCCGACAAAAGCACCGATAGTAACCAGCCATACCCAAAAATCGTCGTAATTCTCGCCTGGTTTTTGGCCTAGGGAACTCATTAATTGCTGAAATTTTTGCTGTTACCGGTCGCACTTTACCTTGTCCTACTTGTTTACCTAAATAGGTCACTGTTGCTTTGCCAATTTCACATTTTGCCAAATTTAAAGTTAAGGATGCTTTCTCTAACCGTTTAAGTACGGTTTCCAACAACGATACATGTTCGGGCCAAGTCTGTGAATAAACAACCAGATCGTCAAGATAAGCGTTGCAATTGGGGATGTCAGTGAGCACCAAGTTTACCAGTCTTTGAAATGTCGCCGCAGCATTTCGCAACCCAAAAGGCATAACGTTATACTGTAAGAAACAGTCCGGGGTTACAAAGGCTGAAATTTCGGATGCCCTGGCGGTCAAGGGAACTTGCCAGTATCCTTTAAGAAGGTCCAACTTACTGACGAACTTTGCTGACCCTACACTGTCGACACAATCCTCCATTCTTGGCATTGGGAAACAATCGGGTATCGTCACGGCGTTTACGCGTCTATAGTCAGTGCAAAAACGCTTAGTACCATCGGATTTTTCTACCAACAAACATGGAGAGCTCCATGGACTAATGCTGGGCTTAGCTAACCCCTTTTCCAACAAGTACTGAGTTTCCAGCTTCATTAAACCTCTTTTAACTGTGTTAAGTCTATAAGGATGCTGTTTAATGGGCTGGGAGTTGTTTATCATAATATCATGCTGGAGTACGTTTGTTATTGTGGGAACATCACCTAAGATAGAAGGAAATTTGCTAAGGAGGTCAACTATATCTTGTCTTTGGTCAGCACTAAGGTGGTGTAAAAAACTTGCCAAGTTTGACAGGGTTTCGGAGTTTGGTAATCTGGCAGACAACGGGACTCCATCAATCTTAAAACCATCCAGGTCACCATTCTCTTCCTCCAGACTTAAGCCATGATCACAAGCAATACTCACTGGGAAAACTACTTCCGTTCCCTTGTCAGTGGTGAGAGGCTCCATAGCATCTCTAGCGTGATAAGTTTTTAACATGTTTATATGACAAAGTCGTTTTTGCCGCTTTCTATCGGGAGTCTTGATCACGTAATCAGTCTCACTTGTCCTCTCCAAAATTTCGTATGGCCCAGAAAATCGCGCAGACAACGTAGACCCTGGAATAGGAAGTAGGACCAATACCTGGTCACCGACTGCAAAAGCCCTGGTCACGGCACCTTTATCATAGCGCGCTTTCATCTCCCCTTGAACTTTGGACAAAGACTCACGAGCTGAAGCACAAGATTTCTTTAGTCTCTCACGAAATTTGCTTACGTAGTCTAACACGTTGGTTTTCTCACTCACCTCAATACCCAACATCCTCTCTTTTAAAGCTTTTAGCGGTCCCCTTACAGTATGCCCAAAAACCAATTCTGATGGACTAAACCTCAGGGATTCTTGCACTGTTTCTCGAATTGAAAATAGAAGCAAAGGGACGCCTTCATCCCACTCGTTGCCCGTCTCAATACAATACTTCCTCAACATTGCTTTTAAGGTCTGGTGGAATCTTTCCAACATTCCCTGACTTTCAGGATGATAAGCACTAGAAGTACGGTGTGTAATGTTCAATGTGTTAAAGACTTGTGAACACAACTTTGACAGAAAATTGGTACCTCGATCTGTTTGTACAACCTTAGGTAAACCGAACGTAGTAAAAAACTTTATCAAAGTTTTGACTACTGCTTTAGCTGTAACTTTGCGAAGTGGGATAGCCTCTGGGTATCTGGTAGCGGTGCACATAATCGTGAGCAAAAACTGATTACCAGATTTAGACTTTGGCAAAGGCCCCACACAGTCTACTATGACGTGTTCAAAAGGTTCGCCCAGAACAGGAATCGGGATCAACGGAGCTGGTGGGATCACCTGATTAGGCTTACCCACATACTGACAAATGTGACAAGTCTTACAATACCGTATTACATCTCGCTTAAGTCCGTGCCAAAAAAAATGTTGAAGGATGCGATTGTAGGTTTTTGTTATTCCTAGGTGTCCTGATAGCGCATGATCATGCCCTAATGACAAAACTTGCTGACGAAAGACCATGGGAACTACCACCTGATAAACTATGTTCCACTCGTCCTCTACAGAAGTACTTTTATGCCATTTCCGCATAAGTAACCCATCTTTAACAAAGAATGAAACATTATTTAATTTGCAGTTCTCCACTGATTTAAAGCATTTTGCCAATGAAGGATCAGTCTTTTGAGCTTCGATAAGTTTTTCCTGAGTGACTACCAAGGGCAAAATATCGCCCATTACAACTTCCCTCACCTGGTCGCTGGGGCCGAACTCAGTTTCTACCAGTTCCCCAGACTCAGCGTCTGTAACGAAGAAGGAGTCAGATAAAGATATGTCATTATCTTTTTTTGCTTGTGCCCGAGTAACTGCGCATGCAGGAAATGCACTTGGGTATCTCTGAAACAAGTCATCTGTCTTAGGTTGGGTCGGTAAATCATCTACAACCTCTAGTGAAGGTATCACCTTCTCACCAGCTAGGTCATTACCCAAGATGAAAGATACACCTTTTACTGGTAATGCAGAACATACCCCTACCTCTACAAAATCAGTAACCATGTCAGACTGCAGATGTATACGATGTATGGGTACTTTCATAACTTCCATACTGAAACTTTGCACTAGCCTGCTGGATCCAACTGATGATTGACTTGAAAAAGGGAGGACGTCAGTACGTATAAAGGACTGTGCGACTCCTGTATCACGCAATATCTGGACCTCTACCTGGTCATCCTTTTTACCAGTCAATGAAACAAACCCTTTAAACAAGAAAGGTAAATAAGTGGGGTCCGGCAATTCCTTTCCCTGTTCAGGCAACAAACATGAGCTAGCAGAGTTAACCAATGCAACCTCCTTTCTTTGAGACTGCTGTTTACGCTTCAGGGTCAGGCAGCTAGCGATCACGTGTCCTTTCTTATGGCAATAAAAACATTCTCGGGTCTCTTTAGACTGCTCACCATTTTGCTTGGGTGGCTGAACGTTCACTACAGCCCTAGGAACTGAACTCATTTCAAGTCCAACTGTCTGAAAAACATTTTTATGTGTAAGCACAAACTCATCCGCCAAGACTGCGGCTTGCGATAATGTTGTCACTTTTTGCTCATTTAGATATCTTACCATCCTCTCTGGAAGGCATTGCTTGAACTCCTCGAGTAACATTAGCTCCCTGAGTGAGGTGAAGTCGTCTGCCTTACTAGCGGTACACCATTTGTCAAAAAGAATTGACTTCTCCCGTGCAAATTCTACGAAGGTTTGGGTAGCGTTTTTCTTACGATTACGAAACCGTTGCCTGTAGGCCTCTGGAACCAACTCATATGCCCTGAGTATGGCCGATTTAACCACATCATATTTCAAGCCATCCTCCAACGACAAAGTAGAGTACACTTCTAAAGCTTTGCCGACTAACTTGCATTGCAGTAGCAGTGACCACACATCTTTAGGCCAACCCAAAGAAGTCGCTATTCGCTCAAAAGCGTTAAAATAGCTGTCCACTTCCGATTCTCTAAAATTGGGTACCAAAGCAATGTGTTTTCCCACGTCAAATGTGGTGGAGCCAGGATGAGTCGAATTAGCAGCCACCGATGAGAGGCTTGGCTGCGTAAGAGGAATTGCAGCGCTCATAGCTGCTTCAATATCCAATTTACGCAGCCTCACTTCCTTATCGGCCTGAATTTCGAGCTTGCGGACTTCTAGACGCAGATCAAACTCTGCTTGGCGGGCTTGTGCTCGCTCCTCTGCCTCCAGACGGAGCCGTGCCAGTCTCACCTTGGTATGCAACTCCTCCCTTGAACTGGGAGTGCTTGGTGAAAAGGGTTCAAAGGGTGGCAAAACAGGTCCGACGTCCACATTAGTGTCCGACTCGGCCGTCTCTACCTCCTCTTTGCCTGTCTCAAGCACATCATGCCTATCGCCATGAGGATCAGTCTCTCTATCCGCATCAGCTAATGTTAAAACTCCCAATTCGCATAGCCGATCTATCACTTCGGCTTTAATTTGCTTCTTTAAGGATTGCTTTGACACAGGAATTTGATAGTGGGTAGCTATTATAAGCAAGTCATCTTTCCTGCATTTTTCAATTACCTCCCATGAGGGATTGTCGATAAAATTTTGCAGGTTAAATGCCATGGTTAAGCTTAATATTCTAATTCGTGTTGGTGCTTTTTAAGGTACCTTTAAGCACACGAAATACACACAAGCCACTTAATTTCGAGTTCAAGTAAAAAAAAAAAGCCTCCTCAACGTTAGTGCAGAGTAAAGAGTGAACTTTTTAGGACGAGCCCCCAATTATGTTACGGTTTCCTATTTAGATGTTAAATTTGCTCTTAATGTCTAAGGGGGATAGGAAGCCGACATAAGAAAATAAAAAAAAAGGAAGGTTAATATTTTGTAAACCGTCACTGATTACTATTTGAGAAGTCCTTTATGAACAAGAACGAGACAAACTCCAGAGTAGCGCTAAGTTTTAACAAACTTTAGTAATTTAAAGCACCAAAACACACAGTGGAAACCAATAGTACAAATAGTGAAAGAAAGAATATTTACAGAAAATATATACAAAGTAATAAATAGGCATTCAATGGTGGGAGCCACGAGCAGAGCTTAAATCAAAGAAATAAATAAAACAAAACACCTTCTAACTTATGCGCGGCAGTCAATCTAACCTATAAACACAACGAAAACAAAATCAGGGCTTGGGATGCCCGCTAACTACACTAACTAGCCAAAACATAAGTACAACAAGTAGCTCTCACTCCTATCTAGTGTGTCTAAACAAAGTCTAACTCTACGTGCTGTTTATGTAAACCCTAGGGCGTACTAACCTGGACTCGACACCGCGAATAGAGACACGTCCAAGAACTCGTACCGGGCGGAGTTGGGATGAACGATACACGTAAAGAGAGAGTAGTGTATCACACACACAACATTCACAAATCACCATAACAACATACAGAATACCGGAAGTATAGCATCACCATAACAACATATATATGAATGAAACAAAAGCCGCCGCCGGCTGCGTCACTTCCGGGTTCTTATACTCGGCTAGGGCAGTCTCATTGGTTCCCACGGGAATCGCGGTCGCGCTGGAAACCATGATTGACGGGTGCGATGCCCAATCCCAGGACCTGAAAGACATAGGCACCAAAATACATGCAAAATACTACGGGACGTAACAACGGGGGTCTGGTAGTTCCTCTCCTGCTTTGTACAAAAGTCCACTATCAGCTCCTTTGTCTTACTGACGTTCAGGAGGAGATTGTTCCTCTGGCACCAGTTCTCCAGATTTCCAATCTCATCTAGGTAGTCCGACTCATCATTGTTGGTGATCAGTCCGACCACGACGGTGTCGTCAGCAAACTTGATGATGGAGGTGGAGTTGGTAGTGGCCACGCAGTCGTGGGTGTACAAAGAGTACAGCAGGGGGCTTAGAACACAACCCTGGGGGGCTCCAGTGCTGAGAGTGAGTGTAGCTGAGACATGTCCGCCCATCCTTACTGCCTGTGGTCTGCCAGTTAGAAAATTGGAGATCCACTGACATATAGATGAGCTGAGTCCCAGGTGCTCCAGCTTGGTGGTGAGTGTGGAGGGAATTATGGTATTAAAAGCAGAGCTGTAGTCGATGAAGAGCATTTTAACATAATTCCCTTTCCTAGTGTCCAGGTGAGTGAGTGATGTGTGGAGGAGATGAGAGATTGCATCGTCTGTTGAGCGGTTCTGACGGTATGCAAACTGTAGTGGGTCCAGTGTGTCGGGTAGTGAAGAAATGATGAAGTCTCTGATAAGGCGTTCAAAGCACTTCATCACTACTGAGGTGAGGGCTACAGGGCGATAGTCATTGAGGGAAGCAGGATGTGGTTTCTTCGGGACAGGAACAATGATGGACTCTTTGAAGCATGTGGGGATCACCGACTGAGATAAGGAGATGTTGAATATCTCAGTGAACACAGGTGCTAGCTGGTCTGTGCAGGATCTGAGGATATGGCCTGAGATGCCGTCTGGTCCTGCTGCTTTCCTGGTGTTCACTCTCTTGAAGGCTCTGGCTCACGTCGTGCTCGGAGATGATGAGCGCGTTCCCGGTGCTGGCAGTGTCTTCCTGTCTTCAGCCGTTAGCGCCGCTAGCATTAGCGCCGTTAGCATTAGCACCGTTAGCATTAGCACTGTTAGCATTAGCATCGCTAGCGTCTTTAGCTGCAGCCTCGACGCGAGCATAGAAGGTGTTGAGCTCGTCTGCCAGAGTCGCGTCCGCGTTCGTCATACCGGATGTTGGTGCTTTATAATCCGTAATTGTCCTTAATCCCTGCCACAGGCTCCTAGAGTCACTCTGTTGAAGCTGTGACTCTAGTTTTCTCCCGTAGCGCTGCTTCGCCTCTTTCACCGCCTTCCGCACGTTATATGCCGCAGCCTTGTATGGTTCCATCTCCCCCGATGCAAGTCCCATGTTGTAGGCAGCTGTGCGAGATCTCAGAGCGTCGCGGATGGTTTTATCCACCCACGGCTTCTGGTTGGGAAACGTTCTGATAGTCTTTTTCTCCACCGTATCGTCTACTAGCTTCCCAATAAATCCCACAACCGCTTCCGTAAACACGCTGACGTCATCATCTGAGCTGTTTCTGAACATGTCCCAGTCTGCGTCATCGAGTGCGTCCTGTAACGCGGCCACCGATTGGTCCGTCCAGCGCGCGACCTCCCTCTGAACCGGAACTTCCTGTTTCAGCCTTCGTTTATATTTTGGCATGAGGAAGATGGCGGCGTGGTCGGATTTACCAAACGCTGGACGAGATTGTGCCTTGTAACCGTCTTTGACCGTGGTATAACAGTGGTCCAGTGTCCTTTCGCCCCTGGGCGAGTCCTTTCGCCTGGGGCAGGTGATGTGCTGATAAAAGTTCGGCGTTGCTCGTTTGAGGTTGGCACTATTAAAGTCCCCTGCCACAATGAGCGCAGCGTCCTGGTGTTGTGTCTGGTGCTGTGTGAGTGCCTCATGCAGCTCGCATAAGGCAGTTTCAGTGTCTGCTTGTGGTGGAATGTAAACGGCACTGATTATGACCGATGTGAACTCCCGTGGAAGATAAAATGGATGACACATGATGGACAGTAGTTCCAGATTTGGTGTGCAGGAGCGTATAAGAGGAACAACGCTCGCGCTGTTGCACCAGCTGTTGTTCACCATTAAGCACACGCCGCCTCCCCTTGACTTTCCCGAGTCCCGCGTCCTGTCCATGCGGTGAACCGAGAAGAACTCACCTGGTTGCATGGCGTGGTCCGGTACCGCTGGGTTCAGCCATGTCTCGGTGAAGCAGAGAAGGTTGCAGTCCTGAATGTCTCTCTGGAACTTTATCCTGGCCCTGAGGTAATCAAGTTTGTTCTCCAGTGACTGGACGTTGGCGAGCAGGATACTAGGCAGAGGTGTGCGGTGTGCACGGGCTCTGAGCCGGTTCCTCACTCCAGCTCGTCTCCCTCGAGGCCTCCGCTTCGCATCGCGTCCATTGTTCTCCCTCAGGATCTCACTCGGCCAGCTCGGATCCGGAGTTAAAAACGTCGAATTGTGAGTACATTGTATACCAATAGAAACAAGAGTGTCTCTATCATACCTAATGTACTCAATGGTGATGATTTTGCCGATTTTAAAACACTGAAAACTAACTTAAAGAACAAAAACAAACAAAAGGTGGTCGGAGCAGTCGTGACGGCAGCCGACCTCACCGGAACCATCTTGGAGGAATCCAAGATGAATCGCTGAATTTAGCGATTCAGCTAATGAGGCAGCCATAGGATGTCTTTGAGGTGTGCCTTCTATGTACCTTGACAAATGGTGGGTTTACTAGATCTGTGTTAGAGGTTTGAAGGGGTGTAATAAAGTGCCTCAAGGTAATTGGGGAATGGTCTGTTTATGGTCTTTGTAGACAAACATCAGATTTTAAAATCTTTAAGAAGTTAGTAAGAGTATTGGGAATTTAGGGAGGATGAAAACAAGACTTGCAACTGATTCTAGATCGGTTGTAAAGGTGGAATGGTAGGATTCGAGTCTTGAGATGGCAAGACCTTTCTGATATTATAAAGAAGAAACCTGCGGGAAAGATGAAAGAGGTTGTGATTTTGGCGTTTTGATATTTGGTTGTGGATTCTGGTTTTGACTTTTTGCTTCCAATTGACTTTGATTATTGCTTTGTCCCTTTGGTTTGGTTGGTCTTTGTATATATTCATTCATTCATTCATTTTCTGTACCGCTTTATCCTTATATACAGGGTCGCGGGGGCCTGGAGCCTATCCCAGGAAACTTAGGGCACAAGGCGGGGTACACCCTGGACAGGGTGCCAATCCATCGCAGGGCACACACACATACTCACATACACACACTCATTCACACACTACGGGCAATTTGGAATGTCAATTAACCTAACCTACATGTCTTTGGATTGTGGGAGGAAACCGGAGTACCGGGAGGAAACCCACCAAGCACGGGGAGAACATGCAAACTCCATACACACAGAGACGGGAATCGAGCCTGGCCGGGCAATCGAACCCGGACCCTGGCGGTGCAAGGCGACAGTGCTAACCACTACACCACCGGGAAGGTACCTGTATTTTTGTTTGTGTGTTTTTTTTTTTTTTTTTTTGCAGGTAATCTAGCTACTAAATATAAATACCATTTTGTTCAGTCCATCCTGAATCTGATCCTCCTCCTCCTCCTGGTGTGTGTGTGTGTGTGTGTGTGTGTGTGTGTGTGTGTGTGTGTGTGTGTGTGTGTGTGTATACAAACCTCATTATTTCATCAGTTAATGATTGGATCTAGTTCTTTCTGCCATATACCACCATTTCCATACAGTTTAAAATGGAACCCTGAACCATTCTTTTGCTGTATGGCCCTAGACTGGGACGTAACACCATATTTAAGTGACCACTTTGATTTTCAAGCACAAGAAAGACAACAGCTTTATTATGCAAAGGTGTTCCTTCAGTTAAAAACAACTAGTTTGAGATTTATATCTGCTCATCTTTTTTGAAATATGCTAGAATGCCTCATCCCACCCCCGCTGTTAAAAAAATAAAAATAAAAAAGTAACTCGGTAAATGAGTAAATTTTTTAATGAGCTACTTTTTACTTTTACTTGAGTAGATTTTTATAATGGTAACTTTACTTGTACTTAAGTAAAATTTCACTGAAGTAACAGTACTTGTACTTGAGTACAAAATTTTATTACACTTTCCACCTCTGCCTGCATGAATAACTGAGTTTGGTAATGCAAAGTAAAAAGCAGAGTTGGATGTCCAGTTATACCACAAGGCTACATCACTGACAGTTGGTGTGATTTGATAGATGTCCACGAGTATTACAAGTTCTTGACATGGCAATACACAGCAACACAGTCATGTTGCCGTTCATGACAGGCCAGACATGCAGAGATTTGTGAAGGGACAATAGTGTTTGACAGGGGAAAGCAGAAGGTGAGTTAAGTGTCATCAGAATAGTGTTGGTAGGACATTTGTGTGAGGATGTAGACTTACAGTGTGAGCAGGTACAGTTACAGCCCCGAGCCTTGTGGGACATCACTTTAAAATCTGTATGGACTAGAACAGATGTGGATCTCCTTTATGTTATCTGATATGACCATGAGCACTGCCTTGCTGTGCAACAATTTATGTGCTTTGTGATTGAATACTGATGTTAAGGTTAGTATCCCTGTAGCTCATGTGCCTGGCAGTGTCTGCTACTAAATGCTCTCTATGAGTAGTGTCTGCTGCTAATTTTCTCTATGTGTGAGGTGTGAACTGCAATTTAAAATATTTTATAAGGTTTTGGTAATGATCACCCATAGAGTTATAGGGGAAGAAAGAGGAAATGAAATTTTATGGTGGTGTTAATTTGGGTTTAAGTAAAACTCCTACAAGGTAAATTCTTCTCATTCAGTGTGTAAATGTTTTGAGGAGCATTCATATGAACATTATGTCATTATTTGTGCTGTTAAACATTCAAAATATATGTCAGATTAATTTGCAATACATGTATTATTGCAATTAATACAAACAATGGGCTGAGATCTGTATGACACACACACACAGACACACAAACACAAAACAATATTGTCAAATTTATCCAATTTTCCAACAGAATTATGCATCCTGCAAATATTTCATATTCTTTTCTGAGCAACTCACTTTGAGCTACTTTACACCAGCTTTTTTGGAGGTGGAAAAAGTAATGTCCAAGAATGTGTATCTGCAACTCTCCAAGATTTAGTATACTAAATGAAATACATAATAACCTGCACTTCCTGTTTATCCACACTAACATTGCTATTTGTACATTGCATAAATTGTATGTTCAGCTCACGACAGCTTGTGTTTATTTATTTATTTATATATTTATTTATTTACAAAACAATGCGAAGCTTTTCATATAGAATGCAATGTCAAATCTTCAGTCTTAATGTCTACATCGAAATCAGCCTTTGAGTCCTGCTGAAGATCTGGGGTAGTAAGTAATAAACTGCATCTGTTCTCATTATAGTAATTGAGTACATGGCTCTCAGGATTGACCATCTTTATGAGTACAATTAAATTATTACTTTTTATTAAAATAAAGCAGGTGTACACTTCAAGCGCCCAATGCTTAGTCAGCTCCAGCAGTGATGAGACTGTGCAGACAGTAGAGACAGTTGAGTGTCCCTGGCCAGAGAAGACATCAGCACAGTATTGCCAACTTAGAGGCTTTCTCACCAGATTTAGCAACTTTTCTTTTTAAAGCACCCTGCAATATATTCAGCAACTTGTTTTTTTAGTTTAGCTTATTTAGTTTGTTAGGTCTAGGGTGCACTGGTGGCTCAGTGGTAGGTGTTTCGCCTGCCATGCGGAAGGCCCGGGTTCGATTCCAGCCAGTGCCCAAACCCCAGCCACTGGATACAGTGCCGGTCCCAAGCCCGGATAAAATGGGAGGGTTGCGTCAGGAAGGGCATCCGGCGTAAAACCTGTGCCAAGTTGTAGTGCGGACTGGATATTCCGCTGTGGCGACCCATTGCCGGGAGCAGCCGAAAGACCAACAACAGTTTGTTAGGTCTAGTATGCTCCTATTTCCCCATGATCAATCACAAATCCCTGTTTGTTTAGGGACTAATTGTATTTCTATCTTAATTATGGTAATATTTTTCTGGTAGTTGATATGAAAATCATTTGTGATGATGTCATCAATATGTAGAGATGGCCGAAGTACACAAACTTAATATTCAAGCAGAAGTTGTATAAGTTGTGCAAGTTGAAGTACTAATTGCAAAAGTACAAGTACTCCTCAAAGAAACTAATAAACAGTATTTTAAAGTATTTTATACACAAGTTAGTGCTGCACATAACATGAATGTGCAAATCTAGTACTGTACTAATATGTACATTAATCAGATGAATTGTAGTATGCATTTTGCATGTACTGTAGGCTACACCATAAAACACGGGCATAGTGCAAACATACAGAATACAATATGGGTGGATGTTCTAAAACCTTGTAATTAAAAGCTTGTTAATCCTTGTCATTGTAATTATCATGAAAGTTAAAGCGTAAGAGCTGTCCAGTACAGTACGGTAGTTAGCGGGATCACTTCTAATCCTCTCATAACAAGTGTGCCTGGTCAAGCCACTTGTCAAAGGAGCCAGAAGAATCTGCAGCCGTGAAATCAAGTGGGTGGAGTCCATTGCCCAGGTAACCATAAATCACTTCAGTGTTGTAAATGATATATCCTTTCATAATGACCTGCCAGTCATTTCTGTAAACTTGAAGAATTGTTATGCTCCTGTCCTTCCCACATGGGTTATTCATGTTATTGAATATGTTATTACTCAGTTATTCTATGGTGTGAGTGACAGGATAAACTTAGATGTTTGGATTAGAAAATCAATGTGTGATCATGAGCTGAAACGTGGAGTGAGTAAAAGTACAGGTTTTTCATCAAAAAATGTGAAAGTAAAAGTATCATACATTAAACACTCACGTAAAATTCAAATACACAAGTATGGTAACTAAGTATTTTTAATTTGTAATTTAACACTTCTTTCAATATCCAAATTAGTGCATGACATCTTTAGTGAGCAACATATTTAGAAATCGTATAATTTAACTAGGCTAGATCACCATCTAATTTCACCTTTACTCATACACTGTTGATAATGGAGTTAAGTTGATAGTTGTCAACTTTAGCATATCTTACTGAGTTTTCTGAAGAATTATTTTCTTTCAGCATCTATCCATCCTCTATATTCTTTGGAGTTTCCTCAGTGCAGCGGTGATTGAGCTGAAATATCAGTCTCAGTCACATCTTTAGTGAGAAAAGGAGGATAAGAGCAATCCTGCCTATTGGTTTTCACCTGTCACATGCTGTTAAACAGATGAGCCCTTCAGTGACTTTTCAACCTCCCAGTATGTATGCTTCACTATCATCTGATCGTGCTTTTGTAGCTGTTCTGCTTGAATGATCTGTGGCACTATGGTGGCACTTCTTGCCAAAGGAAATGCATGTTGCCTCATATTACATGGGGGTTTTATAAACACAATGTGTTTGTGTTGATTAAAATTTGTTAAAGTTTACTAAAAAGAAATAAAGTGTTCAACACTGTAAATGGACTATGTTCATTGCTAAACTGTTTTGTAAGCATATTAGGGGCAGATTTTAACTAAACACTTTCTGTTATTGTGATTTCTATTGTGCCCTGTTGTTATATTATTATTCAGATTGGTGGTCTATAGATGGCTGGGGGATTATTGTGCCTGGGAATAATAGCCAGGCCTTATGATCAGTAGATCATAGCAATTAGAACTTAACAATTTTAACTCCAAAAAGCAAATGTGGCTAAATAAAGAAATAAAATATGCAATTTCCATCTTTGAAACTATTAATACTGTATAGCGATAAACCATAACACTAACACCACTGCCAGGTGAATTGTAAAACATGGACTATCAATTATATACCAGGAAACTGATGACAGAATCATGGGCACCCAAGATCCATCTAAACCTGTGGGGACCGAAGGCCAGCCTGTCTGGCCCAAATACACTAAAAAGCTAATGCAGTACAAACTTCATAAAAAAGTCAATGTTGGCCATGAACCCAGCAGATTGCAGCATGCCATATGGGCAAGTGGCCCAGCAGGCAAAGAGCCCAAGGCTTTGACCTAGCATCCAAACTCCCTAGATCCCAATCTGACACAGAGGTCCCCACCCCACCTACTAACTTCCAGGTACCAGACACCAGAGCACATCACCAGAGGTTCTGTGGAGCCACACCCCAAGGGGCCAGAGACACCTGGTGGCATAAGGGTACCATTATGCTGGTACGATCCCATTTGCATGTCTCCATTTAAGTGCCAATAAAATCATGACCAGAAATATACCACTAAAATAATTTTTTGGACACAAAACCAGAGACTTTCCATATTAATATCAAACCTCCAAAATGTTCCAGTAATACTGTTTACACCCACCACAAATTGTATAAATTGCATAAATCATCATTAATTTACTATAGTAATATTGAAATGATATTAATAAATAAAAATTTGCCTTTTTTTTTGCATAAAAGAGCACTTCTGGAAACGCACACTGTGTTGTCGTATATTTTGCACTTGCTACTGATTAATGATGTACAGTATACAGCTCAGTTCAGCATTTGTATTGCTGCCAGCTCTTTACATCCTTGTATTTTATCATATGTCATATGTAACCTACTCCTTCTACACTCATCTCTTAACCTCATGGAAAGGCAATAAAGTTTGTGGTTGAAATTTTTAAAGATTTAATAATTCATTTAAAAGTGAGGTAAACACTTAACCCCATGCAAAAATTTTATTAAATGTGCTAAACGAATGCTAGACTAACTTAGCATAATAGAGAGTAATCATGATGTTAAACCTGATGATCATTTCATCCTCTTCCACTTTATCTGGGTCAGTGTTTTTGTAGATCCAATGGGCACAAGGCCAGTATAATCCCTAGATGGAAGGGGGGGGGGGCTATTCTCCTTTACATATACAGTAGATGTGAATTAATGTGTAGTAGCTATTCCATTAAGACTAAGACAAAAATTATAATTATTTTTGCATAATGTAATTTTTGCATTAGATTACATTATCTGTATGAGAAACAGAAAAGTAGACTATTGTAACTTTAAAATTACATGCACATGCTATTTGCAAATGTAATATCAGTGGGACCCAGATGACACATCAGTTGTGAAATTACCTCTGTGTTATAGTGTGCTTCTTATAACTGAGAGCACTTCTGGCTACTAGCACTTTTGTGTTTTTTCTGTCCTCTTTGTTCTTGATCCAACTATTTTCCTCAACTTGATACTCCTTAAATCCTTGGATTTAATGCTATGTGATATAACTCTCTTTAATTACAAGTTTCTAGCAACCATGTGAACGTAAAATCAAGACTGCCAGTTCTACAGGTAAGATTAATCATGGACCATGTCACACTTCTACTTTATGCACTTCTCCTCTGCTTGACCCTTCTTCCTTTTGCCTGAGGCCAGTAGATACTATAAGCTTCGTCCTTATCTATTCACTATACACAAGCAAAACTAGATCACTGCCTTTTACATTTCATTTATTTTTTTATAACCCCCTTAGCTAGGCAATATCAGCACTGCAGTTGTTGATTTGAGCTTGTCCTTACTTTGCAATCCGGCAAGCCAGCAAAGAAGTGTGAGGATTTATGTTTCACTGCGGCAATGCAATGTTTTCAAGATCTAAACCTCGTGACTGCAGATAAGGGATGCCTTCAAAAAAGAAAGTTGTTGGACCAAGCTTTAAATCATGAGTGCTACGCAGGTTATTGCTATATAAAAATGCTGACGTAGCACATTATACCGCTTCCATTATGAAAGCATAATGGATTACAGGGTCCATGTAGTGCTTAATGATCAACAGATTCATAGAGAGCATGCACTTCTCATATACTGAAATATCACAGCACCTTTATTATTATATATGTTATATATCTGTCATATCTGCAATTTTAACGCTCTCTTTTAAGTCCAATATATCAAATACAGAAAGCAATGCTGTGTGACTGCATGGCAATTTTATGAAATGATTTATTCCTCCCAAACATCCATTAACTCACATTTGATGTCAGTAGCACCCCATAAAGTAAATAATATACCACATCACCATGGTAAGTTTTGAATGATTTTAATAAAAAAAAACCTGGGCTATCTTAAAATATACAAAGAACAGATTTCACATAATACTATTCATCATGATAATTTAATGAATTTTATTCCAAGCAAAAAGCTGAAAGAGAAACACTTTCACTCGGTTGCGATTACATTATGCAACTTATTTCCCACTATACAGAAATGATCTCTGACTATTTAGGGTATGGTTTAGAAAAAAAAATTCTTAAACTGACACTTTGCAGTTCCTTCTGTTCAGTCACATCTTCTCTTCTGTAAAGTGGGCCATTTTGTAGTGCAGGAAGATGCACTGCTGAGTTTATTTATAGACCTGCATTTTACATCCCTGTTCTTGACGTCTCTGCACGTCATATGCCCTGCTGGTATATCTGTCTTCTAATGAAACAATATTGTTTGCAGGAGTTACATTGATTAATTGATTGATCAGTTTATATATTCATTCATGTATTAAAACTATACATGTAAAAAACATTCCTTATATTCATGATTCAAGTCTCACGTAAGCTTTAAAAATGGCTCAGGTCAATCACCGTTAAGTAAATGCCAAGCTTGAACTTTGGAATCTCATCCAAATTGTGCTGGACATAGAACATGGGTGCTGAATTCTACAGCATGCAGTTATCAAGGGGTCATTACGTGCAGAACAATCATCAAATGTCAAAACTGACAATACAGGTAAAACCAACAATGTGGGCATGTCTGTACTGTCATTTATTTATTTATTTATTTATTAACAAAGGCATAAGCTTCATCCTCTCAACACAATCAAAACATTCAACCATAATATATATTATAGTTATACATGTACAGTACATACAGTTCATTCATCATTCATTCATCTCATTATTATTTAGACACATTTTTCTCACACATACACACTGCCAAATATTTTCTTTTCTAAATTTTTTTAATCTTTTTTGTAAATTTTCTTTCATTTTTGTGAAGCTGCTTTGAGACAATGACCATTGTTAAAAGTGCTATATAAATAAAATTGAATTGAATTGAATACTGTTAAATATGGTCTTTTATTTCACAGTCCAAAATTACTTAGTTAAACATTGCTCTCTTTAGTTTCTTTTTTTTTTCCTTCTTCTTAATAATACACTGTTCAGTTGTGGTAACCATGTGCCCAATTTTGTCTCAGATCCTTGTTCTTGTCCAGGAGTGCTTTCTGATGTACTGCCACCGAAGCCCATCCACCACAGGTTTGGCATGTTGTGCATTCTGAGATGCTTTTCTGCTCACCATGGTTGTAAAACATAGTTTTTTTTAGTTAATGTAGCCTTCCTGTCAGTGTGAATCAGCCTTTCCATTCACGTCTGACCTCTCTTATCAACAAAGTGTTTCTGCCTATAGATGTGCTATGTCAATGTTTTTCCCCACTTTCTTAAGTTTTTTAACTTTAGACATAGTTATGATGCCAGCAGTTTCTGAAACATCAACCCAGCTCATCTGGCGCTAATAACCTTGGCACTGTCAAAGTCGCTGAGATCACATTTTTCCTCTTCCTGATGCTTGGTGTGAACAAGAACAACAAGGGAAGTTCTTGACCAGCATCTGCAATGGACTGCTGCTGCCACATAATTTGCTGATTGGATAAGGACATGGTGTAGTGGTTAGCACTGTCGCCTTGCACCTCCAGGGTCCGGGTTCGATTCCCGTCTCTGTGTGCATGGAGTTTGCATGTTCTCCCCGTGCTTGGTGGCTTTCCTCCGGGTACTCCGGTTTCCTCCCACAGTCCAAAGACATGCAGATTAGGCTAATTGGCGTTCCCAAATTGACCATAGTGTGTGAATGAGTGTGTGTGTGTTTGCTCTGCGATGGAATGGTACGCTGTCCAGGGTGTACCCTGCCTCGTGCCCTGAGTCTCCTGGGATAAGCTCCAGGTCCCCGTGACCCTAAATACAGGATAAAGCGGTATAGAAGATGAAGATGGAAAAGGACATGAATGAGCAGGTGCATGTCTCAGACCTTAGGGGGTCTGCTGTGATGTCTGGCACCAAGACAATGGCCACAGTGCCTTTGGGTGTTATGGGTTGTGGGAAGGGCACCCATGTGCATCCCACAGGTATTTGATCAGATTGGAATCTGGGGACTTTGGAGTCCACGTACTGTACAGTATGCAGCCTTGGGCTCTTTGCCTTCTGGGCCCCATGCAGGGTGAGCTTGGGTGCATTGCTTTTCTATCATGGCCAGCATTTATCTGTTTTGGTAATTTGTGATACCTTGGCTTTTCTGTAAAAAGGAAGGACTGGTCTTTGGTCACCTCGTGCATGGGTGAATTCTGGGTGGCCATGATACTGTCACTGTGGTATAGTTGATGATCAACATTGTTCTGTTCACCTGTCTGTGGTCATAATGTTATGGTGGATCCGTGTACATATTTGTTTACAGTGCAGTGAAAATCTGTTTTTTTTTACATGCCCTGATCATCACAGTGAAGTACACATTTTAATTCTATTGGCAAAATATTAGATTTTTTTATTATATTAATCATGCATAATTGTCATGTTGAATTAGACAAAGCCCTATTTTCATAAATAAATGTGAATCTAATGCTTGTAAAAATATTAACAATCAGCTAGCAAAGACAGACTGTCGTGACTATTGTTTAAAAAAAAATACCCTATTCATCTGTAGTGTCTTGCTGTGGTGCTTAAAACAGGGGGACATGGAACAGGAATACTGAACACTACCTTGCTGCAGTATGCAATTATCGTGACAAACTACTTGCAGCACAATCACCAAATGTTAAGAGGAGAAAAATGGACTGGGCACCATGTGCACGGAGAAGGGAGGGCTGGCGGCAAATGTAGAACCACCCATAAACAGTGTTACCTGTTACACAGGCATTTTAATCTGTCATCATTTGGCTTCAATAACCAACCAGCTCTTCCCTTTACTTTCTTTGCTTGTTTCTTGTTTCGTACCTGGAGTAGACTTTAATATGATGCATTGCGTTAGAAGACATGGATTGTCAGCAGGGGAGCGTCTCTCTGGCAGCAACAAGCTGACAAACTAAAGCAGCACAAATGATGCAACAAACAGAAATAGTGCCGTAGATCAATTCGCAGGGGCAAACCTTCTGACGTGGCAGCTCAAATTACAGTATTCACTTGCGTTCAGTCATCCAGAGGTTGACATGGAGTTTTCGTAACTGCTTTTATTTTTCATTTAGCAGGGAAAAGGCATGATTAAAGAAAGAAAGAAAGAAGGAAAGAAAGAAAGAAAAAAAGTGGTAAATGTAATGTTTTCCGGGGAACTGGTTAAATCTATTTTGCAGTTTACATGTTGGAAACGAAGGTCCAGTCTCCTTGGTTTTAATGAATTTTAGTCATCATAGTGCATGTCAAAAGATGCAAAAATGCAATCGGTATCAGCACAGTTAAAAGCATTGGGCAAAATTTTAATTATTTATTTATTTATTTATTTACGAGTCAGATGATGTGGTTCTTTTGAAACAGGTTTATTAATTTTTTTTAAACAATTTTTTGTTAAAAAAGAAAAAGCAAACCATTAAAGCAGATTGTCAAGTATTGATTTGGCTTTTAACTCAGACAGAGCATGAGAACACATAAATGAAATTTTAAAAACAAATGAAAACAAGCGCATTAAATACAATTGTATAATATTGTCAGTGACATCAAGGGACTCCCTTACTTTATATATAAAAATAAATACATTTATTAAAGGAGTGCTATTTACTGCTGTTTAGCGCTATTTCATATTTTATATTGCTTAACTGATTTGGAGTGCAATGTAACAGTACATTAACTACCAACAGTCTATTTAACAGTGCATCAAAAAGGTTTTTATCATCCTGGGTATTATTATTAAACAGTATTTAGCTTATTCTTCTAAGTACTGCATGGTGCATTAATAAGTAAATAAGCATGGTGCACGGGAAAACGACCCACATATTGATCGCTCATTAAACAGTCATAAATGAATGATACCTATTCAGTGCAGGGAGTGCAACGTACTGTAATTAAAAAAAAAAGATTTTTATTTTGTCAAAGATCTCTGGATACAGCTGAAGTTCCTTTCCTGATGAACATCGATAACTGGACATTTTCAAGTTATGTTAGTACAAGTGGTCTTTTTTTTTTTTTACATTAAATAGCTAGTGTACAACCAAAGAAATGTAGTTTCTCCAGGCCAGTGGTGCAACTCAAACAATACACAGAATTACATAAAGTGCAATTACACAAGGATAAGTGTGGTACTGGGCAACAAATGCCCAGAACAAAACAACAATAGATAAAATGGACATGTAAACTATAAACTATTGTTAGGTAGCAGCAATACATGTATTGTTTCATAAAAGGTACCTGATCTCCCTTTGTAAAGTGCAGCATGCAGTGATATTTAGACATATGGAGTTGGTTGTCTGCTTTGGGAGGCAGGATTGAGCCGTCTGAAACTGTTGTGAAGGCTGCTTATGGTGGAATGAGTCCTTCTATATATTCTGCCAGATGGTAGGAAAGTGAAACGTCCATGTGCAGGGTGGGAGAGGTCAGCAACAATGCTGGTGAATTTGCAGATGCAGCAGTTGTTGTATGAGATTTTGAAGTGGGTAGAGAAAGCAAATTGATCATTATATGTCCTTACAATCTACTGTAGTGTTGTGTGGTCAGAGACAGTCTGTGCAGGTCCTGTATCACACAGTGAGACAAACTGGTTAGGATGCTCTATTTTATCCCTCTGTGGAAAGGGATAAATTGTGTGTGTGTGTGTGTGTGTGTGTGTGTGTGTGTGTGTGTGTGTGTGTGTGTGTGTGTGTGTGTGTGTGTGTGTGTGTGTGTGGTGGCAGGGTGGGGGGTTGTTTTGTTGTTTTGTTCTCTTTAGCCTTCACAGAATGTCAAGGTACTGCTGGGCCTTCTTGGATAGACAGGAGATTCTGTCTCAGGAAGACATAAGATTAGAATCAGATTTGTTGCCAAGTACTTTTTCATATACAAGGAATTTGTCTTGGAAAAGACTGTCAGTGGGGATCTATGGTATGGTTCATCAGGGCAACTGCATTTGGGAAGTAGCTGTTTTTGTGCCAAGTGGTTTTGGTTCTGATGGACTGCAGCCTGTTACCAGAACGTATTGTTTTAAAAAGTTTGTGTCTGCAATAGGTGTGGTCAGTCACAATCTTTCCAGCTTGTTTTAATGTCATGTAGTTCCTATGCAATGACAGACTGCAGCCAATCACTCAATCGACAGAGCAAATAATGTGCTGCAGTCTGCTCTTGTCTTTGGCAGTGGAACCAGCATACCAGATGGTGATGAAGCAGGTCAGGATGGACAGCAGTGGAGGTGTAGAAATGTACCATCACTGACTGTGGCAAGTTGAACTTCTTGAGTTGTCACAGGAAATACATCCGCTGCTCAGATTGAAGAGAGTTCCTCAGTTCTCAGTCATGTGCATCTTTTCTGAGTTTTTCAATTGCTGTACAGTACTGTCAGTGGCCTTTTGGAATCTTTCTGTCATCAATAATGATCTATTAAGTTCCATTAACATTTGAGAGAAAGATTGTTATCTTTATACCATTCTGAAAGCTCTTCTCTGTACGCTGACTCATTATTGTTCCTCCTCCAGCCGGCCCATAACTGTTGCATCTTCAGCAAACTTGATGACCAGGTTTGAACTGTAATTTGCACAGTCATAAGTCATTCATTGTATATGCAAGTACAGAACAGTAGGGATCTGTGACAAACTGAATTGGTTAAAGTAATATCTGCTTTTTTTTTTTTTTTTTTTGCTGCAATGTATGTAACTAAGTAACAGCAAATTATCAAGGTTTTGGATACCTTTAGGGCAACTGAATGCATTTATGTTAATGTAACTTTGGTTAAATACATTATACAGTATGGTCAGGGGGAAAAAACAGATTTTGTCATTTCTTCCCCATCTTCCAGAATTTCAGCACAGCAACATCCAATGCATTTCTTCAAATCTCTCTTTTTAATGAATGGTGATGGTCCTCATTTCCATGTGCTTTGGTGTTTTGTACCATATTAACATGTGAATAAATCATGGCTCTGATGAGCTTGTTCATCAAGGGCAAGAATGTTGGCTAATTGGGTTCAGAAACATGCCAACATGCAGCACTGATCCAGTTTTGTTTTCATTACGACTATAATGAGCTCTGATACAACATATCTGCTGAGTGAAGCCTTTCTTCTATGTTCTTCTCAAAGCTAATGAACCTGAAATGCTTTGCTTTCAGCGATGATAGAACACCTTTGACTAAGATATAATGTTCTTTAAATCATTATGCCAGATTTTTATGAATCCAAAACAACAGTACTGTATCAATATCCTTCAATATTATGATCTAAGAACTATTACTGTGATATATACAGGTTTATAAAAAACAAGATGCACTGGATGGAAGTCCTTCACTACAGTAGCTGAGCAAGAGAAGTGACTGAGTGATCACTGTCCACTCGCACATCTGTAGGAAAATAGGCCATGACTGAGTTTTTAAAACCGAATGTGTCTGTTTTGCGCTAGCATGTAGCCAACAGCTTGATTAAAGCATGACATTCCCTGAAATGAGGAAAGCAATTAAAACACCTTTAAGCAGAGTGACATGGTTTGCAGCTGTGTTTCTTAAAGTAGGTCATTGTATTCAATGTGATCTCAACAGAAATGTTAGGAAAAATTATAACATTATATAAGATTATATAGATAAGATTATATAATGTAAAAAATGTCCTTTTGTTCTGCAAGTTTAATTCATGCCAAAAAAAACCCTAACCTCAGCAGGATTCCAGTGCTAGCCTACACCTCAAATCTCAACCATAAGCTCTGTGATCCTTACTGGTAAATCCTCCTTGTATGTGTGTTAAGAAATATTTATTCAATTATATTACCCACTATGCTATTCCTCATTTTTATTGGCAGTCAAATGGTTAGTGTTTGTTATATATTTTATATCTATATGACTTGCACTAACTATTAATAGGCATATAAACAACAATGCACATTTGCCTGAATTTAATTTGTTTTGAATGTAAAATCGAGATTTATTGCAGCTTTAATAATTTATACTCCCACTCTCAGATACTTAATATATCAGGAAGGTTCATATTAAGCTAAGATGAAATTTCTTATAAATAAAGGTGTGAAGGTTTGACTGACATTTACCCACTGCAGTGCATTTCTGTGACCATTCAATAAATGGAATGTATAATCCTTAAATAACTGATGGATAACAGATGGATGCATCTGTCTGTGGACGCATATGCAATAATTTATCAGCATCACTGATGAATTATACCACACTATAGGAACTTGGCTTGGAGTTATTGTTAAATCCACCCATACAGTCCCGACCTCGCTCCAGGCCTTTTCCACATTTTGGGGTCATTAAAGGAGCTCCTAGGAGGCCAGTGTTTCAGATGTAAAACGGGTATGGGTTCAGTGTATTGAGAAAACTGTATCCCTTGATGGTATCTAAACATTAAAAAAACACTGTCACGTTTCAGGCTTGAAAACAAGAATTTTATTTAAAAAATAAATAAATAAATTTAATGGGGTGATTGTTTTCATTACCCAATCTATATATAAAAATAAAGATCAGTCAAAAGTCCCGGTTTGATTGCCCTTTGTTAGTGTGTACATAAAGAATATATGGTATGCACCAACATATACAGTACTGAAACTTGTACATCTCAGGCAAAGCTCTATCCATATATGTTCCCAGTAGTAAAAAGGAAGTTGTGTTGTGCATTTGTTGTTGAAAAAGGATCTTTCGAAAGAGGAAAAAGTATGGAAGTGGTTGTGAATGGGGACAGAGTTTGACAAAGGTGGCCGAACAATTCCTATTAACCCCCCCCCAAACACCCCCCCCCCCCCCGCCATCTTCATAATCTTACGACACCCGATACTGTGGGAAACAATAAAGGAGAGTGTGTTGTATGTGTGTTGTGAAGCTCCACCAAGAACTGTGCCTGCATTACGCATTCAAATCGTCTCCTTTTGCAGGAGCTTGCAGCAGCGACCTTTGTTCCAGGATATGTTTGAGAATCTGCGTGAATGATGTGAACACTGTTTACAGCAAAGGCGGTGCAAGCACACTTCGAACACTTACAGTACATTACACATACCGTGGTAAATCAACACGCTAATAGTATGTATGTTAGTTTCTTTCAGGTGAAATAAACTCACAGATGACAACAAGGTAATATTGTTCATCTTTTCATTTCAGCAATTCAGTACTGTGGCCATACAAATAATATTATATATACACAGTGTCCTCTTGGAAAATCTGGCAATGGTTGCAGCTGTTGTTTGAATGTTGTTTGGTATCTAAATTAGTTGTTATAATTTGTTATCTTTATATTATATTTATGTTATATTTGTTGTCATCTTGTAAGAGTAGTTTATTTACATGGACCTGTATGGTAAATATGGCAATATGGCAAAAAAAAGTAAAATAAATGAAATAAAAAATATGAATAAAGTTGCACGCAAAGATTAACTTTAGCCACTTTTAGTTTTGATTACAGTATACTATTTGCTGGTTAATTCATGGATGTTTCCTCAGAATCTGTTTGAAGGGACAAGTTGGTCATTCAGTACAGTATATTCGTTTAGTCAGCTGATTTTGCTGCCACATAATGACTTGACCAAATGAAGCAACCGAGATCTTACCACGGAGACACTATGCATGATGGGTACTACATCATGTCATATACCCTTCTTTCGTTGTTTATTAATTATTTATTTATTTATTTATTTATTATATTTCTTCCTCGTAGTTGATCGTCCAGCACTATCATTTCAACATAATATATTACTGTCTTGAAGGGATTTTTAACCCAGTTTGAGTAATTTCAAATTCCTACTTCTTTTCTTTGCTTGCCGCTGGCCTATTAATTGACCATTCTGAAATGAAAATATTTTTGGACAGGAAGTATCATAATTTTATTTATTTGTTTATATATATTTTTTTAAGTTTGTGACAGACAACATATTTCAATAAAATTTTATTTGTATAGTGCTTTTAACAATTGTCATTGTCGCAAAGCAGATTTACACAATCAAACAAATTATTTAAGTTTGTATGGAATACTGTGAAAAACTATTTGCCCCCCTCCTGATTTCTTATTCTTTTGCATGTTTGTCACACAAAATGTTTCTGATCATCAAACACATTTAACTATTAGTCAAAGATCACACAAGTAAACACAAAATGCAGTTTTTAAATGAGGGGGTTTATTATTTAGGGAGAAAGAAAATCCAAACCTACATGGCCCTGTGTGAAAAAGTAATTGCCCCCTGAACCTAATAACTGTTTGGGCCACCCTCAGCAGCAATAACTGCAATCAAGCGTTTGCGATAACTTGCGTCTTTTACAGCACTCTGGAGGAATTTTGGCCCACTCATTTTTGCAGAATTGTTGTAATTCAGCTTTATTTGAGGGTTTTCTAGCATGAACCGCCTTTTTAAGGTCATGCCACAACATCTCAATAGTATTCAGGTCAGGACTTTGACTAGGCCACTCCAAAGTCTTCATATTTTTTCTTCAGCCATTCAGAGGTGGATTTGCTGGTGTGTTTTGGGTCATTGTCCTGCTGCAGCACCCAAGATCGCTTCAGCTTGAGTTAACAAACAGATGGCCGGACATTCTCCTTCAGGATTTTTTGGTAGACAGAGAATTCATGGTTCCATCTATCACAGCAAGCCTTCCAGGTCCTGAAGCAGCAAAACAACCCCAGACCATCACACTACCACCACCATATTTTACTGTTGGTATGATGTTCTTTTTCTGAAATGCTGTGTTACTTTTACGCCAGATGTAACGGGACACGCACCTTCCAAAAATTTCAACTTCAAATTTCAAAATTTCAAGTCTTGGCAATCATTGAGATGTTTTTTAGCAAAACTGAGACGAGCCTTAATGTTCTTTTTGCTTAAAAGTGCCTTGGAAATCTTCCATGCAGGCCGTTTTTGCCCAGTCTCTTTCTTATGGTGGAGTCGTGCATACTGACCTTAATTGAGGCAAGTGAGGCCTGCAGTTCTTTAGATGTTGTCCTGAGGTCTTTTGTGGCCTCTCGGATGAGTTGTCTCTGTGCTCGTTGGGTAATTTTGGTCGGCCGGCCACTCCTGGGAAGGTTCACCACTGTTCCATGTTTTTGCCATTTGTGGATAATGGCTCTCACTGTGGTTCGCTGCAGTCCCAAAGCTTTAGAAATGGCTTTATAACCTTTACCAGACTGATAGATCTCAATTACTTTTGTTCTCATTTGTTCCTGAATTTCTTTGGATCTTGGCATGATGTCTAGCTTTTGAGGTGCTTTTGGTCTACTTCTCTGTGTCAGGTAGCTCCTATTTAAGTGATTTCTTGATTGAAACAGGTGTGGCAGTAATCAGGCCTGGGGTGACTACAGAAATTGAACTCAGGTGTGATAAACCACAGATACGTTATTTTTTAACAAGGGGGGGCAATCACTTTTTCACACAGGGCCATGTAGATTTGGAGTTTTTTTTCTCCCTTAATAATGTAAACCTTGATTTAAAAACTGCATTTTGTGTTCAATCATGTTATCTTGGTTTTTGATGAGCAGAAACATTTAAGTGTGACAAACATGCAAAAGAATAAGAAATCAGGAAGGGGGCAAATAGTTTTTCACACCACTGTATGTATGAATCAAAATGGTCAGATAGTCCCCGATAAGCAAGATGAGGGTGACAGTGGCAAGGAAAAACTCCCTGAGATGGCAATTGGAAGAAACCTTGAGAGGAATCGAACTCACTAGGGACCCCATCCTCATTTGGGTGAAACAGAAAGCGGGAATTGATCTGCATTCATACTGTGTGTTACTGTAGGGGGCAGCCAGTTCAGTATAACAGTTGATGTTAATTGATGTTAATATGGAGTCCAGGTAGTTATTGGAGGCTCAGGTAGACTTGTAGGAAATTCCAGTCCTGAACTATCGAACAATTGCAGCCAAGTCAAGTCCTCAGAGAAACAGCTGTCAACATCAATTGAGGCCAGAACCATCTTCATTGAAGAGTGAAACCATCCCCATACACCGGACGCATCCCAAAGAGACACACGGGGCATCCATGTGATGAGATCTCCAACCAGAAGCGAGGCACCAGGATGAGTCAGACAGGTCCAGAGGGCAGAGGGAGTCTGGATCACTGGCACCTCAGGAACGACATGTGTAGCTCGACAGAGAGAGGGAAGATAGAGAGGGGGAGAACAGGAGAGGGGAGAGCAGAAGAGGAGAGATAACAGTTAGGTATGGTCACAGTCACATAATGTATAAGGTGAATGTATATTTAGTGTTGCGTGCAAGCAGGGACTCCAGCAAGACTAACTACTGTATAACAGCATAACTAAAAGAGAGAGCCAGAAGGAAACACAGACATAAGTGCTCCCTGAGATGTAAAGTAACCAATCACTTCACCGTCAACAAACCTGAGTGATCAATGAGAGTGGGGAAGAAAGCATCTAAACATACCAGTTCACCATAATACTCTATGTACATATGTGACAGCTTGCCCTGTGGTTAAAAAATTTAATAATAATAATAATAATAATAATAATAATAATAATAATAATAATTTATTATTTTCCCATTATGGCACATCCAGTCCCTCCATACAAACACTCCCAGAGAACCTGTACACATGCTAATTATATAATCTGCATAAACCCATGCCTAATGCAGGGCAGTAGCTTCAGGAAATGTTGACATTAGTCTAGCTATTCCAGTCTAATCTGGAAAAAATGTGATCTTATTGATTTTGACCATAACATGTTTGTTGATGCCAAACCAGCTGGTTCGTGTATTTCTGCAACTGCTGATGTGCTGGGAGTTTCACACACACAGAATTCTCTAGAGTTTACTCAGGATGGTGCAATAAAGACAAAAAGAACATTCAGCAGGTCTGCAGATGAAAGTACATGGTTATTGAGAAAGCAGATAAACTGAACAGTTGTACACTGGAAAAATTCAGCCTGGTCTGATAAATGTTGATTCCTGCTGAGTAACACATACTGTATCAGAGTCAGAATTTGGCACCAGAAGTTGGATTATCAGTTAAATATGAACCCAATTTACAGTTTATCAACAGTGCAGGCTGGTGTAGTGATGTAATGGTGTGGGGGGAATGTTTTCTGGGCACAATTTGGACCTGTTAATGACAAATTATTGCTTAAATGATACAGTTTATTTATGTATTGGTGCTGACCATGGCCACAATCACCCATCTTCTTATGGTTACTTACAGGATGATAATGGAGCCTGCAACAAAGCAAAATGATCTCAAACAGGTTATATGAACATAAGTTGACTTACATTTACAGCGTTTAGCAGACACCCTTATCCAGAGCAACTTACATTTATCACACTACACATATGAGCAGTTGAGGGCTAATGGTGCTTGTAGCTTGGTGGTATTGGGGTTTGAACCTTGGACCTTAGTAGTCCAACACGTTAACCTCTAAGCTACCCCTGAAATTCAGAGGTCTTATGTGGTAGAACAGGAGTTTTTGCGGTAAGAAAGTCCACCTGAAAAATCTCCAGAATGGAGAATTGCACCCTGCGATCAACATGGACGAGAATTTCAAAGGAAAGTCTCCAATATTTTGTGAAAGTTTTGAGAGCAAAGGGTAGGTCTACTAGTTTTTAGTTAATTTTTAAAAATACATCTTGGATTTGAACTACACCAACAGTGTTCTTGAATATCAGTAAAGTAATGAAGAAGTTGATGTGAAGAGATATGTTTTTAGGAAGAGGGAGCTGAGACTGGCATCACTTTGTATATCAGTACTATTCATCTACATCTGTAGCGCATCACTGCGCAGGCATGGAGAATAAAACATCACCTGCTCTGTTGAAGCGGCATTTCATTTCCTCTCTACAGCAGCAGTTTATATTTCGTCAGTCAGAATGTTACAAACACAGACAGGGCACAATACTGACACTTTGTAAAGGGAATGTGCCATGAATATTTCCAAATTCTTCAAATTTCTCAATTTATCTCAAGAAGACAGAGAGCCCTACAGCCTGACACTGCTCTTCATCTGCTTTTCCCAAGACACAATATGGTAGGAATACTTTTATGAATGCAATCTGCATAATTACCCTCCATTCTTTGAATATTCCACCTCCCAGGGTCCCCTTCCATCATTAGCTCATTAAAATGTATGGGGTGCGCAAAACTAAATATGAGTCTCTCTGATTGACTTCTTTGGTTATTATATTTTTATTTCTACAAAACTTACTGAACTCTGGGGATAATATGTACATTAAGACTGTGTTTGTTTTTTATTATTTGTAAAATAAATAAATAAATAAATCATAGTAATAATTGGTACCAGTTATCAAGCATAAATATTTTAGTATTAATTTAATTATTAGGTATTAACAAAGTTGTTCTTTTATTTTAAGTAATTCATGTATGAGTAATTGGTGCATGAATAAAAATGTTTTAATGAATGAGATTATTGACTCAATATGTATAATAAGCTATGCTAATTAATTAATGTTCAAAATAGTGATCACTGTAAGTGTCATTAGCAGCAATTAGAACACGAGGTATTTATATTTGCAATTAATAAAGATTTTTGTCTCCTGGGGAACATATATATATATACACACACGATCCACAAGATTTTAACTTGATAATTGAGCGGGTCTTGATATATGAGTACCAAGTATCATCGAGTATCAGGTAGCACGTATGCGCATGTTGTTTTGACGCCCAGCGTCAAGTGTTCACAACTAAGCCAGTGGTTCTTCTCTCTCTTCCGCTGCTGTGGGTAATCGTCTCCCATTCTCGGTCTCAGTGCACGTGTGTCACTCATAGTCAACAACCGTGTGCACATGTACGGTTCATTTATTTATTATAAATGTTTACTATGACAATGTGAAGCATCTTTTATTGTGTGTGTATGTGTGAAAATCCTCCTTTCACACATGTCCTTTAACACGCGTGTGTACTGTTTATTATAATGTGCGTGTGGTTGATGGTTAAAGATCCTTTTTCTCTCTCTGTGTCGAAAAGAATTGATTCTGTTAGTGAACACTGCTCTGTCATGATTCTTTTCAAAGGTAATGTGCAGGTTAATTTGCTTTATTTTTACTTTACAGCAGTGATTCCATTAGTGTGTGTGCGCACTCGAGTGTCATTAGAGAGGTTCATTGTTGAAGACGTTTCCTGACAGAAAAGTGTTTCCGTTAGTGAGTGTGTGTGTGTGTGTGTGTGTGTGTGTGTAAGTTACACCACACAGTAGCCATCCCTCCTCTCAAATAAGAGATGAGAGAAGGGAGGGAGGGAGTCATTCCTCCTCTCATCTTACTTTAGCTTCACACATACACACACACACACACACACACACACACAGCGTGTGCGCGAACAAACATCTGTCGGGAAATGTTTTCTTATTTATTTTTCTGGCTTGTGGAACAACTAATATGAGTTTTCATAATTCCATATGGGGGAAATTTGTGTGTGCAAATATTGTTAGTTAATTAATGTATTTATTGTCTGGAATTACAAAAGTGTATTAACTTTAGCAAAATTCTTGGTAATTAAACCAGATTTTAGCCTGTTAGAAAAATAAATCCTCACAATATTGTATTTGGCTTAAATGTTAAAAAGACAACAACAAAAAAAACATCTGTGTCATCCAAACTGTTCTCATTATATTTAAAATGGATGGAAATATTATTAGTTAATACATTTTTTCATTGTAAGGAATTACAAAAGTGTATTAGCTTTTTCAAAGTTCTTGGTAATTAAATCAGCTTTTGCCCTGCTAGAAAATAAATCCTCTCAATATTTTATTCGGCTTAAATGTAAAAAAAAAAAAAAAAATGGTACGCCTCTGTGCACAAGGTGAATATTCTCACCAAACACCATACGGAGGACATTAAAAAATAATGGCTGCCGAACAAAGTCTACCTTCCCCTCCACATGCTGTTGGATTCTGTGATTAAACCCATGTACAGTATTAAGCCAAATATGAATGCATTTTGGAGATCTGTTTGCTAAAACACCATCCTCAGCATAAACCTGGGAGAAAAATGCAAACAGGATGACATTAATAAAATCATGCTCTGCGGCTCTAACTAGACGATTCTGTGTTCTGCAGAAACTGAAGGACAGGTAATGCTAAGTGAACGCATGCTTTAGATGAATGCAAAACAGAGAGAGCCTCCTGCTAGGGATCTTTTTCAGACAGCTGTTAAAGCAGAGGTCAAAGCAAACAAGGAAATCTTAGCACTTTTCAATATTATCAGCCAAGAGGAGGAAGTATTTGTAAGGAAAGAGGCTGATAGATGATGTCTGAAGTCTCTTCCTCACTGCTAGGGTGTGTGAGTGCTTCGTAGTTGTTGTCTGAAATGAAACAGAACTTTGACTGGTAATCTTAGTTTATGTGCATGGTCTAAAAGACTACTGATAAAACTAAGACCACAGTGACTTTATTGGGAGCACTTGTACATGTACTTACCCAGTCAGCCAAGAATGTGGCAGCTAATCATGTGTACAATTATGATAACAAGTAGAGATAGAGGATTATAGGTCAAACTAATTATATACTCATAAATGTCTTGTTAATGAAAGAAGTCAGGGGAACTTCTTTAAGGTGACGTGAACCCTGCACTAATTCAAATAATCAATCTTTATACCTGGGTGATCAAAAAGGCATGTCAAAAATTCTAATTGTCAATGTGCCACTTTGGAAGGTCACTGTGGGTTTCACTTCAGTCAGTCAGACATAGGATTCTTAGTTTACAGTGGACACAAGTTCAGTGAATCTGAACATTCTTCCAATGCTCAACAGTTTTCTTAACCTGTGCTAAGAAAAAAAAGGGGGAAAGGGTATTATTATATATACCTTTAATGTATTTGAACAATCTAGATGTAATATAATTTGAAAATTTTAATCAGTGTTATTCCATAGCTAATCCTATCACTGTCTATACCACTATTATTATACCACTATATACTAATAAGGTAAATAAATTATATATATATATATTTTTTTTTTCCTTTTTATTTAACTGTTATTCTGTATCATGTTATTTCTGGACTGGCCTTAATAGTGACTGAATGTACCTAACTAACTCACTCTATCATTGTCCATTCCGCCTGCATTCTCTCCCAGGAGACTTACAGTAAGACACGAGGAAGAATACACCCTGGACAGGGTGCCAATCCATCCCAGGGCACACAGACAGACACACACACAAACACAATATGGGCAATTTGGGAACACCATGTACCATAATCTACAAGTCTTTGGAGGAGGCCGGAGTACCTGGAGGAAACAAACCAAACAGGGGGAGAACATGCGAACTCCATGCACATACTGTAGAGGCGGGAATTGAACCCGGACCCTGGTGGTGCAAGGTGACAGTGATAGCCATTTAACCACTATGCCGCCTCTAACTGAGTAACTTAATAAAAATCAGGTCCATTCATATTCCCAGCCTAATATGACACATTTATTTATTTATATATTCATTAATTGATATATAGCTTTAACCTACAAATCTCACTCACTTACTCACTCACTCATCGTCTATACCGCTTTATCCTGTATTCAGGGTCGCTGGGGCCTGGAGCCTATCCCAGGAGACTTGCGGCAAATCTGATCATTTTAAATTGTACCTCAGCCATGTCCATACGTAGTAATAGATTGGATACATATTCAATATGTTGTCAAAGCGACTTGAATAACACTCAAATCTGAATTCATATACCTTTTGTCTCAGGGAACTCGATGAAGTCAGTTAGTACCAGCAGCACAGGGATTTCATAGCAGTGCTAGCAACAGCTGCTACAACAGCTAAACCAAGGCATTTGGCTTTGCTCCTTTTTCTGGACCTCAAAAAATACAGACAATTACCTGCTTGTTATCCTCCAGAGCAACATCCCAGGCATATTTTAGTTAATATCGCATCAATTGTTTGGAATTAACAAGTGGTGGCCCAAATGTCATTGTGCGCATGCATGATGATTCAAAGACAGATGTGAACTGGCAGGACATAATCCATTATGAACAACAACAAAAAAAAGCAGAACTGAACAATGTAGCTTGTAATGTGAATATAGCCATGCAGTGTCTAAAAATGGTGGTAATCACACAGAAATTCACTCTATGTGCCCAAAAAACAGGAATAATAGTTTGGGGAAATCTATTTATCACCAACGGTATGAGACAGAGACAAATCCCAGGGACATATTCAGTGAGCACAGTCTAGGTTTAGAAAAGGGCACCTATAAAAAAGTAAGAACTCATTGCCCACAGGGAATAGAGTGCGTTCAATGTACAGTAAAAGCAACGACTCAGAGGTGAGTTTTTTCAATTTCACTGTGAAAGTAAAAAGTTCTTGGAAGAAACAAACAAAATCCCAAATCTCTCTGTGCTAACAAAAAAATATATATATTATAGCTTAGACATATTTCATATTTCACAAGGTTTAGGTACTAATGAAGTACCCAAATGATTGCTTGGAAAAAAGAAAAAAAAAAAGCTTTCAGAAATGTCGGGGGAAAAAGGCAATTACTTCACATGAGTATAATCAGCTCGTTTTTTTCAACGTTAATGATGGCTGTTATGACGGGTGGGAGTGTAAACATGAAGAGTCTGAAAATGTGGTTACTAACTAATACCACAATCAAGAACAAAACACACACACGCACACATACACACACACACATAAACAAGCTGCAGCAACAACTTTATGCCCAATGGCCTTCTCTAATTATTAGTTAATTATATATCTTTTTCAACAAACTGTACTGAAATCTCTCTAATCCAAATAGAGTGTTCAAGGGAAGGTCTATTAATATACAGTACCTATATTACACACAGCAGTCATGCTTGGTAGGGATGGAATTAAAGGGGGGAAAAAATCCTAGGACTAATTTATTTAAGAGGCTTGCCATGGGGGAACATAACTGATGATTGATGTTGGGGCTGGTTGACTATAATTCACAACCATAAAAAAACTGGACTGGTCACCTTTGCGCTATGGAAATTCTTACAAGCACCACTACTTCTACTATTACTATTATTATTATTATTACAATTATTATCTTTTAAAAATGACAGATAATGCTGTGAAATTGGGGTAAAAACAATGATCACAACAATGGCTCTCCTGTGGCTCCACAGAGCCATTTGCAGTGAGGCATCACATCCAGCTGCTCTTACACAGCCACACATAGCTGCTCATACACACTTGGGGCTTTGCTATTGTTACTTGCAGTGAAGCAAAAATGATCTGCCCTGCTTTTCTCACTTTTTTTATTTATTTTTTTAATATGCTAGAAGCATGAGGGAAGCTCCAGAGCAAATACACACAACAGTGGATAAAGAAAAAAGGACTAAAAATTGGCAAGAAATGCAAGCTGTTGGTGATTCATGATTTGGTGGTCATGGGATGTGGGGAGTGTGAGTTGGGGGGAAATCAGGTCTTCATCACTTTGCATTTAAAATTACAGAAATGAGACATTGAGGAAAATTTGGAGAGGTGGAGGTATGAAGGTTAGCCGCAGCAAGACGGAATACATGTGTGTGAATGAGAGGGACCCAAGAGGAACAGTGAGGCTACAGGGAGCAGAGGTAAAGAAGGTGCAGGATTTTAAGTACTTAGGGTCAACGGTCGAGAGCAACGGAGAGTGTTCAAAGGAGGTGAAGAGATGAGTACAGGCAGGTTGGAATGGGTGGAGAAAAGTGTCAGGTGTGTTGTGCGATAAAAGAGTATCAGCGAGAATGAAAGGAAAGGTGTACAGCACAGTGGTGAGACCAGCAATGCTCTACGGCTTAGAGACAGTGGCACTGAAGAAAAGACAGGAGGCAGAGCTAGAGGTAGCAGAGCTGAAGATGTTGAGGTTCTCTTTGGGAGTGACAAGGATGGATAGGATCAAGAATCAGTTCATCAGAGGGACAACCCATGTGAGATGTTTTGGAGATAAAGTCAGAGAGGCCAGATTGAGGTGGTTGGGACATGTTCAGAGGAGAGATTGTGAATATATCGGTAGAAGGATGCTGAGGTTGGAACTGCCAGGCAGGAGGTCTAGAGGAAGACCAAAGAGGAGATTCATGGATGCAGTGAGAGAGGACATGAAGTTAGTTGGTGTGAGAGAAGAGGATGCAGAGGATAGGGTTAGATGGAGGCAAATGATTCGCTGTGGCGACCCCTGAAAGGGAACAGCCGAAAGACAAAGAAGAAGAAGAAGAAGAAGACATTAGAGTCATCTGAATGTCATTTTGCACATCGTAATGTTTACAGTGCAACGTTTATCAGCATAATGAATGAAGCATTCTAATTTAAGATAAACTGAGCTTGAAAATGAGATCAGCATATTGAAGCAGCATCTTTGCCAAGGGTGAAAAACTCTTAAAGACAACAAACCATAATAGACAATTTCAATGTCAAGTTGGCCAAAGAAGTAAATAATTAAAAAGTAACTTAATTAATTCACTCACTCACTCATCTTCTATCCCGCCTATCGCAGGAGGCTTAGGGCACGAGGCAGAGTACACCCTGGAAAGGGTGCCAATCCATCGCAGGGCACACACACACATACACTCACTCTCACTCTACGGGCAATTTGGGAACGCCAATCAACCTAACCTACATGTAAGGAAACCCAGCAAGCACGGGGAGACCATGCAACTTCCATGGACACAGAGACGGGAATCGTGACTGGCCGGGAATCAAACCATGGCCCTGGAGGTGCAAGGTGATAGTGCTAACCACTACACCACCGTGCCGCCACTTAATTAATTAATTATTAAATTCTAAAATGTTGATTTAAAAAAATTAACATCCCTTGCTGTGAGAAAGTTGTATTTTTCCAGATTTTGTTTTGTTCCACACTCATATTAAAATTAATTATATATATTTTTTTACTTTCCTTCTTTTAATTCTACACAAAACTGCACAATGACAGGTGTTTGAAATGTTTTGTTAATCTATATAATAATAATAATAATAATAATAATAATAATAATAAATGAATGAATGAAAGAATAAATGAATATTACATTTACATAAGTATTCAGACCTATAATTCATCACACCAATGACCTCAAATTATCTTTTAAATGACTCAACAAGCGTAGCACACCTTTCTTTTGAAAGCATCTTCCATTCTTATCGGCAGAATCATTTAAGCTCAACCAGGTTGGAAGGGCACAGTCAATTTCAGGTCTCTCCACAGACGCTATACTGGTTTCAGGTCTGGACTCGTACACAAAGTTGTTCTGAAGCCACTCCTGTTTTTTCTTATTGTATGCTTTGGCATCTTAATGCATCTTGATAAACAGTAAACTGCCACCCCCATCTGAGATCCTAAGCACTCTGAAAGGTTTCACTGAGAATAACTCTTTATTTTTCTGCATAATTCTTTTCCCTTTACAGTATACTGACTAGTCTACCAGACCCAGAAAAACATCCCCACAGCATGATACTATACTATGTTTGACTGTAGGGAAGATTTTAACAAGGTGATGCTCAGGCCTGATTTCCTGATTCCAAATAGTTCAATCCTTGTGTCATCAGATCAGATGATTTTGTTTCACATAGTCTGAGATTCCTTCTGGGGCATTTTGGCAAACTCCCAGCAGGCTGTCATGTCTCTTTAGTGAAAAATGACTTCTGTCTGGCCACTCTAACATACAGGCCTGATAGGTTGAGTGCTGCAGTGATGGCTGTCCTTCTGTAAAACTCTCCCATCTCCACAAGGAAACTCAGGATCTCATTTTAGTGACGCTTCCGTTCTTGATTACTCGGTTTTGCAGGGTGGCAAGATCTGGTTGTTCAAAATCTCTTCTATTTGAGAATGATGGCGACTACTGTGCCTTTGTTCACTTTCAATGTTGCAAAAAAATTATGTATCTTTCCCCAGGTCTATGTCTTGGTGCAATCCTGTCTCACATGTCTACATTCTGGCTTTGTTTAAACTCTGTCAACTTATATAGACAGGTCTGTGTCTTTCCTAATTATGTCCAATGAATTAAATTAGGCATAGGTGGACTCCAATCAAGTTTGGAAGAATCTTAAGGTCCACTGATAACAGTAGAATGCACAAGACCTCAATTGGGTCCAAATACTTATGCAAATGGAATATTTTAGTCCTTATTTAGTTTAAAAATTAACAAAACACTTCAAACACTTGTATTAACTTTGTCATTTTGAAGTATTGTTTGTAGCATAATGAGAGAAAAACAATTTGATGATGAGTGTGAAACATAACAAATTGTGTTACCCACAAACTTGAAGGGTATGAAGACTTTCCTTTGGCACAGTAACATAAATTGTCATATACAAAACATCATGTACAAAACATACAAGTAGACTGCAATTTATTGAAAATCTCATAGTACTGAGTCAAGGGAAATATAGTTTGGGGAACTGCTTAACATTCATTCATTCATTCATTCATTCATTCATTCCTTCATTCATATACCACTTATTCTATGTACTGTCATGCTGGACCTACTGTATGACATGAGACAGGGTGCACCTTAGACAAGGTGCCAATCCACCACAGGGCGTGCACATGCACGCACCCACACACACACGTCGGGCAATTTTTGAACGGAATTTAACCTAACCTGCATGTCTTTGGAACATGGGAGGACTGTGGGAGCATGGGAAGAACATGCAAACGCAATGCACAAAGACCTGGCAGGAGTCAAGCGTTCTCCTGTACGAATAAATTAAAAAGTAAATTTTATATATATATATATATATATATATATATATATATATATGTGTGTGTGTGTATGTATATATGTATGTGTATATATATATATATATATATATATATATATATATATAGTAATTGCAGTGATTATTAATTTCCCTAAATTAATTCTTCTAGTAAGAGACATACTGTAGTTTCATGTCAAATTATTATCTTCATAATGTATAGTTACATGCCATCGGCACATTTGCTGTAGCTACATTGTATGCTGCATTTATTGCTCTATTTTGACTCTTGTTGAGACAACATAAGGAGTTACATGTATATCACCTAAACTACAATCCACAACTCAACTTTAATTAAGTAGACAGCTCTCTAAATTCATTTGGTGGATCAGGTTGAAACCTTTATTGAGACCGTATGATATATACGTGACACCTACGTATTTGTCACTGTAGGTAAAAAAAAAACAAAAAACAAACAAAACAGAATTGTAACATAATATGCTAAGACATCCATACTGTATGTTCAGTTGTTCATTAACAATTAAATGTAATACAAGTAATTTAAATGTAGCCACAGATGCTACATCTAGCAGCTATTACCTTTTTGACCTCATTACACTAACATGACAACTTTGTTAAAAGTCTGATTGATTGTGAAAAATAAATAACTAAATTAATTATTATTATATTATTACTATTATTATAATCATCATCATCATCATTCTCATTAAAGGGGAAAGTACATACTATATAATAGTCCTGGATTTGTTTCTTGTCAGCCTATAAACAAGGAAGCATGGCTGTGGTTTGTATTTAAAAGAAATAGAGGAGCTGCTCATTATTAACGAGTGGCTCCTGAACTTTACTGCCTCATGTTTATCTTACGCTTACGCTTGGTGCACAGCAGAAAGGAAAAAAAATAATGAACTGCCTTGTCCACTGACAAGCACTAAGCATTTTGTAATAAATGGTGACTAAGATATCAGGATGTCACAAGAATGTGATGTGAATACATCAACTTTCATACATCTACTTCCCTCCGTTAATTTTTCACACGAACAAACACAGTAACAAAGCTTCACTCCTCCAAGCGCAAGTTGGTTTTGTGACAATGACTCACAGGAGGTGTTAGCACAAGTATCCACCCGGAATACATCAGCTGCTACGGTGGTATGTACAGTATATTTGTGAATAATAGATGGAGTTTAGTTGGGAAACACAAGTGAGCCGATTTTCTCCCGAGACTACCGAGCTGATGTAATTGCGTTAGTACCTAGCTACTACATTAGATAATGTACTTAAACTCAAATCTTAATCTTTTAACAGGAGCATTAATCTAAGGTTGAGATCATATTTTTTATATGCCAGAGGCATAGTTTTACATTATCTTGTCACATAAAATGAGGCAATCTGGAAGCAACAAGCTGTACATACAGCTGCCAGTTATCTATCATTTTCTTTTTTACCACAAGTATGCACTTGTGATAACTGATTGAACATTGCTCATTTTATTGTACATCTGCTGTCTTGTTTGTACAGTCTCCAAGTGGTATATTAGTCATAGTTTAAATAGTAGTGATATGGGAATGGCATCTACTATATTTTTGGTGTATGGTTCTGTCTTTGGTGTGATTCATGTACAGTGTAAGGATCCTGCATTCCTAAAGCCAAGACATATACTATACAATAAAAAGAAAGAGAGAAAGAAAGAAATAATACCTTAACATAGAATAAATGTCCACATATCCATGTTTCAACTGATTTTTCAGATTGATTTTTACCAATATACACTTAGAGATACACCAAATAGGCCATAACATTACAATGCAAAACATTATGCCCATTATTGTGTAGGTTCCCCTTGTCCCACTGGGAAGCTCTGGTTCTTCCATAAGACTTCTGGCAATATGCTGTAGTGTCTGGAAATGCAGTGGATATGTTTTGGGTGCTGTGGGCTTCACGGTGGGGAGTCCATATGACTTGTTCAGTACATCCCATACGTGATCAATTTGATTGGAAGCCAGTCAGTGGCCCACTGCATGTCATGCTGGGATGCCATTGGCTTTTTTATGAGAATGGACCTCACTGGCTGGCCTTTGGTCCCCACGGGTGCCTAACATCCTGTCACCTGTTTACTGGTATATAATTGATAATTTACATTTAGCAGACATCTTTATCCATAGCGACTTACATTTTTATCTCATTATACAGAGTTAAGGGCCTTGCTCAAGGGCCCAACAGTGACTCTACAGTGGTCATGGTATTTGAACCTGGCACCTGCCAAACACCAGTCCAACGCCTTGAGCTACCAGTGTGTGATATCGCAATAAAGTGACTGTTTACCAAGAGACAGAATAGGATTAACCATGCTGCTATGAAGTAATTCCTGTACTAATATTGCATATTCTGTTTTGGTCCATTTTGTTCATCCCTTATTAACAAACAAATCCCTATGCATTTTAAGCATTTATAGTAAAATTTTATATTGTGGAAGACCCATGATACAAGTATTGGTTCACATTCACATTATAGAAGTAATAAACTTACATTTCCTTAACAACCAGTAATTAGAAAGATTTCAGAATGAGTTTATTTTCTCATTTCAATTTATCCAAATTACCAACATGTATCAAGAGAATGGGATAATTTTCGTTAAATAGGTCAAAACTAAACAAGAAAGCATGGTTGGAAACTGTGTTTAAAGAAAATAGAGGACCGGCCTATTAATAAGGAGTGGTCATTATAGATTTTATTGCCCTGCATTTATCTAACTCTTGCTTGGTACACAGCTGCAAAAAGAAAAAAATAAGTCTCAATGAATTCCTGTTCGAAATGTTTTAAGTACAATTCAGGAATTGTCCTGAAATAATAATAATAATAATAAAAAAAAGAATTACATTCTAAAAAAAAGGGAAGACATAACATTAGAACAGCTCCTTTTTACTATTACTGTAATGTTTTTACCAAAACTCCATTGTCCTCCTGGCACTGGAGACGGAACAATGGAGACTCATCACATAAATATTAAGTGTCTATAACAAATATAAAGTGTCTTTTCATAAAAGAAACCTTTAATTATATGATCTTTTTTTTAAATAATCATATCTTTTCAATATTTTAGCCTTATTTTACATGTAATTTCTGCCAAACACATCCATGTACTGTAAATAACCTGTAATTATAAAAATCTGAATGTATCAGAACAAAAACAAACCTCAAATTTGCAACTGCTGTCAAAGATGAAAATCATGCTAATGCTTCAGAATGAAACAACACTTTGGTTTTAAATGGACACATTCATACACACATACACACACATCTGCAATCACAATCTTGGGCTTCGTTAGCTTGACCCAGTGTAGAATGACACATGGTGGCAGTCAGAGACACCTGAGCTTCCTTGCTGTCTCAGTTTCATCTGTTTACTCATTTACATGCAATTGAAGAAATTGGATTGGGAAAATTAATTGTTTTATTCCATTAGGTAAATGATGTTGTTGTTCCCATGCAAGCAGACAACAAGCAAGCAATGAAGGAAGGATGGAAGGAAGTAAGGAAGGAAGGAAGTAATTGGTAAGGATTTACTGTAAACACAATTTGCACCACAATGTGTGTGTGCGCGTATGTGTGTGGTGTCATGTGTGTCTCTCACATTTTGGATCTTTAGTGATGGAAAAAAATATGCATAGTTTTGCAAAGTTTTTTCTGATTTTTTTAACTAATGTTTATATAAATACATGTCTATAGTGAATGTCATAGTATCTCACTACATTCCTATAATGAGAAATAACAACACATTTATCTTGCACAGGCAACTTGGTGATGGACAGAAAATAATTATATATATATATATATATATATATATATATATATATAATTATATATAATATGCAGAGCATTAAAAATTTAAGTTAACAATAAACATAAATAATAGAACATGATTAATGTTTATATTCGAAAGTATTTAGTAATGGTTTTGTATAGTGTTATTTGAATTTATTAAAAAAAATAGTTTTTAACTATTTTGTTTTTACTTAGAAATACAGTACCATATTTTTTTAAATAGCCTCATGGTTTTTTTTATTGATTTATGTTCAGTGTTTAATTTATTCAAATGATCAACTGGCAAAATAAGATTTTTATTTAATTAGCAAAACTAATTAAAATAACAGATGGACCAATCTTATATATGTGTTATGATAATTTTATAATGAGAATAATAACTTTCTGAATTGCTTTTTATTTTAATTTAAGGTTTTCCGGTTTTAATGCTGTGATAATTTCTCATACTGCTCCAACTCTAATTCACATCAATATTCATCAATGTGCACTACTGTGTGTGCCAGTTTGACACAAACAACTGTGATCAAGAAGGTGATTTATCCCATTTCTCCCCATGCTGAGACATGCACTCATGTAGCGTGTCTTTGTTCTGCTCCTGTCATGTCTCTGTCACATCCTGAATGGAGGACGCAATGCTTTTTCAAATTGTCACTGATGCCACTGCCAGGGAAGTAAACCTGTCAACCAAGGCTGTGATGTTTAGCAATACAGAGCACGCGCAGAAATGCCAGCTGAACAGCAGGGTTTTATTATTCTCTCTCTCTCTCTCTCTCACTCACTCACTCACTCACTCACTTTCTCTCTAACGTTTTTCAGATTTGTGAAATTCTTCAGAATTGTGAAATTCATGTGATGAATTTCAAATAAATGCATTAAATAAGCAAACAAATCCCACAACAACAAACAAACTAACTAACAAACAAACAGATGGGCCGAGTTTTAAATTATTTGTTGGAGCTGCAAATGAATAAGCTCTACCGTTGTCCAATAGATCACAGGCAAATGATCTATCAGCACTCAGTCTTGCTTAACCCATCTCTCTTTCCCAAACACAAAAGTCCACAATTATACCAAGCTGAGTAGGAACTAGAGGCAAGGGATGAGGTTGCAAACAGGACATCACCATTCACATGAACAAATGAATCAACTGAAATTTGATACAGTGTGTAGCGTGGGGTATCGGAGACCTGTGTTGGCACTGGCAAAGCTGTGGGTGTACATGTGTATGTGTGATGTGTGCATGTGCATGAGGGAGCCAACAAGTATCATTTTATATATATATTTAGCCATATTTAATTATTGAAACTGGATGTTAACATATGTGTGAGGGAGCCAACAAGGATTATTATATCTATCTAATTAGTTTCTAGTTTCAATAATTAAACATGGCTAAACATTTTTTTGTTGAAATTCGATATTAACATGTGCAAGGGAGCCAACATGTTCATTCATTCATTCATCTTCTATACCGCTTTATCCTGTATTTAGGGTCGCAGGGACCTGGAGCCTATCCCAGGAGACTCAGGGCACGAGGCAGGGTACACCCTGGACAGCGCGCACCAACATGTTTTTATATATATATATATGATCCTTGTTGGCTCCCTCATGCCTCTCCTCACATGATAAATTACAGATCAGTGTGAACTTCCTTATGCTGAAACCTAGGTTTGTTTAAATAGATAGCCTTCTATTGTTCACCATAATCCTACCATGGCATGATCTAAAATAAATAAATAAATAAATAATAAAAATAAAATAAAATAAAATAGTACAACAATAGCACAGTTGTCAAGGAGACACAGGCTGGCACTAATTACTTATTCAGAAATATGCATGCTTACTCAAAAAGAATTAGACAAAGAAACAAAGCACAAAGAAATGATCTTTCAAGGTTCAGCAGCTTACTGCAGTAGGCCCACAGAGAACATTAGAGAATGCAAAATTATACTTCAGTGAATAAAGCTGCCTCAGATGAAGATATTGATAATGCAGAAGAACACAAAATTGAACAAACAAGCATGACTGAAAATTTAACAAAAGTGATAATACAACAAGCACCAAAAAGATCAAATCAGCAATAAATAAACTAAAAAAGCACATGTATATAAAAACAAACACAAAAAAATAGAGGAGGATAAAATTTAACACTTAAAATTCTGTGCCAGCAACAGAGCAATGGCCAATAACTGTACAATAACCTGTGTCAGGTATAATGGTACTATGGTATCATTAACATATATTTTTGGGTCATAGAAACAACCAAAAACATCCATTAACACATGATCATGTATCTCTGCTATTTCTTTTACCCATTTTTATTATTTGTTTTGCTCAGTTATGTTTGTATAATCGGATAAAATCAAATAAAATTCAGTTCATCATATTACCTAGGTTGTGCTGAAAAAAAGGGTCTCTTTCACGATATTGCAAAACCCTGGCCCCATATACTATAAGTTTGAAGGGCTATTGTTTATAACAGATTGCATAAGAAAATCACTTGTAGCCTTTGCATCAGTTAAACATAACTTTGATCGATTCAGTTAATTCAGTTAAAAAATCCAAGTCATCATGATCCAAGTCAGTCTTAAAATACACATTGAGCATGATTTGTCATAAGCAGGAAAATCTGCATTCATGATCACACAAAAAAAAGAATTTTTTTATATATATCTAAACCAAATGCATATGTAAGTAATTTTACTTATCATTTACATGAGAGTTGCAATAACTAGTAGACTTTTATTTACTAGTAGTAGTTTTAATTCATAAATTAACTTGAAACAGAGGCTTCTACAGAGCTTAAAATTAAATGCTGTCATAGTGTGTTGATGTGAAAAAAAATTTGAGCTGTGACAAAAACAGAAAATAAAATACTAAATAAATTACCTGTTTCATTCTACTATTCAAACCTTCTAGCTATTCAAACCTTAAATCAGTAATGATAGTTAATTTAAGACACTGTAAAATTAACTATGTGGAGGCAAATCTTCGCTCATGGTTACACTCTCAAATGCACTTTTTGTTTTAATTATTATTATTATTTTTTAAATCAATGCACCCACATCACTCTCACTGAATGCAGAATGACAAGGAACAGCAGTATGTATAAGAAGAATATCTATCCATGCTTGGTACAGATAAAAACAACAACATAATGGCAATACATTAAACAGTAAGTAAGCAGAAAGATCATGTCATTAACCTGGGCCAGGGGCATATGCTTTGAAAACATAAGGGGAAAAAAAAACTTTAAGGACACCTCATTGTATGTCTTTGATCACATCATGACAACATGAGGTTATGCAAATTAGAAAGATACACCAAGAAAGGTGTGCTGCTGCACATTTTCAAACATGAATCATGAAAAAAATATATTTTTTTCAACAACAATGCATAAACAATTCATTGAGCATATGACAAATGAGGCTGTATCATAGGCAGTAATAACTGTGCAAAAGTGTTAAACATGCTAAAAAAAAAAAAAATCAGCAATTTTAAATAAAAGTTTAGTATGACATTATGGTGTGTGTGTGTGTGTGTGTGTGTGTGTGTGTGTATTTTCTTTTACTGAAGTGTACAATGAACAAAAACTGAACATCGTAACGTATACCAACACAGAACATTTTGTTGATGTCTCATATATAAAATTGAATTTATTTTATTGATCAAGGTACATTCTATTTCAAACAATCATTAACTTAACAATATCTTAAATAAGGACTGAATAATATATATATTTCTTTCTTTTCTGAACGTAAAACTGGTCTTTCCATAATATTAACTCGAGCGGACAAAGTAAAATTGTCAAGCTAATATGATTGAGCATAATAATATTGCACACGGAGTGTGATATGATTTTGACCAAATCAGTGGATCTTAGCAAAAAGAAAACACATAGAAAAGATAATGTGAAAATACACTTCTCATTTGAAAAAAAGGAGAAATCAATAAAGGAAACAATTATGATCTACACGCCTTCTTACTAATTCCTTTTGGAATCCCATAACACATTTATAAAATTCAGAATCATATCACGTTAATGCACACTTGTTTTGGTTGCATATTCCTAAAAAAATTCTTTGACAAAATATTCATGGGCTATAAGATTGTTGGACTTAATACACTATGAGGCATTACCTCTTGCAATGCAATAGTGAAAAAGTACATCACTATCACTGACGCTAGTGCCTATGCTCAGGTTAGCAGTAAAATACATAATGGGACACATATCAGAACAAACATGTTCGAGTTAGTTGTTCAGAGCATAGCTCAAATCACTTGTAGCATTCAAAAAAGTCCCTTATAATCTTAAATAGTACCAATAACCTTTAAATAGTCCTGCATAGAAAAATAAATTAAATATGAAGTTAAGTAATCTACCAATTGACAGGTGACAGTGGTCTTCAGTGATTTTGTATGCTTTGATTATCTTTTTTTGTTTTCTTGAATCCTTTTATGTATTAATGGGATTGTTCTTTGTCATTTAAAAACTGCCTCACAAATACAAATAATGTTGACGTACAAAATAAATCAGATACGCTTACATGGCAAGCAGCTATGGAGATATTTTCTTGGGTTTATGAATGTCCTGTCATGTGCCGTACCCAAAAACTTCAAGAGGAATCACATTTCGTTAGAACAAATTTAAATGGCTCCTTACAGAAACAACAGACTGAATAATCCAGATTGATACAGATGTTAGAACTGTCAGTGCTTTCAGTTACAACTGAATCCACCAGCTTCAAGGCCCCAAAAAGTGTCAAATTAAAATCCGAAAGACAGTACTCTGGGGGATTCCAAAACGTGCATGCTTGCGCCCAGCTTGCCAATCTTCAACTCCATTTCATTTTGTCATCCAAAGCACCCTAAAAATACTTTCAACCAAAAACAACGAACAAGAGTCAATATGCATTACACTCATTATACTCTTTTATGACCCAACAATTTGTTTCAAATAAAAATTAAAACAAGCATCTGGTAATTAAAACAAAGGCAAAAATCTCATGGAATCCATTTAAGTAGCAGCAAACTACACTTGTTGATAAGATACTTTATAACCTCTCCTAAAGACTAATGTGATTTAGGTTTTTTTTTTTAAACTGGCATCATCACTTTGAAAAAAATAAGAATATCTGTTACACAAACACCAATTCTAAGTTATATAAGTTAGATTTTACTGTAATGAAATCTGTGTCCAGTACTCCATTGGTCATATATATATATATATATATATATATATATATATATATATATATGTGTGTGTGTGTGTGTGTGTGTGTGTGTGTGTGTGTGTGTGTGCATGTGTATGTATGTATATGTGTAATTTTTTTTCCATAAGGCACTTTTTTGTAAGTAAGGGGCACATGACGATGAGAGGCCTAAAATTTACTGAGAGCTGTCTGTTCCTCTAGTACTTGAAGATAGTCAGGTGTCCCTTGGAGTTTTGATTTTAGTTCATAATATTCACTTTTGCGCTGCTCAACAATTATTTTACTGTGGTTACCCCCTATCAAAGACTTTTTTGTTTTTTTGTCATGTGGTTTCTCGGGGTAACGGATTTCAAAACCACTCACCCCTATACTGTTGAAATCCTTTTTGTTGTCCAAGTAGTTGTGAAGGAACAGGCTGGACTCTCTTCCAGGTAGGAACTCATCCAGCTCATCAATGGTACTTAAACGTTTCCTGGGGTCCAGTGTTAGAGAGTCCTTGTCGTTATCTATGCTGTTGCGTAAAAACATTTTCGATCTCTGAGAGTCGGCAAACTTGAAGCCGGCATCTGAGTCTCTCATTCCACAAGTGTGGGCTTTGCTCATGTGCTCAATGGTCTGTGGGATAAAGGTCTCTCCGCCCAGGTCATCGTTCTTGTTGCATTTGTGGTTGTGCCTCCTTAGCTGAAGCTGCATAGAGCCACACTCCTGGTTGCCAAGCCCCTCCTGCCTCCCAGCAGGCTTTTTGTTTCGTCTGAGCACGAAGACCAGCAGACAGAAAGCAACGAATACTGTGAGGATCAAGACCACCAGGATACTCAAAATCATGATTGACAGAGGCACTGGTCCACCAGGAGGTGCCTTGCCAACTCCAGCAGGTGACATAGATGTAGCCAGGGGGGTTGCACTAGTCAGGATGAAAGGAGGCCTGGCTATGAGCTTAGGGCACAGGATCTCATTTTTAAGCTCCCGCAGCTCAATGTTTGCAAACTGTGCTGGGGATGCACATCTGACCTCCTTTGCAGCCACCCCCTCATTCAGCTTCTCTAACCACAATTTCAAAGCGACTAAATCGCATGAGCATTCCCAGGGATTGCCTTCCAGATCTATCTGAGTGAGGGATTTGAGCTGGTCCAGCACGCCACTCACAGGCAAAGTCATGAAATGATTGTTCTTTAGATTCAATCGAGCAAGAGGCACACCAGCAAAAATATAAGCAGGGAGGCTTCGGAGCACATTGTTATTTAGAAACAAAAGCTGCAAATTTGGCATGGAGTCAAATGTTCCCGCTAACACCTCCTTTATGGCATTGTATTCCAAATACAAATACTGGAGATTACTGAGGCCAATGAACATTTCCGGGTGAAGCTGCTCAAGCTGATTTCCATTAAGGTATAGCCTACGGAGATTGGTCAGATTTCCAAACACACCTTTTTGAACAGTGAATATTTGATTACTGCCCAGGTGTAAAAGATCTAATCCTTCAAACCCTTGGAAGTCAGTGGGGCTTATATTTCTAATGTAATTACCACTGAGTTGCAATTTCTTGGAATTTGGGGGTCTAGGTGTAAGATCAGCTAGGTTCTGGATATTTCTTTCCTGACAACTAACACTAATGCCAAAATCAGACGGATGAGCTTTGCAAATGCAGGGTTGAGGGCAGGAGAGGGGAGGGACTCGGGTTTGATAGGACACAATTTGGCCATTTTTACCCACTGGAATACCAGCAACAATACCATTCCCATAAATTTTGGAGGGATTTGTAGTTTTTGGTGCTTTGGTAACAGACGGTGCTATCGTAGATGGTGCAATGTTAGATATGGTGTGTCCAACATCTGGCTGGGAAGGGGGCATTCTCACATCAAAATCACTGCCAACTCCCAGAGGGCATAGTTCTTGTTTATTAGTTTCTTTCAAAAGTCGGCCATATAGGTCACTTGGAGTCTCACATATAGCCTCTCCAATGAAAATGTTATAGGGCATATTCTCCAGCCAAGCTTTCAGAGGTAACAAATCACAGGTGCAATTCCATGGGTTGTCATCCAGTTGCAGTTCCACTATCCTTCCAATATGCTCCAAAACTCCAAGATATGGGAGCTTCTGTATCCTGTTTCCTCGTATATCCAGGTGTGTAAGGGAGGCAAAGCGGAATATGTTCTCAGGCAGACTCTGTATGAGATTGTCATTTAAAATTACAACCTTTAGCTTATGTAATTTGTTGAAGGCTCCTTTCTCAATATACTTGATTAAATTGTAGTCGGCCTGGAGGTATTCCAAGTTTTCGATCCCTCGGAAAGTGTCAGCCCGGAGCTCTTTTAATTCATTGTTATTTAAGTGCAACTGTTTTAACGCACTGAGTCCCATAAAGGCCCCTCCCTCGATGTTCTGCAGCTTGTTGTTGCCCAGCTGAAGGGAGACTGCGTGCGTGAAATTCAGAAAAGTGTTGGGGTAAAGAATGTACAAAAGGTTTTTCTGGAAATTCAGATGGTAGAGGCTGGATTGTGGAGGGAGCAGCTGTGTTGGCCTGTACACAGTTATTTTCTCACAGTTCACATAGAGGACGTTCTCAATGGACATGCAAGAGCAGGCACTGCAGGTCTCGGCTGAGAGTTCGGTATCCGAGTCAGAAAATGCACTCGATACGGAAAAGGCCAACAGAACAAGCAGCAGCATTTTTGCCTTTTAAAAATCCCACAGAAAACCATTTAGCAACCTTAGGGAAGGGGGAGAACAAACAGAAATTCAGAAAATCTAAATAAGTTTGGTCTGCACATTGTTTTACACAGCAATATGGAAAGATTTTATACAAGTATTGTTTTAGAGGTTGACTCCCCTTCTGCGCATACAAGAAAATAAATGTAATCTGTCTATCTATTAACATCTATCTATCTATCTATCTATCTATCTATCTATCTATCTATCTATCGATGGATAGATGGATGTGTTAATATGATTATAAAAGGAAAACCAAATTACAGCTAAAAAAAAAAAGCAACTAATACATATCAACAGATAAATAAAAGAAATTAATTTAAGCAAAAATAAACGGACAAAAAAAAACCTTTCCACACGGTCCATTATCATACATTGTGTGCCAGAACAGCTAAGCACATTTTATACGCTAGTACTATGCTTGCCAATTCTCGATTGAGTCTCAGGCACTGGACGCAAGTGATGGAATAATCTGTTCTGAAAAACCGAAAACTCACCTGCAGCGTCCGAAAGATCGTCTTCTCTTCAGAAGACACCGCACTTTAGACGGGACCTCGGGAATTTGTCCATTCAGGCTCCAATTTCAGCCTTCGCGTCTCTTCCAGTCAGCCTCCACTTGTCCTGGACGCACATTCTGCCATTAATCCCCGAGATAGCCGAGCACGGGAGGGACATAGCAAACGCTCAGGAAGACAAAATCATTTGAAAAACCAACGGAGAACTGGAGAAAGGCGCATCTTTGCATTGAATCGGCTGTGAAAATCGTGCTGGCATTCTTCGGTTCATACGTAAGGAGAGGCCAAAAGGAGACGGACCGTCGATCAGATCTCCTTTTCAGTTGCCGGTCCCGACAGTTCCCGAGACTTAAAAGAAAACGCGGTTTTTCTTGATTCCCCTAAGCCGAGGTTAACGCTCAACTTGCGCTCCACAAAACGATGCGTTCCGATGTGATTGCGAAAAGCGGGGCGAGAGGCAGCGCGCTCCCATATTCGGCGAAAGCAGATGCGGAGGATGAATAATTCAGTTTTAGTCCCGGCGTAGTTCAGCAAAGAGGGAAAAAAATGAGGGGGGGGGGCGGAAAGCTCCAAGCTTTGAAAGACAACGAAACTCGATTTATTCTTCTTCGCGCAGACTTTGGTGAAATAAGGACGCCAGCGCGCGTCAGAGAGCGAGTATTCCTCACCGCGGTGCTTTGCGCACGGTGAAGGAGAGGAAGGAGGGAGGAGAGGAGAGCGGGAATGCAGAGATGGAGAGATGTGGAGGAGGAGGAGGAGGTAAGGGGGGGGGGGGTTATAGGGCGATAGCGAAGAATATAGAACTCAAGATTAACTAAACAGTATCCAAAGCGAAGTATAATCTCTTAAATAATTAAAAGCTGTACAGGAAAAAAAATCGATGGGTAATTCCTAGATGCGCAGTTTGATTTTAATAATTTTTAAAATTAGTATTTAAATATTATATTGTGCATATATATATATATATTTAAAAACACATATTATGTAGTTTTGAATCTCTGTTGTCTTTTCAAATCTACGCATTGTGAGTGAGCTGCAAATCCAAAGAGATGTATCCACATGAAACCCTGTGATTGATGTGAGTGAAGCTGACAAACTGCATGTGGTCAGTAGGCTATGCCTCTCTAAAAGATTCATGAAAGACGTTTATGACAGAAATATTCTACATTTGGAATCAAGGGGGGAAACCGGGATAAGTTCATCAAACAAGCAAACAAACAAACAAACTATGCAGAAGATGAGTTCAGTGTGACATTCTGTTTTAAGTTTGAATATAGACGTGAATAAAAGCTAAAATGGTGCCCTCATCTGGCGCAAAAGTAAACTTTACCACATAAGAGTCAGTCATGATGTTGGTTGTAGGTTATTAGTTCTTATAAATAAATTAGCAGACACAGATAGTTGTTGTTGTTGTTATTATTATTATTATTAATTTCTAGAAGGTGTCATGATGCATGCGATATACTCACAACAGATATCCTCTCTCAACCATTGAACAAACACCGAAACACACACACAAGCACACATACAACAGACGCAAACCCAGTTAATAAAACCCAGTTGAAAAGCAGAGAACAACTGTCTTCCAAGTGATTGCAGTGCTCACTTTTTTTGTTTAAGACTCATGAAGGTAGCTTTCTCCTCCAATTGCTCCTGTAACAGAAGTTGCTGAGGCGTGCAGGGTACAGTAGCAAAAGCAGCAATTCTTTCCTTGACTCAAGGAAGTAAAATATCAAAATAGAATCTTGTTCCTTCCACACTAGCTGTGTAGCAGTTCACGTTTCAAAATTACAATAATGTACACTCTTTGTGATGAAAAGTACATGATGAACTTTAGCTTTGACATCCAGTATTTAGCATGAAGCGACAGCTTTGGTTTGGGGAACACAGGGAAGTTGTGCTTGTCGTTTTCCCTCTCTCGGGTTTCTGCCTTTGATATGCTAAGCAGCTGCCTATTTTTAACGAGCACAAAAAAAGAATTGTACACAAACACAGATAAGATGGTAAGAAGGGATGAATTTATTTATTTTTTGTTGTTGTTGATACTTGTTTAGATCTTGCTTGTTTGTGATTTTTTTAGTGACACATTTTTACACCCACCAGTCATCCTGATTTCCCAGGAGAGTTAAAGATATATAGGCCTTAACTGGGGTTCTCCGAGGTAGACCTGTCGCACAGCTCTTAAAGGTCTTTGAATTGTAATTATCATATCTTGCTGTATAAAGCTTGCGATTAGGTCATGCATTAATTTTAGGAACCAACTTATCCTGGTAAGGCGAATAGTGGATTCTGAGAATATTGGCATGAGGTGGGGATACACCTTGGATGGAAATGCAAATAAATTGCAACACACCATGTACTCATATATAGACTTGGGACATAAGTTCACCACTAATGAGAATGGTGATATGAGTTTGGGAGGAGGGAGGAATATGGAGAGAAAATCCTCAGAAATCCATACAGACACAAACCCAAGCTCAGGATCGAAGCCTGGAGCTAAGACGCAGCAACATTACCTGCTTCACAACCGTTTCATGCATGCTAAGTCAAATTTATAAGGCTCTCTATATGCTTCTAGGCATATTATGTTTTGTACTGTATATACAGTATGATTTATAGCAAAAATAAGCATTCCTGTTTATTTGTTGCTTGCTGTTTGTACTTCTGATATAGACAATCTTTCTGTTTCTGGAATTTCAGAAAGATTAAGCTAATTAGTGCCATTTTGTAGCAAGTGTTCTTAAGTATTTTAAGGCTCTTCTATGCACACTCAAATATTCCTTAGGGATATTTCACTAAAGTGTTGGGAATTTAGTTGGATATAAGTAAACTTTCCCTTTTATTTTGCTCAAGTGCTTTTTTGTGCCAGTCCATCGTAGGGCACACATCAACACACTCACTCACTCATTAATACACTACGGCCAATTTGAAAACTACAGTTAGCCTAAACTGCATGTCTTTGGACTGTGGAAGGAAAATGGAGTACACAAAAAACGAACATCATTTGTTGCATGTCACTCAATTTATTTGTGTAAAATTTACCAATTAAATTTAATCTTATATTATTAGGAAAATAGCCCTGCACATAAATACTTGCTTTTAAGGAATTAGTGAATTTTATTTAAATAGACATTATTGCAAAAACTTCACCACCACCAATTAAAAAGTAAATTTATTGTGCACATGCCCAATTGAATCTGAACACACAATCATGTTGCATGACAACAGAGTAAAAACTAATGCAAGCTGAAACACCTTGTTTATAAGCAAGGTCATTGGAGTATGACCAGACTGATCTGAGGTGACAGGATGTCTATAGTAACTTGAATAAGCACTCTTTATTATCTGTGTGGTCAGAAAAGTATCTCAGGTGGACATGCTACAATACAATAGCATAAAACCACATCAGGTTCTACTCCTATCAGCCAAGGACAATAATATGAGTATAGCAGGGGCACCATAAAACTGGTGATCTTTCTAATTCTCCAGTGTCCAATTGTCTACAGTGGAGATATATATACGTTTATACAACAAATAATAATGGGCAACAGGGAGAGTTGGATATTATGTACAGTAAAAGATGTATAGTAAAGCAAGGATAATTCATTTGCAGTTCTGCACATTTTTGTCATTAGGGAGACATTCAGCAGGCGATCTAAATTGGCAGGCAAAAAATTCTCAGACAGGAGATAGCTAACAGACAGGAGAACAGGGCCTTGAAGACAAAACAAAAAGATGTACAGTACCAAAACCATAAAATCAATAACTGGAAAGATTGCCCAGAGTTTCACAGTATGCAGTAGACAAAAACATCTGACTGTATTTAAGTGGTATGGCCTGTATCTACAAACCCTTAATGATTGTAAACAGTCAGCAGGAGGATGACTGAGAATGGAACTCTTAAAGTGGTATTAAATTTATATGTGACAGTAATTAAGATGCCAAACTAAACAAAACAAAACAAAAAAATTTTTTTGGAGGTTGAAGCACTGGTTGAAGCACCAAGGGTTATTTCAAAGGGTGAACTAGAAGGGTAATGAGTAATGCGACACAACAAGATACTGTACGCCGATGAATCTCCCTCTCTTTCTCTCTCAGAATACAAAGAAGAAGAAGAAGCAGTGAGCAAGCTAAAAAAGCCTCAATTTGTTTGTTTTACCAAAAAATATTTTACACTAGGTCTCCTTCTGTGGACTGTACTAAAAGGCAGAAACTCAGATATGCAAAATGCTTGAATATGCTTTTATCCTGGGTATGTTGTGTTAGGCCTATGTTCAGAGTTGAGGAATGCAAGAACTAATTCAGACATTTGATGCCAATATAGAATTAACTTTTTATGCTATACATTAGTATAGTATGATTGGTTACAAAAAGATTTTGTATGATTTGTTTGTTTGTACTTTTTTAGTTTAAATAAAACATTATTATTTAACAAGGATTATTATTATTAATAGTAATAATACTACTACTAATAATAGTTTTTTAGAAAATTTAAGGGAGTTGTTTTGAGGAGACTTTGTACAATAATCTGAAATATTAAGTCAGTAGACATTTTCATTAAAATGAAAAATTATATAAATTTTTTAATTCAGCATAGCTACTGTAGCTGCTTAAACAAACATGTGAAATGAATCACACATGCTTTATATAATTAAATGAATTGCAATTCGTTGATGAATCCTTTTATTTTAGTCATTACTGCCACTTAAATTAAAACTTTACTGTTAACACAAACAACCATATACTGTATAGTATAACATGAAGATAACAGTTTTGAATAGCAATGTGTTGATATAAGCACATAATTTGCCTAACATATAATCTAATAATAGAAATGATAGTTAAAAGACGAATGTCAGTAGCATCATGAATGATATTTGGAACTTCAGATATGTGCAGATGTGCAATAAAATGCTGGGCAACAATCTAAGGTGTTGCAGTGAAATAACATACTGTAGATAATCAAAGTTCATAAATACAGGTTAAAGCAGATATATATATATATATATATATATATATATATATATATATATATATATATATATATATATATATACAGTAGATATATAGGGGTGTGGGTGTTGTGCAAACAAAGCACAGGTCTAGTGCTAGGTGTTGTTCTGGTTCAGGGCTGAGTAGTCTTTGAAGGAGCTGGAAAGAAGCCTGTCCTCATTCTTTTATTGGCCTTCAGGGAGCAGAAACACTTCTCTGCAACAGAGAGAAGAGTCATTTGTTTGGATGGCTGAGGTTTCATGTCCGTGGCACTGGTTCAGCACCACTAGTTGTAGCTAGACTTCAGGTCAGAGAGCTCAGTTTGAATGGTGTGCTCAGCTGGTGGCACCACCGTCTGGAGAGTCCACCTATTGTTTTGGTACTGTTCCCAAACCAGGCTTTGATGCTTCCTGTCAGTGGCCTCTCAACTACACATATATATAGAGGTTCCTTAGCAGCTTAGATAGCAGTTTAAAGTTCTTTAAGCATCAAAGGTATTATAAAAGCTGACAGGCCATGTTTACCCCAGTGTTAAGGTGATGCAAGGACCATGCAAGGTTCTGCATGATGTGAACACCAAGGTACTGGAAGCTGTCTAATTTCTCCACTGTGAAACCACTGATCTTAAGGAGATAGCTCATCTCCTGCTTTGTTGCACTATAAATTCATTTACATCGCTGATTAGGAGCATATTCCTTTTCTGGCGCCAGTTCTCCAGGCTTCATTCCGGTAGACCTTCTCATCAGTATTGTAGGTCAAGCTCATTACAATCACATGTAATCAGCATGCCTGCCAATGGTGGTAGAGTTGGAAGAGGCCGCTAGGTGTAAAATGAGTACAGCAGTGGTGCTCAGGGTATAACCCTGGGAGACTCATGAGCTGAGGGTGAGACATGTCTGCCTACATGTACTGCTTGTGTTCTGCCTCTCAGAATGTTGGACACAGGGATAGACTAAATCCCAGATCCTCTATCACTTGATGGTGATTTTGGAAGTAATTATAGTGTTAAATGCTGCGCTGTAGTCAAAGTAAAAGGATTTTAACATAATTTTTACTTCCTGGTGTCCAGATGGCTCAGGGCTATGTGTAGGAGGTGTGTGATGCCATCACTGGTTGAGACATTAGTACAGTTTGCAAACTGTTACAATTCCAGGGTGTCATGAAATGAAGACGTGATGAGGTCCCTTAACAGCACTTGCCTTTTATAGCACTTCCCTCAAACTGAGGTCAGAGTGACTGGGCAATAGTCAATTAGGCAAGGGAGATGGGGTTTGGGGCAGGAACAATCCCAATAAACATTTATGTCTAAAAGTTATCTAAAAGTCATCAACTTTGGATGTTCCATGACCAGCCAAATGAGGTAAGAAAATCCATAGAAAGATAGCCTTTCCCAAAGACAGCTAGATTATTTTCAGAATTATTAACACATTTTATGAAGGAATAATGATACATCCACAAAAACATTTACCATTTAATAATTTGTTAGAGAACAAAGCGTTTATTAAATGTTAGAGAACTAATCAGGGCCCGGTTTATCGAAAGCTTCTTATCGCTAAGTAGTTCTTAAGTTGTACCTTAACCTCTCTCATAACATTATGGCGCATTTCCCGAAACGTTCTTACGCTAAGTATCTCTTAGATAAGTCACACGTTCGTAAGGTTGGTCTGGACCAACCGTAACTCATTCTTAGCGTAGTTTCAGCTCAAGACGCTAGTCGCCGCTACTGAGCAGCAATCTTTATAAACCAGCGGTGTATGGAAGCACATTATGGCACGTTATCAAAGTCGTATTAATGATGGAATATACTGTAGGCCTGTTTAAGAATTTTATTTTATTTGATATCAGAATGACTTTTAATTAGCCTATTTCATAATGTGACTAATGCATTAAAATTGGCAATAACTTTTAATATTAAACAGCTGGCAAACAATTTGGCAGCGATACAGCATGGTGTTGTGTTAAACTGAAGACGGCGCGGTCCGTGGAGCCGTGTGGGTCATGTACATTTTTCCTTTAGACAAAACTTCAGCACTTTTCATATTTTCCCCGTGGTTATTTAAAAAAAAAGAAAAAGGTTTTGCCTTCAAAAGGCAACAGATTATGGAGCTTCTGACCTGCTTAGACCTGCGATTGCCAGGCCAACGCGTCGTACTTACAGTACGCTCTATGTCCCGATGTCCAGCTGCTTTTTGTTTAAAATATGTTTCATTGATCATTAGCCATTATCGATAACTTTATGGACATTTCTTTAGACACGTTTTATTTTTATGAAATTTGATTTAGTTAAATGAGAAAATAACCTTGGGAGTTTCAAACCCCGCATCCATTAATTTTTCTGGATGATTGTAATGCTTAATACCCCTATTCACTTATGCGGTTTGACTTGCTATGAGATGCGGTTTTATACCCCTATCTCACCTGCGCGGGCTCGCGCTGTGGCCGTAAGTAGGGTTCATCGTGATTCACCCCGAATTTTTGCGCTGTGATTCCGTTTCTTTCCGCGTGAAAAATTAAACGTTTAATTTTTTTGCTGGTTCTCGCGGAAGCTTGCAGACCTTGAAGAACTTTGCAGAATGTTAAAGGAACGTCGCGGGCAAACGCGGCAGCTCACGGAGATGAGTCAGGCCACACATGTTAAACATTTTTATTTTTTTTGCGTGGTAAAATGGAAACGTAACCATGGCACCAAAACCTGCGCTGAATCGTCATGAACCGAGATTACGGCCCCTGCGCGAAACCGCGTAGGTGAGATAGGGGTATTGAACCTCCACTCTGTCATCTCATCGTATTCATTCCATAAGTGCCCTATACAACCCCAACAACTGAAATGCTTCACATTGTTTCTGAAGCTGGTGAAGAGTGTTATCAGCTGTTTGTCAATCAACTATGATTGTATACCCGGTTCGTTTCACCGCAACAGGTTACATGAAAATATTAGCGACAGTTTGGTGATTTAATTTATATATTTATTATATATTTATATATTTTTATTAACCCATGTCGAAATAAACGCTATTAAAATAATTTAGTGCAATGTTTAATTTGCATAGAAAGTGCCGTCTTTCTTAATGCTGTCATGCTAAAGGAGTCAAAAATCGATTCCTGAGATGTCCGCTAATTCAGGACCTTCACTGTAGACAGCGCCTTGTAACGTCGGACATAAGAGGCAGCGACTTAAGAAGACTCCTAAGAGACAGTTCGAGAAATATACTTAGAAAAGTTATCATTTAACGTAAGATATATCTTAAGAGTCTTCTTAGCACGCGAATAGTGTGCGTTATCGAGAAACCGGGCCCAGTTCATTTGCATCATATGGAGAAAATGACCTACTCTAACATAAAGAAACAGACTTTTGCTGGGAAAAACAATGGCCATGCTGCAATTGCCATGCTCTCTTTTCTCATTCACTTTCAAGTAGCTTAAAAAAAAAATTTCTGATAGACTTTCAGATTCACTTTCAGAATTTTGCATACGTTGAATCTTTCAAGCAAAGACTGGCCAAACAGTATTATATGGAGGGGAGTCATGGCTTCAAAAAAAATCTGAAAGAAAGTATAGAGTTTTATTATGCTTGAATAATGACAATTTCAACAACTGTATGTTATATACATTGGAACCTTGGATTGAGAGTAACTTGGTCTGGGAGTGCTTTGCAAGACGAGCAAAATGTTTGAATACATTTAAACTTAATAAGCGAGCGATGACTTGATATACAAGTAGTATGCATGTGCTTTGTCTGCTGAGCATCATGTCATCACAGCTGAGCCACTGGTTCTTCTCTTTCGCGTGCTACAGGATTATGGGTAATCGCGTCCCATGGCCTTTAGGGAGCAGAAATAGTCTGTGCATGTGCGTCACTCATATAGTCAACATTCGAGCGCACTTGTACTGTATATTATACTACGTGTGTGTGTGTGTGTGTGCGCACGCGTAAAACAAAAGCAAGTGTCAAGAAACAAAAGATGTTACTTGTTAAAGATCCAGAGTCTCTCTCTGTCAGAAAGCAGTGATAGTGTGTGTTCGCACGCAAGAGTGTCATTAGAGAGGTTCCTTGTTTAAGAAGTTTCCCAACAGAGCAGTGTTTACGTTAACGTGTCTGTGTGTATGTGTGTGTACCGTATGTGTGTGTGTCTTTGTGCGCCCCGCACGCATGTGTGTGTGTGAAAGTCATCCTACACAGCAGCCCCCTCCTTGCACCTGTCCTCTTGTCTTACTCCGGCTTTACACATACACACACAGGCGCACACAAGCACACACACTAATGGAAACACTGCTCTGTCGGGATTCTTAAATTCAGTAATTCTTAGATATTTATTCTAAAGATAAAGTGCAGGTTGATTTGTTTAATTTTTACTTTACATTTTGTATGAATTATTTTTATATTAATAATTTTGGGTTGTGGAACCAATCATTGGAGTTTCCATTATTTGTTTTGGGGAATTTCACATTTAATATATATATATATATATATATATATATATATATATATATATATATATATATAATGTGTGTGTGTGTGTGTGTATGTGTGTGTGTATGTATGTATAAAGCAGTTCGATTGACAGGCCAACCTGACTTAACCTACATTTAATCATCCTACTGAGTTAAATTTTGTACGGGAATATCTGACTGTTTAAAGCATATGAAAACTTCTGAGTATTCCAGGGAGAGCACAGGTGCTAGCTGAAGTAAGCAGGGCTCCGATGATGTCTGGTTCTGTGACTTCCTGGCATTCACTCTCCCTGAAAGCCTCCCTCACCTCATGGTCCACAATGATGAAAGTGTTCCCCACTCTGACATGCTCCACATGAATGCTGCCATTAGCACTGTTAGTGCTATGAGCACTCCTCACACTGTTAGAACCACTAGAGCCGTTAGTGCTGTCAGCTGCAGTGCTGTAAGGCTCGTCCAGGCAGAGATGCACCCATATTCACTAATCTAGTGAATGGTGCTTTTACAATCTCTCATCCTTACTTTACACACTTAGGCCAGGCCACAGGGTCCTACACTCACCCTGTTGGAATTGTGACACTTCAGTTTTTTCTTGTAGAGCTGCCTTCTTATCCATCATCTTCCTTATTCTTACTCTGACTTTCTTCCTGTAAATTTGATGTAAGCAATCAGCATCTTCATTTCCACAGTCTTTTTATGGATTTGATATACACCCCATATCTCTATCTTAATCATCATGATCATCATCACTCACTCACTTTCTCCCTGCATGTTTAAAACCACTGCTCATCACTAAATGCCATTTCATGCACATCTACTAGGAATGCTACCTATGGTTTGTTCTTTTTTTATTTATTAAATAATATCAATTGTGGCGGCGCGGTGGTTAGCACTGTCGCCTTGCACCTCCAGGGTCTGGGTTCGATTCCCCGGCCAGGCTCGATTCCCGTCTCTGTGTGCATGGAGTTTGCATGTTCTCCCCGTGCTTGGTGGGTTTCCTCCGGGTACTCCGGTTTCCTCCCACAGTCCAAAGATATGCAGGTTAGGCTAATTGGCGTTCCTAAATTGCCCATAGTGTGTGATTGGGTGTGTGAGTGTGTGTATGTGTGTGTGCCCTGCGATGGATTGGCACCCTGTCCAGGGTGTACCCTGCCTAGTGCCCAAAGTCTCCTGGGATAGGCTCCAGGTCCCCCGCGACCCTGAACACAGGATTAAGCGGTATAGAAAATGAATGAATGAATGAATGAATATCAATTGTATTATATTAAAGATAGAATATTTTCTAACATTTACAAAAAATAATGGTAAATTTTTGGCTATTATATAAAAAAAACTATTATATTTTGTATATATGTTTTTAATGAGTTCAGAGCAAAACAAATATATTCATCACATTTATATATTAACAGTTTAAAAAGCAAAATTATATATATTTTTTGTTTTGTAAATGAAGCAAGAAGTAGTGCACACGGATAGATAAAGTTGTGCATGTGTTTTCTTTGAGTCACAAGAGTCATAAGGGTGTTTAAAATCACAAATGCCAAAATAGTTTTTCTAAATTTTTTGGTTATATAAGTGTGAATTTTCAGTGATTTTTCTAAAAGCTATAACTCCATCTCCCACATTGTTGGCACAATGGATAAATCAGCCTTTGAGGTTATTTAAGTACGCCACTTAGTATGTTATGTCGGTTTAGTTTTAATTAAAAAAATATAAAATCTCGCAAACTCAAGCTCTGATTATGGTGTCACACAGCCTATAGTGAGAGCAATTTAAATTAAGACCGAGATTTGTTACACACAAAATCTTTTTAAATACAAACAATGTTGAAGGTAGAAAATGTTGAAGATAAAAAAAAAAAAATTAATTCATCTATCTAGGAATGCGGAGGCCAATGGTGACCATTGTATTTATTCCCATGTTGTAAGATGTCCATCCAACATTCACACACACTGTGTTGGGAATGCCAATTAGCCTAATCTGCATGTCTTTGGACTATGGGAGGAAACTGGAGAACCCAGAAGAAATCCATCAAGAACAAGGAGAACATGAAATCTCCATGCACACAGACCTGACATGGGAATCAAACCCAGGACCAGGAGGTTCAAGGCAACATTGCTAACCACTAAACCACCGTGCTGCCACGGAAAACAATACAAAACCTTTAGTTTACAACATCATCAGCCTCCTTTTATTTTCATAGTTGATGACAGCTCCCTATCATACATTAGGCATGCACTGTCAATCATCCACTTTTAAAACATTACAGTAATAGAAGACAAAACCAGACAAAAGGAATGCATCAGCTTTCCACACAAAGGGAATGCATCTCATGTCTCTTGTGCTCATGCTGTATTGTAACAGTACCTTTCTGCTTAATTTTCTTTAGAAAATATTACCTTAAGTGTATCATGACTCCTAAATGCTATAAAACCAGTGCAAGTGAAAGCATGAGAAAGAGGGGGAAAAAACGTGCATCAGTTAGGAAATTAAACAGTAAAAAAGTAGCTTCACCGTAGTGCATAGATTACAGTATCCGACTTAACTTTGTTGAATATCCTGTTATACTATAATGTTTTGTTCGCAGAACATCCAAATCGCAAAATGCCATATGTCACATATCTCAGACGTTAAGTTATTCATACTTGTCATTACTTTAATGCTGGAGCGACTCCAGTGGTAGTAACAATATGTAAACATCCTTTTTTGGCTTCTCAATATCCAAATATCCATTAAATAAGGTGGCACCATAAATGATATATGTCAGAGTAAAAACAAAGTCATGAGGTTGAGAGCCCAACTACTCAAGAGCACAGTATCCACCATCATTTTCAAAAATAAAATATTTGTAGCAACCAAAGTTTTCCCAGATCTGAAGATGGTCAGAAATAACCAAGGGGCTTGGTCAGGCTATGACCAAAAACCCAGGGGTCACTATAAATGAGATCTGCTGTACAGTATAGATGTGAGAGCCTTCCAGGCGGACAACCATCACTGCAGCACTCTACCAATTAGGTCTTTATGGTAGAGCGGCCAGACAAAAGTCATTCCTCACTAAAGGGACATGACAGCCTGCTGCGAGTTTGCCAACCACCTCATGAAGGACTCTCAGACCATGAGAAACAAAATCCTCTGGTCTAATGACACAAAGATTGAACTTGTGCATCACCTTGTTAAAATGATCTCTCCAGTCAAATACAGTACATGTACATACCTTCTGCAAAATTCTCAGGATTTCAGCCTAATGTTATATTTATACAGGACAATGCAAACCAAAGCATACTGACAAGAAAACACAGTATTGGCATGAGAACAAGTCTGGAGTTCTGGAGTGGGCCAGACAGTGTCTGGACCTGAACCTAATTTAGTACCTTTGGAGAGAACCTGGTTGAGCTTGAACAGTTCTGCCAAGAAGGGTGAAATGTTAAAAAAACAAGCATTTACAAGCAGCCTTGAGGCTGTCATTGCTACCAAAGGTAATCAAGTACTAAGTGATTATACTCAGCAAAAAAAGAAACGTCCCATGACTTTCAACTGTTTTTACTTTCAGTAAACTTAATGTGTAAATATTTGTATGAACACTAAAAGAGTCAACACAATAAGACATAAACAAAAACTGCTTCACAATGTGTCCCTGAATGAAGGGAGGCTCAAAATCAGTCAGTACCAGTCAGTATCTGGTGTGGTCACCAGCTGCTTGAAGTACTGCAGTGCATCTCCTCCTCATGGACTGGACCAGATTTGTCAGTTCTTGCTGTGAGATGTTACTTCCACCAAGGTACCTGCAAGTTCCTGGACATTTCTGGGGGAATGGCCCTAGCCCTCACCCTGTGATCCAACAGGTCCCAGACGTGCTCAATGGGATTGTGCAGGTGTTGTTACACGTGGTCTTCCACTGCGAGGATGATCAGCTGTCCTTCCTGTCTCCCTGTAGCGCTGTCTTAGGCATCTCACAGTGCGGACATGGTGATTTATTGCCCTAGCCACATCAGCAGTCCTCATGCCTCCCTGCAGCATGCCTAATGCACGTTCACGCAGATGAGCAGGGACCCTGGGCATCTTTTTTTGGGTGTTTTTCACAGTCGGTAGACAAGTCTCTTTAGTGTCCTGCGTTTTTAGAACTGTGACCTTAAATGCCTACTTTCTGTAAGCTATTAAGGTCTTAACGACCATTCCACAGGTGCATGTTAATTAATTGATTATTGTTAATTGAACATGCATGGAAAACTTTACAATGAAGATCTGTAAAGTTATTTGGATTTTTACAACATTATTGTTGAAATACACAGTCCTGAAAAAGGGACGTTTCTTTTTTTGCTGAGTGTATATATAACAAAACATTCCAAACACCTGTTTTTACTTTGTCATTGTAGAGTACTGTGTACCATAATGCAATGATGAGAAAAGATGATTTTAATCCATTTTAAGATTGAAGATTATGAAATTTTTTTATTATGACATTATTGAACATTTATATATACACCTACTATATACATCAATCAGCCTTAACATAATAATGCAAAACAGTAAGCCCAGCATTGTGTAGGTTAACCTCGTGCCACCTAAATGGCACTGGTCCCTCAGGGCATGACTTCACAAGACCTCTGGGTGTGTGCTGTGGTGTCTGGCAGACTTGTTTTTCCACCACATACTTTGTTCGGGATTGGATTTGAGGAATTTGGAGGCCAGGTCAGCCTTGACTGTTCTCATCAATTCGTGCTGCATTCTCTCTTCTGGGTGATCGGTCTGAACGGGCTGGCTTTCGGTCCCAGTGGACATAGGTGAGTCTTGGTTGTTCATGATCCTGTTACCAGTTTCCTGGTGTATAATTCATAGTCAGTGTTAATGTGATGATGTTATGTGGTGTTAATGCTATGGTTAACTACTATTTAAGGGTTAAATAAACATTACAGTAAGTAAAACAAATGTGTTTTAGTTATGTTTAATATCTAGAGGATATATAACACTTTTTTAAAATAATGGCTTAATTAATTATTTGAATAGTATTGTCTTTTTAAAGTATAAGATACGAGAACATCTAAATACAAAGTACTGTATTTGCTCCACATGAAAAAACTATTTTTAGGCTTTTGTCCTGCTCAGGTTGCCACCTCTGGATAAAGCTAATTGTTATAGACCCTTAAAACGTCTTATCATTTGCTTACTCTCGCCATTCATAACTTTACTCCATGTGCTTTTGTTTTTTTTTAAAGATGATATACATCATTCGACTACAATCTTCTTATCTGCTTTGATGCTATACAGTAAGTGTCTTATTTTGCAGTGGAAGATGGTATTTCATGAGAGGCTTTTTTTTTTTTCCCACATGATATAGTTTACTTGTGAGCTATCAGCAAATGATCTGTACTCAGACAGAAAACGAACAATGCCATAACAATTTGCTTTCCATACCTTAATTTTTCTTTGAAGCACCTTTCTTCTTTTACATGAAACATATTGCATTGTCACTTTCTTTCTGCATCTCATCCTATCCTCCTATAACCCTTCTTGCTTCTCAGTTCTCTGTCATTTCGCATTGTGACAATGGACCCCCACCCCTCCACCCCCACCCGCTGTGCATGTGCACACACACACACACACACACACACACACACACACACACACTAGACGACACCACCTTATGCCATCAAACCAAGCTTTATAGGTTTATTATATAAAAAGAGATATTTTGCTATGAATATCATGCATGCAGTACTGGACAAGCTATGTATTTTGCAGTTTGTGAAGCTACTTATAATATAAAATATTTAAACCAAGACCATCTACCTTTCTGGGCAACAGGCAATACAGTGCAGCGATTTCTGAGGATATCCGTGGCAATTCTAGCATTCCCATGAATGCAACTTTGACATGTACAGTATCACCTTCTTAAACAATATTGCAGACCAAGTACATGCCACTCATGGTAACAGTATTCCCTAATGGTTACTGGCCTCTTTCAGCAGGATAATGCCCCCTGCCACACAGCAAAATATGTTTAGGAATGGTTTAAGGAACATCAAAGGTTCAAGTTTAAGTTCATTGTATTGATTTGTCCTCCAAATTCCCCAGATATCAAACCAATTGAGCATCTATGGGATGTGCTGCACAAGCAGGTCCAATCGATAGAGCTTCCACCTTACAATTTACAGGACATAAAGAGTCTGCTGCTAATGTAATGGTACCAGATCACACTGTAGAACCTCAGTGGTCTTGTGGAATCCTTGCCTCAACAGGTCAGAGATGTTGGTAGCACAAGGGGGACCTGCACAACATTAGGCAGGTGGCTTTAATGTTATGACTGCTTGGTGCAGGATTTGACGAAAGGCTACATCTACTTTCTGGGAGTCTCTGTGAATTTAAGGGGATTTTAAAAGGATTTTTAAAAATAAAAAATTGTGAAAATAAAAATTCTTTCATTCTTGTCCGAGAATAATTTCAATTGATATTTATGAGTCAAGCCCTGCATGACACGAAAGAAAATGGCAACCATATAAAGATCTGGGAAAATTAGGTGGAGATTCTGCCATACCTCTATAACCCAGGGTTGCTCTAATAGAATTCCTGTATGTGATTATTTTTGTGTCATGGATACCAATTGCTGATAGTAATATATTTTGACAAAAATCATTGTCCTTTCTTACAGTACTTGGCCAGTAATCCAGCAAATTATGGCATGAAAATATGCTGGGCCTGTGAGACCCAATTCAGCTCAACTTGGAAGATGCACAGAGAGGCTAACCAATGAATGTCTGGATAAAAACAACATGGCTTAGTTCGGTGTTAATGAAGATTCTCAGCAATCCAGATGAAGTTGTCTCGCAGTTGAGTTAAGGTAACTGAACTTATTTTTATTGGTTCAAAATGTGTCTAAAAGGTAAAAATTAACTTTAGAAAACAAAATATCTGTTCATTTACCCGCTAACACTATATGTAACATTATGTATGCATTAGTTGAAAATAGTTCCTTCAAAGGAGCTGGAGTTCACAGACAGGATCTGTCTCCCATTTTCATGCTGCTCTTTCATCCATCACCTAGGAAGATTAAAAATATTTCACACATCCACCTGCAAGCTCAAAACTAACATGCTTGTGGGGGTCACAAGGGAGTGTAGGAAATGTGAACATCACATTCAAATGACATGGCCACTACACTCACTATAAAGTGCCTTTGGTGTCCTTATCAGAAACACAAAGTTATCATTAACATAACATAATATAGTTATAATATTACACAAACGAGTAAAATTCTATGGTTTTATTAGAAATGACCAAACATTTGGAGGCACATTAGTGCAAATATAATTATCTTGAAATATGTTTCCCTCATTTTATACAAATTTCTTTTTCTATTTGATTGGGCATTAACTTCAGTGTTTAAATGACATACAATTAAAGTACTTTTTATGTTCTTATTGTCCATCAAATTATTTAATGTCCATAAAATCAGTTAATTTTTATTTGTTTTATATTCCATTTTCATAATAATACACAATTTGTATATGTCCCTGAGATTGCTGTTCACCCTTTCATCTTGAGGTAACTGCTACGTTGAGAAATGACATCACAACAATGTTTTTGTCTTTTTTGTGATGTCAAAAAAGACAAAAAAAGAAAATTTTGTCTTTTTTCAATGGAGGCTGAAACAACTGCTGTAAGTACTCATACAAAATATTTCCACGTATATTTCCTAATTTTTATCATAATGCATTTGTATATTAATGTTGTCAAGCTTAACATGTCCACGACATGTGTGCATAGTTTTTATCACATTTGTAATTGATTTTATTATTACCATCAGTGTTTTTCCATTAACTTATATGGACAATTGTTGGGAATGGAACAATTTATCATTCTGAAGATGACATTTGTCTACTGTTTAGAATATTACAAGGTGGATATATTTAGCAATTTGCTTGTACATTGCCCATATGCACTTTATTTATTTATTTTAAAAATGCTGGAACTTGACCAACATGCATTTCTAAAAGCCTAGTGTTCACATAATAACATTAATATGAAGTTAAATGGAACAGCTCTGCTTTTCTATTTTTTATTTTTGGATGTTCTAAGTCTCAAAGACACTTTATTATTGACCTTGATTCTTTATTGTGCTTCAACAAACCAGACTGAAAAACCTATTTAGATAAGTAGTAAAATAGTAGACAGCCATCATCCTGGACTATAACCACAACATGTTGAAGCAAGGAAAACCTGGGCAAAGTTATTGGAACTTATACTGTAGCTGCAGCAGGTGGACTACCCACTGGTAATCTTTCACAGAATCAGTTATGTCTCTTCATACAATGGCTGTGTGATATACAACAGGATTGGAATATTAGCCCTACCTGGAAGCTTGCTAAGTAAAACAAGAGGAATCTGTTCCTGTAGCAAGTGGCAAAGGCACTTGAAATTAGACACATTCAAAGAAGGAAGCACTTCCCTTGAACAGAAGCCTTTGAAGCGCTTAGAAAGGCTGGGGGGCTTAATCTTCACCTGATCCACTTTAGGTTTAAGATGCCCCAAATTCTGCACCAAACCAAATGACTGTAAAACAAATACTATGTGCTGCACATATGAGAAATACATCTACAATGTCTATGCACTCACCCACTTGCATATACTGTCTTATGTGTTAATGGGAGTTGATTAATTTATGTTCTTTATGCTTTTGTTTTGTATCTACTGTCATTGTAATATTTACAAAAAAAATGAGAGAAGACTGTTAGTTTGTAGAATTTGTAGTTTGTGATTAATGATAGGCTGTTTCTGCATGATTGAAAAGTAGATCTGGTGTTTAAAATTCATTGAAGCTGCTATTTTCTACGCAAATTGTGATTTTCATTTTTCCTATCCTTATGACAAGGGAAGTATACAGAATGTAAAGACAACAAATGTTTGATATAGCAAAAACAAAGGTTTCTGCATACTTTTTGCAGTTCTATACTATGGTGCATTTTTGTGGCCAGCAGCAAAGAGAATAACCCACAGTGAAACAAAGTGTGGTTTGGGAGTGATGAGATTCAATGCCAAAATTTTTACATTTGCAGACAACACTGTTTGAGCATCTAGGCCTTTTCATAAATTGGATTTTATCCTTTTGCCAAATCCAATATTGGTCAGTCTTTGTTCACAGAGGTAGTTACATCAAAGTCTGCTGGGCACTCATCCAAAAAAATTAAATGTGAATATTGTCCATTTCTGGCCACTCAATTCCTCTAGGATGATCCGGAGCTGGTAAGAACTGAAAATGAAAAATTATACTCAGTCTTGTGAGTATATCCCCTCCTCGAGGTATTCCCCCGAGTGACACATTATCCGAGGATTTAGCTCAATAAATAACATTTGTAAAGGATTTAAATTGTAATTGCAAACTATATCTTCTTGCATGGTGATATTTATTAGGTATGCACAGATAATCACATAATTATTTGCATTAATTGAATCGTGTATGATAATACCAAATGTAGCCAACTTTCTAATCTCTATGATCTTCCTCATGATGTGGTTCATTTTTCAATCTTTAGCTCAAGCGTGCATCGGCCAAAGTGATATTTCTGCTGGTGGAGAAAACAGGATAAAGTAGCTGTGGAGCTGTCCAGTTCATCCTGTAGCTTGCGGCTCGGTGCATGTTTTATCATCAGTGGAAGCTGGGTGAAATTTGAAGAAGTTGTGCTCCCTGGTGGAGACTTGCCTGCTTGGGCTTCTCGATAGGTACGATTTAGGGTTTTAACTGTCAGGTTCATTTCTCAACCACAATTATATCCTGAAGAGGAAATCATGTGGGCAAAAAAAATGTTGTGGCAGTCAATCAAATAGCCAAGTCTGTACGCAACTAGTCACTGCTAAATGTAAAGAGAAATAAGACTTATTGTCAATACTTGTTTTTGTTTGTATATTTAGTTGTGTCAGAGAGTGGAACATCTAGAGGCTAATCTTTGCTATCTCAGGACTGCACCATGGCATTTTGAGGCTCAGGCAATTTTGGCTTTACACAATAAACACAAAATAAATGAAAGGTCAGCCTTTCTCTGCTTATCGTATTGCCTTTTTGACATTTCTCCCCCACCCCTAAAGTAAACATATATTTTTTTTATAATTATTATTTTATTTTATATACTTTTTCTGTATGCAGGGTCATGTTTGCTCAGAATGTGAAAGTATGCTGCTACATGTAGATCTACATTAATGCTAAGATATTAACCTTCCCACTAGCATAAGGTTAGAGCAAATGATCCAGCTTAGACATTTGCCATGGACAATAAATGGCTATAAAAGATGCATATTAGAAGTAAAATAAATCTCAATGTCAAGGAATGTTAAGGTTTTCCACTTTATTCTATTTTCAAAAACCATATCTGCTGACAAGTCTCAGTTGATTTCTTTACAGAAGTCAATAGTCAGGCATCTTCAGACAAAACTCATTTGTAATGATGAGGAACAGAATGCTTCAAATGAAATCAGGAGTCTGCATCGCAAAGAGCTATATTGTGTTTTGATTTACAATACATATCTTGGTATTGAAATAAAGATGTTTGAAGGCTGCACACTCCGCAGACACTCAGTAAACTCCAGATGAACATTTTTTTATTATTTATCAAATGAAATGTCTGCGACAGCTCTGTGATTCAGAAAGGCTTGTTGTCTGTGAAATTGTTGTTTTTACATGCATAGTGTGAGATATAGAAAAAATATAAACACATATCACATCCTAGCTTAACGTGTAAGAATTTTATAAACTTCTATAAAATTTTATAAACAGAACTTTTATATGCATTACTACTAGTAGTGTGGTTATAGTAGCAGTAGCACCTCTTGTAGCCTTGAAGCATAAGATAAATAAATTAATGAGTGAACGAGCAAAAAAAAACAAATGTGGCTAGCTGGGCTGCCAAGGTGCTATAAGCCATGGATAGACTGATTTCACCAAGACCTAAATTGCTAATTAATTTACATGCCAATATGCCAACAAACAAACAAACAAACAAACATAAAACAGACAGACAGACATTCAAACAAGTATTACTATTTTTTACCCTAATGTTCTAATATTTTGTTGGTTTCAGGACTGGATAGAAATATCCACTGGGCCATGTAATAATAACAATAGTAATATAGTAATAATAATACTCCTCTCATTATTATACCTATTATTATTATTATTATTATTATTATTATTATTATTATTGTGGCGGCATGGTGGTGTAGGGGTTAGCGCTTTCGCCTTGCACCTAGATTCCCGGCCAGGCTCGATTTCCATCTCTGTGTGCATGGAGTTTGCATGTTCTCCCCGTGCTTGGTGGGTTTCCTCCGGGTACTCTGGTTTCCTCCCACAGTCCAAAGACATGCAGGTTAGGCTAATTGGTGTTCCCAAATTGACCGTAGTGTGTGAATGAGTGTGTGAATGTGCGTATGAGTGTGTGCCCTGTGATGGATTGGCACCCTGTCCAGGGTGTACCCCGCCTTGTGCCCTAAGCCGCCTGGGATAGGCTCCAGGCCCCCCGCGACCCTGAATAGAAGGATAAAGCGGTATAGAAGATGAATGAATGAATGAATGAATGAATGATTATTATTATTGTGGCGGCATGGTGGTGTAGGGGTTAGAGCTTTCGCCTTGCACCTAGATTCCCGGCCAGGCTCGATTTCCATCTCTGTGTGCATGGAGGTTGGATGTTCTCCCCGTGCTTGGTGGGTTTCCTCCGGGTACTCCGGTTTCCTCCCACAGTCCAAAGATATGTAGTTTAGGCTAATTGGCGTTCCCAAATTGCCCGTAGTGTGTGTGCCCTGCGATGGATTGGCACCCTGTCCAGGGTGTACCCGGCATCGTGCCCAAAGCCTCCTGGGTTCCAGGTCCCTGCGACTCTGAATACAGGATAAAGCGGTATAGAAGATGTGTGAGTCAGTGAGTTATTATTGTTGTTGTTAATATTATTATTGTTGTTGTTGTTATGTGCAGCATCACAAATGCAATTTACAGAGACTCGTTTTTGGCAAGGTAAATAAAATAATAAAGAGACCAAATATGATTTTTAGTTGTAAGTTTAGTCTCAGTTCAGTGCAGTCAGATTTCCTTGACAGACTTTGTCGTGACAGTAGCTGAGCAGCTCAGCTAGTCATGGACATGCCTGGGGGCTTAGAGAGTGAGTGCAATATATCTGCACATCCCTGTCCATTTCAGCCAACACAGAATAGAGACAGAGAAAAGATTTTGGCATGTGTCAACAAAATCAGTTTATGCCAGCAGTGAGCCCCATCTGCAGTGCCATCCAAAACTGTTACAACAGGGGTTTCCAGGGACACACGTAAGGTACAAGTGGCTTTATCACTATTTTATATATATATATATATATATATATATATATATATATATATATATATATATATAAACGAGATAGATAGATAGATAGATAGATAGATAGATAGATAGATAGATAGATAGATAGATAGATAGATAGTGGAGGGCTATAGTCGTTTTAAGACAAACCCTAATCTCCTTTATCTGATCTACTTTTTCGATTTCTTATCTGTGATCTACTCTCATTCATGTCACTCATATGAGGACTTGTATGCTAGGCTGGACAGTAAGGAGGGAGAGGTGGACCTGTACAGGTTGGCGAGGCAAAGAGATAGAGATGGGAAGGATGTGCAGCAGGTTAGAGTGATTAAAGATAGAGATGGAAATGTACTGACAGCTGCCAGGAGGGTGATGAGAAGATGGAAGGGGTACTTTGAGGACTTGATGAATGAGGAAAACGAAAGAGAACAAAGAGTAGAAGAGGTGACTGTTGTGGAGCAGGAAGTAGCAAATATTAGTAAAAGTGAGGTGAGAAGGGCATTGAAGAGGATGAAGAGTGGAAAGGCTGTTGGTCCTGATGACTGTGGAGGTATGGAAGTGCTTAGGAGAGTTGGCAGTAGAGTTTCTGACTAGTTTGTTTAACGAGATCTTGGAGAGTGAGAGGATTCCAGAGGAATGGAGGAGAAGTGTATTGGTGCCGATTTTTAAGAACAAGGGAGATGTGCAGAGCTGTGGCAATTACAGTGGTATAAAGCTAATGAGCCATACAATGAAGCTGTGGGAAAGAGTAGTGGAAGCTAGGTTAAGGGCAGAGGTGAGAATTTGTGAGCAGCAATATGGTTTTATGCCTAGAAAGAGTACATCAGATGCAGTATTTGGTTTGAGGATGCTGGTGGAGAAGTACAGAGAAGGTAATAAAGAGTTGCATTGTGTCTTTGTAGATTTAGAGTGCCGAGAGAGGAGCTGTGGTGTTGTATGAGGAAGTCTGGAGTGGCAGAGAAGTATGTTAGAGTGGTGCAGGACATATATGAGAGCTGTAAGACAGTGGTAAGATGTACTGTAGGTGTGACAGAAGAGTTCAAGGTGGATGTGGGTCTGCATCAAGGATCGGCTCTAAGCCCCTTTTTGTTTGCTCTAGTGATAGACAGGATGACAGATGAAGTTAGACAGGAGTCTCCATGGACTATGATGTTTGCAGATGACATTGTGCTTTGTAGCGAGAGCAGGGAACAGGTGGAGGAAAATTTGGAGAGGTGGAGGTACCCTCTGGAAAGCAGAGGAATGAAGGTTAGCCGCAGCAAGACGGAATACATGTGTGTGAATGAGAGGGACCCAAGAGGAACAGTGAGGCTACAGGGAGCAGAGGTAAAGAAGGTGCAGGATTTTAAGTACTTAGGGTCAACGGTCGAGAGCAACGGACAGTGTTCAAACGAGGTGAAGAGACGAGTACAGGCAGATTGGAATGGGTGGAGAAAAGTGACAGGTGTGTTGTGCGATAAAAGGGAATCAGTGAGAATGAAAGGAAAGGTGTACAGCACAGTGGTGAGACCAGCAATGCTCTACGGCTTAGAGACAGTGGAACTGAAGAAAATACAGGAGGCAGAGCTAGAGGTAGCAGAGCTGAAGATGTTGAGGTTCTCTTTGGGAGTGACAAGAATGGGAAGGATCAAGAATGAGTTCATAAGAGGGACAACCCATGTTAGATGTTTTGGAGATAAAGTCAGAGAGGCCAGATTGAGGTGGTTTGGACATGTTCAGAGGAGAGAGTGTGAATATATCGGTAGAAGGATGCTGAGGTTGGAACTGCCAGGCAGGAGGTCTAGAGGAAGACCAAAGAGGAGATTTATGGATGCAGTGAGAGAGGACATGAAGTTAGTTGGTGTGAGAGAAGAGGATGCAGAGGATAGGGTTAGATGGAGGCAGATGATTCGCTGTGTCGACCCCTGAAAGGGAACAGCCGAAAGACAAAGAAGAAGAAGATCTGTGATTCACTCTCCGATTACTGAATGGAGAGTGTATTTGGCTTATGACGAAAGAAGTACAACTTGGTGCAAGATACTCAACCTTACATCAACCTAAAATAATAATAATATCACTGATTAGCTTATTTTTAGCTTTAACCTTTACAAACTCAACAAACTCTTTTCTCGTTAATGACAGGTACTAATATTAGTATAGTATAAATATACAGTATACATGTGTAAGCAGCAGATTTGAAATTTAAATTATATGACTTACAATAATGCCTATAAACATCTAGGCAACATGTTTTCCTCTTATTTACATCTATTTTGAGATTTCGAGTGCAAAAATGTCCACCTCTAACAGCATGTAATCAAACATATACATTTATACTTTTCTTCAAATCAACTTCCCATATACTATATGATGTTTAGATCGTGTTTTTAGGCTTGTATGCCAGTTACTACAACCAAAACATAATCACAGAATTCAAGCAATTTATTTCTAAGTACAGGGGCAACAGCTTACTACCTCTGTCCCCAAGAGTTTATTTAAACTGCGATGTGAAAAATAAAGCACAAACAAAAATGCTCTCCAATTTGCACTTAAGGACACAACTCTTTTAGAAACATGCACCATTCAAAAGCTTTCAAATGGATGGCAGAAAGAGAAAAGAGAAAGTCGTGCTCTTTGAGTTATGTTGCTTCATTGCTAGGCAACAGCATATGTTTCTTCTTCGACTGACAGTGAATGCATAAAGGCTTAACCTTTCATGGAAATTAGTTTAAAGATGATATATTGTACTACCGGTCAACAAATAAAGCGAAATGTATGTAAATTGTAAAATGTGCCCTCAAAAATGCTTCTGATTACGCCGCATCTTCATATGACAAAAAGTGATTGATTGTCTTTTGTAAGCTATTGATCTGTCAACAACTTCTAATTTCACCATCTAACAGAGTTATTATGAGATAATCATTTCAATCCTTTTGTTATTTATTGATTATCAGCTATATTTGATTACGGTGTTCCTAAAAAAATTTTTCTTTGTCTAAGCCATAAATTGTGAAATCCTTAGCAATCACATGTCTAAGTGATGATATTAAGAATGACATCCTCACATCTATGGCAACCACTGCAGAAGGTAATATGCAGTGTGAATAAATTCTCGTTTTGAAAAGGTAGCAAAAGGACAAATCTCAAGGCCTTCACCAATTCTCCAAAGGAAGCATTATTAGCTGAAGATACTTTTATGGCAAAGTAGTTCATACTTATTTGCCTATCCTTGTGTGTGCGCTGACAGAATCCCCCCCCCCCGCCCCCCCCCCCCCCCCCCCCACACACACACACACACTGGCACATAAATGGGTTTCTGTTTCTATATCTGTTTTTATGTTTATCCAGAGGTGAGTGTGGCCTAAAACAGAAGATAGAAATACCAAAATCATTTAAATGCATAATTATGTTTTCAAGCGCTTATTATTATTATTATTATTATTATTATTATTATTATTATTATTATTATTTATTTATTTATTTTTATGCCTGCACCTGCCTGTAAAATATATTCTATTTAAATTTTATTTCTTATTAATTTTATTTTTATTATTATTATTATTATTATTATTATTATTTATATATATATATATATATATATATATATATATATATATATATATATATATATATATATATTTATTATTATTATTATTATTATTTAATATAGTAACCTAATTTTGACTACCTCAACCATGACCAAGTGATTAAGAAGGATGCGGTAAATTGCCCATTTGGAACCTCTGACCATTGTAGCCTTATGTTGCCGTTATTTGCTGTTGTAGCCATGCTTTCCTAGCTCTTCCTTGCTTGGTTATTTGTTTGTTTGTTTGATTGTATATTCTCTTGAGACTGTTGTCTGTGAAAATTGTAAGGGGAACAGCACATACACTGTAAGTCTGTCTGGTACAACAACCATGCCATGGACACAGTATCACTGTTATCTTTTTTCCCCATTTTTCCCCATGTTCCATGTACACTCTTGTTTTTTTGCCCTGCACTTCTGTCACATTATTTGCTGATTACATATTACTCTACTTATTGCAAAAATTGCAAAAATATTAATCATCTAATTTTTATTAGTAATTGCACACTTTCGAAATGACCTCTTTGTGTTTGTTAGTACCATGTGTCATAAAAATCATCGGGAGTCCTATAAATGAAGGCTATTTATTTAAGGCCATGTTTTACTTTCCCCTAATTGGCAATTTAGCAGCTGGCCTTCCACCACGCTTTGAAATCCATCTCTCTCTCAAACCAGATCTCCACAAATCTTATCCGTGCAAAATACTGTGGTTCCTGTATTTCCGTCTCATGCTGTCACTTCTTTGCATTCTCCTTAATTAGGCAGAAGGCCAGGAGTAAAGGGGGTGTGGGGGGTCAAGCAGGACAAACAGCAAAAACACAAACTAGCTCTGAATCTGAGTTCATTTCTCTCCCAGCAGGAAGTGTACCCTTCTGGTGTTTAATTTATTTCAGGCTGAAATTCTCTATTCAAAATAAATCAAGGTCTTGAAATGTTATTTATTCTCTGTGGGAAAAAATGTCAAATGTATAGTAAGGACAGTGAGACTTTATTGGAATGGGATAATGGGTTAGACAAATCATTTTAATAGCCTGGAGTTACTAGAAGACAACAAACAAAAATTAGGATCCACATACAGTAGTGCTGTTGATTGTGTGCAAAGAGCCAGTAGTAAATGAACAAAATAAGTTTTAGGACTTTTGGACAGTACGGTGGCGTTTTGGTTAACCGTGGCCTCATACCTCCAGTGTGAGCATTCTAGTCCTGCATTTAGATCTGTGTTCAAGAGTTTTGAACACAGATCTAAATGCATGTAAAGCACATGTACTGTACTAGAGTGTTCTAGAGTGCTCTTATTTCCACCCACAGTCCAAAGAGATGAAGAATGACTGCATACAGATAACTTGGAAAAGCCTTGTTCCCCATGTCCTTGTGCCCCATGTACCCTGGAATAGCAGATTCGAAAGAGTGTCAAAGTGAGTTAGATTTTTTTTTTATGTCAACATTTTTGAGTCCTCTGCTCTGTTGACAAAACTTAGGCTAAAGAGCTAAAGTGAGTTCAATATACTTGTGAAGTAGAGCTATGCCACATCTGATGAGCAAAAGGCACTGCTCAAACCCAAAAAAGGCAAAATGTACAGCTGGAAAAAAAAAAAGAACAAATAAATATAAATTGTCAGAACCATTGACCTTGCATGCACACACCATTGACCACACCACACCAAAATATAGTCTAGCAACATGTTGCCAGTGGTTTAAGTCTAAGGTAAAAAAAAAAAAAAATTAATAAAAAAAGATAATAATAGAAGTGCAAGAGAGCAATTTCCTCACTCTTTCCAAACCTGTGACAGAGTGTGATGTTGTAGTGGGTTTGTGACGCAGCCTGCTGCGAAGTCCAGCTGCTGAAAATGAGTTATTTTCCAATTACAGCATGTCCCATACTGTTTGTTTTATACAATAACAAAGCAGGTGACCAGAAATTATTTGTTTTATTAATTAAAGAGTAATATGTGATTTGCAATAATTTACTATTTACTATATTTTTATTGTTGTGAAACAACAATAGTTTATAATAAATCTATAAATAAATTATGTTTCATGTCCACCATACTGATCTGTGAATGGTGATTATTATTAAAACAAATAAGTACAATGATATAATCCTATGATTTAAATTACAATCAGTGCTTCTATCAGAGCGGCTATTAGAGACAATTCATCACCAGCTACCCTATGATAATTGAGCATTCAAGCATTCACCACTATGGTATAAATGTGCTTAAAACATATGCAGTGTTGACAATGCTTGCTAAATGGCCACAATCTGCAACAAGAACAATAACACCACTACACCCTAATTTCCACCACAGCTTGACCCCAATCGGACATCTTTTATGTAATGGATATTCATTGTCTCTGAGCGGTAGTCTGGTGCGTTCTATCCCTGCATGCTTTCTTTAACATGTTGAGTAAAGATGATGTTGGCTGGCTGTAACGCTCTATCAGTGCTGTGTAGGGTGTACAGTTTCATGCTTTTGTCCCGTGCGCACTTTATGCAACCAGGTTTAATTAGAATCCATTTTAAATATTCATAGCTGTTGTGTCTAACCTATAATGCTGGAAAGAAACCAGATAACCAAGTAGAAGGGAACCTGGCAGCGTGAAATATACTTACTGACAGTTCCAAGCTGCTATGAATCAATTAATTAATTATCCAATCTTGTTGAAGTTTTTAATGTATATGCATATGTATTAATTTGATCATGAGTAGCACTGAACCATGAAAATGAGGGCAAGCAGGTGGAAGACCTTGAAGTTAATGTATCCACATTGTAAAAAGCAGGTTGTTTGTGAATATGTATGAGATCAGTGACAGGGTCGCAAAAAGGTGCAGAGGCTGAACACATTATGAAGCCTGCTTCATTACAGTAAATGGTGTGTCAGTGCGTGTGTGTGTGGCTACAGAGAGAGTGTGCTGTGGGTTATAGAGCTCTTTCCTCATGTTCAGGGCCTGACATGATGCTAGGGGCCTGGGCATTGATAACATTTCTCTGGGTTGAACAAAAGGTAGCAGGTGCAAAGACGAAGGCAACGCAGTCCCAGAGTGTTTAACGCACTTGTCAAGATAACTGAAAGGATAACCTGGCTTTTTGGATAAGCTCTGCCATTTATGGCTGATTGCTTACAGGCTTCAAGAGATGATAGGATTGAGACGGAAATGTATTTTCCCGGCTTTTGGGAAAGTACCGAGTTTTAACAAGCTACTCTTTATGACTTGTATTAAAAGAATTTTCAATTGCGTTAGAATGTGATATTTGTACATTGTGCGGTTTTACAGGTTTGAGCTATAATTGCATTATTCCACTGAGCTGTGCCTCAAGTTGAAATCTGCCAGATGTAGATGGTTGGATTCCAGATAATACATTAATTATTTTTTGGTTTTTCTTAGACATATATACACACACACACACACACACACACACACAACCAAAATATTATTTTATATATATATGTATATGCTGTGTGTGTATATATATATACTGTATATATATACAAACACACAGTATATCTATGTGGAGAAATTGTAATAAGCCAACAAATAAAGAAATGTATTGGCTTTAATGAAAAACAAATAACAGATTGGAGGTTTAATAACATACAGAGATAATACCTGGTTAAAAGTCTAGTTTAATACCTTGTTAAAACAATGACCAGTCTACATAGACATAGGCAACGATTAGCCACAAACACATATTCTGGATCGTTCTATAAGTGGAGTGAGGGAAAAACATACTGTCCAGCTTGCTCTTCCTGTTTGGATTCTTGTCCCCATTCAGTATGACAAAACCTCTGAAATCTAACTCCCAGACCTCTGATTTGTCTGGCTCGCTTTTATTTCTCTCCATGCCAAGTCGACAAGAGTGGGAGGAGATTAATCTTTTAATATCTAGTGCAGAGTTAATCATAGTCAGAACTGACCTGCAAAAATGTATTGGAATGTCATGAATGGGTGACACAGGAAATGAACCGTGGCTGAATGAAGTTGGATGCAGGTCCCCCAGCTGTGGCCTGGTACGTGATAACCACACAGGCACAATCATTCAGTGGGCTAATCATGTGGCACGAAGCGGAAAAGGTCCACACAGGGTGAATCTGTGCCAATGAATATCAGTTCACATTTCTATTTACCCCAGAGACAATAGGGTAACCGGTCTTGTTTCTGTTGTGATGATGTGGATAAAAGCTGGGTGGATAAAAGCTTCTTATAGCCTATAGTCTCAGCTCAAAAATAGGGTCATTTCTTACTTTAGTAAGTAATTGAACTGTGGCACTGTTTTATGGTTTTGTTACCAGAAAGGTACAGTGCATTATCTCTCATCATGATCGATGTTTAAATCACTATAGAATTAAAGCACATGTAATATTTTCCCTCTCACTCTCTCTCTCTCTCACTCTCTCTTTTTGCTTAATGCTATGTCAAATTCACTCCACTGTTGTGGCTTCTCACCCCATGGAACTGCCTGAAGTTATCCTGCTACAGTAGCTGCTTTCTTGTGTGGTCTATGTTATTTACAGTATATGCAATACTAAGATAATGGAATTGGGTTGTATTAAAATAATGACAATCAGCTTAAAATGCCTGTAAAAATAAAATGTCTATCCATGCTTTTTGGCCACTTTCCATCTTTGTATTGGCTATGGCATAAACAAGCCCATTAGACTTTCCCCCTAATGTGACCTCATTTTAGTAGAAACCCTCCTTTAGCTTGTTGATTAGCTCTGCTGTATTCTAGCAGGGCAGGACTCAGCAGTAGTTCATTTACATAAACACAGATGCATTTGGAGGAAAAGTGAAACAGAGGGTAGTCTGAGGAATAAAGAAATACATAAAAAAAAATTTTTTCTTTTTTTTCTTTTTCCTGCAGTATGAACAGCCACTTTAGGAGACCTTTGAGAACTATGCTAACTTGTTAAAAAAATAAAAGCAGGGCTTTTTTTTTTTGGCTTCACAAATAAACACACAAGCATATAGAAAGTTCAAGATGAAAATAACAGTTGTTGATCACAATCGTATGTAGGCACACATTTCTAAAATAAAGCACACAATTGTATAGGATCCCTTTACTGTATATGCGCTAGCATTGCAATATCTCTTCACTAAATTAAGCTAAAACATTTTTCAGTATGACAGCCGGGCACTTAGTGAGGTACATAAAGATATGGTTTGCCAAGGTTGGAGTGGAAGGATGTAAGTGTCCTGTACAGAGCCCTAACCTCAACCCCACTGAAGCCCTTTGGGATAAACTGGATCACTGACTGCACCTCAGGCCTTCTTGCCCACAATCAGTGCCTGATTTCACTAATGCGCTTGTGGCTGAATGAACACAAATCCTCATATTCACACTCTAGAATCTAGCCTAGATAAAAGAAGTGTGGAGATTATTATAACAGCCAAAGTGGAACTAAATCTGTAATGGGATGTTCAACAAGCACATATGTGTGTGAATGTCAGCTGTGGATATAATGTATGCAGTGTATTGTACTTATACATATATACTGTCCATAAAGAAAATGTGTGTTGTATGTACACTACTGTGTGTTATATGTACACTACTACACAATGTCACACTATAATATGTTGATGGAAATTTGCTAAATTTGTAAAATGCATTTCTGTCCATTTTTATTATTGTACAGTACTTTAGTGGTTCTATGCACTGTTAGGCAATTAGAACCCTTTTTACAGTATAATACCAGAATAAAATGAGCTAGTATGGAGAAGATTTGTAGGTTATTTTGTGCCCTATTTTATTGAACACAATTCCTGCAGGTTTTTAAGTTTATACTGTGCACTGTAACAAATTGATGTAAATTTACAGGACTTTTTTTTACAGTTTCCGACTGTTTTTTCGAAATACTGCACATTACTGTAAAAGAAACAGCATTACTGTGATTTACAATATTTAACTGTAAATATTGAATGTACAGTTTAATACACTACAGTATAAAGTATTTAACTGTAAATTAGATAATCAACACACTTTAATGAACACTTCAGTAAGTGCAAGTACTTTTGCTGATTTTGTGGGCCTCCGAGTGGCGCTCACCCTATCATCTGGAGATCGCAGGTTCGAATCCCGGGTGATGTTCAATTGGACACGACTAGATTGGGGAGAAAATCGGGGGGGAAAGAATTGGGCAGGACTAAAAAAATATATATATTTTTAAATGCTGTTAAAAATACAAGTTGTCCGAATAATTATTTACCACTAAAATACAGTAAACAGTACAAAATCACAGTAATAAACTGTATATCAAAATACAGCAATTTACTGTAGTCTATTTCTACAGTACAAATAATGTAATAAACCAGCATTTTACTGGCAAAACTGCTGCCAATAATTTACTGTAATTTTACATGAAAAGTTTTACAGTGTATGCTTGTATACACTGTTTTGGTTATAAGTTGTTTGTGGACTATGTGTTATTAACGGCATATTACTTTAAATAAAACATTGTCTCTGTTTGTAAAAGCATCTGTTTTGCGCTTCAATGACAATTTTATAATTGTTTACATTCAGATTTGAACCAAAAGTGGCTATGGGCTAAGCTAAAAAGTGGTCATTAAGTTTGTATGAACCCATACAGTATGTAATTAACCAATTTTTCCACAAATGTAGTTGAATTTGAATCATAAAATATTACCAAGCTAAACTTTTAACCGTTATTAAGGTCTGACACCCCTGTTCATGTTAATGAATGTGACCTTTGTTTGAGCTTCATATTCACTGCTCACTCTTCCCTGCACAGAGGTACAAACTTATTTATTTATTTATTTACTCATTTATTTAGAATAATGAGGCTCCTGTTTGTTTTGTATCTGTTTGGAACACATTATTATGTTCAGTTTGAATAATGTATTATTATTCAGTTACATCTCTAGTTCCTGGAAAACAAGAGACTTACTGTAAGCATTAGATGAAAAGTACAGCATGTATATTTATGTCACCCCTCCATGTACCATGCCTGACTACTGTACAGTATATGTAAGCTAAGCTCAGACATCACTTCCTTCACCCCTGTGGGTTCAGGACACATGCTCTTCTAAATAATTGAAGTCCATGTGTTAAAATTTAATTAGGGAACTTTCAACTTAATTTTTTTAACTGTTATTATTGTTATTTTTAGACAATATTAAGAGGGAACGCAGAGTAATCAATGTGGTCGAGAAAACAAAAAGGAATTTGAGTATTTTTAAAGATATTATCTGTCATAAAGGGACATCTATGATGTAAGCCTCAAAAACAGTTGCAGAATGTGCAATGGTAATATTTCTGCATTTGATTGGTTATGAAATATTAAAAGGCTTATACATATATTTTCCACTTGCATTTAATATGAATATATACTACTGTGATATAAAAAATGTTAAGACATTCATGTTTACCTTTACGGAAAATGTTTTTTTTCTATATATTGCAAAATATAATGCAATATATTAATATAGGAAATTAGTGCTTATATTTATTAATACATTGCAATATATACTCAGCAAAAGAAGAAACGTCCCTTTTTCAGGACTGAAAATTATTCCCATTATTTCAACAATAATGTTGTAAAAATCCAAATAACTTTATAGATCTTCATTGTAAAGGGTTTAAACAATGTTTTCCATGCATGATCAATTACCCATAATCAATTAATTAACATGCACCTGTGGAATGGTCGTTAAGACCTTAAAGAAAGATGTAGATTTGTGTCTTTCCCTTGCTCTGTCTTTCGTGAGAATCCTTAGACCAAATAGCGTGATTATCTTGCCTATTTGTGCTCTTCCGCGTTTGGGTTTACCATTCACGCAACGAAGGGCTAACCGCTAACCTACGTCTTCTGCTCATCTCCGGTTAGTTCGTGACACACACTGTGAGACGCCTAAGACAGCGCTACAGGGAGACAGGAAGGACAGCTGATCATCCTCGCAGTGGAAGACCACGTGTAACAACACCTGCACAGTATGTGTACATCCAAATATCACACCTGCGTGACAGGTACAGGATGGCCACAACAACTGCCCGAGTCACATCAGGAAGACTCAATCCCTCCATCTCACAGCAAGAACTGACAAATCTGGTCCAGTCAATGAGGAGGACATGCACTGCAGTACTTCATGCAGCTGGTGGCCACACCAGATACTGACTGGTACTTTTGCCTCCCTTCATTCAGGGACACATTGTGAAACATTTTTAGTTTATGTCTTATGGTGTTGACTCTTTGTGTTCATACAAATATTAACACATTAAGTTTACTGAAAGTAAAAACAGTTGAAAATCAGAGGACGTTTCTTTTTTTGCTGAGTATATGAATGTGTGTGTGTGTGTGTGTGTGTGTGTACATATATATATATATATACAGTACACACACACACACACACACACACTACCGTTCAAAAGTTTGGGGTCATTTTCTAACTCCACGATCTTTCCTGATTTTTTTTATTCAGGAATGCTGAAGGCATCCAAAAAATGCATTAATCTCCTTTGAACAGTTGATATTGAGATGTTTCTGCTACTTATGCTCTGTAAAGACTTCATAACGCCTCTAATCTGAGGTGCTGTTAACTGGTCATTTTTCAGGCTGATAACTCTAAATGAACTTCTTGTCTGTGGCAGAGGTAGGTTTTGGTCTCGCCCTCCTGGGTTGGCCTTCATGAGAGCCAGTTTCATTATGGTGTTTGATGGATTTTGCAAATGCACTTGACAATACTGTTCTTGCAAGAACTATTACAGAAAGGCTGACCTCTGTGTCTTAAAATAACAACCAATTGTTGTTTTTGTTGTTGTTACATAATTACCTAATTCCATATCTGTTATTGAATTCAACAGTTTTGAAATCCCCAGTATTGTTGTAGAAAGTAGAAAATAAATCACTAAACAAAAACAAAGAAATTTTCAAGTGACCCCAAACTTTTTAACGGTAGTATATACTGTATATATATATATATATATATATATATATATATATATATATATATATATATATAGAGAGAGAGAGAGATAGATAGATAGATAGATAGATAGTTTTTTGTCTGCTTTGCTATCTATCTGTCATGTTCTACTGGTGGAAGGAGCGGACACAGATGCAGGAGTTCACTTTTCTTTTCTTTATGGGTTTTCTTTTCTTCTTTGGTTAAACGTCAAATATCGAGTATTACTGGCAACAATCAAGAACAAAAGAAATTAGTCTCCGAAATACAAACACAAACAAACCACACAAAATAAAACGGATACTCGACTCGATTTCCTCAGTTCTGCTCAGCAGGCAGGTGCTTGTGAATGCAGCATGGATTCCATGTACTTCCTGAAAAAGTCCCCTCCTTCCTTCCCGCTCGTGAGGGGGGCGCGTCACCTTGAACTTGACCGATAGTGCACTCCGTCTGCTTCCCTTTCCTCCTGCCCTGCTGTTTACGTCTGAGGATGAGACGTAACTCCTTAGCCAGCACACACTGAGACACACACACTCACAAATAAAACCAATGAAAAGAATGATAGTGAACGGACGAGACGCTACGGGTTCGGCCGGTTTAAATAGACACACAGGGGTGTGACACAGGTGTACTACATTTGTGATTTCGTGGACATACCAACATAGACACACTAGGTGGGGACAAAGCGGCGGCTTAGTAGTCCGGAGACCCAGATCTTATTTCCATGGACCGTGGTGTTATAGATGTTATAGTACCCCGCCCCCCTTCAGGACCGGCCTCCCGAGGGAGGCGAGAGCGACCCCAATGTCTTACCTGAGGAGGTCGGGACTCGCTTTCTGCGTGGGCAGGCCGACGAGTGGGGCGTCCCGGAGGCCGAGGAGCTGGGCGATCCGGCCTCTCTTGGTGAAAGGTGGCAATTAGTTCGGGACTCAAGATGTCCTTGGCCAGGACCCAACTCCTCTCTTACGGACCGTAATCCTCCCAGTCTACAAGATATTGGAGGGACCCTCCTCTCCTCCGAGAATCTAGCAACCTTGTTACTTTAAACGCCGGGGTGCCACCGCCCCAGGGAGCGAGGGCGTAGCTGCGTGCTCGTCGAGGGGTCCCCAGATCACTGGCCTTAGAAATGACACATGAAACACAGGGTTAATATGCATATAAGAAGGTAGTTGGGGTTTAAAGGAAACAGGATTGATTTGTGATAAAATGACAAAAGGACCAATGTATTTAGGGGAAAGCTTACGACAGGGGAGGTTTAGGTTGAGGTCCCGTGTCGAGAGCCACACCCGATCGCCTACCTGGAGCGGAGGACTTTCCTTCCTTTGTCTATCGGCATATTTCTTAAATCGAGAAACTGCTCGGGCGATGTGGGTGTGGGCATCTTCCCACACTCTTTCTGCTTTTTTAAAGCAGGACATAGCGGAGGTTGATATCCTAAAATACACTGAAAGGGCATTAGGCCGTTCGCGGAGTGTATTAGAGAATTTTGAGCATATTCTGCCCAAAGTAACCAATTAGCCCATTCATACTACCTGCTACTGCAGAATGCCCAAATATATCTTCCGAGTTCTTGAACAGTCCGCTCCTGCCTGCCCATTTGACTCGGGATGATAGCCCGACGTTAGGCTAACGGTGGTCCCCAACTTCTGGAAGAAAGCTTTCCAGACTTTGGCGATAAATTGGGGACCACGATCGGAAACTATATCTTCGGGCATTCCATAGTGGCGAAACACAGATGTAAAGAGGGCATCGGTTACCTGGATGGCAGACGGAAGGGAGCATTAATTTCCCAACTGGTAGGCTATGCGGAGTTTTGGTGGTAGCATGAACAGCACAAGATAAAACAACGTTCTTTACGTTTTCCCTCATCCCCGGCCACCAGTATTTTTATTTTAGATTATCAAAGGTGCGCTTCACGCCGGGGTGCCCAGAAGCCACATTTGTATGAGTTTCACTCGTGATGTGGACCCGTAGCGTTTCCGGAACATAAACTCGGCCGGGAGGGCGGCGCAGGTACAATAGGTTCAGGTTTTTCAGTTGGCTTCATGGTAGGGTAATAGCGTGATAACGCATCGGCTTTTTTTTTTTTGGAACCGGGCCAATAGGTGATATGGAACTTGAAACGCGTAAAGAACAGGGACCACTGAGCTTGTCGTGTGTTTAATCTTTTGGCCTGTTGGATATACTCAAGATTTCTATGATCGGTTAACACGAGGAAGGGATGTTTGGCTCCCTCGAGCCAATGTCTCCACTCCTCTAACGCCGCTTTCACTGCAAGTAGTTCTCTGTTGCCGATATCATAATTTTGCTCAGCAGGTGTCAGTTTCCTAGAGAAAAATGCACAGGGGTGAAGTTTCTCAGGTTGCCCATAGCGCTGGGATAGTACCGCCCCTATCCCCCCTCAGATGCATCTACTTCTACTATAAACTGCTCCTCCGGATTGGGAAGCTGTAAAATTGGTGCGGTGGTAAATAGGGTTTTAAGTTTGTTGAAAGCTCTCCTGGCGTCTGCCGTGAGCATTTTCAGCATTTTGGGTTTCCCCTTTAGCATCGTGGTGAGGGGAGCAGCTACAGAACTAAAGTTACGAATGAACAGTCTATAAAAGTTTGCAAACCCGAGAAAGCTCTGTAGCGCCTTTACTGACCGGGGTTCCAGCCATTGGGTTACCGCCTCCACCTTAGCCTTCTCCATCTTGACCCCCAGTGGTCCTATGCGATAGCCGAGAAATGCAATCTCCTGTTTATGGAACTCACATTTCTCAGCCTTCGCATAGAGCCTGTGTGCACGCAGGCGAGGAAGGACGGCGGTTACATGGCCGACATGCTCAGAATATGACCTTGAGTATATTAGAATATCATCTAAATATACTATGAGACAACGGTTTAACATATCCCGAAACACGTCATTCATAAACCCCTGAAACACCGCAGGAGCGTTTACCAGCCCATACATCATCACATTATAGAGATAATGACTGGATGAGGTGCTAAACGCTGTCTTCCACTCATCCCTTTACGCACACGAATGAGGTTGTAAGCGCTGCGGAGATCGAGTTTTGTGTAGATGGAGCCGCCTCGGAGTTGGTCGATAGCGGCCGGAACCAATGGCAGTGGGTGCTTGTATTTTATTGTTATGGCATTGAGACCTCTATAATCAATGCACGGCCTTAATCCCCCACCTTTTTTCTCTATAAAAAGAACCCTGCTGATGCTGGTAACGTTGATCTGCTGATCAGACCCTGATGGAGAGCCTCCTCCACGTATTCCTCCATTGCCCTGGTTTCATCCCGGGACAACGGATAAATACGTGAATAAGATGGTGCTTTCCCCGGCATGAGTTCAATCGCACAATCGCACAATCCCACGGACGATGGAGAGGAAGTCTCGTTGCTTCCCTAACACTAAACACATCCTGAAAATTTGCATACTCTGATGGCACACTAACTGACACTTTAGCACTCGGACTCTCAATGATGATGGTTTGGACCGCCAACATGGGGGGTTTACATGTTTTAGCGCACCAAGAGATGGTGAGCAAGAGATGATGCGAGAATTTGCCCAATTGAAATTAGGATTGTGAAAACTGAACCAGGGTAAGCCCAGTACGACGGAATGGTCCACCTGAGGAAGCACAAAATTTTTTTTTCCTCAGAGTGGCCGGGGAAGGTTAACCGAAGGGGCGCGGAGATAAATTCTAATGGCGATTGTCCTAGATCACTGCCATCCAGAGCTTTCACAGTTATCGGGTGTGGAAGCTTCGACACTGGAGCTCGCAGCGCGGAAAGAACAGAGGCAGAGATGATGTTGCCAGCCGACCCCGAATCTATTAAAGGAAAGACAGACAACGTAATATTATTAAATGACACTGAAGCAGGTAAACAAAGGTGAATGTGTTCATGGTGGTGTGAGAGAAGTTACTTTCAAAAGGGGACAGGAGCTGACTCTGTGCCTATCCCCCCCACAGTACATACACAGTCCCTCCATCACAGAGTCCTCCATCTGTCATTTTCCCCACACATCGCTAACCTTACTCGCTCTTGTAGATTTCTTCTTTACAATATCAGAAGAATTCGCCCATTTCTTTCTTCACAGGCTACTCAGGTGCTTGTTCAGTCCCTTGTTATTTCAAGACTGGACTACTGCAACTCACTCCTGGCAGGTCTGCCTCTGTCCACGATTCGTCCTCTGCAACTGATCCAGAATGCAGCAGCACGTCTCGTTTTTAACCTCCCCAAGTTCTCACACACCACCCCACTCCTCCGCTCCCTGCACTGGCTTCCTGTAGCTGCCCGCATCAAATTCAAAACGCTGCTGCTTGCCTACAAAGCTAAAAATGGCCCTGCACCCACTTACCTCTCTGCTCTAATCACACCACGCACTGCACCACGTTCCCTCCGATCCTCCAGCACTGCTCGCCTCATCCCACCATCTCTCAGGGATCGAGGGCGACATTCATCCAGGCTCTTTTCTGTTCTGGCACCTAGGTGGTGGAACGAACTTCCTCTAGATGTCCGTACAGCAGAGACTTTGACTATCTTTAAACGACGACTCAAGATGCATCTGTTCCTCCAGTACTTGGACTAACCCCCGCCCCCCCCCCCTCTCTTCCCAGTTGTGTTCGACTAATGGCACTTAGTTATAAACCTAGTTAACCCAGTGTAAGTATGTATCCAGTGATGTTAACTTTAAAGCACTTTTTGTAAGTCGCTCTGGATAAGAGCGTCTGCCAAATGCCTAAATGTACATGTAAATGTAAATGCGACGGGATCTTTCAGGAGCAGAGAGGTGGGATGAGCTAACATCCATGTCATCTGTTGAGCACCCTTCACAGAGAAGGAGACAGCTGAGGAGGATTCATTTTTCGACCCAGGTCCGGTCGTTTATTTGGTCGAACTTGAGGGCGCTGGTGTTGACTGCGCACATGCTGGTCCAGTTTGATGGCAAGAGCGATACTTTCTTCCAAGGTGAGCTCCGCTTCTCGGCATGCCAGCTCCAGTTGAATCTCGGAGCTCAAGCCATCGCGAAATCTCGTCAACAAGCTCTTCTCGCACCATCCACTCTCGGCGGTGAGGACTTGAAACCGGACCGCATCACCTTTTGGTGATCAGTGATGTTGGGAAACTCGGTCAAGTATAATTCACAAGCGAGCAGGAAACGACGGCATCCTTCTGGATCGCCTCTATACCTTTCAGGCGGTGTGGGGCGAGGAGCTGTCTGAGTGACGGGAGACGGCGGGGCAGTCGGTGGGGACAAAGCGGCGGCTTAGTAGTCCGGAGACCCAGATCTTATTTCCCCGGACCGTGGTGGTACAGATGTTATAAAAACTTAATTTTTAACTTAAATAAAATTACATTTAAAACTTAAATAATTGTTTTATTGAAATATTATTGAAACTTTATGCATGTTTAAGAATTTTACTTTGTCGGTGTGCTCTGATTAAGGAAAGAAATGAGCCGTCTTTGAGACTGGAATGAGATTTAGGCGTTTTCTGCATCTTCTCAAATGTGTCTCAAATGTGTCTCATCACCTCTAAATCTCAGAGATACACACATAAAGTAGACAGTGCTTGTGAACTGTGCTTTTTAAAAAAAATTATTCTTTATTTATTAAACATTTTTGGTTTATAACTTTTTACATTAATGACAGAGATCTGCCCATATAAGGAAAATGTAAAAAAATAAATAAATACATACTGTACATACATAGATACATACATTACACACACATACCCATACATATAATAATAATAATAATAATAATAATATCAACTAAATAAATAAGTAAATAAATAAATAACTCACACTCAGGATTTCAAGAGGTCTGATACAATGTCAATAATGTCCAACCAAATTTGTATTCTCTTTCTGGTGGCGCCATGTATTTTGGCTGTGGTACACTCCAAATTGGCAATGTCCAGCAAGTATGACATTCACGTCAATCTGACTGGGGTCATTGGTTCCAACCACAGTTTTAGAATAACCTTTTTGGCAGCAGTGAGAGCAGCAGACAGAATCCTTTTTTGATTGACAGATAACGTCATCGACGAATCATTCAGCCAAAGAAAAAGCAATGGGTCCTTTTGGATCTGAGTTGTCAGAAGATCCGACAATAAGTCCTGTACCAAGGACCAGAGCAAGACAATTTGAGGACAGTCCCAAAACATATGTATATATGTACCTAGAGCTATTACACAGATGACAGAAGGGGTCAGACTTCATTTTATATACTGTAATAAACAAGGAGTGGCATATGCCTTATAGATTAAATTATAAAGGATCATTTGGTGAGTTGGGTTTTTAGAGGTAGCAAGACAATTTCCCCAAACATTGTCCTAGTCAATCACAGTGTTAAGTTCTCTTTCCCAGAAACCCTCAATCGAAATGTTTGAATACTGTCATACCACAAGTGATTTATAAATTATATTCACAATACCTATAGAAGCCATACTAGAATCTATCCAATTTACCATAGGATGAGGAGATATTTTAATCGACCAGGGTACTCTTTCAGTGTAAGCTTTCAGTGCAAATCGTAATCTTAAGTACAGAAAAAAGAAAATCCTGGGAGCGAGAACTCATCCTTTAGGATCTGAAAGGACTTGAGCCCATAATCGTTGTACAGGTCTTTTAAGGTGTGGATACCACATTCAACCCAGCATTTGGAAACAAACGGTTTATTACCAGTACAAAGATTATTATTATGCCGTGAACTCATTAATTCATTCATTCATCTTCTATACCCCTTAATCCTGTGTTCAGGGTCGCGGGGGACCTGGAGCCTATCCCAGGAGACTTCGGGCACTAGGCGGGGTACACCCTGGACAGGGTGCCAATCCATCGCAGGGCACACATACATACACACACTCACACACCCAATCACACACTACAGGCAATTTAGGAACGCCAATTAGCCTAACCTGCATATCTTTGGACTGTGGGAGGAAACCGGAGTACCCGGAGAAAACCCACCAAGGACGGGGAGAACATGCAAACTCCATGCACACAGAGACGGGAATCTGGAATCTGGGAGCCTGGCCGGGGAATCGAACCCGGACCCTGGAGGTGCAAGGCGACAGTGCTAACCACTACACCACCGCGCCACATGCCGTGAACTGTGCATTTTAAAATATTTGCTCAGTCATGTGTGTATAATAAGTTAAAATGAATTTAAATTGAGATCATATATACATATATATATATATATAATGTCAAACTTAGTTTATAAATGTCATTACCAATAAAGAACTAAAATACAATATACAGCATTTTTTTGTTTTTATCAAGAGGTGAAGCAATGAGATAATGTTTGTGTTCAGTGATTTCTGTAGACACTTATCATTTAAGGCCAAACCTATTTTTGATTATACGTTTATGACTGAATGTTCTACATTTTCTTATGGCCAACCTAGTTAAGCCTACAGTACATGTAGATTCTAATAAAGACGAATAAAGGCTAGTCTAATAATTTCCCACAAATTCTCCAAACCTGAAAATGTTTAAGTGTCCATTGTGTCAAATGAAGAAGAAGAAGACAAAGCAGACGGTGAAGGTGGGTTTTACTTTTTTGCGCCAAATTTAAAATTAAGTTCGTAATTATTGATAAGGAGTGAGAATACAGTATTATAAAATGATAGAATGTTAGAAATGTTAAAGTTAAAACCACAGAGTCTATGGACAAAAAACATGTATATTTTAGCTGAAAATTACACAGTTTACATTTGTTCTTAAATTGGAAAAGGAATTCAAATTCTACCTGTCAAATGGTTTAGCATGTGGATTAGCATGTCTAGGTAACCAACACTTGTTGAGGTTGAAAGTTGTATTGTTTTTTATTTGTTTGTTTTTAATGGTAAAATGGTGTGGTTTGACATATTGAATTTGACCTTTCTTTAAAAAAAATTTACTGCATGATCAGTTTTTGCAAACCTGTAGTTTTATTATAGGCTGTTCAGTGTTTAACAGTAGTTACCAGAACATGTAACTTTAGAGACATCAGTTAATTATATTAGATAAATAAAGATCACTATTTTTGTTTGTGGAAAGGTTATCTTGGTAATTATATACACTTTGCTTTAACTGGGTTCTTTTCAGAAGCATTTGTGGAGAACAAGAATCTTACCAAAGAAATTTTCCGGAGTCTCCATCAGCACCAGTCAGGTACCAGCGCATGAGCAAGCTTAAGCTCACCTCTCAACCTTTAGAAAGTTGGGAATGGGGTAGCTGAATGGTGTTTAGATAAATCTTTTGTAAATTAATAATTTAGTTTTGTTCCATTATACACTAAGCAGCTTCAGGAGTTGCAGACTTTGAACAAACTTGTTGGACATCCACCACAAGACTGATGTAGTTGGTGAGAAATAAACTTTTTCCTGTAGCCCTTACATACAGCAAGCAACCAATTTTCCGTTAAAAAAATTTCATCTCCTTTTTGACAGATTCATTTCACAGGAAGATTGTCACAATGCTGTGGACTTTGTGTTGAGCACTGTGACACTTAATATCTAGGTCAGGTTGTGTGACGTTTTGTATCATTTTGTGTCTCGATTTTGCTGTTGTCTGTTATATTGTGTAAATTGTAAATTTATTACACAATAAAAACTGTATATTGTATTTTGCACATTTAAGTTTATTCCATGTATGTATTTATTTTTACACATGGACTCGATTTACAAATTAGTGGTAATAGTAAACTGTAATATTGTTAACCTGCTGGTTTTAATGTTGTGGTGGACAGAGGTCAGTATGGACACTACACTGACGGGTCTCAGGTGGTGTTTATTGTGGCTCATCACGTATGTTGTTCATTGAGGATTTTTTTATACTGTACGTATGTTCAATAAAACTATAATATTTCTCATTTGTATTTCATGCATCTCATTTATATCTGGCTTTAATCTCATTACAGTCTTGTATATGACTTGTTTGCTTAAGCATATAGTAAAAAAATATAAAGAAATAGATATATTTAATAAATATACTGTATTATGAACTATATTGTTAAATATAAAACTACATACATTAAGATATATATTTAAATATATTTTTCAATATATGAAAAGCGGCAATTCCTTATGTTTTTTTTTTCAATATATTGTAATATATTAATACAATATTTTATTCAGTATATTGTGACTATTTAGATCATAACACTAATTCGTCCAATATATTTACAGTTAATATATAGAGAAATGTACTGTATTTTCTTTGCGTAAGGGTACACATATCAAAATAGGCTTAATTTAGTATATTGCTTTTTATGAAAGTTTGGAGGCAGTTAAGCATTTTTATTATTATTCTATTTGACTTTCAATTTTTATCATAAACAACCATGCTATACTACCTTGCCAAGCAACATTGTCTGAATATTTTTAAAGGCTTGTGGTGCTGGATATTCACAAGGGCTATATTCACTGTAACTGTATTATGAATGTAAAATGCTAGGAGACAAATAATTTATGGGCTTCTCATAAAAATATGGATCTCACAACATCTGCAGCTGTCTGAGCTACTAAACTCAAATATATTTTAGGATTTCATGCCCGTGAAGATATCTGCCTTAAGACATAAAATTAGAACTATCCTTCCTCCAAGTTATTACTTTCATAACACATAACACTTCAGCTGATCTCCTAAAACACTAAATGCTTGGATGGTTAATATCTCAGAATGTCTACATATGAATAAATCAATGAAAATATAGATAAAGTTTTTTTTTTTAAAAAAGGCCTCAGTAATAAATCAAAAATGTTAGAAGAAGTGAACGTCAAGTCTTAGGTGATGTTTATGACTTTGTCTTTCTTGGGGGAACATGCAAAATACCTCAGGTGTAAAATTTGTGATAATGGCTCCTAGTGTTCTCTGAAGGGAAATTCTGCATTATAATTTGTCATCATTTCCTTCCCATGCATTGCTATTGGGCAATATAAATTAAAAGAAAATACATATAAATTTAAATTGTAAAAAAAAAAAAGCCCTTCAGAAGGAAGGAACAGTTTTTCTACATGATAATAAATACGACCATTGTGAATTATTCAGAATCTCAAATGACTGTGGGAGAGAAAATGAAAAATGCTCTATAAACCTGTATTGATTTATGTATCCCAGCAGAGTGATTTAAAATCAGATATCTTTTATATCCAACAGTATGCATCAAAATGGTAATGGCAGAACTGAAACTGAATCTAAGATATTTGAATCAGAATCAGAATCAGAAAGAGTTTTATTGCCAAGTACGCTTGCACGTACAAGGAATTTGTTTTAGTGACGGAGCTTCCAGAACAAAAAATACAAATGACAAGACAAAAACAGCATGACGCAAAAAAAAAAAAAAAAAAAAAAAATTTTTTTTTAAATGGTTGACATCAAATGGAGTACGATGTGAGATACTTTTAAATAAGTTACATCAATATCTGAAGTCTGTGGTATTATACAGTATATTGCACAGTGGTGTTGTACACAATATTGCACATATATTTATTGACCGTTTGAATGATGTTTATCTGTTAAGGAGGTAGATTGCCTGGGGGAAAAAACTGTTCTTATTGTATGCCTGACTGTCCTGGTGTTCGGTGCTCTGTAGCGTCGACCCGATGGCAAAAGTTCAAAAAGAAGGTGGCTTGGGTGTGAGGGGTCCAAAGTGATATTCCGTGCCCTTTTCTTCACTCTGGATATATACAGTTCTTGCAGCGTGGGCAGGGGAGTGCCAATAATTCTTTCAGCAGTCCGAACCGTCCTTTGTAGTCTTCTGATGTCTGCTTTCGTAGCTGAGCCAAACCAGACAGTTATTGAAGTGCACAGGACGGATTCAATGACGGCTGAGTAGAACTGTGTGAGCAGCTCCTGTGGCAGGTTGAATTTCTTCACCTGGCGAAGGAAATACAACCTCTGGTGGGCCTTTTTAACAATGGAGTCAATGTGAATGTCCCACTTCAGGTCCTGAGAGATGGTCGTGCCCAGGAACCGGAATGACTCCACTGCCGTCACAGTGCTGTTCATGATGGTGAGTGGGGGAAGTGCAGGTGGGTCTCCACTGTTTTGAGCGTGTTTAGCTCCAGGTTGTTGTGACTGCACCAGACAGCCAACTGCTTGACCTCCCTTCTGTATGCAGACTCGTCACCGTCCTGGATGAGGCCGATGATTGTAGTGTCATCTGCAAATTTCAGGAGCTTGACAGTGGGGTCTGTGGAGGTGCAGTCGTTGGTGTAGATGGAGAAGAGCAGTGGGGAGAGAACGCATCCCTGAGGGGCTCCAGTATTGGTGGTGTGACTGTTGGATATGAATTTTCCCAGTTTCACTAGCTGCTGCCTGTCTGTCAGAAAGCTGGTGATCCAGTGACAGATAGAGCTAGGAACAGAGAGCTGGTTTAATTTGGTCTGAAGCAGTGCTGGGATGATCGTATTAAAAGCTGATGAAAAGTCTATGAACAAGACCCTTGCATAAGCCCCTGGTTTGTCCAGATGTTGAAGGATGAAGTGCAGTCCCATATTAACTGCATCATCAACAGACCTGTTTGCTCTATAAGCAAACTGCAGGGGGTCCAGTAAGGGTCCTGTGATGTCCCTCAGATAGGCCAACACCAGTCTTTCAAATGACTTCATGACCACAGATGTTAGGGCGACTGGTCTGTAGTCATTAAGTCCTGTGATTTTAGTTTTTTTTGGAATGGGATTTGCTCCCATTTTGTGTGGCACATGCTCCAGGTAATCCAATAGCAATTAAAAACATAAAAAATTTGATGTTAGATTAAAGAGAAAAAAAGAAACATCAGTATTGCGGTATGGTTTGTTTTAGGAGAAGTTCATTTCACATTTATGAAAGCAGTCTACACTTCCCACCCACCACAAGGCTACTACTACCAGTCAGGGAGGGCTGAAGACCATCACGTTTCCTAGAACCACGTGACGCCAATCAACTGCATCATTTTGAATTATTTGCTCACGCATCGCTGTGGGTGGTGAAACACACTTGGAGGACAGTGCTATCTGCTCCTTCCGCTTGTGTGATCTCACAACTGCCCATAATTGTCTGTATAGCGTTAAGTGTCTCCCATTCCACCCCGCTGAGAGAGCTCGACCAATCAGGTCGAAATCTAGGCCCCCAGCTGCGGGAGGCTCTTGGTGTATTTTAGTGTTCTCCAGCCTTCTTGTGGGTAATAAATGATCGAATGCTACTTAGGCAAAGATATAAACAAAATAATAAGGTGCTGTAAATGATAATGTAATATGATTGCAATAATACTCAATTCTCAATAGAAATACATAAATTAAAAAAATATATAATAAATAATATAGTAAATACAGTAAAGTTAAGAAACTGAGGTTACAAAAGAAACAGAACACTTTGATAAGTGATATTTTGAGATTAAATAAAATATAATCAATCTATGACAAGGGCGTGTGATGATTTTCCTGTAAGCACATTATAGGCTTCCCTTAGAGGAAAATAATTCACTTTGTGGTGGTACCACAATTACACAACCATCTCATGGATTAATTTCCTATACTTCTCAGTTTTTTTGAGAGTTGAGAGCATACTGTAGGCTGAATTTTGAATTGTGAAATGAAGTTCGGAAGTGGGTAGATAAAAAAGTTCAGGGAATGATTGTTTGACACCAAGGTAATCCTGAGACAACTTACAGCCCCAGATATAAATGAAACAAATTGTTCTTAATTTAAAGGACCGAACAATTTATCTAGAAATTAGGTAAATTTTTTTAATCTGTCTTGTCTTTATTTCCAAGTTCTTCTTCTTTTATTTCTTGAATTCCCCTCCCCCACCTTTTTTACTCAACATTTTCTTTTTTAAATTAATCTTAAAAACAACAATCAGAGTAGCATGGATCTGCTCTGTTACCTGGCAAAGATCTATGTCCACATGCAGAGTCAAGCATTCAAAGAGGTTATAAAGAGGCACAGCAAGGGGTCAAGCATTTACACTGATTACCTGCTCAAGGGTGTCACCTAGCAACTGGTGCTAGTCCTATTATAATAGCCCATGCAGGTGAGTGCACCGTCACCTGAGAAGTCTTAACAAAGGTTTAATACTTAACAAAGGTTTGAGTGTCACTTAATAATATTTAACTAGTGCTTCAGTAACAATGCAATAGACTAAATCTTCTCTAACAGGTGTGAAAACATGAAGCAAATAATTTTAGGTTGGTTTGATCAGGTTGAACTTCCAAAGTATGAGATAGATGGAAAAAGTCCTCTACATCTCTCTCTCTCCTATCTAGGGTTTCTTATTGTCTTTTATTGACTTGACAGAGCATTCCAGCACACTCACTACACAAACATAAAGAAAGTAAATACACTCACTCACTCACTCACTCACTCACTCTGTATAGTTTCACAGGAGGCCTGGAATCTATTCCAGGCCAACAGGCGATGTACAACCTTGACGGGTACTAACTCATTAGCCTAATCTGCATGTCTTTGGACCAGGGGAGGAAATCAGAGTCCCCAGAAGACACCCAGTAGCAGTGTTTTTTTTTTTCTTTCTTTTTTTTTTAAACTTAAGCCATGACACACGAAGTCAATGCCAAAGATTTAGCATCAATCAAAATTGATGGATGTTGTCTGAAATATTATATTTGCCCAAAAGACTGATATAATGAACAGATAACTTGTGTGGCAAATAGTACAACATTTCATAACATTTTAAGTTTCAGTGCCTATAGTAGTTAAAGCTAAATATCATTGAAGTGGAAGAACACTTACGTAGCAAATGTGTTGCTACCTTACAGCTCCATCATACAGTATCTGGTTCCTTTCTTAGCTTGAGTTAATATCTGCATAGCTTCTCATGTTTATCCTGTATCTGTGTGGGTTTCCTGGCTATTATCTCTGGGACTGTCTCTGGGACAATTCACCCTAAGCTTGACCAACCAAAATTTCTTGAAATTTTCATTTCCAGGCATGCCTAAAGATAGGCATATTCCAATCCTTAAAAAAAAAAAAAAAAAACGCAATAAATTTTAATGCATACATTTCATCGTAGGACGAAATATATTGATTTACTCCTTGTAAGTCCTTGTATAGCGATGGGGGTATATTTTGATTGTTATCATCAATACCGTGACAGTTTAATAAAACTGTTAAAATTATTAACAATATATTTTAAGGTCTTCATGGAATCATGAAGGAATATTTTCTCACTCACACACACACACACACACACACACACACACACACACACACACACACACACACACACACACACACACACACACACACACACACACAAACACATTCAACAGTTTGGTACATATCCAAACCCCTTCACTACAAGCACAGAAGGTTTGTCTCAAGATTCATCCCACTGGTAACACTCAATAACACAAATGTCAGATTGCACTTTGTGGAGAAATTTATATGAAGGCTTGCACAGTTTGGTAACAAGACACCTGAAAATCTATGCTCCAATCACATCTTGATTGCTTCATTTCAAATCTATTATGGTGGTGTACAGGGGCACAAAAAAAGAAAAAGTTGAGCTGTCCTAATACTTATGGACCTTAATGTACATACTGTATTAGTGAAGTGAGCTCTAAAATGTAAATATAAGCTCAAGCAGAGATCAAATCTTGGGGGTATTTAATTCTTACTTATAGTAAAAAAATAAACAAAAAAGAAATTAATAATAATAAAAAAGGTCCACCTTATTTTTTTAACAGCATAAATTGAACGAATGGCAAAACTGAGCTAATAATTATACTGATGTCTATTGATCACTGGATATAGCCAGACCATATAACGCATAGGGAGAGTTAGGCTGTAACTTTATATTTATGCATTGAAATGAGCTAAAAGTTAGAGAATAAGCGGTTAATTAATGTGAGGGTTTAAACTAGATGCAGCCATCCTCATGACCTTAACAATATAACATGAATTTTAAAATAATTCTTGCCCACTAGAAATAGAAATGTTATGTAAGTTCATGTTGGTTTCTATTACACACACAGTTAGTGAATGTTAATGTGAAAGCATAATGAGCCTCTTAGCATCTGTTGCATTTGTATTTAAGTGCTAATGATGAGAGGATATGGAAATTCACCATAGAATTTTTTGTTAAAAATGATACATAATATCTTACATTGTTATAGAGCTCTAGAAAGTCCATCCAGTTTTGGTTAAGTTATACAGTAAACGAACCTTGAATAATGTCATGCATGTGAAATCAAACGAGTATGCAATAATGTTATCATCATTCATCATACAAATATCCGCGAGCTACAGTATTCTGACATGGTACCAACATGGTTACACAATCGTAATCGATAGAGTAAAGACAGTGTTTGCTACAGTGGCTGAGAAGTGCAAAACAAAATAACAAAAAACAATAAAACAACACAGAAAACAAAATAACAAAACCAAAAACAATATAACAAATCAGAAAAAGACACATTTAGATGAATTTTCATTTAAGGATTCATTTCAGTATTTTAGGATTATACAGTACAGCACTTTGGTCAAGTTGTGTTAAATGTGCTTTAAAAATTATTCTGACTTCACTTGATAGTACTTTCTTGTATGTCTTGAGTGACAGATGTCTCATCCAATCAGCAAGAAAATTATTATTATTTTTTATTTCTAATTTTTTGCGGTTTGAGTGAATTGTCGTTGTGTTTTCTCATTTGGTATTTTGTTTCTGGATACAGGTATGTCATTGTGTTTTCTTATTTGAATTTGTTATTTTGATTTTGAATTAATTTTGTTTTCAGTTTTGTTTTCATTTTTTTTTTTTGTTGTTATTTTGTTTTTGTTATTTTGGTCTACACTTCTCGACCACCGTAGTTTGCATAGCAAACCCACATACTTTTGCAGATAACCTAATATATAATTTATTAGTAATGTTTTGGTAACCTACTGTAAATATGACACTCTTTCAGGATAAAAAGGAATTAAAATATAAAATTCTTGTAACTGCAGTAATGCTGTAAGCTAACTAATTTTTTCAATAATGTATCTGTAACTGAGAAAGGCACATGTGGTATCTTCTAAAGTTTTACCCTAAAATGTCAGTTTGGTCCAATTACATACCTTAAATCTTTTTAAGAGACTATATACAGTATTCCCATGTGGAAGGTGACATAGACTGTATGGCCAGAAATTTGTGGACACCTGATCATCACAACAATAGAAGTGAAATTCTACTGTATGTAATGCTACAGAATTTAAAGGCATCCTAAACAATTGTGAGCTTCCCTATCACAGATGTTGAACCTTAACACAGAGTGTGGTGGGGGTAGTCCTTACTGGTAGACAGGTCTGGTTTCTGACTAACAGGTCTTTGGCAACTTGATGTGCTGTAATGTTGACAGCGTTGGCCTATGGACACAAGCAGACATCCAGTTATCCAGACTATAATGGCAGAGAAGGTGGATTAAGAGACACTTCCTTTTCATAAGGTTGCAAAGGCAGAACAGGCATCTAGCCATCTAGAGAGGAGTTGTAAGCCCTGCTAGGCAGCAATTACAGAATGGCTCTGCAATTATTTTTGGATTGCTGTAGTGCTGTAGTGTTGTGCAACTGGGACAGTGATGGATGGAGGTGAAGGCCTTTGGTAACTGGTTGCTGTTTTTTGTAGATCTAGTAGACTGACCAGTCCCTGATCATGCCTTTGAATAGAAAGAGTTCCTCAAATCCCAAAACAGTGACATATGCTGTGTCTATAAGGGGCCCATTTGGGAACAGAGGTTTTTCAAAGCTCAAAACAGAATAGTAGGGCCAAGTGTTACATTTGGTAGATGTTCACTGGAACTCTCAAAATTACCTGTCTATGTAAGAGAAAGAGGGCATCATTAGGCTAAAAAAAAAGCCCTTGTGAGCAAAAACACTGGGAGCGGCCAGTAGAGCAGTTTGGAAGCTTTTCTAAAAGAAGGAATTACCGGGCCAAATTCACTATGGTGGTGTACAGAAGCTAAATAAAAAATAAAAACTGTTCCACAATTTATGGGCCTGACTGTATGTCATCACTGTGCATGCCATAGAGATATAAGCTGCTCTGAATTCTAGCTTTGCTCTTATGTTAGTACCTGCCACAACTGTCATAGCCCTACTTCTACTTGAATTATTGTTTATTAAAGACTCTTTTGTTTCACCGCATCCCCTCTGCGCCTATGCCTCACCTTCATGTCCACAGTCCAACACCTAGCAGAACGTGATAATTTTTAAGTTTTAACAAACCAGAAAAGGGAGTCATGCATCTTCTTTATCTACTATAATAGTATGTTTTCTGGGATGCACAGGGTACAAACCTAAATAACAGAGATTGTTGCATAATGTTCCCCCAATTAAGCCCTGCCAAATTTGTTTTTTGTGAATTTTGTGTGAGAAGGCCTAATGGTTAAGATACATGTGTGTATGAAGTTTTACATTTTAAATGAATCACTGCACCATTTGAAAATAATGGATGTCATGAATGTTGAGCACCCACCTGGGTAATCGTTTCCCAGAACATATTGATAATTTCTAAACGAGACAGAGGGGGAAAGAATTATGCAGGTTTTTTATTTTTTTTTATTTTTCATGCCAATTTATTAAAGGATTGTCTGCTGGAGGCTGTAATGGGACTTTTGGGCCAGTCTGTGGGAGTTGAGAAAACAGTAAAACAATGCAGACAGCGACAAGAGTAAAACGTAGGCAGCATTTTATGAACTGTGTTAAAATGCAGAGAAATAAAGCACCTATGATGGCTCTGATATTGGAATTCTACTGCAAATTTAAAGTTAATGTTGAGTACCCAGATAAATTGTACTTTTGTTAAATATTATGGTTTTCATCCATCACAATTTTGTTCCAGTGGGACACGTATTACTGTATTTTGACCCATGCTTTTCTTGGTGCATACATATGTCTTGTGTTACAGTAGGTTCAGTCTTGGGTATTCTCACATTTGTAAAACTGTTTGAATATTTGGATTTTACACCTCATGTTTTTTAGCTTCAAAATTGTGTATACTAATGTACATAGCCACAGAGCAATAAATAAGACTTCAAAGAACAGTAATACAAAGATTTTCCACAGTTAATATAAAATGAATTAATTTCTGGTTAAATAATGCAGTGTTTGGCTCATTTGTAATTTAATTGCGTTATTTTTTTCAGTTGTTTGTTTTATTTTTGCCTTCTCTCCCATATCTGATCCACCATCATTGTTTCCTTGTGATATAAACCTAATCTAAATGTTTCAATGTTGTGTCCTTACTTTATATTTACAGAAGCAATACGAAATGAAGTAAATTACAATTCCAAACATTTTCTTCACTTTATTTTTAAATATTCAAAATATTTAAATATTTTAAAGAAAACATACAATACATAAATGTCCAAATTCTAAAAAAAGTATGTTTACTTATGCACTCAATACTATGTTGGGGCTCCTTAAGCATGAATTACTGCAGCAATGTGGTATGGCATCGGAGTGATACTGCCTGTGGCACTGCTGAGACATTACTAAAAAACGTCTCGGGTTACTTTGCTGTAACCCTGTTCCCTGAAAAAGCGGGAACAAGGTGCTGCATGAAAACGCTATGGGAATGCTCTTCGCGTGACCGGTTGTTGAAGCATGTGTGTCAAACACGCCAAAAGTTTTAGCATATGTAACCTTGGTTAGGTGACATCATTTGATTAGGTGCACCTGGAGGTTATAAATAGGCATGAACCAGAAATGTCCTCAGGTCAATTTTTGTCTGAAGGGACGCCCAGTCACCAACGCCGCTGCACTGCAAGTGTCTGGACCCCCAAGGTTGTGTAGTGTGTGCACAATAGCCAAGGAGGTCTCAGACATAACTTTGGGATGCTGAGTAGCATGGACATTCAAACTGTAAAATCTGACAAATGTGTGCGGAGAGGACAAACCTGCCGCATCACACACTTGCTGCAAGGGGACGCTTCTTGCCAGTGCAATTGATGAGGCAATCCCCCTGGTCGAATGAGCCCTGAATCCTAGAGGCGAAGTGTGACCAGACGTCTCGTAGGCAGGGGCAATAGCATCTCTCACCCAATGTGACAATGTTTGTCTAGTGGCAGCCACCCTTAAGCAAGATGTGGAGGCTGACCATCTTAAGGGTCAGAAGCCTGACAAGCACTGACTGTAGTGGTTCAAAAGGGGTGCCAGGCCTCAACCGTTTAGTTCCACAAATAAAGCGGGCAACATGGAAAAGGGTGCTTTCCACAGAAACCCCATCAGTCAGAACATGACAAGCTGAAATAGCGGCTACGTATGTTCTGAGAATACTAGGGCATAAGCCTGAGATAAATTTTCTCATAGAAACTCCAGCACTGAAACAATTTGGCAGTGATATTTTTATATTTGATATACAGCCTGGTATGCCTGCAAAGCCATTGTGTGCAGGGCAGCACCAGCTTGATCCGCTGCCCGAAAAGCTTTTCCCACCAACAAAGATGTTAGTCTACACGGCTTGGTGGGGAGTGTGGACTTTTTCAGCGAGGATGAGCTCCCAGGAGAGAGATACAGTAGCCTGCAAGCGTCTCTTCAATCTGGGGTATCATCATATAGAACCGCGCTTTTCGCATCAATAGCACAAAACATGGGATGAATATGGCTTATTCCATGAATGAGTTAACTCGTCATGAAGTTTGCCAAAGAAGGGGAGGGGCCATCGTTGAGGTCCCTCCTCCGGCCACCCGACAGAAACCTGTCATCTAACTTTGAGCGTTTGGGGTATTTTTATTTTATTTTTATGGCGAATCGAGGTGTAAGTGTTCGACCGCACGTCTTACCACCTCTAATAACTCCTGATATGCTCACTCATTGCTAGAGGAGCGCTCTGAAGTGATAGTTTCAATCTCCGCGGAAGCGGAGCATGCTTGAGAAGTGGACGGTAAAGGCTCATGTTCCGAGAAAGAGCGAGAGAAACAGAAAGCGTTGAGATCGCCCTCAGCGAGATATCTTTTACATGGAGGGATAGCACTCCTGTCTAAACTTTCTGGTGAGTAATGGACTACTTGCACGTAGACTCGTAACGTACTTCCGCTTTGAAGTAATAGGGCTCGCTGAGTTTCATTTTGTCGGCCATTGTTTTGGAGTTTGGAGGAAATGTTCAGAAAAAAGTGTGTTTATAGATTTCAGAGACAGCAGAAGGTATAAAACCAGGGACGTGCACTCATAGGAGGCAGGTGAGGCAGTGCCTCACCTTGCCACCAGGGGCGGTAAAGCGCTCAACATGGTTTCCTCAGCTGTCACCATAAGTTGTTAAAAAATGAATAATATAATAAAATATAATATAATATCTGTCCTGTGGTCTATGCTTTTAATGCAATTTTGGTGTGTTTCCTATACATTTGGATCATTTTCATAGTCAAAATAGCTGTATTTCTTGTTCAAATAACAACGGGAGACGAGAATCATGGAGGCTGAGGCAGTGACAGGTAGTGCCTCTCAGCGCGTGCGTGTGAGAGTGTGCACCACTCACACACTGTACTGAGCGCGTGCAAACGGCGCGTGCTTGCAGTCAGCAGGAAAATACAGGCCTTGAGGCAGCCAGTACCTTTGCCTCAAAGATGGGGGCGATAGTGAGCCTGCGGCTAATAGTTCACGACACGAGTAAATTAAGAAGAAAAAACAGAAAAGAAAAACAACCAACAACATTCGGTGCTAACGCGTTGCTATTTGGCTTTATTTTCCATGAAAATGGAGGATATAATCTTGAAGATAATACATTTTTCAAAACTTGACTTGGCAATTATCTCAATTGAGAAAGAGAGACTTGTAAAACTCAAAGAAAAGGACAAAAAGGAGGACTTCTACAACAAAGTCATCGAGATCTTCGTCCAGAAGGACAGGAGAATGGACTTCATTTACAAGTAAAGGTAAGAATACTGCAGTGGTGTGTTTAAATGTACAATGGTGTGTTTAAAATGTTATTAAATTTAATCAAGAATGGGATAACAACCATGTATGCTTGTAAATCTGACTTGTGAGTCAGTGCCTTAGCATCATACAGTACGTTTGTAAATCTGACTCTGAGTCAGTGCCTCACCAACCCCAACCCTCACCGCACGTCACTGTATAAAACGTACACTGTTGTGTTCCGTTGTGTACATGTACTGCGAAGTTCAACGGAACTTAAATTTTTCACAGTTTTCCTTCAGATGTGAACCTTAGAAAATGGTGGCGGCTTGTGAACATACGCCAAGACGATTTTTGTCATACCAGCAATTTTAAGGTTTGCAGTAAACGTTTTAGCAGTGATCAGATTATTGAACCGCAAACACCAGAGGCACGGAAAAAGTTAGTGACTGGCGCTGTACTTGTGCTTTTAGCCTGGAATGATTACGCCGTTAAAGCATTGCGGTCCTGCTGAAGTGGTATCCGTCGAACCCGTACCCATGGATGTAACGATGGATCATGATTACTGTAGCATTCCTGAGCCTTCATTATTAGACCTGACATGTGCTAAAATAGAAGAACTTTTTAATGAACTGGGGGAGCTGAAAAAACAGCTACAAGAGCTACACGTTCAGCGTGACTGTACATTTACAGAACACAGTACAGGGTAGTATTTACAATGTGTTATCTATATATACTACTCTTAGTCTACCTCAAAAGACCATTGTCTGTTACAGGGCTGCTCTCTATCACTTTATCATACTTACAAGCTCTATTTGCTTGTTTACAGTATGTCTGCATTTGCACTACTCTGTCTGGTTTGCACTCTCTGCCATGTGCCCTTACTTGTATATCGTATTTTTATTATATATATGTGTGTATAATTGTATTTATTCATATTTTTATTTTTAAAATTCTACTTTATGTATTTAATGTTATCTGTTATCCACCAAGGGTCTGAGAGTAACGCAATTTCATTTCTCTGTATGTCCTGTACATGTGGCAGAATTGACAATAAAGTTGACTTTAACTTTAATAAGTTCTTATATAGTATATAATACATATATATTTTTATATAATATCGTTGTTTTGCAAATACGATGCATGTCAGTAACGTTAATCAGTGGGAGATCCTGGAGACAGCGGGTGTAGAACGTAGCCATTGCTAAACCGGAACTGACTGAGCCCTTTTGAAAAGAACGCGGAAGTCCATAAGACACTTTCTATTTTTGCTTTCTTTTTGCTTTGAAAAAGTGCTTGCACACACACATTCACACACACACAATGCAGTCCTTGAAGACAAAAGGACCTGGGGCCTCATGTACAAAGACTTGCGTTGAATTCATACTAAAACATTGCGTACGGACAAAGCTGTAAATGTGCGTACGCAGTAAAAAATCTGATGTATGAAACACTGTGTACGCGGAATTCCACGCAGATTCTCTTTTTACATCCGAATAAACGTGAAATTGAGCGCACGTGCACGTGATCGCAAAGCCCCTCCCTGCCTCCTCAACCGTATAAATATGGTAATGACTCCATTTTGGCAAAACCAAACGAAAAAGCAATGGCAAAAGCAAGAAGAGAAACTTCACAGAATGTGAATTGGAGGTGCTCCTATCGGAGGTACACCGGAGAAAATTTGTGTTATTTGCAAGTTTGTCCTCCGGAATTAATAACAAAATAAACAAAAGAAACGTAGCTGGAATAATATCTTTAAATACATCACTCACCAAGAAGCCACCCATTGCGTCCCCTGCCACCTTGGAGCCTCATCCCAGCCATGCTGTTTGTGAGGATGAATGAATCATGGGTTGACTGAGGCCACCTTGCCACAATATTTGTTAGGCGTGCGGTCAGATCATGCGATGGGGGGCTGTGAAATCTAATACCGTATTATGTAGTGTCCCTTTTTTGGAGGATTTTTCCGCTAACGCAGATCATTTTATCAACTTGTTATAAATTCATTTTGTGAGTATATTAACATGTGCTTTCTCAACATTTTAATTTTTTTATTTGAGGGGGCAGGACATTTATTTGCCCCCCCGTAGAACCGGCCCTGTTTGATCATCACATATTATTTGCACGTTTATTGAATGGAAATGTTTCCGATTCACGTATGCAAATTCGTCTTCAGATGGCGCCTTTATAGCAATGTGCGTGCAGTCGATGGCTCCGATTACATTAGGAAAACCGGCGATCGCTGCAAATTGCGTTTTAATGTTTGGCTGGTCAACTGCATGGTATGGAAACCTTATATACTGTACCTGCTAGACATGCGGATGATCCCGTCCCATACAGCTGGCATTGCACGACTCAAAGACGACTGGCTTAACCCCGAGCGGTCTGCCAGTTCCCTTTGGAAAGAACCAGTTGCCAGGAAACCAAGCGTTGTCAGCACCTGTAAGGGAACAGGTAATGCGTCGCTCCTTGATGTCTCTCTTTCCAAATTTGGACCAAACTCAGCACAGAGCTCCAAGAGGATAGCTCTTGGAAATCTGAAACGGCTAATAAGCCAGTCATCATCGTGGGCCAGAAAATCACTGTGATCCCTAAAAATGTGTTCCCTTCGGATTCGGCCATTGACAATGTCCTCTAATAAGGCCAACACTGTCATTGTCATAGACTAAGGGTTGTATACATTTGCAAATGCTTTTATATGTTGTAAATCAAATAATTGGTAGAAAAATATTGTGTGAATTAACCCATTTTATCAATTATAAATTAATAGCAATGTTTTCCACATGTGTTGGTGCGATATTCTGTAGTGTGCAATTTAACATAATTGCCTCTAGGAGTCGCCAACGGAAATAAAACAAACACACACAAGATATGCACGTACGCCAGACATGAAGTTGGCGTGGAGGAAAATTACGTCATCTGACAGAGGTTATACAGTATATGCCAAAATTTTTGGCGTGTCTGTATTGTTGGGTCAGATGTTTCTCATCTTTCTGTTCTTTTGGAAGGAGCATGAGAATGGGAAATAAATGCAGATTTGGGCCATCAGCTGTCCTTAAGACCAGACCTGGTAATGTTCCAAATCTATACGCACTATCTATTTCATAGAGCTGACAGTGCCATAGGGCACAATGGATAAGGCAAATGAGAGAAAGAGGTTGCGATATGTTGTGCTGAAGCTTGAGGCAGAACAACGCAGCTGGAGAGCAATAGTCTACCCGGTGGATATTGGCTGCCGTGGCTTTATTGCTACATCCACTACTAGGCTTTTTAAAGAATTGGGGATCCGTGGCCAAGCTCTGCACCACACCATCAAAGAGACTTAAGAGGCTTCTGAGCGCAATAGACAATGGCTGTGAATTAGGAGAACAGATCACCGCTGGGCCCCAAGATGTTAGGGACATACACCCAGGTCCGATCAGCCTGGGTGGGCTTGCCTTAGCAAAGGGTGTATTGTGAGTAAAAGGCTAAAATACCCAATGATGCTTTGGTACACAACTGACGATGTGCCCCTAAGGTCATTGTTCTTGTATGAAGGAACCTAAAGGTACTAATTCCATCTTGTCCTACAACTGGAAATTCTCAATAGCCCAAAGATTCTCTGACATTCAGGTCAGGCAAGTTGGCTAGCCAATCAAGCACGATAATATGAGTGAATATGAGCTCACTAAATGAGTGGTAGTTTTGACACTATGGGCAGGTGCCAAGTCCTACTGCCAATGAAAATCAGCATCTTTAAAAAGCTTTTCAGCTGATGGGAGCACGAAGTGCTCTAAAATCTCCTGGTAGAGGATGCTTTGCCATTGGACTTAATAAAACACAGTAGACCAAATCATCACTCTTTTGATGACCACTGAGCAAATGGCCAATCCTTTCTTCCCTTATCGTATTGAAGATGCTTCTGATTTTTTCTCTGATTAAGGAGTGACTTAATACTAGGAAGTTGTAGCACCAACCCCAGCCTGTCCATTCCTTGTGAAGCTCTTCCAAGTTCTTGAATCAGCTTCACTTCACACTATTCTAAATCCTGTGGTCATTCATGCTGCTTGTACCCCTTTTCCTTCCACACTTTTTGGTCAATTTTCCATGAATATGGTTAAAAACTGTACCTTCTACAACTTACCCTCCTTGTGGAGGTTGTGAATGATCATGTTCTGGACAAATGTCAAGTCAGTAGTCTTTCCCAAACTGTAGTATAGTGAGAGATGCATGGTATTTATGTTGCATGAATAGTAATTTACTGAAATTTTAAATATTCAAATATTTTGATATACTGGATTTTGGATTAATATGTAAACCATAATCAATTAAAAAACATGTACAGTAAGGGTTTCACTTTTTAAATTAAATTAAAAGAAAAGAAATCTTGATATATATATATATATATATATATATATCCTCCTCGGCATCTGTCCGTCTCAGGAGACGATAGTGTAGCTTCTTGTGAGTCTACCTGCACCGCCGAGAATGGCTGTGCAGTCCGACTCGGGAGTGGCAGTCCCTGCCACACTTGGTACAGGTGAAGGCGGATGGCTGTTGTAACTGTTGTAGCCTCTGCTTCCACCCGGATCTTTTCTGATTGCCGTTCATGTTTCGCTCAGCCTCTGCATACGATGTACCCTGCCTGACTGCGAGCCTCCAGGCTGGGCGGTCGTTTGCTTGACTATATATATATATATATATATATATATATATATATAAAAAATGCACTGTATTTTTGATGTGCATAAATCAGTTCCCTCCTGCTGTCTTAGAATTCTGCCACAGATGTTCCTCTGCTGGGGAAAAAAAAACATTCAAGCCAGCTTGCCATGTGTCTGGATGACAAATGTCACACTTACCTGCTCTACATATATATGCGTTTGGCTCTTTAGACTGCCAGTAGCCACTTATAAATGGTCCCAATGCCCTTCTGTCTATCCTTCAAGCCTGACTTGCCAATATGAGATGGTTTTCTGCTGACGGAAGCTTTAAGCAGAGCTTCTCTGTTGTCAGTTAATATGGGACGCTTTAAATTTTTTTAGGCCAACATCAAATCAAACCCACCATTCTCCCCTCTCAGATCTGTTCAATAATGCATTAATACAAGCCTGGTAATGGGAAATTGATTTACAATGCTGAAAATTTACTTTTTTTTTTTGTCATAATGATGCAATGTATGTGTAATTTTGAAAAACATGGATTTGGGATTGCAACAATTAATGGAGCAAAGCTAAGGACATTATATAACCAGATGTGATGGTGTACATGCAATATTGTCACTTTTCTATCTAATGAAATGTAAATAAAGTAATTAAAATATGTTTAAATGTAAATCAAAGTGCTGTTGAAATTTATCTATTAATTAATTGTCTCATTGGTGAGAAGATGAGAGGAGAGTCTGTTTTAAGAACATATATTCAAACCAGTTGATTGATAAGTGGAAGCTCTTATCGACTTTAACAGTCTGGACCCAATTTAGCTCAAATCTCATATTTTGATCAGGTAAAGAAAAAAATATTATGTACGCTTGGAAGGTAGTGATTAACAGCACACTGTGCTCAGCATTAAGAAGGAAAAAATACCTAATGAATCCCTCACAAATCCATGTCAGTTCAGCTTGATTACTTGAGAGCTGAAAGTATTGAGAAACACTGATTAGGGGGCTTGATAAACTGCATTGTTTGAAAGGGCCCCATAGATGAACTAAATAAAAAGATCGTGTTTAAATTTTTATGAGTTTTGTTAATTTAAGCCTTTGTCTGTTCATTCATTCATTCGTTCACACACACACACACACACACACACACACACACACACACACACACACACACATACACACAAACACACACATACACACATAAATTAAAATTTTCAAATTCAAATTTTATTTGTCACATACACAGTCATACACAGTACGAAATGCAGTGAAATGCTTATACGACCGCCAGTGACCTTAAAAATGCAAAATAAAAAATAAAAACTTATGCGTAAGGAATAAATATGAATAAAAAATACTAAAGAAAATAAATTTAACTATTAAAATAAACTGTACAAATAAGGGCACAATAAAAAATATTACAAAATATAGAAATATTGAAATATAGAAATATTTGAAAGTGGCAGTGGTTGTGCAAATATGCATAAAAAGTGACTTATTAAAGTGTCTTGTGCAATGGTCCAGATATATAAATATGTACTGTAGTGCAAGTGTGTATGAATGTGTCCATGATTGTCTCATCAATGATGGAAATTTAAAAAGATGTTATTAGTCCTGTGTGGTGTTGTGATTGAGAGACCTTATCGCCTGCGGGAAGAAGCTCCTCCTCAGTCTCTCTGTATTGGCCTTCCAGGGAGCGGAATCACTTCCCAGACAGCAACAGAGAAAACAGTCCATTGTTGGGATGGCTGAGGTCCTTCACCATCTTCCTGGCTTTGGTCCAGCACCGCTTGCTGTAGATCGAGTGCAGGTCAGGGAGCTCGGTGCGGATGATGCGCTCAGCTGAGCGCACCACCCTCTGTAGAGCTCGTCTGTCCTGCATGGTGCTGTTTCTAAACCAGGTCGTGATGTTACCCGTCAGGATGCTCTCTATGGTACAGGAGTAGAAATTCCTGAGCACCTTAGAGGGCAGTCTGAAGTCTCCCAGTTCTCCAGATTTCCAATCTCCTCTAGATAGGCCGACTCATCATTGTTGTGATCAGTCCGACCACAACAGTGTCGTCAGCAAACTTGATGATGGTGGTGGAGTTGGTAGTGGCCACGCAGTCGTGGGTGTACAGAGAGTACAGCAGGGGGCTCAGAACACAACCCTGGGGGGCTCCAGTGCTGAGAGTGAGTGAGGCTGAGACATGTCTGCTCATCCTTACTGCCTGTGGTCTGCCAGTCAGAAAATTGTCGATCCACTGACACATAGATGAGCTGAGGCCCAGGTGCTCGAGCTTGGTGGTGAGTGTGGAGGGAATTATGATATTAAATGCAGAGCTGTAGTCGATGAAGAGCATTTTAACATAATTCCCCTTCCTAGTGTCCAGATGAGTGAGTGATGTGTGGAGAAGATGTGAGATTGCATCGTCCGTGGAGTGGTCCTGACGGTATGCAAACTGCAGAGGGTCCAGTGTGTCGGGCACTTCATCACTACTGAGGTGAGGGCTACAGGGCGATAGTCATTGAGAGAAGCAGGATGGGGTTTCTTCGGGACAGGAACAATGATGGACTCTTTGAAGCATGTGGGGATCACCGACTGACATAAAGAGATGTTGAATATCTTAGTGAACACAGGTGCTAGCTGGTCTGCGCAGGCTCTGAGGATACGGCCTGAGATTCCGTCTGGTCCTGCTGCTTTCCTGGTGTTCACTCTCTTGAAGGCTCTTCTGACGTCGTGCTCGGTGATGATGAGCGCGTTTCCGGTGCTGGCAGTGTCTTCCTGTCTGCAGCCGTTAGCGCCGCTAGCGTTAGCGCCGTTAGCATTAGCGCCGTTAGCGTCTTTAGCTGCAACCTCGAAGCGAGCGTAGAAAGTGTTCAGCTCGTCTGCCAGAGTCGCGTCCGCGTTCATCATACCGGATGTTGGTGCTTTATAATGCGTGATTGTTCTCAATCCCTGCCACAGGCTCCTAGAATCACTCTATTGAAGCTGTGACTCTATTTTTCTCCTGTAGCGCTGCTTCGCCTCTTTCACCGCCTTCCGGACGTTGTATGACGCAGCCTTGTACGGTTCCATGTCCCCCGACGCAAGTCCCATGTTGTACGCAGCGGTGCGAGATCTCAGAGCATCGCGGATGGTTTTATCCACCCACGGCTTCTGGTTGGGAAACGTTCTTATAGTCTTTTTGTCCACAGTATCATCCGCTATCTTCCCAATGAATCCCACAACCGCTTCCGTAAACACGCTGACGTCACCGGAGCTGTTTCTGAACATGTCCCAGTTTGCGTCATCGAGTGCGTCCTGTAATGCGGCCACCCATTGGTCCGTCCAGCGCGCGACCTCCATCTGAACCTGAACTTCCTGTTTCAGCCTTTGTTTGTATTTTGGCATGAGGAAGATGGCGGCGTGGTCGGATTTACCAAACGGTGGACGAGACTGCGCCTTGTAGCCGTCCTTGACTGTCGTGTAGCAGTGATCCAGTGTCCTTTCATCCCTGGTGGGGCAAGTGATGTGCTGATAAAAGTTCGGTGATGTGTCTGGTGCTGTGTGAGCGCCTCATGCAGCTCGAATAAGTCAGTGTTCGTGTCCACTTGTGGTGGGATATAAACGGCACTGATTATGACCGATGTGATCTCCCGTGGAAGATAAAAAGGGCGACACGTGATGGACAGTAGTTCCAGGTTTGGTGTGCAGGAGCGTGTAAGAGGAACAACGCTCGCGCTGTTGCACCAGCTGTTGTTCACCATCAAACACACGCCGCCTCCCCTTGACTTCCCTGAGTCCCGAGTCGAACTCGGCTGGCTGAAAGGCGTGGTCCGGTACCGCTGGGTTCAGCCATGTCTCGATGAAGGAGAGGAGGTTGCAGTCCCGAATCTCTCTCCGGAACTTTATCCTGGCCCTGAGGACATCGAGTTTGTTCTCCAGTGACTGGACGTTGGCGAGCAGGATGCTAGGCAGAGGTGTGCGGTGTGCACGGGCTCTCAGCCTGTTCCTGACGCTGGCTCGTTTCCCTCGGGGCCGCCACTCCACGTCGCGTCCATTGTTCTCCCTCAGGATCTCACTCGGCCAGCTCGGATCCGGAGTTAAAAACGTCGAATTGTGAGTACATTGTATATATATATATATATATATATATATATATATTTCCTAATAGGTATGTAGTGGATCCAGATACAGTAAGATTGAACATAACCCCTCTACTTTTTTTTTTAAAGCATGCATATTAAATTCATATTCACATTTTCCATACACAGTACACCATGTACTGATGTGCTTAATATGCCCTTGGCATCCTTGTCTGCATGAGGTGAATACAAACAGAGCTGATTATGGTTTATGTACATTTCTGAGGAAGGTAAAATGGACCTTGGTCAGGAGATTTAGGTGTGCAGGAGCATGTGAGAGGTATAGTGCTACATCTGTCATGCCAGCTACAGTTTACTGTACAGATGTGGCCATTAAGACTGCGTGTGTCTTCCCGCGAGATGCCGCAATTTGACGCGCGGCGTGCCGCGACTTGCCGTAAGCAACATATGGGTATTTAAATAAATGTGTTGTGCTTTACTGAATATCCGCCAGATGGCGCATGGAAGGACTTTATCTAAAAGTCAGACCAAGTACGACGGAGAATTGTGTATAATTAGTTAGCCTAAAACAATATTGTTTTCAATGCTGAAGCAAACATGAATTTTATTTTGTTTTATAACAGATATTTCATAATGAACGTGTGTGTATATGTGCTTCATATTATTTTCATAATGATGAAATGAGATGCCCAACTTGTGCTTCAAAAGTTTCTTATACAGTTTTTGTAATGTCTTAACAGGGACAAAACAGTTAAAGACATGGCAATGCCTCGGTTTAAATGGTACTGTATTGAAATGTATTTAATTTCCTGATAGCAGGCTATCTGATAGTGTTAACTATTCGAATGAACAATATATATATATATATATATATATATATATATATATATATATATATATATATATATATATAGGGCTGGAAATTATAGCTGGAATGTGATTGTGGAGTTATAACTGAAATTATTCAGTCATGTGAATTTATGACTGACGTCGCCGTGCGGAAACCCGCGGCTCGTCCTTTCACTTTACAAAAGGCAACGTTTTTATCAGAAGGCTGATAAATGCATGTTGTACAGTATATACAACGTGACAGCGCACTAATTACTATAATCCCTCTACTCACCTTTGATGTAGGTGTGAAGCTATCAAACCGGTTTCGCGGATGGGGGTATTGGCAGAATTGAGGCGTTTAAAACGATTTAACAAGACAGGTAGACGTCTCTGCCTAAAATGTATTTCGCCAGCTACAGAATAAATAGAAATAAAATATTTAATGGTACCAATCAAATCAGACTCCATAATTACTTTGAGTGTAATTCACAAATTTACTGAATATATTATGTTCTTATGCGTATACAGTTTATGTTTGTATGTGAATATATTATATAAGTATGTGTTTGTGCGCGCATCTCATACATGACCTTCATATAAATTGCAATTCATCATAAGTGTATGTTGTTAAAGTATTTGTGGATATGTATGTAACGGCATAAACTGTTCAGAACGGGCCAGGTCGTGATACTGCGACACTCGTGTGATCATTCGGTCGCACCGATAAAAGGTGTCAGGGTCAAAGACAAAGCGCGCTGAAGAAGACACAGGCAAAGCCCAAGCCTCTGTCTGTCTAAAAGCCAAGCTGTTCCCCAAAAATAGTGTGAATGTCTGCAACAAACACTCACCATTAAAATGTTAAGAATTTAATTAAACTCAAACATATAAATAAAATTTTCTTTATACATAATATTTTCATTATATATAAACTCATGCTAGGGTACTTTTACTACGCTGAAGTACAATTTAAAGCTAATTTCTCTTTTATTTGCTTACTTACTTACTAACTAGAAAATGCTTTAGTAAAGACCTCTAAAACAAAGTCAATATGAATGACAATGGAATATTACAGAACGTGCGAGTTAACGCCCATGCACCAATCACTAACCATTAAAATGTTGGATTTAAATTAAAATGGCACTTATATATATTCGTGTTTAATTAAATTCTTAAAGCATCATGTTCACCCATGTGTTTACTGCATAAACACCATTTTTTGCATTGAATTTAATCATGCAGCACTTTTAGTATTCATAGCAAAAGCAACCCAACAGTGTGATTAAAGTACCTGGAATGACACAGAATTTTGACCCAGCATAAACAACCCAACAATGTGTTTACAGAAACCCAGCATTTTTTAGTGTACTATTACAGTACTAATGAATGGACAAAGCGCAGTCAAAGCCCGTGGATTCTGCGTGCTGTTGCGTTGTATTCAGCGAGTAGCGCATATTTTTGTTTGTTTCATTTCATGTCTGTAGTTTTATCGATAAATCTGTTCATATCTCGCATATGTTTATCAGCCTTTTGATCAAAAAGCCGCACGCGCAACTCACTTTCACTTTGCAAAAGGCAATGTTTATTGTTTAGTGTATATTTAAAGCACATAAACACAATAAAACAATATTGTTTTAGGCTTTTGCACACACGCGCGGGTGCATTACAATAATAATAACAATAATAATAACAATAATAATAAATTCGGAGCACTACTAGTACCACTACTACTACTACTAATAATAATAATAATACTGAATGGAGAAAGTGCAGTTAACAAAGTATCATCATGAAAGGAGAGAAGAAAATAAGAATAAATACATATCAGTATTTACAGTTTGAGCTCGACACATTTATGAGCTCCGTCGCTTGCTGTCAATGGACGCCTAAGAGAGAGAACGAATGGTTATGACTATAACCACGGTTCCCTGAAGGAGAGGAATGAGGTATAACACATATTGTATGGGATATCACACCCTCTCGTGTCCTGGCTGAAACCACATATATTCACACCGTAAAGGCAGGCAAACCTGTGGTGACATAGGTGTAGCCCCGCCTACACCTATAAACCATCGTCGCCACGGTTGACCCTCAGTTCGACAGCCGCTCTTCACCTGTGAGGCGGGGCAGCAATGTGTTGTACCTCGTTCCTCTCCGTCAGGGAACCGAGGTTATAGTCATAACCATTCGTTCCCTTTCAGTCAATTCACTCGGTACAACACATATTGTATGGGACATATATTCACGCCCCGTCGAGCATCTACCAAAGTTAGCCACAAGAACCCTGATAGCTACTCTACTGTATCATGGACCCCGCAGAGAGGACACAATGAGCCACCGAGGGGGCCGTTATATCAAGTCGGTAGAACCAGACAAGGACTAAGGACTAACTGGCCGCGCAAATATCACCCACGGACATTCCCATGATGTTGCCATAGCTCTTGTTGAATGTGCTTTCACACCCAGAGGCAGTGGGACACCCTTACTGCTATAAGCTAATGAAATAGCCTCCACAATCCAATGGGAAAGCCGCTGCTTAGACAGAGCTTTACCCTTTACTGGACTGGCAAAGCAGATAAACAGTTGATAACATACTGTAACCGCATATTTACTGTACAGTCCATGTAGACCTGTAGAGCACATATGGGGCACAAATTATGCAATTTACCCTGCTCCTCAGAAGGAGATAAGCTTATCGGGGAATCAGATAAGCTTATCAGGATGGCGACATGCATGCTGGGAGAAGGTCTCTGGACTGTGGTCCGTTGATTGCTCTCCCTGGAGCCCCTTTATTCACTACGCAGGCCTGAAAACACTGCTAAAAGCTCCAAATAGTTGATGTGAAGATAGTTGTTCCTGTGACCCCCTGACCGCGGAGCCGTTGCACAGAACGCCCCAGCCGCTGAGGTAGGCATCTGTTGACACCACTTTGCGAAACGACACCCTGCCTATCGGAGAGAGCCCTGACGTAACAGCCTGGGTTCTCTCCAGGGCAGAAGAGCTGTCATGCATGACGGCGTCACTGTCAGCCTCCTGTTGAGGTGGCGCACCGCACATAGGCGGTGAGAGCGCACCCAGCGCTGAAATGCATGTTCCACAGCCCAAGAGGCACCACAGAGATCATAGACGCCATCATTCCCATTAGCTGTAAAAACACTCGGAAACGAAGTCTGTGTTGAGCAAGGCAACGCTGAAACGCGGCTATTCTGTGCTAATCTATGAATGTCATCGAGTGACTGGCCAAACAAACGCTCAGCAGACAGCGGTTGTCAGGGAGCATGAGCCATAAATGCCTCTGTGTCATGATTATGCAAGGGTGCCAACTAAGCAGCCAAAGATGGCTCCATTGGCGGTGGGCTAACTAGTCCTGCTTTCTCAGCACCATCCAATTCCAAATACTGTCTGTAACTGGGCACTGATACGCGGGTCGACAGCGGCTTGCTTCATGACAACGTTAACTCGCCGACAAAGTCGGGAAACATAGGCAAGCAGTTCTTAACGGTTATCGGTTCGGGAGGAAGAAAAAATCCCGTGAACCTCGATGGTTTTTGAGCCGGCTGCAGGGAGGGCCACTCCACCTCCAGCTTCTCGGCCGCTCAGCGGTAGAGAGTGAAAAATGAAGTGTCGGCTAACGCAGTAGCAGCTGAGTTCTGAGCGGGTGGCAAAATTTCATGCTCGTCCTCCGACAAGCCATGCATTTCTAGGCCGATGTTGAGCACGTCATCATCCTCAAAAGCACGCTGCTCAGTGCCAGGCTGCTGGCCAGCGCTGTAGGAGAGCTCATGGTCCTCTGACCTCTCGAAATACTCGATCTGGTCCACCCAGCTAAGAGCGGGGACTTCTGATTCCTCGTCAGCAGACACAGGCGAAGCTGGGACTGCTAACTCAGAAAGGAGGGGATCCTGCTGAGCGACTGTATTTCTCCCAAGGACTCTTTCCACAAACGTGACCCGTCTTTCCAGCGTTGGACGCCAGTGCTGGTGACAGAGCGCTCTCCTAGGATGGAGAATTCCCAGACAGACTGGGCACGCTTCGTGCTGGTCCTTCTCGTGCAACGAGAAGCCGCACTCCTGAGGACAGGGGACCTCTTCTTTGCCACATTAGCTTCCATGCTCATGCCAGCTAGCACTGTTAGCACAGCTAAACAGAAGCCAAACAAACTGAGATGTTCAGACTGACAATGTACTTAAAGCAGGTAGACGACTCACCAAAATGATGCTGTCACTAACACCAACAGGAACAGTTAAGCTAATTTAAACGCAGTCTTGTAAAGTCAAATGTAGAGTTAACTAGCAGCACCTAGAAAACTCTATAGAAAAGGTGTTCACAGCGAGGTGAAGAGCGTAAGAACTGAGGGTCAACCGTCGCGACGATAGTTTATAGGTGTAGGCGGGGCTACACCTACGTCACCACAGGTTTGCCTGCCTTTACGGCGTGAATATAGGTGGCTTCAGCCAGGGCATGAGAGGGCGTGATATCCCATACAATTTGTGTTGTACAGAGTGAATTGACTGAAAGGGAACACATTTTCGGCTTCAGTAGACACAATACTTCAGAATGAAACACGACTGCACCCTACAGGTAATGAAGGGCATTTTCACAGCTTGCCGCGCACAGCCACAGGATCCCTTTTCTCGAAACGTGTTTTTAACACCCTGGGCCCGGTTTCTCGAAAACTTATCATCTTAAGTTGTACCTTAACCTCTCTCTTAACGTTATGGCGCATTTCCCGAAACGTTCTTACGCTAAGTATTTCTTAGCTAAGTCACAGATTCGTAAGGTTGGTCTGGACCAACCGTAACTCATTCTTAGTGTAGTTTCAGCTCGAGACGCTAGTCGCTGCCACTGAGCAGCAGTCTTTATGAATCAGCGGTGTATGGAAGCACATTATAGCATGTTATCAACGTTGTATTAATGATGGAATATACTGTAGGCCTGTTTAAGTATTTTATTTTATTTGATATCAGAACTAATAGAGTGACTTTCAATTAGCCTATTTCATAATGTGACTAATGCATTCAAATTGGCAATCACTTTTAATATTAAACAAGTGGCAAACAATTTGGGAGCGATACAGCGTCGTGTTGTGTTAAACTGAAGACGGCGCCGTCCGTCGAGCCGTGTGGGTCATGTCAATTTTTCCTTTAGACAAAACTTCAGCCCTTTTCATATTTTCCCTGAGGTCGCTACATTGTAAAATGTAATAAGTTGACTTCACTTAGAAAAAGTGAGGAAACCGATTGCCTTAAAATTTCCAAGTAAAGTAGAGTATTAATGTTTAGTTGGCATAACGTAACAATTTGTAGAGACAACTTGTTAATCAAGTATACTTAAGTACTGTTGACTTAAAATCATTATTTGAGTTAACTTTCTATTAGTGCTCACATTACTAGGAAAATATTAGGAAACCGATTGCCTTAAAAAAACCAAGTAAACATTACTCCAAAAACTTAAGTGCATGAATTGTTTATTACATTGTGGCATGGGCGGGGCGGTGGCTGACGACCATCATGCCTTGCGGGGGTTCTTTATGTGTCCACCCTATTGGGGAAAGGTGTTTGGGTTAATGGCTTCAGCAGTGTTGCGTGTGCTATCTCAGTGAAGGTGTTGCTCATGCCGTACAATGCTGAGACCTAATAAAACACTCCCAGCCATTTCATTGGGCAGCAACCAAGCCCACTCATTTCCAAGATCCCTTCTAGCAGTGTAAATGGAACTTGGAGATACTAAGTAAGCTTAATTGCTGCCCAATGCAATGGCTGGGAGAAGTTTATTGACCACACATTCACTTCAAAAACCACATCCAATTCAGCCTTAGCATGAACCAGGGAACATTCAACAGGTCACACGCACATATCTTAAAACACCCAACTTGGCCGAAGCCACTAACCCAAACAAGTGTCCCGAAAAGGGTGAACGGACAGCAAAAGCCCCGCAAAGCATGATGGTCGTCAGCTGACGCCCCGCCCACGCTACAGTATAAAACACTGAAAATATATATCCACTGTCAGGAACAATTGAAATCTGACCCAAATCATCACTATTCTTACACATTTTAACCTAACATGTAACTTAAAACCGTAATGAAGCTTCAGATGTTAAAAACTTCCTGCTGCTTCTTTCAACGTCAGAAAATTGGCGCCAATTCACCCGTTCACGAGCTGAGCAGGCACAAATTCTACTACGCATGCTCTCTTGCTTCTTCTCCCCCCCCCCCCCCCTTTTTTTACTTCTTCATTATTCTTGGGCGCGCTGCTGCCTCTCACTGGTACAATAACGTCATTGCTTTATTTGTTGCTACTTACTGTATGTGTTGCAAGTATACATCACTAAAACTATTAAGTAAATTGTTTAACCCACCCTGCAATTAAGTGTTACTCAAATCAACCTAGTAAGAAGTATAGTTTGAATTTTTTGAGTAAAGTTTATTATTTATATGCGAGTCAGCAAAGCAATTGGAATTTACAGTGTATTTTATTTTATAAAAGGTTTTGCCTTCCAAGGCAACAGATGATGGAGCTTCTTGACCTGCTCAGACCTGCGCTTGCCAGGTCAGCGCGTCGTACTTATGTACCTATGTCCCGATGTCTAGCTGCTAGCTGCTTTTTGTGTAAAATATGTTTCACTGATCATTAGCCATTATCCATAACTTTATGGGCTTTTCTTTTGACACGTTTTATTTTTATGAAATTTGATTTAGTTAAATGAGAAAATATCCTTGGGAGTTTCAAACTTTACGGCCACCGCGCGAAACCGCATAGGTGAGATAGGGGTATTAAACCTCCACTCTGTGAACTCATCGTATTCATTCCATAAGTGCACTATACAACCCCAACCACTGACATGCTTCACATTGTTTCTGGTGAAGAGTGTTATCAGCTGTTTGTCCATCAATTATGATTGTATACCCGGTTTGTTTCACCGTCACTACAGGTTACATGAAAATATTAGCGACAGTTTGGTGATTTAATTTATATATTTGTATTATGGAATGCTATTGATAAGTTAACCCATGTCGAAATAAACACTATTATAAAAATTTAGTGCAATGTTTAATTTGCATAGAAAGTGCCATCTTTCTTAACGCTGTCATGCAAAAGGAGTCAAACATTTACTAGGCCTACTAGCTGTTCTGCACATTAGCTGCTAAGCTAGCTAGTAGCTAATCAGACTCATGGCTAAACAGGCTAGTAGCCTGAGAGCCAAGGGATGAACAGATAAGGTACACAGCAGACTAGGTATGAAACAGACTAAGAACTCTAAAAGGTTAGTGGCTAAACAGGTTAGTAAACAGACTAAGAGCTAATCAGATGATGAGACTAGACAGACTCGAAGAGTAGACAGACTAAGATCTAATCAGGTTAGTAGTGCCCTCATTAGTATTTATACAGACTAAGATCTACACATGCAAAGGAAGTTACTCACACATGAGGGTAAACACAAAAGGCAAATTCTCCTAGAGGCTAATCCTGCTAGGAGACACGGAAACATAGCGACATAAACTAAATCAAAACAAATACGAACTTAACTTAAAGAGCTCCAGAAACCAAATGCCAACTATAACTAAACAAACTGAAACAGAACCAGACAAAACAAAACCCACTTAACAGAACTGAAATTATAATGCTCGACCCAGTTTCCCAGAACAAACAGGTATTTATAAAAAAGCTAATGAGCTTCCTCAGTTCAGGTGAGCATCCGCGTCACCTGACTGAGGTGCCTTCTGGGAAACAGAGTCTACGAACAAAAACTACAACACACAAACACTGCCCTCTAGTGGGCAACCATCACAATTATAATACCACAAAAAAATTATTTGCCTTTTACCCAATGAACAATTTTTGGTATGGGTAAAAATTATAAAGACTTCTAATTATAGAAGGTGAGTGCTTAATCAGCTCATTCTTTATTAAAACATGTTTACTATAGTAGAGTGCACTTGGTTAACAAAGTACATTGACAGTTTATTCTTATAGACAATAAAATATAGCCAAATAAACGCATGATAAAATATCTTATATCCCTTGTGAAGTTCACGATTTGAAATGCACACTTTGCGAATTAGATAATGCATCTTCAAACACAATACTTATATCTGTGCAGTGGGTTGAACATAAAATGTTTAGACATCAAGGTCACTCTACAAATGTTGTGGATTTGCTCTGAGGCATCATTCTCACTCAGCTGTCAAAAGTCCACTTAGCAGTTTTATTTTGCTCTTACTGTTTGCTTAACTTCATCAAGCTTTGTGAATCTTTTTTATAAGGGAAACTCTTTCATTTTGACACATTTCCTCTCTCAGGGAAAAATCTAAAGCAGGTAAAAACAGGTATAACATTTTGTAGTTGTCACCTTATTTGAGTCAAGGTGCAATTTTAGATCTAATGAATTAGTGGTGGATCATGTTTACTACAGTTCAGTACTTCACAGTACAGTTTCAATAAAAAATAAAACTTAAATCTGAACAATAATTGCATACTCAATGTTTACTACTCTTACATAAACCTTAAAAAGTGTGCTAAATAGTGCATTTACTCATGTAACTATTACATTGATGTTCATATACTTATTGTACAAAGTGAAGTTAAGTTTACTTACGTTTTAGTAAGTAAGGGTGGTCCGAATTTATGGTTTCATGAAGATTTTAATTCAAGTGTCATGGCCATGGATAGCCATGCCATTTAACATTTGTGATTTCTTTGGATTGCATTCCATTAGAAAACACGTCTTCCTCTGTTTGGTTTTGCCTAGTTTTCACTCGCTTCCGGACTGTCCGTACATTATATTTGGAGCAATGTTCTTTCCTTGAAACTATAATTAAAATAGATATATTTGATTATTTTTACTTGCCTCTTTTTAAAGCATGTGGCATGTCAGCCCAGTCACTGATATAATTACAAAAACCTTTATCAAATCAGACAAGGTGCTGATGAACAAGACTCTCAATCTAATACTCTGATGCTGTATTGAAAATAAATAAAACTCTAGCACTTTGTATTTCGAATAGTGCAGAACAGCAGGTTTATTTATCTCTAGGGTAAGGAGCATAGAAGGAAGAGCATCTGATAGCTGACTATTGATGCTTGGGACTTGTGAAGATTGATTCTCAAGTGCTCTCAGGTGTTCTTCGGTCTTGTTTCACACTGACACGGAGACGCTGTCACTCCGCCCAGAAGCAGCTTCCTCTCCTGTGCCTATATATATATATATATATATATATATATATATATATATATATATATATATATATACAGTTCAACAGTTTGGAGAATTCTTAAAAAGAAATAATTAACTGGAAAGCTCAGCACCATCAAAAAGCCTGGAAGACCACAGAACACAAATAAAGTGGATGACAACAATTTTGTCCATAATAAAGAAAAACTATTTCAAAACATCTTACCAAATCAAGAACAGTCTTGAGGAGGTAGACATGCCATTGTCAAAGTCTTCAGCCAAGAGACAGCTTTATGACATAAATACAAATGCCCTGATTCTTTAGACTCAAAAACCAAAATTACGCTGACCAAGTATGGCGGAAAGAGAAAGAAAAGTACTATCTATCTATCTCTTTGTGTGTGTGTATATATATATATATATATATATATATATATATATATATATATATACACTGTATATACTGTATATATATATATATATATAACGCATACGTCCTCTGACTTTCAACTGTTTTTACTTTCAGTAAACTTAATGTGTAAATATTTGTATGAACACTAAAAGAGTCAAAACCATAAGACATAAACTAAAAATGTTTCACAATGTGTCCCTGAATGAAGGGAGGCTCAAAATCAAAAGTACCAGTCAGTATCTGATGTGGCCACCAGCTGCTTGAAGCACTGCAGTGCATCTCCTCCTCATGGACTGGACCAGATTTTGTCAGTTATTGCGGACAGTCTGAGCACTGATGTTCCTGGTGTGACTCGGGCAGTTGTTGTGGCCATCCTGTACCTGTCACGCAGGTGTGATATTCGGATGTACCCATCCTTTGCAGGTGTAGTTACACGTGGTCTTCCACTGCGAGGATGATCAGCTGTCCTTCCTGTCTCCCTGAAGCGCTGTCTTAGGCATCTCACAGTGCGGACATGGCAATTTATTGCCCTAGCCACATCAGCAGTCCTCATGCCTCCCTGCAGCATGCCTAATGCACGTTCATGCAGATGAGCAGGGACCCTGGGCATCTTTCTTTGGGTGTTTTTCACAGTCGGGAGACAAGCCTCTTCAGTGTCCTGCATTTTTAGAACTGACCTTAAATGCCTACTTTCTGTAAGCTGTTAAAGTCTTAACGACCATTCCACAGGTGCATGTTAATTAATTGATTATGGTTAATTAAACATGCATGGAAAACATTGTTTAATTGTCCCTTTACAATGAAGATCTGTAAAGTTATTTGGATTTTTACAACATTATTGTTGAAATACACAGTCCTGAAAAAGGGGCGTTTCTTTTTTTGCTGAGTATATATATATATATATATATGTCTACTGTAGTTTTTAGGAATATATTTCTTGATAGAAGCAAAGTTATCTGTCAATAGAATATTTATATTTGTATTTTCTATTAGGTCTATATGTAGAATGAAATAATATGACAGTGTGACGGTTGACCCCTAGAGGGCGCCTAACGCCCGTTTTTGAGTTTTGTTTTGTAGTTGGTTTATGTTTCTTGTTGAACTTCGTTTCCCAGTTTGCACCTCGGTCAGGTGACGTAGAAGCTCACCTGAACCGAGGGAAGTTAATGATCTGTTTATGTTTAGTTCTATAAATAGCCTGACTGAATCTCAGTCAGGCGTCTAGCATTAGTTGTCGTTGAAGTTTAGTTTGTGTTGGAGAGATCTTGTTTGTTTTATGCTTTGGTTTAAAGGAAAAATAAACAACTTTGTTGAACCGTCAGCTCGCCTCCGCGATCATGCCTCGCACTCACCTCCGACACAGACACCGTAAGAAACATGACAGAATGCTAGACCTACCAAGAGGCATGGCGGAGGACCCCCTCCTAGGGAATTTCTTGGGGGGGGGAATTATTATATCTAACGAGTTGGCGGAACTGCTGGAGGCCAGCGAGGGGTACGGCGAGATGGAAGTTGGGCAAGAATGGAGAAACGGTGAGCACATCGAGCCGGCGTGCTCATGGGAGGACAGCGTGACAGCCAGGGAGAGAATGGCGAGGCGAAGCTGGGAAGGCTGCAGGCCCGTCATCCGGCGCACACCACCGAGAGGTGTAGCGGCCGAGGGAGAGACGGGAGGATTCTGCAGGCAGTGGGCGGAACGCAATGAGGAGTGCATCCATGACCTGCATGAGCAGGTGCTGCAGCTCCAACTGCAGTTCGTCCAGGTTCGGGAGAACCAAGCTGTAGTCCCGGAAGCGATCCCTCTCTTGGATCTAAACGATGCACTCCTCCCCCGGCCACTGCCTGAAGGTGGCGCGGACAGCACGCTTCCCCCGCCACCGGAGCTGAGCATGGAGGACTGGATGCCGCTGCGGCACGGCGACGAGGTAGGCTTCTACGGGCAGTGGGCGGAGTCCAACCAGGAGCGCATTCGTGACCTGCGCGAGCAGGTGCTGCAGCTGCAACTGCAGTTCGTCCAGGTTCGGGAGAACCAGTCTGTAGCCCCGGAAGCAACCCCCCTCCCGGGTCTGGACGATGCGCTCCTCCCCCGGCCACTGCTTGAGCCTGTCGCGGAGGAAGACTGCGAGCTGTGTCTGCACGAAGAGGAGAACGGCGTTTCCATCATCCAGTCTCCGTGCGAGCTAGGGAGCGTTATCCTTCTGCCTCCCCCAGGCTTCAAGAACAGCGCGCTAGTGTGTCCGCAGCCGCTGCACCAAGCACCCGCTCTACCGCAGCCTCCCGGCTTTGAGGACGACGTTACGCCACTGTCGAGCGCAGTGCACGCTCCAACGCCGTCGAGCGCAGTGGACGCTCCCACGCCGTCGTCGAGCGCCGTGACCGCTCCAACGCCGTCGTCGAGCGCGTCTCCAGCTCTGCCACGGCCGAGCGCGTCTCCAGCTCTGCCACGGCCGAGCGCGTCTCCAGCTCTGCCACGGCCGAGCGCGTCTCCAGCTCTGCCACGGCCGAGCGCGTCTCCAGCTCTGCCACGGCCGAGCGCGTCTCCAGCCCAGCAGCCGCAGAGCACGTCTCCAGCCCCGTCACCCAGCCTCCTGGTCAGGAGGTGGAAGGTAGAACATTGGGGTGGGTGTCCGGGGCCTCCGATGATGCTCCAGAGGAGCATTTTTTTTGGGGGGGTACTGTGACGGTTGACTCCTAGAGGGCGCCTAACGCCCGTTTTTGAGTTTTGTTTTGTAGTTGGTTTATGTTTCTTGTTGAACTTCGTTTCCCAGTTTGCACCTCGGTCAGGTGACGTAGAAGCTCACCTGAACCGAGGGAAGTTAATGATCTGTTTATGTTTAGTTCTATAAATAGCCTGACTGAATCTCAGTCAGGCGTCTAGCATTAGTTGTCGTTGAAGTTTAGTTTGTGTTGGAGAGATCTTGTTTGTTTTATGCTTTGGTTTAAAGGAAAAATAAACAACTTTGTTGAACCGTCAGCTCGCCTCCGCGATCATGCCTCGCACTCACCTCCGACGCAGACACCGTAAGAAACATGACAGACAGGGGTATACTCTCTGCTCAGATTCAGCCAAATGTTGCAAAACTAATAAGACATCACTTTGAATTGCAGATAATGACCAAACATAAAGTGAAATACCCAAGAGTTTCTCAAGGTAAGTAAATAGGATGTTCTTCACTGGCCAAGTCACAGATCTCGACCCAATAGAGCAAACTTTAATTTACTGATGACTAGAATAAAGCCAAGAACCCCCGCCCCCCTTGCAGTGAAGTCCAGGAAAAGCATATTAAAGGAGGAAACTCTGAATCATGTCCATGAGTTTCCAGAATTCAGCCAGTTTTTTTTTTTTTTCAAAAAATATATAGGCAATACTCGTGTTTTTAATCATGATAGTTTGTTCTATTATTTATGAGACCCTGAAAGTAAATGGGTGTGTGTATAAAAATTCTGTGCAATGTGTAATTGTCGATTGATTAATGCTACATTATTGTAAAAATCCCTTGCTTTAAAGCTGAAAGTCTTAACTTTGCTCACATCTTAAGTAATTTATTTCAAATTGGTGATGTGTTCTGTAACAGTTTTTCTGTTAATTGCAATTTAACAGTAAATGATTCAAATGAAACAGTCCATGATCATGAATGATGCATTGTGCTCTAATTTACAGGGTCACAATAACATTTAATTGAGGACCTCTAATTGTACTGGTTCTTTCTCACTCCTCCTCCATTCGTTTCCCCTTAGAAACTACACCTGATTGTTTAGACTGTATAAAGTCATTTAACTGACCATTTTTATTGCTGAGCTGATAATCTCAATCTCAATTTATAATTAAAGTTGATGATGTTTTCTAAACATTTTAAAGAAATTTAGCAAAAGTGTCTCTAAACGTTTGTAGACCGAGTTTGACCCTGGAAATGTTTAAACTCACAGTATGGTTCTAGCATTGAAGCCTAAATATTAGCAGAAGTTTTAGTTATTTACTTGTTTAGTTTTGTTTATTTAGCTAGCTCACAGCACATAGCATGAAAGCAAAACGCAGCACATGCTCCCTGCTCACATCTTCACTGATTTTTCTGCCAACTGTCATCATCATTTACACACTGCTCAGGTAAATCCATTATCTTGAAACATTTTGTAGCATTACACAATAGCACCTTTTCTGCACCATCGGCCTGTTCTATTTCTTTCTTTTAAAAAGTGCTAGATTTGTTAAGTTGTCATGCCAACTGCTACATGTACCTGCCATTATGGATTGCACCAGCAGTGTTCCTGTAGCTAAGATGATTTAGACTGGCCCATCTGTAAAATTCTGTAAAAGCCTGCGTCGGGTCAATAATGAATACTACTAGGAGGTTGAGAGACCTTTGGCTTGACAAATTAAAAAACATTTTTGGACCTGTAAGGGTTCTCCACTAGAGGGACCTGTTGTGTTTGTAGTTTTGGTTTGCAGACTCAGTTTCCCAGAAGGCACCTCGGTCAGGTGATGCGGGAGCTCAGCTGATCCGAGACAGGTCATTAAATCGTCTATAAATAGCTGGTTAGTCTGGGAAACTGGGTCAAGCATTGTCGGTTTATAATTACTGTCATGTAAGTGGGTGGTTTGTTTAGTATTTTCATTTATATGTGAATTTACAAGCTGTTCAATGTTGTTTAAAAGAGGCTCAAGTGTAGTAATTGTAATATGTCCATTGAGTTTCAGTGAGTGTGTGGAGTTGATCCGGTGTCGTGAATGTTGTTTTGCATTAGAATTTAGGTTGAATGTGTTCCCCCATTTGTGTTATCCTAGTGTGGTTAGCTATAGGTAAGGATAGCTAATTGTCTGTGGGGCTAGGTACATGTTTAGCTAAGGGACTATGTAGCTAATTGCCATGTTTAGCTAATAGCCAGGGTTAGCTAGTTATCATATTTAGCTAATAGCTGTTGATTGCCATGTCCCTAGTCTGTGTCTCTAGTCCCTAGTCTGAATCCTAGTCATCTCTCAGTGTCCCTCGTCCTCTGGTCCCTCCGTGCCTCTGTGCGTGTCTTGTCCCGTGTCAGCTCCATGCCTAGCTAGTATGTTCTGTATGTTAAGTCATAGAGCTTATGTTTCGCCGTAGCGCCTATGCATTGTATGTTAGTTCCTCAAACCAGTGTTTCGTCAGAGTCTCAGACCTGTGTGTCCTGTCCTAGAGCCTCTGTTTATAGTTGAGTTTGTTGTTTGTTCCTTTGTTTGTCTTGTTTCTTCAGTGTCCATGATTTGTTTTTTGCTTAATAAAAAGACTTATTTGGTTAAAAAAAACACCCCTCTGCGTCTATGCCTGCCCGGTGCTCATGGCAACTACAACAGCCAGAACCACCAGGTCATGACAGGACCATATATTTAATAATCTGGGCCCGGTTTCTCGATAAATGCGCACTATTCGCGCGCTAAGAAGACTCTTAAGATATATCTTACGTTAAGTGATAACTTTTCTAAGTGTATTTCTCAAACTGTCTCTTAGGAGTCTTAAGTCGCTGCCTCTTACGTCCGACGTTACAAGGCGCTGTCTACAGTGAAGGTCCTGAATTAGCTGACATAAATTGCTCAGGAATCCATTTTTGACTCCTTTTGCATGACAGCGTTAAGAAAGACGGCACTTTCTATGCAAATTAAACATTGCACTAAATTCTTTTAATAGCGTTTATTTCGACATCGGTTAACCCATCAATAACATGCCATAATAGACAAACATATAAATTAAATCACCAAACTGTTGCTAATATTTTCATGTAACCCTGCGGTTTCGCGCAGGGGCCGTAAGTGCGGTTCATGATTCAGCGCGAGTTTTCGTACCGTGATTACGTTTCCATTTGGAAGCTCGCGGATCTTTTTGGACCGTCGGGCGGTCACTCGAGATGGCTCATGGTGCCTAATACCCCTCTCTCACCTGTGCGGCTTGACTCATCTCTGTGAGCTGCCGCGTTCCTTTAACGTTCCACGAAGTTCTGCAAGGTCTGCAACCTTCCGTGAGGACCAGCAAAAAAATTAAACGTTTAATTTTTCATGTGGAAAGATGGAAACGGAATCATAGCGCAAAAACTCGGGGTGAATCATGATGAACCCTACTTATGGCCACAGCGCGAGACCGTGCAGGTGAGATAGGGGTATAACACCGCATCTCACAGCGAGTCAAACCGCATAAGTGAATAGGGGTATTAAGCATTACAATCACCCAGAAAAATTAATGGATGCGGGGTTTGAATCTCCCAAGGTTATTTTCTCATTTAACTAAATCAAATTTCAAAAAAATAAAACGTGTCAAAAGAAAAACCCATGAAGTTATGGATAACAGCTAATGATCAATGAAACATATTTTAAACAAAAAGCATCGAGCAGCTGGACATCGGGATGTAGAGAATAAGTACGATGCGTTGGCCTGGCATGCGCAGGTCTGAGCAGCTCAAGAAGCTCCATAATCTGTTGCTTTGGAAGGCAAAACTTCCAAACGACGACAGGGAAAATATGAAAAGGGCTGAAGTTTTGTCTAAAGGAAAAATGCACATGAGCCACACGGCTCCACGGACCGCGCTGTCTTCAGTTTAACACAACACCACGCTGTATCGCTGCCAAATTGTTTGCCACCTTTGCCAATTTTAATTCATTAGTCACATTATGAAATAGGCTAATTAAAAGTCAATCTATTAGTTCTGATATCAAATAAAATAACATTCTTAAACAGGCCTACAGTATATTCCATCATTAATACGACTTTGATAACGTGCCATAATGTGTTTGCATACACCGCTGGTTTATAAAGACTGCTGCTCAGTAGCAGCGACTAGTGTCTTGAACTGAAACTACGTTAAGAATGAGTTAAGGTTGGTCCAGACCAACCTTACGAACGTGTGACTTAGCTAAGAGATCCTTAGCGTAAGAACGTTTCGGGAAATGCGCCATAATGTTAAGCGAGATGTTAAGGTACAAATTAAGAACTACTTAGCGATAATGAGCTTTCGAGAAACCGGGCCCTGGGCAAGTATAATGTTGACCCTGTGATATCAGAAAACCCAAAATTAAATTCAAACTTGGGCTTCGAATGATTGGGATATTTCTGCTATTAAATATGTATAAACAATCATTCTGCCCCAAAAAGGCCAGTTCAAGGAAACCTTTGAAACCCAATATTGCCGTGCCTTCCCAAATTACTAGAGCCTAAGCACTGAAGTGTCTTCTGAATGCTTACAACTACAATTATCTATTCAAAGAAAACTTGCCAATAGAAAATGTCAAAGGCATACTGTTAAGATCTAGAATTCGTTATCCTTTATGGTTCATTTTGGGTCTTTTGAAAATGCTCAGCGGCGCGGTGGCGTAGTGGTTAGCACTGTCGCCTTGCACCTCCAGGGTCCGGGTTCGATTCCCCGGCCAGGCTCGATTCCCGTCTCTGTGTGCATGTTCTCCCCGTGCTTGGTGGGTTTCCTCCGGGTACTCCGGTTTCCTCCCACAGTCCAAAGATATGCAGGTTAGGCTAATTGGCGTTCCTAAAATTGCCCGTAGTGTGTGATTGGGTGTGTGAGTGTGTGTATGTGTGTGTGTGCCCTGCGATGGATTGGCACCCTGTCCAGGGTGTACCCCGCCTAGTGCCCGAAGTCTCCTGGGATAGGCTCCAGGTCCCCCGCGACCCTGAACACAGGATTAAGCGGTATAGAGAATGAATGAATGAATGAATGAAAATGCTCAGCAGATTTACAGAAAGTAGTAGCACATAAAGTGGTCTATAAAGCATTTCTTATGGGAAAACATGTTTGGTGTTGCCTGAAGAAATATCAGTGGCTATATCTAAGCTTTTATTTGACGTAAACAAAAACACAGCCCATGCCAAAAGGTTTACATATTCTGCCAACAGCATTGTGGCTAATATAGGAATCCATGAACTAAAGTGTAAATAAATCAATATGTTGATAAAGGAAGTTTAATCTAAGAATTTCATTACAAAATAAATATTGGCCCCATTATTAAAGGCATGAAAATTCTAAAGATCAACAATTCAGTTCTTCGGGGTGGATTTTTACTTTAATTCCTTTTATTAATTTCTCTGCCCACCTTAGGTTTATATTGCTGTTTTGATGAACAGCTTAATGATCATGACCAATAAATATTTTGCCTCTTAATGTCCCAGCTTAGTTCAGTTTAACTAAGTAAATAAAATTGATGTACTACCTTGTTTCTGGCCTCACTTTAGAAAATGCCAGCCTTTCAAGCAGAAAAGCCTGATGGCAGCAATCCTGACTCGACAGTCATGGCATGTCTGCTATTTTTAGAACACACTTTTTTTTCTGGGAGTCTTCAGCTTTACTGTTTAAATTGGTTAGAAAATGCTGAGAAACACCTGCATCAGATGTTTGTTTATGTCACATAACCATCTTGTTAGGCACCTGTGTATCTGTTCAAGTGCAGTATCTCTATCCAAGCTTCTTTTCAATGTTTGCACCTGTGTCTAGTTAGTCTCATCTGCGTCCTATTCTGTTGTTACCAAAATCAGTATAAATACACTCCTCCATTTATCCTTTGTTTTTACAAGCTCTTGTGGTAATACTTTTTTTTTTCTGAGCCAAGTGTTTTTGCAGCTCTTTCCTTTTTTTTCCAGAATACTTCCTTTAGATTTGATGTTTCTCTGCATTTTGTTTCATTTTGGTCTTTTTGAGGTTTTGTAAAAATATATATATGATTTTAAGCAGTTGTAAAGGGAATTCGTTACACTCACTTTATACCACTTTATCCTTTGATCAGAGTCTGGAGCCTATTCCAGAAGATTTGGGGCACAAGGCAAAGTACACCCTTGAGTGCCAATCCATTTCAGAAAATTGTTACAATGCTAATTAAAAGGAAGGGTGGGGGAGGAAATGAACAATATCACACTTGAGGTCATGCTGTTGTGATACTGGGACAGAGGTGGCTCAAATAATTAAGGCTCTAGGTTACTGATCAGTAAGGGTACATGTGACAAAAAAAGAATCATAATACAGTGGAACCTTGGATTGCGAGTACCTTGATCTCTGAGCGTTTCTCAAGATGCACATGAAAAGCAAATAAATTTTAACTTGGTAAACGAGCAATGTCTTGAAATACAAGCAGTATTGTGGGTAATCATCTCCCGTGCTGTGAGTGAGTCTCTATTCTGTAAACTGTTGTGCGGTAAAAGTCGTCCTTCACAGTAGTCCCCTTTGTCCTCTTCTCCTCTCTCTGGCTCTGTCGGAAAGTTGGTGTGCGTTTCCTTCCATGTGTGTTTGTGCGCATACTTGTGAGAGTCTCTACTGGTAAACTGGTGTGTGTGTGCGTGTGTGTGCGTGTGTGAGAGAGAAAGTTGTCTTACACAGTAGCTGCCCCCCCTCTTCTCCTCACTCTGGTCTCAATCACTACAGCCACGATTCTTTTCAAAGGTAAAGTGCAGGTTAATTTGTTGTATTTTTACTTTATATTTTGTATTAATTATTTTATATGAATATTTTTGGGTTTTGGAACTAATTATTGGAGTTTCCATTATTTCTCATAGAAAAATTTGCTTTTTTTAATACAAGTGTTTTGATATGCAAGCATGGTTCCAAAATGAATTATGCTCGCAATCCAAGGATTAAGTATATTAGAATGGTTTTGATGTTGTTGTAGGCATGAGGGCACAACCAAAGAGCTGAAAGCATCAGCTGATCTATTTGATGAAACTGTATACTGTAGATATTGAGGTGCCAGAGCTTGACCGATTTAAAGAAATAGTATTTTATTTTATTGTATATTGATTGATTGATTGATTGATTGATTGATTGATTGATTGGAGAGGCTAGATAAGACTAAATCTCACTCTATAGACCAGCATATGAATAAAAAGACTGTGATGTGATTGTGATTGTAAGTATGTCTAAAGATAGGGGGTGTTGATGCCGAAAATAAAATCAGTTTGTTGTATAAATTATCTATTAAACTTTTATTAACGTAGCAGGTAAAATGGTGTACATCCACAACACAAGGTTGTCAAAAGCCTCTTTTTCACTGTAAGTCTAAAAGGACCTTAACAAACAAGAAACTGTTCAAAATGAACAGTTACATCTAGAATTATTTCTAATTATGGTTCACACATTCTCTTTTGTGAGGTTGGGACAGTTTGACATAGGTATTCATTGTATTTTTTCTCTCTTTTAGTGTGCAGTAAAAATGGAGACATTTTCAGCTATTATCATTGAGGCACAGAATAACATTTAAGAGCAATTAAACGAGGACCAGATATGAAAAGGTGCATGGTTGGCCAGACATAACATTTCTCACTAAGTAGTTAAGTTTTACTCTGAATGATGAGCATAATTATTCAGTTGAATACCACCTCAAAATAATGCTTATATACTGCTGCTCGTTAATGCCGAACTGTACAAATTACCTCATGAATAGACAGGAACAAGATTAAAATACCACAACACCATATTTTAAGTTGAAAGCAGTTGACTTAATCCTACAATTCATGATATAAATAAATAAGATTAACATTGCACTGGTCTAAGTCCCCGAGTCGTGTAGTGGTAAAGTGCTTGCCTTATCATCCGGAGATCACTATTTCGATTCCTGGGTGAGGCCAGGAATCGAAATAGTGTTCTTATGTACTGTAGCCTTCTGCACCCAGGGGCCTAGATAGAGCTGATTGGCCAAGCTATCTCAGTGGGGTTGGATGGGAAATTTAGCGCTCTTACATCAATCATGGCTCTACAGCCGATCATGTGCATCTATGAGCTCACGCAAACGGATGGAGCAGGTAGCATTGCCCACTAAGTGTGTTACGCCTCCCCTAACAGTGCATGAGCGAGCACTTGGCTCGCATTACATGGTTCAGAGGAAATACATGATCGTCTTCGTCCCTCCCTGAATGGTAGTAGTAGCATCAATGTGGGAGCCCCCTAGGGACGGGTGAGAAGGTGAGAATTGGATTACGGCTAAATTAGGGAAAAAAACGCAGAAAAGTAAAAAAACAACATTGCACTTGATCACAAATACAAGGGCACAGGCCTAACTCCAGAGTTTACCAGAATTCAGCTGCTCAGCTGACATTCCAGGCCTTTTGACCTATCATGTGTGCGGCTGATCCTGTCACCAGTTTTCTGTCTGTTTTTTTTGCACCAGAACATCCAGTGTACCACAACTCACCATGAATGGGACCCAGCAGACAAAAAGAGGATGGGCTTCCGGAGGAAAATATGAGAATAAAGAGAAATAAATAAAAAGGGGTTAGACCAATAGGGTGATGGCTTGGTGATTATTTACAAAGTGAACTTAAACTTCCGCAAAAGTGGTCACGAGCTTTAGAAGCTGACAAGGACAAAATAGTAAACGGAATTCACTCTAAAAGAAACAAAAATACAACAGACCTTACTCCCTAGCTAACCAAATAAAAAAACAAATCAAATTCATGCACTGACTTCATGCAAACCACAGTTTAAAATGTGTATAAATGGAGCAGCAAACAAAACTACCACACCCAAAAGGGGAAATCAAAAACAAGGTAAAAAAAAACATGAATAGTCATACACAAAGTCTGTCAGAATACTGGTCAAATACCATGGGAAAATAAGTAATTTTGTCAAACTACTAAGAAAATGGTCATACACATACAGTACATGGTATATCTTAGTAACAACTCTACCAACAATGGTAAACAAGGAAGGAACAGTCTGGGGTAATGACGTCAGAAGTAATTAGTTAATCTTCCTGGGCCTTTGTTCAACCAATCAGTAAGCAGGAGGGAGAAACAATGACGGTACAGTGAGTGATCATTCAGTAGATCATTGGAAGCTGGAACCAGCACGCTGAATTATGCTGAAACTAAAAGTTAAGCAAATGACGCACTCATTGCTATCATCGGCAGAGGGACAAAATACAGATACTTATATACACAACACCTGAGGATTTGCTGCCATTATCCTGGTGCAAGACACCACAGCACACTCTCAGAGGCCCTGTTGAACCACACCCAAAGGGGCCAGATCTGGACAGAACCCAAACCCTTTGTGGTCTTAATGTGATGACAAATAAGTGAATATACTGTATAATCAGCCTGCTACAAACATACCCATAAAAACCAAGTCTGGTGAACGTATTTTTAGACGAAAGAGTCACCACAGTTGACTGTCCAGGAGGGGGAAGTCAAAGTTGAAGGGCATAATTTAGAATCATTGTAGTAGAAATGTCTTGGAAAGCCCAGTATGACAGATGGTGTGGCACGCAGAGCAATGTGAGCTGCTCTGCTGTGAAAGTGCCTGTTTGGGGATTAATTGAGACATTGAGTCAAAAAAGGTATCACTCATCACTCCTATGTTCAGTTTTACATTGTGGAGAAGATTGTGAACAGACCTTTCTTAACTGCCCTATCAACTGCCCTATCAAGTATTGTGACAAGCATTCAGTACAAAATTGATTGGAAGCTCTCTGTCTAGTTACAGTCTATGAGGTTATATATTACTTTCTTTGAATCATTATGCGTCAATGAAATGGGAAATATCTTAAAGTATTCAGAATAATTAAGCAGGCTTTGGAAGATATATTTTGTACATTTGTGATGGTTTTCAACTTAATGGTTTCACTCTTAATGGTTGGATTGCATTTTAATGCATTTATTTGTTTGTAGTAAATTCTAGAATATTTTAGATGTGCAAGATGTGTGATGGATCAGAAGTACAGAACATAAAGTACACAATTTTCTTAACATGACATTACCTTGACATTCATTCATGCCATATACAGTACTAGATCAAGAGTAATTTCTTTGAAGCTCATGCTTTATTGAAAGGATGATCACAAGGTAGGCCTACATATTTCAGTCAGCATTTCTTTTTTCTATAAAATTTGTAAAGCTGCATACTGGCAACAATTTTCAATGTTCTTCTGTTATGTATTAATCATTTGTGATGACCTTTTAATTCTGTGGTTGTTTCTATGGTTAAAATATCTGAACAGATTTTTCTGTTAGTGGGTGGGCTCGGCACCAGAGCATTCTAACAAGTAAAAAAAAAAAAAGAAAAATGTGAATCTCTCTCTCGTGGTGTTATACTGTAGGATGTTCAGTAAGCCTGTTCCAACCATAGACTCAGGATCATTTTCTTGACTGACAGGAGAGGAGCCTGTTTTGCAGCTGTAGCCCATTCATATGAATGTCTGGCATTTTGGCAATTTGAGATGCATTATTGCTGTCTACCGTTATAAAGAACATATTTCTAAAGTTATATAAATAGTGTCCGACAGATTTTGACGTGCCTGAATAGCACAGTCTAGCCATTGTCTGCATTTTTTCCCACCAAAATGAGGTTTCTAACTGCAGAAATTTAGCTCCTTTTATTTTTTTCAAACAACAGTTTATGTAAATTCCAAAAGCTGTTGTGTGGGAGGAAACCAAAAAACCCAGAGGAATCCCACCTGGACATTTTTAGATCATGCAAAACTGGAAATACTGTCACTTAAACTTAAGATCAAACTGAGGACCCTTGAATACCACCCCTGTAACATGAGCTGTGATTTGATACTTAGCTTCGTCTGTCTTTTCCTTCCCAACTCTTTGTCTGCTTGTCTTTGTCTATCCCAACCACTCACACTTAATTACTCACTCATGCAAAGCTCTCCAGATGGTAATGGCTCCCTTTAGGCTGGTTGAAGACACTTTGTAGCATGGTTGGCAGCCTATTCTGCAGAAAATCAAACACAGAGCAAGTGACAGGATAAGTGTGGCATCCAGAAGAAGCATTCGGGCCCTTAAATAGAATGTTCCTATAAAATCAAAAAATGTGGAAGGTTGCCAAATCATGCATGACAGCAATATATGAGGATATTATTAATTTATTTTCCCTTTTCTTTAGTGTTTTTATGCGCCTTATGGTAAGTTTCACTGCAAAACAAGATATAGGAAAAGGGCTTTCACATTTATTCCTTCCTTCATTCATTTGATAATTTTCTATGAATCTTATGCCGTACAGGGTCACAGGAGGCCTGGAACCTATCCCACGAGACTTCACACATAAGGCAGGGTGCACTCTTAACAAAGTGACAATCTATTGCATGCCACACATCTGCACAGACACCCATGCGCTCATTCACACACTATAGTCAATTTGGGAATGCCAATTAGCCTATTCTGCATGTCTGTGGACCATCTGAGGAAACCATACAACCAGAAGGAAACTCACCAAGCATAGGCAGAACATATTCAATTCATTATCTTGTTTAAGAAGAGTTTACTAGCTTCTTATCATATCTTATTTAGATTTTTTGCCATATGGACAGATAATTTCACTAGCTTTAAGTGAACTGTTGGCGTTACACATCTGTGGGTGGTCACAGCGCTGACTACAACATAATCATGCTGCTAAGGTGTTTTGTAGTAGCAAAAATTATAAGAAACTGATTTGTTGTCAAATAATTGGATTTATTAAAGAGAGTGGCAATTGGGGTGATGTTAAGTGCCCCAGAGACTTTAAAGGGGAGACCAGAATGCCACCCTTTGATGTCCATGAGAAGGACAGTGCGTGAAAGAACTGCTCAAGCTCCCACGGCACCTTCACTCCCACGTAGAACATGCCTTCACATAGGGCTGGGCTGAAAACTGTATCACGATATCAGTGTTTCATATCGGTCGATATAGATAATTATTGATATTTTTTATGACCCATTTAAAATAAGGACCAGGAGAAGAGTATATTATGTTTAAACATTTTTATTTTAAACTTACCCTTCCTATGATCATAATCCCATCAGTTATTAAGACAGAAATGTCAACAACCATGGAAAAATCAAATAATTAAAATGGAAACATAAGTCTAAAGTCACAATGAACACATCAATTATCTCTTAACATTTAAGGTGCAAAATTAAAAGAAAATGTAAGAAATGCTTAATAAAGTGTAATAAAATAGTGCAATGCGTTTATTATATCAGATGCTTTTAGAGAAAACTACAACAAAAATATATTGTTGTAATATATTTGAGTTTGATGTTAATTCACTGGCACTGTACCGCACTGTATACTATATGTGTCGTGTGCACTGAATGCAGTAAAAGAATACCGATTTTCTCCATGCTCCATTTCTTTTCCTCTGGTTGTCTCACACAAAAAAGCAAGTAATATTATAGATGTTAGCAGTGGTGTCAAAAGTATTCACATTCATTACTTGAGTAGAAGTATAGATACTAGGGTTCAAAAATACTTCTTTAGAAGTTGAAGTATCAACCCAACCTTTTTACTTAAGTAAAAGTTTAAAAGTACTGGTTTCAGAACTACTTAAAGTATAAAAGTAAAAGTACCGTGAGGGGCGACAAAAGCATTAAGATCTCGCTTTTTGATCATGCGACGGGGGGGGGGGGGGTGGATGGGGCGTTGTGCGCGTTCTTATCATGTGACCGGGGGAGGTTGCGTGTTCTGATCATAAAAATAGAGTAACGAGGCTATTTTTAAAATGTAAGGAGTAGAAAGTACAGATAATTGCTTAAAAATGTAAGGAGTAGAAGTAAAAAGTCGGCTGAAAAATAATTACTCCAGTAAAGTATAGATACCCAAAATTTCTACTTAAGTAAGGTAACGAAGTATTTATACTTCGTTACTTGACACCTCTGGATGTTAGTTGTGCATATTGATGGAAACATAACAATTGTCATACCAAAGAATAAACTACCCGCCAATGTGGCTAGTGAGACTAAAGTTATTAACCGCCAAAGCCGAATTTTAACCGCATTTGGCGGGTGTGCGGGTGCCAATGTCAACACCATCTTGTCTCCGTTTATGCTTCCTGAATCGCGACCGTACTACTTCCGGGTCCTAGAGACGGTCGCAGAGCGAGTGCGCATGACAGCAACCAAACTAGCTTCGCGACCTCTGTTTTCTTCCGACAAAGAATAAAAAATATCGAACGTTCTATCGAACACATTTTTTATTGATATCAATCACGTGTCTATCGCAAAACATATCGTTATAGTTTTATCGCCCAGGCCTACCTTCACATTCCCAGTGAGTGCGTTAAGCGTGCGCGCCACCCCGGGGTGTCCCGAGGACAGATTGGTGTGAGCCTCTATTGTGATTTGCTCCCGTAGTGACTCCGGCACGTAGACTCGATCTTGGGGACACCCGGGAGGCACGCGATTTTCACGCCCCCACCGGGTTATCTCCTCGTCGAGGTCCCACGTGACCGGAGCGACCACGAGTGGTGCTGGTAAGATGGGCTCAGGATTTTCGGTGGGTGTGAGCGCCGGATAGTACCGTGAAATCGCATCCGCTTTCAGATTTTTGGAACCAGGGCGATACGTTATGTGAAAATGAAAGCGAGTAAAGAACAGCACCCAACGGGCTTGTCGCGTGTTTAATCTTTTGGCCTGTTGGATATATTCTAGATTACGGTGATTGGTTAATACCACGAAGGGGTGTTTACCTCCCTCCAGCCAATGTCTCCACTCCTCTAACGCCGCCTTGACTGCGAGCAGTTCCCGATTACCGATATCATAGTTCTGTTCGGCAGGTGTCAGTTTTCGAGAGAAAAACGTGCAAGGATGGAGTTTCCCGAGGGGACGTTGGGACAGCACTGCCCCGAGCCCCACCTCTGATGCGTCAACTTCTACTACAAATGGCTTCCCGGGGTCTGGAAGCCGTAGGACGGGCGCCGTGGTGAACGCCGTCTTTAACTTTCGGAAAGCACTCTCTGCCTCGGCAGTGAGTGCTTTCAGTTTCGTTGGCTTACCTTTGAGTAGTGAAGTGAGGGGCGCTGCCACCGAACTGAAGTTTCGAATGAACCTTCGATAAAAGTTAGCAAACCCGAGGAAACTCTGTAGCGCCTTTACTGACCTGGGTTCCGGCCATTGTGTTACCGCCTCCACATTAGTTTTCTCCATCTCGACCCCCAGTGGCCCTATGCGATAGCCGAGGAATGCTACCTCCCGTTGATGGAATTTGCATTTCTCTGCCTTCGCATAGAGCCCGTGTGCACGCAGGCGACGAAGGACGGCGGTCACGTGATTGACATGCTCGGAATATGACCTTGAGTATATTAGAATATCATCTAAGTACACTATCACACAACGGTTAAACATATCCCGGAACACGTCATTCATGAACCCCTGAAACACCGCAGGCGCATTTACCAGCCCATACGACATGACATTATATTGATAATGACCCGATGAGGTGCTAAACGCTGTCTTCCATTCATCCCCTTTACGCACACGAACGAGGTTATAAGCGCTGCGGAGGTCGAGTTTAGTGAATATGGAGGCCCCTCGGAGTTGGTCGATAGCGGCCGGTACCAGCGGCAGTGGGTGCTTGTATTTTACTGTGACTGCGTTGAGCCCCCTATAATCAATACAGGGTCTTAAGCCCCCGCCTTTTTTCTCTATAAAAAAGAAACCTGCCGAAGCGGGAGACGTGGACCTGCTAATGAGTCCCTGCCCGAGAGCCTCCTCTACGTACTCCTCCATTGCCCTGGTTTCCTCCAAAGACAATGGGTAAATACGCGAGTAAGGCGGTGCTTTCCCAGGCAGGAGCTCAATAGCACAATCCCACGGACGGTGGGGAGGAAGTCTCGCGGCTGCCCTAACGCTAAATACATCCTGAAATGACGCGTACTCTGGAGGCACACTTTGGGACACTTTATCACTCAGGCTTTCAATGGTGGTGACTTGGACCGTTAAAGCTGGCGGTTTGCATGTTTTAGCGCATCGTTTTGACCATGATCGGATGCGTGTCTGAGCCCAATCAAAATTGGGATTGTGGAAACTGAGCCATGGGAGACCCAGCACGACGGAATGGTCCACCTGAGGAAGCACAAAGAAATTTATCTCCTCAGAATGGCCGGGGAAAGTTAATCGCAGGGGTACGGAGATGCCTTTAAGCGGCAATTGGTTAAGTGTGTGCCCATCCAGAGCTTTCACAGATATCGGGAACGGAAGCTTCGACACGGGAGCTTGCAGTGCGGAAAGAAGAGAGGCTGAGATGAGGTTGCCAGCCGATCCGGAATCTATTAAGGGAGAGACAGACATAGAACGATTATTAAATGAAATACGTGCAGGAATACAAAAGGGTGTGTGTGTGCGTGGGGGGGTGCGATGAGTTACTTTGAGTAACGGGCATTCCTTTACGAGGTGTCTGTTGCCTTCACAGTATAGGCACAAACCAGCAGACATTCTTCGCGATCGCTCTGACGCAGACAGACGTGATGCGGCGAGATCCATAGGCTCGGCGGTCGAGGTGCCTTCGCACTCGGGGGTAGGCTGCTGAGGGGGGCTGGAGCGGCGGTGCGGTGCTGCGCATGGAGCGGCTCGGGGCGGAGGTCGGCGCTGCTGCCCGCGTAGATGCTGATCCAGTTTGATAGCTAAGGCTATGTTGTCCTCCAGCGAGAGTTCAGCGTCTCTGCACGCGAGTTCAAGTTGGATCTCCGCGGTTAATCCATCACGAAACCGAGCCAGCAGGCTCTTCTCACACCACCCGCTTTCCGCCGCCAGCACTTGGAAGCGCACCGCATAGTCCGCGACTGAGGAATTTCCTTGACTCGCCCTCAGCAGCTGCTGTTCTCCTGATCTGCCCTGGTCCGGGTGGTCGAAGACAGCGCGAAGTGCCTCGATGAACTGCCGTTACCTGGTGGTAGCTACACCTCCGGTGCTCCACACCGCTGTCGCTCAGTCCATTGCTCTTCCTGTTAGATGCTGTGTAACGAAACTCACTTTTTGGGAGTCAGTCATGTTTGGGAAATCCGCGAGATAAAGCTCGCAAGCTAATAGAAATTTTCGGCACCCCTTGGGGTCACCTCCGTACCCTTCAGGTGGCGCTGGGCGTGGCCTCGGTGGTGTTGCGTTCGCTGGTGGAGCCACCGGAGGGAGCTTCGATGTCGCGAGTTGAGTCACGCTGCATGCCAGGTCGTGAACCGCTCGCGCCAGACTGCTGATCTCCTGCTGCTGGGCCCGTAGGTAACCGTGGAGGCGAGTGTCGTCATCAGGCAGGGGTACACCTGCTGCGTCCATGAAGGTCCGTTCATCTGTCATGTTCTCTGGCTTATTCAGTAAGGACGCAAGATGCAGGTTCAAGTTCAAACTCAAATTCACGTTTTATTTTCTCTTCTTAGTTTAAAGTCTCTTTCCTTTTTAAAGTCCCGGTTGCAATATGCACTTAAACTCAAAAACAAACACAAGCACGTAACACACGAAACACAACAAAACAAAACATAGAAGCTCCTTAGGGAACCTCCTCAGGCTGGGTCTGCAGGCGGGCACAGTTACACAATCACAGTCCTTTCCTTCCAAGAAACACACAGTAGTAATCACTTGAGATAATGGCGCTCACGCCTCACGTATCAGCATTGACTCTAATCCAAGATACCTGTAATGACAGGTCTTACCCCGACCCTGCAGACTCTGCTCAGCCCTGAGGAGGAGACACGCACACACAGAGAGGTGAGGAGACACAAAGTAACATAACGTGAAGACAACAGTGAACGGACAAACTTGTCCGGATCTAACTGGCATTTATAGAGACACACAGGGGAGTGACACAGGTGCACATCATTCTGCTGATGAGGGGAAGACATACCACGTTCACACACTAGGGGGGGACAAGGTGCGGCTCAGTAGTCCGGAGACCCAGATCGTATTTCCCCGGACCGTGGTGGCACAGATGTGACAGTAAGTTTCACACAAAACCATTTTTATTACAAGGAATTTTAAATATTATGAAATATTAAATATAATGAACAGTAAAAACAATATTGAAAAAATATAATGTATTGTCATCAACAGCATCTGTAATGCTTTGATAGTTAATATTATCTTGCCATATAAATCCATGACTGTTGTGTAATGCACTGGCAGTAACAGACTATTTTTCTTCTTCTTCTTCAACATGCTTGGAAAATGTTTGGATATAGACACCGCAGTGCACCTGAGAAGTCTGAGATCATGCATTCCTTTGTTCATTGATCACACCAAGAGATAAAATAATCATTTCACAGTGATGCTTATTGAAATACAGTATGACCAAAATACAAGAGATCTTAGTTTGATGATGAAACATGTTATAGCATGCATCTGTGCAATGAGATTCAGCCTATGGATTGTCACAAACCTTTTCTTCTCCCTCTTTCAGTTGTTCTTCAATCCTCTACTGTCCTGTTTTGGCATATTTTGTTCCATTTACCTACTGTAACAAAAGGATTTCAACGTGCTCACTTTGCAAGTGGATCTTTGTATTTATTCAGTGGAGAATACAAATTATGTTCCATCCAATCATTTAGTCATTTAGGATTTAGTCATTTAGTATGTACACATTACTCAAAACAATATGGTGCAGTTGTGCATGTTTCAAAAGCAAATTGTTCTTCAGGGATAAGATGTATAATTTTGCATATTGCTGAGGTTCAGTCATCACATCTTTTACAGAAATTACTGAGCTACACAAATGTGTTTCATTACACAAGAGGCATTTTGATGTTTTTACTTATTATTTAGTGAGGACCCAACTGTTCAGTGTTTACAATTGTGCTGAATTTTCTATTAGGATACTATACATGGTTTATTATTGTCTTACTATTTAAGAATGGAAATTCTATCATTTAAATTTGATGCTGATCTCCCGATTGCAAACTTTTTGAAATATAATTTGCAGTGAATGTTAAAAATGCTAAAAGTTATGTCAAGAACAAGTTAATAGCTGGCAAGGAAATCTTGTCCTAAAACACACACACACACACACACACACACACTCTCTCTATCTCGTCAAGATAGCAGTCATCCAAATGATAAACATCCACAAAATAATAACATTTGGTTCTAGAAGTTCAAGCACAAAATTAAAAGACAGTGGTCTCTAAAGAAAAACACTATACTGTATGTCTCTTTCACCATATTATTTATAATATGCTTATCTATGATGGTCATGAATGTATCTAATTTTAGATATTTTTGCAAGTTATTCTATGTTCAAAGTGCATTGTAAGAAAAAGAAGTTTTCCCCAGATCTATTAAAAAACTCAGGGTATATTAAAAAGCAACCATCTTAAGAAGCGTAACCACCAGAGTTGAGATTGAAAAGCGTACAGAGATAAGCTGGAAGTTTGCACCATATTGCTTTTTAAATAATAATATAACAATGCAATGCTGTTTTCTGTCCAGGGCACTAATAAGATTATTTGTCACAACCATAGCAGCTGTAATGGCCCCAAAACCAGATTAAAATCACTTAAATTAAATTATTCCAATAAATGGAATTCAAAGATCTTTGCCAGAAAAGCAAGTTTGGAAATTGGATGAGGAATTTTCACATTTCCACATTTTAGGCATAGAGGGAGACAGTCAACTCAAATAAATAAATAAATAAATAAATTCCACTTTTAGTTAACAAGGATCAAGATTGTCCAGACTTTAAGACTTTTATTTTTGATGAGTCTCCTTTAGAGCTGAAATCTGAAATAGAATTAAAATCAAACACCATCAGATTTCCATCAGTCTCAGTGATGGCAGATGGATTTACAATTGAACTGTCAATTACTGACCCAGCACAAATATATTTTTTTATTAAACTGATTAAACATGGCAGTTTTATCTTTCATTTAATCCAAATCCATCTGAAAGTGTTCATGAAGGCTTAAAGCAACATGTGCACCTGATGATGGAAATTAAATAAATATCCACAACCCTGACGCAGTGTTTAAATTCTCTGCAATTGTTTTCTGATTTTCAAAATGTGTAAAATATCTTTTAACATTACAACAAGTTTTGAATTAAGGCATTCTTATTTTCCTAACCAAGTCATTCCGTAATAAACACTAATATAATTATATTGTAGTCCGTAATAATATAAATGTAGTCCGTACCCATATATAATGAAGAGTAGATTTGTTTTGTGCTTTAGGATTTTGACTTGTTGGTGCATTAATGAGTTGCACAACATTTAAGCATCAACCCCATCCTTTGAGGCAGACCATGGTTTATAACAGCCAACCACAATAATATGAAAATTATTTGATACAGTACATCAATTTTAATGGCCAAGACCTGAAACTTTTTATCTTTAATAAGTACAGAATAATTAAGTCTAGATTTATTATACATGGTAAACTTGTCCTCTTCACCAGCCCAATCAGTTCTAAGGTGGTTATAATCATCAATAAAAATTACGTTATCAGTTATAAGTTTCTTGAACCACAGTTGTGATAGAAGTTATTGCATCCTTTGTCATATATTTGTCTGTTACATCTATATTATGAACAAGACATTTGATGATCAAATGTATAATGTAATTGATTTTCTTTTAAAATCTGAGGTAGTAGCTATTGGAATGGTAGCAGGCCTAGGATTGGGCTGTATATTTCCAGGCAGCATCTGCAGAAACATGACTATACATGCTAAATTCTCTGTGACAAAAACAAAGACATGCTCTTACCTACAAACTGAAAAGGATTCCTCTGAGACACACAAAAATAATCATATAAGATAGTTAAATTCTGAAGACACAACATTTAATTAACTTGCACTTGAGAGGAGTAAACCTTCAGTTGATGCAATGGGATGATTGACTGGGGTTATAATTAAAAATTTATCATTGAGAAGTTGAAAGTTGTTCGAAGTGTAACAGAGTAAATTCATTGTCCCATTATGACAATTTAATCCATGGTTGTGCTGAATGAATGAGAAACATAAAGAAATACATAATGTTAGTGCTGAAGTGCTATTTTATTAGTGTTGTTTGTTAAGATCCTAAAAAGAAAATTGGAGGTGGTCAAATTTGTAGATCATAAAAAACACAGTCAGTTTAACCTCACCCAGGGTCCACAGCTAATCACACTTAATGTGATGCAGGGCTATAAAATCCAAGACTCAAGAACAGAAGGATCCAGATCTTACTATCTTAGACACTGTACTCCATCAAAAGCATTCCATTTTTCAGGTAGACCTCACATAATATCACAAAACAATGTTAGGTCAAAATGATTCATAAATACATTTCTAATAAACATATTCAAACTGAAAGAAATAGGTTGTTCTTGAAATATCTAACATATTCAGACGTAAATGACATAAAATATCACACACATAATCCTAAAACTCAGACTCAAACACTAGCACATAAACAATAGACCAATTGACATGGCTGCAATCTTTCTCTAGGTAGATACTGTAGTAGGAATATAGGTAGTAGGTAGGTAGGTAGGTAAAAAGTTATGGTAATGAGAAACTTGGAAGTTGTACTGACTGTTCAGTTTTGGGAAAGAAGAAGAAAGAAAACTACTGAATCAACTTGTTGGAGACTGGACATTTTTTCTTCTATTAAATCAACACCATCTACCAACCAAATCTGATAATTCAACAGTTCAGTGGAGTAAAGGCATGCTTATGATCTTACAACCCAAGAGTACATTCTAAAAATGTGAAGAAGAAGAAGAAGAAGAGATAACAGGGAATTACCATATCAATTATTAAAGGGATATGGTCATTGAATAGACAATATGAAAAGACAGACACTGACAGTGTTCTTGAAATATCTTCCAAATGACTGCTTTTCTTACAGCGCTGCTCACTTCAACACAGATGTAGACTTTTTTTTAGCATGAATGCACAAACACAAGAGCTCTTAATATTTGGAACTCAGTATTTGTTGTTTTCAAAGCCACCATATGGGTTGTGGGGCCTGTAGCATTGCTTCCTTATTTTTGCAGCAGAATTTATTCTTGAGCTAATTGGAACATCAACAAACAGACACACTCTTCTCCAGCTAAATAGACTGTCTCACTAGCTATCCTCCACAAATTCATCCTTTTTAATCAGAGAGAAAAAGGTTTGTGATTACAAATCAGTCCTTTCTTTTAATAGGAAAGTCATGGACACTCTCAAATGGAAAGATAAACAGGTAGTAAATAGACCACACTATAATCCGTTTACATCAAAAGGATGTGGCTCACAAAGTACAGTATAAAACCAGCAGAGAAATGATTATGTAAGCTTATCCAAGATTGGCAAATTGTGTGCTAAACACAATTTTTGTACTTACATTCTTTTTAATATTTTATACTTTTAAAATAGAACCAAGATGGTGCCGGTGAGGTCGGCTGCCGTCACGACTGCTCCGACCACCTTTTCTTTGTTTTTGTTTTTTAAGTTAGTTTACAGTGTTTTAAAATCGGCAAAATCAACACCATTAAGTAAACATTAGGTATGATAGAGACACTCTTGTTTCTATTGGTATACAATGTACTCACAATTCGACGTTTTTAACTCAGGATCCAAGCTGGCCGAGTGAGATCCTGAAGGAGAACAAAGGACACGATGCAAAGCGGCGGCCCCAAGGGAAACGAGCCAGCGTCAGGAACAGGCTGAGAGCCTGTGCACACCGCACACCTCTGCCCAGCATGCTGCTCGCCAACGTCCAGTCACTGGAAAACAAACTCGATGACCTCAGGGCCAGGATAAAGTTCCAGAGAGACATCCGGGACTGCAATCTCCTCTGCTTCACCGAGACATGGCTGAACCCAGCGGTACCGGACCACGCCATCCAGCCAGCCGAGTTCTTCTCGGTTCACCACATGGACAGGATGTGGGACTCAGGGAAGTCAAGGGGAGGCGGCGTGTGTTTAATGGTGAACAACAGCTGGTGCAACAGCGCAAGCGTTGTTCCTCTTACACGCTCCTGCACACCAAACCTGGAACTACTGTCCATCATGTGTCGCCCTTTTTATCTTCCACGGGAGTTTACATCGGTTATAATCAGTGCCGTTTATATTCCACCACAATCGGACACGGACACTGCCTTATGCGAGCTGCATGAGGCACTTTCACAACAACAAACGCAACACCGGGACGCTGCGCTCATTGTGGCGGGGGACTTTAATGGTGCCAACCTCAAACACGTAGCGCCGAACTTTTATCAGCATATCACCTGCCCCACCAGGGGCGAAAGGACACTGGACCATTGTTAAACTACGGTAAAAGACGTTTACAAGGCGCAATCTCGTCCAGCGTTTGGAAAATCCGACCACGCCGCCATCTTCCTCATGCCAAAATACAAACAAAGGCTGAAACAGGAAGTTCCGGTTCAAAGGGAGGTCGTGCGCTGGACGGACCAATCAGTGGTCACGTTACAGGATGCACTCGATGACGCAGACTGGGACATGTTCAGAAACAGCTCAGATGATGTCAGCGTGTTTACGGAAGCGGTTGTGGGATTCATTGGGAAGCTAGCAGATGATACCGTGGAGAAAAAGACTATCAGAACGTTTCCCAACCAGAAGCCATGGGTGGATAAAACCATCCGCGACACTCTGAGATCTCGCACCGCCGCCTACAACACGGGACTTGCGTCGGGGGACATGGAACCGTACAAGGCTGCGTCATATAACGTGCGGAAGGCAGTGAAAGAGGCGAAGCAGCGCTACGGGTGAAAACTAGAGTCACAGCTTCAACAGAGTGACTCTAGGAGCCTGTGGCAGGGATTAAGGACAATTACGGATTATAAAGCACCAACAACCGGTATGACGAACGCGGACACGACTCTGGCGAACGAGCTCAACACTTTCTATGCTCACTTCGAGGCTGCAGCTAAAGACGCTAGCGATGCTAATGCTAACGGCGCTAATGCTAGCGGCGCTAACGGCTGCAGACAGGAAGATATTGCCAGCACCGGAAGCGTGTTCATCATCAACGAGCACGATGTGAGGAGAGCCTTCAAGTGAGTGAACATCAGGAAAGCAGCAGGACCAGACGGCATCTCAGGCCGTATTCTCAGAGCCTGCGCTGACCAGCTAGCACCTGTGTTTACAGAGATATTCAACATCTCTTTATCTCAGTCGGTGATCCCCACATGCTTCAAAGAGTCCATCATTGTTCCTGTTCCAAAGAAACCACATCCTGCTTCTCTCAATGACTATCGCCCTGTAGCCCTGACCTCAGTAGTGATGAAGTGCTTTGAACACCTGGTCAGAGACTTCATCATTTCTTCACTACCGGACGCACTGGACCCATTACAGTTTGCATACCGCACAAACCATTCTACAGACGCTGCAATCTCACATCTTCTCCACACATCACTCACTCACCTGAACAATAGGAAAGGGAATTATGTAAAAATGCTCTTCATCGACTACAGTTGTGCATTTAATACCATAATTCTCTCCACACTCACCACCAAGCTGGAGCACCTGGGACTCAGCTCATCTATATGTCGGTGGATCTCCAATTTTCTGACTGGTAGATCACAGGCAGTAAGGATGGGCAGACATGTCTCAGCCTCCCTCACTCTCAGCACTGGAGCCCCCAAGGGTTGTGTTCTGAGTCCCCTGCTGTACTCTTTGTACACCTATGACTGCGTGGCCACTACCAACTCTAGCGCCATCATCAAGTTTGCTGACGACACTGTCGTGGTCGGCCTGATCACGAACAATGATGAGACGGCCTACCTGAAGGAGGTTGGAAATCTGGAGAACTGGTGCCAGAGAAACAATCTCCTCCTGAACGTCAGCAAGACAAAGGAGCTGATAGTGGACTTCAGTACAAAGCAGGAGAGGAACTACCAGACCCCCATCATCAACAGGAGCCCAGTGGAGAGATTGGACAACTTCAGGTACCTCGGTGTTCACATCACGCAGGACCTGTCATGGTCCTGCCACATCAACACCGTGGTGAAAAAGGCCCGGCAACGTCTCTACCACCTCAGACGATTGAGAGACTTCAGACTGCCCTCCAAGGTGCTCAGGAATTTCTACTCCTGCACCATAGAGAGCATCCTGACGGGAAACATCACGACCTGGTTCGGGAACAGCACCATGCAGGACAGACGAGCTCTACATAGGGTGGTGCGATCAGCTGAGCGCATCATCCGCATATATATACATATATATATATATACATATATATACATATATATATATATATATATATATATATATATATATATATATATATATATATATATATACGTATGAAGAACGGACCCCCGATCTTTTGCTGTCATAGCTCATACTCCCCAAGAATGAAAAGGTTATGCGTTTGCACATACCTTTTGCATGATTAGTTGGATTATTATAGCCTTAATGCCAGCTTGAATCTTTCTTACCTCTGTTCTATGATTTTTTTTTTGAGGTTGCAAAAACAAATGGCTTATCTATAATAATAATAATAATAATAATAATAATAAACAGGCAGAAGTTTAGATAATTTACAAACAGGACATCCAAGGCAAGGACAAAAGCATAAAACCCAGGAGCATAAATACAGACTCATAAATACAGAATCAGTCTTGGCACATCAGTTGTAGAACAACTTTCAACATCTTAAAGTCTTCATTAAAATAAAGCATGGCAGTGCAGCTACTTGTATTATTGTTATATCGTTTTCTTCTTAATCCATAAAGGTAAAAAATGCTGAACACTATTAAAAAAAAACTAGCCGTATTGTAAATCATCTGAACATACTGTAGCCAATGAACTGTACATTTATTTAATCATTATTGATTTATACTTTCATTCTGGTAAAAAATAAATAAATAAATAAATAAATAAATAAACAAATTTTCCCTTCTGCAGAAAACATTTTAAATACTCTCTATCAGTAATTCTAATAATCAAAAATCCCAGTTTCTTTGTGAAGTACTTCTACTTTTTTTTATTTAAAGCATGTACTTGTATTTGAATAATAATAATAATAATAATAATAATAATAATCAGACTTTGGCTTGTAGTGGAGCACAGTTTTAGGCAAGTACTTGTAATTTTACTGAGTTTTGAATTTGTATACTTCTGCCACCTCTGGACATTTGAAAATATGACAGCTTATGTAGTTGAAAAACAAAACATCATATATTTGGAAGCATTTACGAGTGCTCCCATTATTGAATAAAGCCCAGGTGTGCTGTAACAGAATCAGTTAAATGTGAACATGTCAAGTGCGTGATACAAATGGATGTTGTAGTCTGCGGTAGCCATATTTGTAGGTCATATGTTCTGGAAAATTCGATTTAATGCCAATTACACACACACACACACACACACACACACACACACACACACACACACACACACACACACACATAAAAGCAGCTCTTACAATAGTTTGGGATACATGGAATATCAAAGGTTTATATTAATATTCTTGCTCTAATGTAGGATTGGAATCACAAACTAGAATACACAGGATTCAGTTTATCACTGAACAAAAGCTCTGAATTGCTTGCTATATGCCAACAGGCTTGGTTGATGGACATCATAATGTTTTATTAATAGAGGATCAATAAAGTCATTGGCTGGTATTCAGCATCTGTCATCTGATCTACTGTATCACCTTCTCAATTTATGAAGCATTGAAGTCTACCTTCTCTTCTCCTCAAATTTAAAATGGACATGACAGTATCATCCCGTTACCCTTCTACATCCGGGGTGTCTGGAGGGTTTGGGGGGTATTCTTTTCCAAAGGTCCATGCTGTACTGGCTTTAGGTAGGATACACAAAAAAAGCGGAAAATGCAACTGTGACATGGTAGGTGGAATCTGTGCTGTGTGTTATGTCATTGATTTAACAGAGTACCTTGGATACATTTCACTGCGTGTTGTACTTGTATAACTATGCATGTGACAAATAAAGAATCTTGAATCTTGAATCTTGAATCTTGATTAGGACTACATATGAATGTCCAGAGTTGGGTAGAGTTGAACTCAAGTACTGTAAGAGTAGCTGTACTTCAAAATAATATAACTCAAGTAGTCATCCAAAATATTACTCGAGTAGGAGTAAAAAAAAGTATTTGGTGAAAAGACTACTCAAGTACTGAGTAAATGTTCTTTTTTTCTTTCTTTTTTTAATTATGTGAGCAGCCAGAGAAAATATTAAAATGTACAAATTCTGACAATTCCAAATAATAAAATAAAAGAAATAAATAAAATAACTTTACAAAATAGAAAATTAAGGAATAAGAAACACAATCTCTCATAAAGCTTTTGAAACAAATACCTACTGTAGGTAACATATGTATGTTTGAACAGTGTAAACTATTTCCAGTGTAATGTATATTCAGTTGTCCTCCAAATGGCTCAGCAGATAGAAGAAGAATATTCAATTATTTGTCACATGTCACTTTTTACAGCACAGTGAAATTTCTTCTTCGCATATCCCAATTAGGAAACTGTGGTCAGAGCGCAGGGTCGGCCAGCTTAAAGCACCCCTGAAGGGCCTTGCTCAAGGGCTCAACAGTGGCAACTTGGCGATGCTGGGGTTCGAACCTCTGACCTTCCGATCAGTAACCCAGTAACCCACAGCCTTAACCAACTGAGCCACCACTAAGATAGAAAATAACATTAGAACATACTGTATGTACAAGAGGTCTCACTTTACCATAAACTGTGTCCAGCAGAACAAATGTTATGATGATATATAATATATAATATAAGTTTCTTACATTTCTTTACATATAATTAGCATATGCTAATTATATATGTTAACATTGTAACATTAAATAAAAAAGCTAAACTAACCTCAACATTTTTAATCAGTTTAGATGTTGACTCTTTATATAGTATGCTGAAATGTCTGTCTGATTTGGCAGACAGAGAATACACCGCAGTATGAAGCTGTTCTTTTGTATTCTTGGGTTTTCATAAGATTTTTTTCCTTCTATGCAGCGGTGACCAGTGTGTGGACATGTGATTACATATGGTTATTTTTATTGCACCTGATTGATCAAACGGAGTCATGTTATTTTTGTTGCTACATCTGATGGGTGAAGCACAGTCACATGGTAGATCCATCATAGTAGATTTTGGATTTCTCTGGCAAAAATAAAGAATATCTATTGTGTAGAATAGATGGTTAGAAAAGTAACGAGTCAAGTGTAGGGGAATAAGATTAGCATTTCTTCTTCACAAATCTCATAAAAGTAAAAAGTATGGTGCAGCAAAACTATTCACAATAAAAAATAAAAAAAAGTTACTCAAGTAAATGTAACGGAGTAAATGTAACTTGTTACTACCCACCTCTGTGAATGTTCCAGTTTCACTTATTCCTCAGATGGCTGCAGATCTCTAGTATTTAGTAGTAATGTATTTGAAACTTGGTGCACATGGTGCATTCTTTGATGCTAGTCAGGAAATAAGAGATGCAAGTAGAAGATCATATCAGCAAAGGGAAAAAAATTAGATGCCAGATGTTGTCTCAGGATAGATGTATAATTGCAGTTCTTTTCATATGCACTGAAAAGGGATACACTCATTTACGATGTGGTGTGGCATCCACAAGCAGCTTGGTGGTGCAGCCATTCGTGTGATCAGTGGGAAACTCGAGGCTTGACTTTTACTGAATTCCATTTAAGAGGTTAATATTCCAGCATATAATGACTGATTCAGTAAGATTATGGCTCTAAATGGAGATCCAGACATTGGTGATCATGCGATTAAGGCAATAAAAATGACAGTAAAACAATAAAGAAATTTTCAAAAATCAGATTAATGTGCAATTGCACTGTCTCTTCCTGAAATCTGTGGGTTATGACATTTAATCAGGGGAGACCCAAAATTACGAGATGCTTTGTGGTTACTGTGACTATCAAGAAGATATTTTCCTTATGATGAGCTCTTAATTGAGGTGCACAGTAAATTTTTGATAATATACAATATTAAATGTAATTTTAAAATATGTTAAAGTATTATATTATTATTCAGTAATCAACATATTTAGGGTAAGTGGATCATTTTAATAAATTTGTTTGAGGCATGGGAAAATGGCCGGTATGTGTAATGCAACACAATTATTTGAGAATTGCTTCTTTTAAAGTATTATATATCATGTACAGTATATATAAAGTGTATATACTATATAATGTGTGTATATATATATATATACAGTGCATCTGGAAAGGTTTCACAGCACATCACTTTTTATGTCACAGCCTTATTTTCAAATGGATTATATAAATTTTTTTCCTCAGAATTCTACACACAACACACCATAATGACAACATGAAAAAAGTTTACTTGAGATTTTTGCAAATGTATTAAAAATTTTAAAATTGAGAAAGCACATGTACATAAGTATTCACAGCCTTTGCCCTGAAGCTCAAAATTGAGCTCAGGCGCATCCTGTTTCCCCTGATCATCCTTGAGATGTTTCTGCAGCTTAATTGAAGTCCACCTGTGGTAAATTCAGTTGATTGGACATGATTTGAAAAGGCACACACCTGTTTATATAAGGTCCCACAGTTGACAGTTCATGTCAGAACACAAACCAAGCATGAAGTCAAAGGAATTGTCTGTAGACCTCCGAGACAAGATTGTCTTGAGGCACAAATCTGGGGAAGGTTACAGAAAACATTTCTGCTGCTTTAAAGGTCCCAATGAGCACAGTGGCCATCATCCGTAAGTGGAAGAAGTTCGAAACTACCAGGGCTCGTATTCATAAAGCTTCTTAGAATTCTCTCAGAGAGCTCCTATCTTAAAAAGTCCTAGCTGGGAGTCTTAAACTAAAGGTGATTTAGAAAACTTCTTAGAGCAACTCTCAGTAAGGAAAGTACAAAATCCTTGATCTTAGTGAGGAGGTGTGGTTGACCCCCTTGCTAGGGATGATGCAGCAATTCAAGGACTGTGATTGGTTGATAAAAAATTGCCTCTGTCCTCTGTAAAGGTCTTGAAATGCACTCTTTGTGAAAATAGAACAGACATTCATTCATTCATTCATTCATTCATTCATTTTCTATACCGCTTAATCCTGTGTTCAGGGTCGCGGGGGACCTGGAGCCTATCCCAGGAGACTTCGGGCACCAGGCGGGGTACACCCTGGACAGGGTGCCAATCCATCGCAGGGCACACACACATACACACCCAATCACACACTACGGGCAATTTAGGAACACCAATTAGCCTAACCTGCATATCTTTGGACTGTGGGAGGAAACCGGAGTACCCGGAGGAAACCCACCAAGCACGGGGAGAACATGCAAACTCCATGCACACAGAGACTGGAATCGAGCCTGGCCGGGGAATCGAACCCAGACCCTGGAGATGCAAGGCGACAGTGCTAACTAGAACAGACAGTGAAATCATAATGTTTGTATATAAAGAAATTGTATAATCATGACTACAGGCTACTTTCTGCAAAGTTTCTGTTATAGGCTAAACATCTTAAAGAGATATCTTAAATTAAACAGCCAAATGTTGAAATACTTTTGAAGCAACCAATTTCCACACAGTAATTAGTATATTTAAGTTTTCACATTTATTTACCTGTAATACTGATTTTATTTTTATAGGAGCAAAATGGCTCACCTTTACATTTTACATGACTGCAGGACAGTATATTTAAGTTGTACTTTTGGATAGTACTGTACAGTATGTAGCCAACAATCCAAGAGATATGGAAGGAAGTAAAACAACAAGAAAACCAAATTAGACAGAAGAGCAGTGTTTACTTTTAGCTTTATGTTCAGTGTTTGGAGAGTATTTCTTCTTTCCGACATTTTGTCCTCTGCTATAGAAACTCTTAAGCCTCTTAAAAGTCCTCCTCTCTACTCTTAACAATTTTTACCTTAGGAGCTGTTTTTAGGGATAAGATCTTTCGTTAATAATTTTTATCTTTACTAAGATTTAATCCTAAATTTAAGGGAAATTTCTAAGAAAATGTCATAAAGAATTTTCTTAGAATTTTGTCACTAGGAGCAATTTTTAGGCTTAAGAAGCTTTGTGAATACAGGCCCAGGACTCTTCCTACAGCTGGCCGGCCATCTAAAATGAGCGATCGGGGGAGAAGGGCCTTAGTCAAGGAGTCGACCAAGAACCCGATGGTCACTCTCTGTCAGAGCTCCAGAGGTCCTCTGTGAAGAGAGGAGAACCTTCCAGAAGGAGCACCATATCTGCACTAATCCACCAATCAGGCCTACATGGTAGAGTGGCCAGAGAGTCACATCAGACCCGAGAATTTAGTTTTTCATGGTCTGAGAGTCCTTCAGGTGCCTTTTGGCAAACTCCAGGCAGGCTGCCATGTGCCTTTTACTAAGGAGTGGCTTCAGTCTGGCCACTCACAGTGATGCTGTGACAAAATCCGCTGGACAGACATACAGACAATGTACCTGATCATTCAATGTATGAAACTTGAAGATATCATTGAAAGAGCGAGGTCTGACCAATGTAAAGACAAAACTTTATTCATATATATACAAAGTCCATCAAAAAACATATACACACTTCAGGAAAAGAGAATTTGTGTAAATATTTTAATAGTAAATATATTGCTATACATTTTGATAGATAGATAGATAGATAGATAGATAGATAGATAGATAGATAGATAGATAGATAAGTGGATGGATGGATGGATAGATAATATTATTAAAATGATATTTGAATAGAATATTTGTGTGTGTTTGTGAGTGTGTCTTTTTCCTGGTATTTATAATACCACTTATTGCTGACTAGCTAAGTATAGTGCTCAGCTCACAATTTACCTCGAGTGCACTTCATTTACTTAGAGTAATCATGCCAGAATCAACAGACATAGTGAACCCTGTGTTTAATATAACTTTCCTAAATAATACTGTATATGTGGTGAGTAGAGAAAAGTGAGTGGGTCTATTTTGTTTAATAGAGGGCTATAATTAGGTGTCATTCATTTCTGTCTAAATGACAGTGACCTTTAACAAAAGAGCTATTCATGATGCGGGCAGCGAGACGGTGAGCTACAGAAATAGATGCAGAAGGAAGTGAAAAGGCTGGGGATGAAGAGATAAAAGGGGGACTGGTTCATGAGAGGAGCAGCATGCAGGGAATAAGAATTATTGTTTTATTTAAATTCTGAGTGCTGTTTATGCCACTGGCATCTGTTGGGTGTCTGATTCTTCACATCACTACAAGTTAAACTACAACCCTCAGAGGCATTTGCCATGTGTCTTAAATTAGCACACATGAAAGCAAGTAGGTTCAGTTTTATATAGAAAAAAAATATTACGTATAGCACAGGTATGGATACAGATATTCCAGAGAATAGTCCAGTATTAGCAAAGTATGGAAAAGGTGTTTAAAAGGTGTAGTTTTATTTCAGTTTGATATAATCTATTGCGACAGAAAAAAAAAAGTCTAGATGTTTTAGATGTACTTTTCTGCAGAGTTCATAAGCATATTAATAGCCAAGGCAAATAAGGACTGAGATTGAGACTGTACAGCCAGTGATAATCCTCTTCTCAAGATGATGCCATGCCGATGTTGTTGCTCCTGATGTTGCTCTCAAGCAGAAGCTGCTGTAATAGTCAAAAACGAGGTCTTTGATCTCCAGAGGGACATGGTGTCTGGTTAGTGCTGTCTCCACTAGCCTTTATGGAATGGATTCATATGCATTTGAAATGTCTAGCCACACTATAGCCAGGTTTTCTCTCATCTCTCTTGCCTCCCAGATCAACTTAGTGACTAAAATCTCACTGGCTTGTGAAGCCCCGCCCTCTGTTCTGGGGACTGTGGGGTGACTGCAGGCCCTAGATCCTCCTCTGTCTCATCAGGTGCGGTACTGTGTACTCCTCCTGTTTATTGCTTCAACTACTCCCACTTTCAGTAGCCCATCTTAGTCAGGTGGATCCTCAGACCCCTTGCATGAGAAAAATAAATGTGTGGTAGGCTGAAAACCCCTTTCACATCTTCCACTTTGAGCAATTCTAACAATGCTGTCCTGAAATATATTTCATTTTTGCATTTGTATTATATTTGAGAGTAAAGTTCTAGGACTTTTAAGTGTGTAAAAGTAAAAATAAATGGATAAAACTGCAGCAGATTATTTAAAAATAGTTTCTACAAAATCAGTGCCTCTGAAAGATGGTCATTTTTATCTGATCTCTCTCATGAACAAGTGTTTGTGCCTGCAAACCATCTGTTCACAGGAAGCTTTATTTTGTTTTGTGTGTGATTTTTTTCTTTTTACACACCATTCTGTGTAAACACTAGATACTGATGTGTGGGAAATTATAAGGAATGCATAATGGTATTTCATATATATATATATATATATATATATATATATATATATATATATATATATATCCCATCAACCTCAAAACAAGTCTTGAACTCTTAACATTTTTTTCTCTACAGCTAAATATATCCAGCACAGCTCATTTGTCATGTTGTCAGGGGCATATCCATTTCCGGATGACATTCGCTAGTCGAGTACTATGGTGCTTTAGATAGCCAGAGAAGTGATAGCCCCATCTTTCTTTAGCATCATCAATAAGTAATCATTGTTCCCTCCAACAGGCTTGCTCATCTCCATGTACTGTTGTTGTGTACAATTTACACTTAAATATTAAATTGGACCTGACAACTCCACCATCAAACTTTTAAAGGATTAGTAAGTGATCTAGTTGTACACAAGTTTTTTTTTATCACATTTTATTGAGAAGATTAAAATTGAACGACTCCCATTAGAATATGTTCTGCACTGAGCATAGCCCCTAACCTACCCTTTTTGCCCCATGTGTGACCTCATTGTTTATGTGATGTATGTGCTTGACAGTTCCAATCAAGGTGTCCATTTGTTTAATTGCACTTTGCCCTGGTCTGACACGTGAACACTATTTATTGGGTATGTGGGCTCGAAGAATGTGGGCCATCAATCATGGCCACTGATGTAAACAAGTCTCATGTGTATAGGTTTCTGCAAAATGGGGGGAAATGTTCTGGTTCAAGTAGGACAAAACAAATGGCACTCTATGGAACGAGAAAACATTAGTACTAGTGTCTGCGGTATTAATGTGATGTAAGTCTGTGTGTGTGTCTGTTCTGAGTGTGCTTGGCAATTTACAGATGATTGGCATTTATCAACATCTGCCTGTGACCATGTTAAAAAAAAATCCAAAACATTTGTCATTCTGATGGAAATTATTATTACTGTTTGAGGTACAAAAACATTTTAAGAGTGCACACACACACACACACACACACACACACACACACACACACACACACACACACACACACACACACACACACACAAGAATGATAGATGAAGCAAGTTGTATATTATATTATATTATATATACTGTAGTATATGTATTATTTACAAAAGTGAATTTTTATTTTGTTAAACAATTTGATTTTTTAAGTCACAAGCATGCTCTCTTTTCAACACAAACCCACACACCACCCACACTGAAATGCTTTAAGGACCACAGCTCAGCTCAATCTATTAATTTATTCTATTTTATTTTATTTTATTTTAACTTGTGGTCTGAAATAAAGAGAACAATTATAAAAGATGTTGCAAAAAATATTCCCTCAGTGTTTTAATAATGGTGGTTAAATACATCACTCCAAAATCTCCCATAGATGCACACCAGTAGGTGGACATCTGGTGACAAATGATGCTAAATCATGTCCATTCTCTTCAAACCATTCAGTTCAGGTTCAGTGCAATACTCTAATGTCCACTTTATGTAAATATCAATACACTGTTCTAGCCGACAGTCGGCAATGACATTCCCAGTCACCTGAAGGACATTTGCTATTTTCTTGTATAATAGTCCACCACTGAAGGAATTGAATATGTGCTTTCGACCACAATTTACAACCCTAGTTATTGATGTCTTTCTCATAGATCTGACTGTGTATGTCACTTTCATCAATGCTCCTATTGAAATACTGCCAACTGAGCATTCTTTGTGACAGAAGCATCAACAATGAACATTCTTTCCTGTTTGTTCTTGCCATTTTAATTCATGATTGCGTCCCATTTTTTGTGTGTATTTCTACCTTGCCTCCAGTGCAGTGAATGGATGAATCAATGAAAAATAGATATAGATTTTCCAAGATGATCTTTGCTATGCTCACAAAAAAATAACTATAATTGTGTGTCAGGAACAGCACTTATGTTCAGTTTATTAAACACACTTTATTCTGTGTGTGTGTGTGTGTGTGTGTGTGTGTGTGTGTGTGTGTGTGTAAATATATGAGAACAGTTTGTCCATCATCAAGGGAAGTGGACTGGAATGAGCATGTTTGAACAATGTGGCCTGTATTAGTACTAGACTAGTTACTGTCTTTGTCAGAGGGGCACTGAGGAAAAACAAAACTAAGACTTTTGAGTGGTCTAGTCAAAGTCCTGATCTGAATCCAATTGAGATACTGTGACCATGACCTTAAAAAGGCAATTCATGCTCGAAAACCATACAGTGTGGCTGAATTACAACAATTCTGAAACGATGAGTGGGCCAAACTTCCTCCATGCTGTAACAGGCTCATTGCAAGTTACTGAAAATGCTTGGTTGCAGTTGTTGGCTCAGGGGGGTTTTCCACACAGGTCTATGTAGTTTTGGATTTTGTTTCCCCTTAATAATACAAACCTTCATTTAAAAACTGCATTACATGTTTAGTTGTGTTATCTTTGACTAGTATTTAAATTTGTTTAATGGTCTGAGACATTAATATGTGACAAACATGCAAAAACATAGGAAATCATTAAGGTGGCAAACACTTTTTCACACCACTGTATGTGTGCCTGTGATGGATTGGCACCTTGCCCAGGGCGTAACCCCAGCTTGTGTCCTAAGTTTCCTGGTATAGGCTCCAGGTCCCCCGTGATCCTGTATACAGGAATAAGCGGTATGGAAGATGAGTAAGTGACTGAGTGACTGAATGGACCATCATATTTCATGAGCGTTCTCAGTATTGAATGCAATCACATGCCTCCTGTACACAAAAAAAGTGTACACTGTAGTGTTATCTCTTTGATTAATTTACTTAAAAAAATACATCAAGTGCATTATGACTTCCAAAATAATAATATAGTGATAAGAGCAGCAGGAGGAAAATAAAACGATTGTTTGGAAGTAAAACATGGGGTTATTAAACAGCACAGAGGTAAATGTTGTACTAGTGTTGTGCTTGTACAATGCAAGCACCTTGCAATATCTCATAGAGGGGAATACATATGGTACAGTATTGTATTGTATTGTATTATGGTGTTTGCTTAAAATCCAAATTGCATAGCGTACAGTTTCACAGAACAGAACTTATAGGATGTATTCTGTGGTGCTCATTGTTTGACCAAGCAATATATGTGTACTTAATAGCATTGGCAGTATATTCCCATGCTGATCAGTGGTTAGCAATCAGTGCTCTGACTGCCATGCTTGGGGCTCAATTCCAAGTTAGGGAATTGCCATATTTGCAGAAAAAAAAAAAACACAGAAAGAAACAAACAAACAATTAGCATTGGTAGAATGAACATGTCAAGGATGCAGTTTATTTGTGAAATATACACTACCTGACAAACACTACCCCCACACACTAATAATAATAATAATAATAGTAGTAGTAGTAGTAGTAGTAGTAGTATTCCTAACTAAATAAAAAGAAATAAATAAACAAGTACTTAAGAGCCTTTCTTTGGATAATTAGTGAAAACAAATATTACATTGTGTGACTGTTTTGGCTAGGCAGCATAAATAGATATTTGTTTGCTTTTTCTCTGTAATATATGCAACATTGTGCTATGGTCATTTATTTAAATGTATCCCAAAGTTAAGTAGTCGACAAAGTCCAACACAATTTCCTTAAGATAATTTGCTCCTTGTTTCAGCTATGCGCGCTACTTAGCATCCTGTGGAGGTCAACCTAGCATGATCCACAGTCCAGCAGTACCACACAGGTTACCACAATGAACTCCTATGTCAGGTACCAACTGAGCTATATTTTTGTCCAAGCCATGTCCTATTTTATCTAAGGCAAACACTGTTCTGACCCACATAAACTTTGAATTCATGGGTAAAAGTCATGTACTGATAACTGAGTTATGTAATTTTATGCCCAAATTAAGCCCTGTACAGTCATATCATGTTCTGCATCATCTCAACTAGTCTTCTGGCAGTGAGAATGTCCTGCTGGCTCCAGAGCACACCCCAGCTTCACTGATGTCTTGGTTTCTTCAACACCTGGCTTTGAGAATGTTGTGCCCAAAGCACACCCCAGCGTCAATGACATCTTGCTTGCTTATACGCTAGATTCAAGAAAATAATGCTTGTATGATAACCTTAGCTAAGGCCCATGTTTACATGTTTACAAATTCCAGCACACTAAGTTTGGGCCAGGTGTCCATGTTAAGTTCTGGCTTAGTGCCCACACAAAACCTCAGTTAAGCATAGATGATAAGGGGTCAGGGGTAGCTCAGTGGTTAAGGCATTGGACTACGGTTCGGAAGATCCCAGGTTCAAACCCCACAACCACCAAGTTGCCACTGTTGGGCCCTTGAGCAAGGCCCTTAACCCTCAACTGCTCAGATGTATAATGAGATACAAATGTAAGTGGCTCTGGATAAGAGCGTCTGCCAAATGCCTAAATGTAAATGTAAATGATAAGTCCTGGCCTTGTTCTTAGGGTTTGGAATGAGAGCTGTGCTGGCAGTTAGCCTGTCATAGTTCTTGTGCTGAGATTTGTTTCACTAGCTATATCACAGCCCCAAATTCAAAACTCTGTTCGAATCCCTGCCCATGTATGTCAGCCTCAGCATCAGAGTGAAAATGGGAGACAAATTCAATTGCTATGCGCCACTTGGAATTCCAAGTTCCTAGGACTTTTATGTTCATGTGAACTTCAGGGCGAGATCACAGAATACCAAAAGTCATCCATGTGATAAACTTTAAAGAACTTCAAAAGAGCAACAATAACGTGATGTTCAATAAGGACAAGAGGTGGGTAATAACGAGTTACATTTACTCTGTTACATTTACTTTTTTGAAAAAAAAATTCTTCTACAGTATGAGTAGTTTTACTGCACCATACTTATTACTTGTACTTGAGTAGATCTGTGAAGAAGAAACACTACTCTTACAGTACTTCGCTACATTCGGCTACACTCGACTCCTTACTTTTCTAACCATTTATTCTACACATGCAGCTGGTACTGTATATCGACCACATGACTGATTTACCAATCAGACGCTGCAACAATAATCACATGACTCCATTTGACCAATCAACCGCAGTAACGTAACGGTAGTCACATGACCACACATAAACTGGCGGCATACCCGGAATTTTTTTTCAGGTGTTTTTTTTTTTTTTCAGGTGTTATGTACTAAAATGCCCCCCTCCTCTGCCCACACATAATCTCTGTCTAATATTATATTAGTCCATAAATTAATAGGCTTATGGTTTACAAATTACTCAAAACAAATTTTATTAGAACATAACCATTTTACTTATGTAATATCATTTTTGAATTATAGCTACTGTTACTTGAGTATATTTTTTGTCTACTCTACCCGCCTCTGATAAGGAGCTACCCTTTCTGTTTTTCATTGATGCTGTTCTGGTTTTGTTTGGTTTTTGTTCAAGCTCTGATGTTTAAGGTTTATTTAGTTTAGTCAATCTCTCTCCATTTCTTGCAACATTCACCAAGACTGTGGTCATCAGCTTTGCATGACACTTTTTTTATTGACATTGTAGTATTGCATTTCTCCCTTCCGCTTTATTCCACCATCTCTGCACATGAACAATAGAATTCAACACTTCATAGCATGCTGGGATTTTAGCTCACTCCTCAAGCAATCAGGCATCTTTTCTTTTTTTTTGACGTTCCATGTGCTGCCTTTTGCAGTTGATGCATGTACTCATTCATTCATTCATTCATTTTCTATGCTGCTTAATCCTGTGTTCAGGGTCGCGGGGGACCTGGAGCCAATCCCAGGAGACTTAGGGGACTAGGCGGGGTACACCCTGGACAGGGTGCCAATCCATCGCAGGGCACACACACATACACACACTACGGGCAATTTTAGGAACGCCAATTAGCCTAACCTGCATATCTTTGGACTGTGGGAGGAAACCGGAATACTCAGAGGAAACCCACCAAGCACGGGGAGAACATGCAAACTCCATGCACACAGAGACGGGAACCGAGCCTGGCCGGGGAATCAAACCTAGACCCTGGAGGTGCAAGGCGACAGTGCTAACCACTACACCACCGCGCCACCTTGATGCATGTACTGTACTATTGAAATATGAAGTCTTATTTAATATTGTCTATTTAGATTTCATCATAACTCCAGTGATACTACAAGCTCTATAGCCATTAAATATTGCCTAGGAAATGTTTATCCACCCTGTATATCTATGTACAGAGTAGCGGCCTGACTTTCCTGTCATTAGTAGGAAGGTCATTTCCTGAAGGTGTTTGAGAGACTGATCCTGGATACACTTCGTCCCCTGGTGAAGTCCTCTCTGGACCCTCTTCAGTTTGCCTATCAGCCGTTCATGGGTGTTGATGACGCCATAATACACCTGCTACATCGCACCTACTCTCACCTTGACAAGCCTAGGACCTCCGTAAGGATGATGTTCTTTGACTTCTCCAGTGCCTTCAACACCATCCAACCAGCAGTACTGGGGGAGAAATTAAGGAACATAAACATTGACACCCGCTTGGTTTCCTGGATCATGGACTACCTGACCTGTCGCCCCCAGTATGTCCGACTAAAGAACTGTGTGTCAGAGACTTTGATCTGCAGCACTGGAGCTCCCCAGGGGACGGTACTGTCTCCGTTTCTTTTCACCCTCTATACATCTGACTTTAGATATAACTCAGAGTCATGCCACCTGCAGAAGTTCTCTGACGACTCTGTGGTTGTTGGGTGTATAGAGGAGGGTGACACCTCGGAGTACCAGTCTGTTGTGGATGACTTCGTTTCCTGGTGTGAGCGTAATCACCTACAACTCAACATCAGGAAAACAAAGGAGATGGTGGTAGACTTTAGGAGAAACAAGACCCCTGTGACTCCTATATCTGTCAAGGGGGAGATAGTGGACATTGTCTCCGATTACAAATATCTGGGAGTTTATCTGGACAACAAACTTGACTGGTCACTCAACACAACGGCACTCTACAAGAAAGGTCAGAGTCGATTGTACTTTCTTCGAAGGCTCAGGTCTTTTAACGTCTGTAATACCATTCTACAGATGTTCTATGAGACCGTTGTGGCGAGTGTCATTTTTTACGCTGTGGTCTGTTGGGGTGGTAACATCAAGGTGTCTGATAAGAACAAACTGGACAAGTCAATTAAAAAGGCCGGATCTGTGCTAGGCATGGAGCTTGACTCGGTGGATGTAGTAGCAAAGAGGAGGATTCTGTCCAAAGTACAATCCATTGTGAACAATCCTTCTCACCCGCTATACAGTGTTTTGGCTGAACAGAGGAGCAGTTTCAGCCAGAGACTGATTACTATCAAGTGTTCCACTGAGCGTCACAGGAAATCCTTTCTCCCAACGGCCATAAAACTTTACAACTCTTCGCTGTAACTCATACACACATGTATGTGGATTTTTTCACTGACTGGTATACAACAGGACACTAATACTTACCCATTTTTTTTTTTTTTTTTTTTTTTTTTTTTTTTTCCCACCTTCCTTAGTTAACAACTGTGAGCACCTGTAACCGAGCATAAGCAATTTCCCTTTGGGATTAATAAAGTTCTTTGAATCTTGAATCTTGAATCTAGTACACGACCCCAAGTTTTGATGTTGCATACATTTTGTGATGTTTCTAATAGGTCACATGGATACATATACTTCATTATAAAGTATATGTATACATACATAAATATGTACTGTATACATATACTATAAAAAGAGATTGAAATGCAACAAACAAATACAGTATATAGTCTATTCGCTGAAGACAACGTGACAGTGCGCTCCGAGCCGAACACCCGCAGACCCCCATTACTGTAATGCTTTCAGTCACAATAGGTGTGAAGTTATCAAACCGGTTTCGCTGATGGGTGATGGGTGATGGTTTCGCTGATGGGTGAATAAGTAAGTTCTTGTCCTGTTGACAGGAATCCACTATAGTAAAAGCCTACAGTAAATTTGACTATATCCATTTACTTAGAGCTGTTCATTTACGATAAAAAAATATATAAAAAAACATATGATCTGTTCCATAGCCCATCTTTTTTATCGTAAATGAACAGCTCTCTCTCTCTCTCTCTCTCTCTAACTATATATATATATATATATATATATATATATATATATATATATATATATATGTATAAAGTTACAGTGTGAGTTGCGAATTAGAACATCCAGCTAAGATAAATGTTATGTTGTTAAATTAAATAAATAAATGAGTAACACATTCCATAGCCCATTGTTAGTTTTAGTGATTGGGCTGAAACTAATTATCACTACATAAGTACCCGCACACCATTGATCATGAGTTTCAGCTGAACCTAATTCTATACATGTAACGGAAAATGTAGATGCAGATTCCAAATGTATAAATACGCAGCTATATGCGCTTTGATGACAAGAACACAAGGGCTGCCCGACTTGTGAATGATAAATTTGCCAAGATCTCAGAGATATTCGAGAAATTTGTGAAAAACAGCATTGCCTCTTACACACCCGGTGTGAACATAACAGTAGATGAGCAATTGTTCCCTACTAAAGCGCGCTGCCGTTTCACACAGTACATGACCAATAAACCAGACAAGTTTGGTATCAAATTCTGGGTGGCCGCTGATGTTGAAACAAAATACATGTTGAACGCAGTTCCCTATCTAGGGAAAGACGACAGTAGGGCGGCTGGTCAGCGGTTATCAGACACCATTGTAATGCGCATTGTGGAGCCTTTCCTGGGGAAAGGAAGAAATATAACAACAGACAACCAAGTTTAAAGCAAACAAGTCAATTGGGTGCCAATTGTGAATTGGGACCAAATCCTGGAAGAAGACCCAAATTGTAACCTTTAACAGAGAAGGAAATTGATTCAGATGTCAGGAACAACCCAGGAACCACAAAAGCACAGGCCTGATAAGAACTGGAACCTGCTGAAACACCAGTGTCACAGTCTACAGTAGTCAAGCCAGTTTTATATCACCATGGACTAAAAAGCAGCTATGAAAAAAAAGCCTCTTTTATGCTTGACTTAAGTTTGCTACTGATCACATGAACAAAATAAATGATTCTGGTAAACATTTTTGATTAGAGGAATATTTGGAGGATTAAATGTTTTCAACACAACACTGTACGCATTTTTTTAGCATGGTGGGAGGATCATAATTTCTTGGGGCTGTTTTTGTTGCCAATGGAAGCAGTGTATTTCACAAACTGTATGGAACAATGGGCAACTAGATCAGAATTCTAAACAGTCATGGCTTAGAAAAAAAAATTGTCTTACCACCTTTTTTATGAAAGTAATAATTAGAAAACAAAATTGAGCAAAGAAACAAAAGCACTCAGGAGAAACAAAATTGCTTTGCGTGTAACAGACATGTTCAGGAAGTTATTAATACAGTATTTGGTACACCTGGAAAATAAACTGTTGCTGTTTTGTAAACTAGTGTTTTGTATTGTTTATAATGTATATAATGTTCAAACATCATAATTAGTAAGATTTTGTGCACAAAAGAACCCAACACCTATTTTCTTGCTCCAAATTGGTGCAATGATAACCCTACAAAACACTAGAAAAGCATGTTTTTTGCCAAACATTTATTTGAACTAATTAATACAATCAACACTATTATTTATACTGTACCAAACACTGCTACAGGCTGATTTGTCCACCGTGACAAAGTTGTGGCAGATGGAATTATAGCATTTTGCTAAATCATCCACAATCATACTGGTGTAGCCAAAATAATTTTTATGTTAAAATGTGGCATTTGTACATTTTAACAACCGTGTGAAAACCAAGTGATTTTTTTTTTTTTTTTTTTTTGGCAAAACACATTGCTTGGCCAACAAAGATTGCATTCTCAGATGGGTCAAAATTATTGCCCTACATCTAGCAAAGAAAACATTACTGGAATTGGGTTACAAAAAAAAAAAAAAAAATATATATATATATATATATATATATATATATATCTATATATATAATTATTTATTCATTTTTATATCAATTGAACTTTCAACTTGGTGGAAGAAATGTGTCAGCAAAAATCTAAAGTAACAATCACAGATGTGATTAATAGTGAAATCTTTTTCACATGCAATGTGACAAAATCTCACAGGACTGGGATTAAATAGCTATGTGGCCATAAGAATACCACTTGTTAGTGAGACTCATGAAAAAAAAGAAAAAAAACGCTTAATTTTGCTGGGGAGCATTAAGAAGAACTTTGTGTGTGTATATGTGTGTGTGTGTGTGTGTGTGTGTGTGTGTGTGTGTGTGTGTGATGCGGTTCTGATTTCTATTTGCCATGCTTTCTGCTCTACCACACTCATCCAGAGTTTACCCTAAAGCCCATGTTGGGTCTGACGCAAAGTCTCAGGTGAAATCTCTAAGCTACTCTAAGCTGCTTCTCAAGTCTAATCCAAGTTAAATACTGAATTGGGTCCTATTTACACATCAGAGCAAGGGAACCCTTAGAGCATACAAATGCTTTAAGGTCAACATCAAACTGCCAGAGTAATATTGTATGTTACTGGTTATTAATGGACTAGTCTCAGTATTCAGTTTAGGTAAAATATTTTCTATAATTTATGTGTGATTTTAATATGTATGGTTCAGATTTTGTTATTGGTAGTTGTTTTTGTTTGTTTGTTTGTTTGTTTGTTTTATGTTCCATGAAGCAATATCTTTAAATAAAGTTTTATTTAAAGTCTAATGCAAACCACACCACCAATGCATGTATTTGTCACGAACTAACCCGGGATGATCAGAAGACTTAGCGATAGCGGTTAACCCTTTGTAGCGTGGATGGTAAACCCAAACACGGAAGCAAGTGAGTAGGCAGGATAACCACGTGATTTAGTTTAAGGACTCTCACAGAAGGGGAGCAAGGGAAAAACACAAATTTAACCCGTGTCCTATAAACAAACCCCAGGACCGACTCCCGACGGTCCTGGGGTAGAGGATACCCAACGACGGAAGTCCCTGATAAGCTCGGGGTCAAGGATGAACCGACGTACGGTGTAGGCAGGGCCACCGTCGATGATTCTAGGAGGAGGAGCAGAGAGGGGGGGTGAGAGGTGAGGTATGGAAAACCGGAAGGATTCGGAGCGCCGCAGGCAGCTGGAGCCGGTAGGTGACAAGATTGATTTAGACTGTCATTTTAGCTGACGGGAGTCCGGCGAGAGCCACCAGGTGCACGGTCTTGGAGAACCGATCCACGAGGGTGAGGATGGTGTCTTTTTCTTCTGAGGCCGGCAGGCCCGTGATAAAATCTACGGCAATGTGTGTCCAGGGTCTGCTGGGGATGGGGAGTGGTTGGAGGTCCCCCGGAGCTGGTCGGTTGGTATCCTTGGCTCTGACACACTGGGCACGCCTGAACGAACTCATCAACATCCCTTGTCATGGACGGCCACCAAAAGGCACGGCAGATGAACTGTTGGGTGTGCCGATTTCCGGGGTGTCCTGATAGAGGAGAGGAGTGGCCCCACTGAAGCACTTCCGTTATAATGGCGGGGGGGACGTAGAGTCGTCCAGGTGGTACACCTGCCGGTGCGGTCTTCTCGGCCTGCGCCTGACGAACTCTCGTTTCCAAGTCCCAGTGGAGTGGTCCAATGATTCTTGATGGAGGTAGGACAGGCGAGGGTTCCGTCTGGGGGGCGTCTTCCTCATGTTGTCTGGAGAGAGCGTCCGCCTTGGTGTTCTTTGACCCTGGACGGTAGGAGAGATAGAAATTATAATGTTTGAAAAATAGACCACCACGCCTGTCTGGGGTTCAGTTGTTTTAGATTGCGGATGGTGATTAGGTTCTGGTGGTCGGTCCAGACGATGAATGGCTCCCTGGCACCCTGGAGCCAGTGACGTCACTCCTCCAAGGCCCACTTTATGGCCAGCAGCTCGCGGTTGCCTACCCCGTATCACTGCTGAGCGGGGTCAAACTTCTTAGAGTAGAAGCTACATGGGTGTAGTTTCTGGTCTGGACCTCACTGGGAGAGAACAGCCCCAGCGCCCACATCCGAGACGTCCACCTCCACAACGAACGGCATCTTTGCATCTGGATGAAGGAGGATCGGCGCAGTGGTGAAGCGATGACATAATTCCTGGAAAGCAGAGAGAGGCTGAAGGGTTGAGTTTAAAAGGGTTGGAAGATGGTCGTGTCAGAGCGGTTAGTGGTGCTGCAACTTGACTGTAGCCCCGGATAAAGCGACAATAGAAGTTCGCAAACCCGAGAAACCATTGAAGTTCCTTGACGGTCTTGGGTAGGGGCCAATGACGCACAACTTCCAGCTTCTGCAGGTCCATGGCCACACCCTGGGATGAGATGACAAAACCCAGGAAAGTGGTGGAGCGCTCGTGAAGCGCATTTTTCCAACTTACATGTTACGACCCCGGTCTAGGGTCCAGGAACACAACAAAGATAATAAATAAATAATAAATCTTGCAATCAAGATACTGTGCATGATCTTTTATTTTTTTATACACACGCATACACACACACACACACACACACACACACACACAGGAAGCTCTTGGCTTCAGGGTTGGGCCTAGGCCAAAACAACAAACAAAACCCCACCACTGTCTCCTCCCTCCAAACTAACTAAACTAACAAAGAAAAGAATATAAATCAAAATGCAAAGACTAACCTAACTACCTTGTAACGCTTGGATTGTATTAATCGCTTGGTTACAAATAAACGGATTCGGGAATCTAAACAGGGGCTTGATAACAACACTTCCGGTATTGCGCACCCGCAGCTGGACAAAACACGACGCGACACAAAACAATTATAATAAATTAAACCAAGTGTATTATACAAGACAGACAGATAAATAAACAAACACGGTGCACCACAAACCAATATATACAAATATATACAAATAGAAAAAAGTGTGTATGCGATGTATGCGGGTGTGTGAGTGAGTGTATGATAGTCCAGAGTCTGAAAAAACGGCAATTGGGGTGAAATGGTGAGTTGGAGAGATGGGTCAATCTCACCAGATAAAGATGGTAGGTCTGGGAGATCGACAAACGGAATGAGCTGGGTACTGAATGAAATTAACAACGGGTAATCCACAAACAGGCTCTCAGCTACCAAAATCATGCAGCGCGCTGTCTTCATCTCTCCGTAACGGCTTCCTTGCCGGTTCCGGCTTTATGCCGGATCATGTGACCCACGTCACTTCCGGGTTCCCTTGCGACGCGATCGCGCATGCGCGGGAACTTGCCCGGTGACCAAAACACTGTCAATAGGGGAACAGAAACCGCTAGGGCACACCTTCGGCCACAGGTGAGCAGCATTAGCTCTACAACCATTTCCCTGTTGTTGAAGGTGTCCCTGTTGTGTGGCTGTGCTACAACCTAACTAACACAAAAAAACAGGGAACAACAAAAATGGCACCCAACCCCTACTGCTTCCTTGCACTATATACTGTACAAAAAAAAGAATGAATAATATATACAATATTTACAACAAAAGGAAACTATATACAATCGTGGGAGGAACGCACGTACAAAACACGTGTTTTTTGAACACGCGTACAAAAAAAGAAATCAACAAAAGAAAAGGAGAGCGCGCAGGGCGCGTCACAACAGTCTCTCTCTAAACAATTAATAACTACCACACAATCAATCACTCAATCAATCAATCATACAATCACACAATCCAACAATCAATCTCTTTCAGCACGTAAGTCACACACAAGGCATAAGTCGCACACTTCCGGCTTTCATCCGCCAGCTTAAAAGGACGCGCAGATCCAAGGCCAGCCAATCCTGGCGCACGTCACGGCACGTTCAATCGGGGCGGGGCTTCCTGTGAGGAGTGCGAGAGAGAAAAAGGGGGAGAGATCGCGCACGCGCCGCCACCAGCCGTCGCGCATGCGCACATACATGCACTACACACACACGCACGTAACATACAGTACAGCTGATGGGCAAGCAATCTCTTGAGGACCGCTCTGACGTGGAGAATGTGTTCTTCGACTGTACGAGAGTATATGAGTATTTCATCCAAGTAAGCGAAGACCCCGAGGAACCCGGCTGAAGGTCTATCGCCAGGTCATAGGGACAATGGGGCGGAAGGTGGGTGGCGCGCATGTTACAGAACACTTCAGGCAGGTCTCTGTAGACGGTTGGAATGGCGTTGGTGTCGACGTTGGGAGCCTCGGACTCCCTTTAACATGTCCCAGCCGCTGCCCGTAGGCAGAGTTCAGAACGGGTCGGGCCCCACTGTATGATCCGGCGTTGAGACCACGAGATGAGCGGGTCGTGCTGCAGAAGCCAGGGGTAGCCGAGGATGATGGGTGGAGAAGAGATGGATGTGAGATGAAATTTTATTTTTTCTTGGTGATGAAAAACACTACATCTCCCGTCCGTGCCATCCCATTTATCCGGTAGGGAAAGAAAATCATCTGAAGTTGGAGAGGCGGAGGGGGGGGGGGGGGGGTGCAAGGGAAAAACACAAATTTAACCCGCATCCTATAAACACACACTCGAATCAAACCCAAGAGAAGTGAGTGCTCATGAAATAGCTGACGAACGGCTTGAACCGACATGGGCTAACTCAATGACTGAGCGATGTGAAGCGCCATCTTGTTTCCTTTTATGCTTCCTGTTTTGAGACCGTACTCCTTCCGGGTCCTAGTGCCAGCTTCTTATCTTCCAGACACATCAGCGTCCGGAAGACGCAGATGTATGTGACAGTTTTTTAACTTCCAATTTAAAGACATTTCAACCATAACTACCAGTTCCCAAATACCAAACTTCTATAAGTTACCCCACTCTTCATTGCATCCACAGTTAAATTAACAGAGATCATGTGTTTTTCTTCATTTAGACTTTTCTTCATGGTTAATGTAAATATAGGCAGCACAGTAGATTAGTAGTTAGCAATATCACCCTGAACCTCCAGGGTCTGGGTACGATTGCCGCCTTGGGTCTGTGTGCATGGAGTTTGCATGTTCTCCCTGTGCTTGATGGGTTTCCTCCCAGAGTCCAAAGACATCCAGATTAGACTAATTGTAATAATTGCCCGTAGTGTTGTGTGTGAATAAGCATGTGAGTGTGTGTGCATGTGTGTGCCCTGCAATGGATTGGCACCCCATCCAGGGTGTACCCCACCTCATGCACTACTGTAAGTCTCCTGGGAAAGGCTCTAGGCCAGTATAAAGGATAAAGTTGTATAGACCATGAGTGAGTAAGTGAGTGAGTGATGTGAATATTAACTGAAGCTCTTGACCTGATGAGTGAAGGCCAGAACTGATCCAGGGTTCAGGCAAAAAGTAAAATATTTTTGTTGTTTTCCTACTTATAAGTGAAAGTATAAGAAACCCTGTGACCAAAAACTTTTTTGCTTTGCCATAACTATAACTATTTGTAACTGCATATAGTAGGAATGGGTAGTATATTGATTATTTTAGGATATTTACAGCCAATAGCTCTCACTCACTCACTCATTTTCTATACTGCTTTATCCTGTGTTCAGGGTCGCAGGGACCTGGAGCCTATCCCAGGAGACTTAGGGCACGAGGCGGAGTACACCCTGAACAGGATGCCAATCCATCGCAGGACACACACTCACACACCCATTCACATAGTACGGGCAATTTGGGAACACCAATTAGCCTAACCTGCATATATTTGGACTGTGGGAGGAAACCCACGAAGCACGGCGAGAACATGCAAACTCCATAGACACAGAGACGAGCAACGAGTCTGGCCAGGAATCAAACCCGGACCCTGGAGGTGCAAGGCGACAGTGCCACTACACTACCGTGCATTACAGCGACCAATAGCATTACATTTTAAATCAAAAAGTTTCAATGTAAATAGGATGTGAAAAATATTCCTCAGCATGGCTTTGCAAACACCATAAACCACAGTATAAAAAGTGTGTTAAACTGTGCACTGCTGCTGCAACCCTGGCTGCAAAGTCTTCATTACCTTAAAAAAAAAAATCTACAAGTAAGGACAGTATATTTCTAGCTTAATCTGATGCAGTGGTATACTTGATTGGGTTCGTCATTTCACTTAATCAATAAATTTGTTGTTAAAAAAAATAGCAGGAACATTATCAAAGATATACTTATTTATATTTGATATAGGCTATTTATTTAACTTTTTTATTGTTTTTGTTTGCAACATGTTCCAAACAGGCAAACGCCTCGGGTTACTTTGCTGTAACCCTGTTCCCTGAAAAAGCGAGAACAAGATACTGCATGAAAACGCTATGGGAACATCTTTTTGTGTTACCGGTTGTGAAGCATGTGTGTAACAAACACACCTAATTTTGGCTATATATAACCTCGGTCAGGTGACGTCATCTGATGAAGTGCACCTGCAGGTTATAAATAGGAGTGAACTGGAAACATCCTCAGGTCAATTTTGGAGTGTAGCATCTCGTTCCCGCTTTTTCAGGGAACAGGTTTACAGCACAGTTTGCCCTGGCGATTATTCACGAGACTACTGTAGTGTTGTCTACCCGCACTAGGACATGGTAGCCTCTCAACTGCTGGAGGAGGTGTTTCAGGGCCAGAAATATAGCCATCATTCCGAGGCAATAGATGTGCCATGTGAGAAGATGGCCTCTCCAGCTCCCTTGGGCTGGACATCCAAAAAAAAAACGCACCCCAGTCCTAGAGTGGGACCCAAAGTCAGAAACCGGCTCTGGACCACATAGAAAAGGGTACAAAGCCCCTGGCGCGGCGCGTAACCCTTATTTGCCTCCGGGGATGGGCCCTTGAGTAAAATACCCTGGCTTTTAGCCATAGTTGAAAAGATCTCATGTTCAGAAGGTCCAAAGGTATCACCGTGGACGCAGCTGCCATGAGACCTAAAAATCTCTGAAAGTGATGAACTTTCTGGCCTAGTTTGATTTCCTTCAGGGTGTTGAAAATGGATTTGACACGCGCAGGAGACAGCTCTGCAAATCCGATCTGACACCCAAATATGTTGTGTTCAGAGCAGGAAAAAGCTTTTTTTTTGTGTCGTTGAGGCCTAAAGAATGAAGATGAGCTAGGAAGACATGCCGATGTCGAAGCGTTAGCTTCTGAGACTGAGCCAGAATCAGCCAGTTGTCTATGTAATTCAAAATACGGATGCCTTGGAGTCGTAAAGGAGCCAGGACTGCATCCACGGTGAGGCAGATTGCCAAGAGCGGCGAGCCCCACCCCAGTCTACGAGGGGGTGAGCGCCTTCGCATCAACGGTATTCGAATAAATCGAAGTTGACGGCATGAAAAACACTGGATGAATAAGGCTTATTCCATGAAAGAGTTAATTCGTCATGGAGGTCGTCAAAGAAAGGGAGAGATAGAGAGCGTTGTTGAGGCTCCGCCCCCCGGCCATCGTCTGATTTTGAGCGCTTGGGGGAATCCCGCTTCCTGGGGTTGTTATAATTTTTTTTCCATATAATGGAAGTCTCTCCAGCCCGTTCACAAAAAGCGCTGAGGCGCGCTTGAGAAGTGGATGGAAAAACTCCCTGATCCGGCGAAAGCGAGAGAGAAAGGGGGAATTCCATCTCATCCGTGTCTGCCAGATCTGCACGCCAGGCATGCGAATAACTCGAAACAAAAAGTGTGGAGATCGCGCTCCGAAAGAGATCTGTCACACAGAGGCATGAATCTCCTAACAAACTCCGCCATATTGGTGAGTTAACACTTTGAAACTCGCTTGCACACACACACACACACAAAAAGATCTGAGGATGTTTCCGGTTCACTCCTATTTATAACCTGCTGGTGCACTTCATCAGATGACGTCACCTGACCGAGGTTATACAGTATATAGCCAACATTTGGCGTTTGATACACAGATGCTTCACAACCGGTAACACAAGAAGATGTTCCCATAGTGTTTTCACGCAGCATGGAGTGTAGCTTTTGAAAGGGAACAAGAAATCCTGTACACTGTAAAAAAATAAATAAATCTAACTAGATAAATGTTAAATTAATTAATAATGTATTGTTTGCCCCACTTCTTACAGTGGTATTTGTTGAGCCAACAGGTAACACTGTGTTCTTCTAAACTTTGGAGACACAGACAAAATAAATTTAAAAAAATCAAGTTGAGTTAGTAATTTACCTTTTTTGAGATGCAATCAAATGATTTACAAGATCAAAATACCTGGTTAATTTAACACTGAGAATGACAAATAAAACCCTTGAAAAAATATATTTTTAAAAATAGAATTTGAAACAATGCATAGCTTTAAAACATCATTATAATTCCAGAAACAGTGTTTTACACTCTGGTGGTATGTAGCCTTATTAATGTAGATGCGGACATATTATTTCACTAGTTTTGACGCGTATCTTTAATTTGAAGTTTCACTCACACAACAGAAGTCCGATGATCTCTTTGTCTCTTGTAGTTTATTTTGTCAGCATCAAAGAATCAACACTTCATACAGTCTTCTTGAGTAAATCCACTGTGGTTACAACACCAGTTGCTGTATCTTGTAAATTTCTGACTTTTACAACAACCTATTTGCTGTATCTTAGTAAGATCTTGGATTACGATTAGCTTGCGGTCAAAAGCTTGTGTTTCCGTAGCCTTCCGCATCTAAACTGAAACTTTCTATCATGCGATAGTCATACAAATACATGTCATAGTCGAATGACATCACAGACCAAAATGGATGCTTAACTAACAAATTTAAAGCTTATGGCTTATGTATTTGAACTTTAAACTTAATGCTTTACTAATGAATAGAATAAGGTAAAATAACATGAAATAAAAACAAATAAACACAACAACAAATTCATAACAAGTTCGATATGGCTCTTACATTCCAGACCCTAATTGACAGGCATGGAGACTGACAATTACAATTTTGTGTTTTTTTTTTTTTTTTTGATAAAGCCATGAAATCAAACATTCTTAACCTTCTAAAAAGTTTTTAATCTTTTAAATGTATAATATTTATCTCAGGTGTTTATATTTGCATATCAAATTTCATAACAGAGTATCACACATTTAACAGTCCATTTCACATATGAGGCACAACTTGTCAATGGGTCTTTCAAGAGTGTTGGTCTTAGTTTTAACTAGCAGACGTCTCACAAGTCCCCTTTTCTCGGTGAACACTTTTATGATTCTTCCCATGACCCATGAATTTCTTGGAGATAACTCATCAATTATGTCAATTATGTCTCCCATCGAAACGTTTTTTTCTCTTGAAACCATTTTTGACGTTCCTGGAGCAAGGGCAAGTATTTACGCACTCATCGCTTCCAGAACAGGTCTGATAAGTACTGAATCTGCTTCCACCTGCACCGTGCATAGATGTCTTCCCTTTTGAAAAGTCCAGGAGGCAGGTTTGGCTGTTTTTTCATCAGCAGCAGGTAGTTAGGCGTTAGAGGTTCCAAATCTGTGGGATCTTCCGAGGCAGTAGTAAGGGGTCGGTTATACATTATCGCTTCTACCTCACACATGAATGTATGCAGGCTCTCGTCAGTTAATGTTTGTTCTTTCAGTACTGATCTCAAGATTTTTTTAACTGATCTGATCTGCCTTTTCCATATTCCACCAAAGTGAGATCCAGAAGGTGTATTGAATGTCCACTGTATGATCCTTTGAGTGAGGAAGCTTCAATTCGTGACTGATTCCATTGCTGAATAGCCTCGCGCAGTTCAGTCTTAGCGCCTATGAAGTTTGTTCCATTGTCACTTCTCATGACTGGCACCTGTCCTCTCCTGCTTATAAAGCGTCGAATGGCATTCACCCAAGAGTCTGTGTCAAACGAATGAGCAATTTCGATGTGCATGGCTCTTGTTGTTAAATAAGTGAAAAGTACGCCATATCTTTTAACGTTACTTCTGCCACGTTTGACCTCGAAGGGTCCGAAGTAGTCTACTCCCACATTAGTAAAGTGTCGGTGATCTGGTGTTATTCTATCGCTTGGCAGTTCTGCCATTTTTTGCTCACCTGTTTTAGCCCTAGACTTTCTGCATATCACACACCTGGAGAGAAATTATCTTACAAGTGAGTTAGCAGTCGGAATCCAGTATTTCTGCTGCAATTCTGAAAGAATGTAATTTCTACCACTGTGTCCAATCTTTTCATGAACATCTCATTAATATTAACATTGCGATATGTGAGTCTTTAGGTATAATGACTGGGTGTTTAATGTGCTCTGGCATTGCGGACCTGCCGAGATGTCCTCCGCCTCTCAGCAATCCTTCCTGCAATAGTGGGTCCAGTTTGGACTAAGCAAATGTTTCTTTTTACAGATGCCTTACGTTCTGCTGTGTGGGAATTCCCTTTTTGAATTCTGCTACTGCCTTACCCTTTTTGTAGATTTTTTTTGTAAATCTTTTGTAAATTTCTAATGGAATATTTTTAATTGTTTCTATTTTTTTGTTGTTTCTATATCAATTTCTATTTATAGATTATTTCTTTTGTTTCTTCTGTTATTTGCACAAAGTAGGAGCGGTTCAGGATACATTTCACTGCATGTTGTACTTGTATAACTATGCATGTGACAAATAAAGAATCTTGAATCTTGAATCTTTTACAACGTGGAAATGTCTTCCTTAAAATTTTGTCTTTGAGTGAACTTAATGATTTCGTGTTCTGATCTTGTTAGGTCTTGAACTGTTAGAGACATGTGATTTTCTGTCTTTGGATTATCTACGTGTGTTTTGACTCTTTCTGTTTTTTGTTTGAGCATGTCTCTGATGCGAAGGATCCAGGCAATGGATCTTTTTAACTTGTGCCAATCAGAGTGATAATTAATCAATTTACTCACTGCGTCTGTGCTTTCTGTAAAGCTCATAATGTTCACTACAGCTGAGAGCTTAATTTCATTGTCATTTTCTTTCATAGATGTGTCATAAATGTTCTCAGGCCATTTGCACTCTGCTTCTTTAAGAAAAGAGGGACCATGGATCCAGTCGACGTTTTTCATAAACCTTTCATAGGATACCCCCTGTGGATGCAGAATCAGCTGGGTTTTTGAGGTACTGTATTAACGTACCTCCATTGCTGTGACTTGGTTGACTATATTATAATGGCGATTCTGTTGGACACAAAGGTTTTAAAACGAAGTGTTTCATTGTTAATGTATCTCAAAACAGTTGTGCTCAGTCCAAAACATAGAGTCCAGCAATTTAAATTCTAGCTGTTCTTTCAACATTTTGTCATTTTTTATAGCGACCACCACCGCAGTCAGTTCCATTCGTGGAATGGTGGTTTGTTTCAGGGGTGCTACACGAGAGTTCCCCATCATGAATGCACAATGTGTGAGTCCATCACCATTTACTAACCTGAGGTATGAGACAACTCCGTATCCCATTTCACTCGCATCTGAGAAGTGATGGAGTTGCGCTGTAGCTGTAGCTCCGAAGTCGGTTGGATTCACGCACCTTGCTACGCTGAACTCGGACAGTTGGGGCAACTCTTGCAGCCAGGTTTCCCATGCCTTTGCAAACTGCTCGGGAATGTCTTCGTCCCATGCGATTTTTTCTTTACATAACTGCTGAATTTGAATTTTAGCTGGTAGTAATGACAGGTGCGAGAAAACCTAAAGGGTCGTATATTGAGCTAGTGATTGACAGGATTCCTCGTCTTCCCACAGGTCGTTCTTTTAAACTAATCTTAAACTTGAACATGTCTGAATCAATGCACCACAACACCCCCAGAGCTCTCTCAATGGGCAGTGCATCCTTACTCAAGTCTAAGTCTCTCATGTCTTTGATCATTTCGCTTTCAGGTATGGAAGTGAGTAGGGCACGGCTGTTGTTTGCCCACTTAGTGAGGTTGAACCCTCCACTTGCACAGAGGCTTGTGAGATCATTGTATAAGGCGACTTCTTGATCATGGCTTGCAACTTGTTCTACACTTTCAATGGAGGTTCTGTTAACTGTAACGCTTGATGGTTCGTCGGGTTCTCGGAGAGGCCTTTTCACAGTCCTTCCAAGAGCATTCTGCACTGCGTATGGCCCGTCATGCCTGCTATTAATTACTCGCCGTGGTCCTAGGAGTTTGTGCTCTTTATTTCCTATGAGAATTTCGATTCCAGCATTAATCTGGGGCAACTTTACATCGATAAGGTAGGGCCACTTGTCGATGTCGTGCTGTTGTGGAATACTTTCCACTATAGCTGGGATATTCTTTTGTGTAAACACGTTGGGAAGTTCAATAAAGGTGTTTTCTTCCAGGCTACTAATCTCCAAATCATTGATTATGTAACTTTCTACTAGTTTTTTGGAATTCTTGGTGCTCAGCAGTATTTACACTCTTCTGCCTTGTACATTTAATCGCCTTGCTAATGACTCTGTACAGAATGTGGCGGAACTACCTTGGTCTATAAATGCATACACTTCTGCAATTTTGTCACCCTTCTTGGACTTTATTTTAACAGGTACTATGGGGAGGATGCAATTACCTCCAGCCCCAGTGAGGGCATTTGTTTCGTGACCTAATGTAGCTGGCGGTTCACTTTCAGTTTCGTCTGCACTTGCTACTGGTCACGCCGTGTCTTGCACTGCGATGTGCAGCATGCGGTGATGTGGCTTTGAGCACAATGAACGTGACTTTTTTCTTACAATCCTTAATTAAATGTCCCTTAACTAAGCATCGAAAACAAAATCCATTCGTTTTTAGAAATTCTACTTTGTCTTTGTGTGTCTGATCGTTGAATTTTACACACTCATCTAAGATATGGCCCTCTTTACAATATGTGCACGGCTTAGTGAAAGCGCTATATGGCTAATGTACTGGCATTCTTCATTATAATCGAGTCTTTGTGAGTTTTTACCAACCTGCCTGACCTCGGTTACAATGCTGACCCTGGCTTTTCCTTCCCTTTTTTGTTTATATCCTTGAAGGGATGTGCGACCGTGTTTCTTATCGCTGTTCGTGGCGTCCAGGTCGGTGAAAAGCGGGTCGGAGTACAGTCTGGCTTGTTGATCTATGAAGTCCACCAACTGGGCGAACTTGGCTCTCATCGCGTAGTACTCGTAGTGCTGGCGTGCGCATGACTTCCACCTGTCGATCAGCTTGTAGGGCAGTTTCGTATAGAATAGTGTTCATGCACTCACTGCTGTTCAACTCGTCCATAGATTCACAGTTTGCCATTGCGTTTTGGCAAGTTGTCAAGAAAGAGGAGAGGGCGCTTAACGCCCTCCAGTTGTCTGTCTTTATGCTTGGCCACTTAATTGCCTTTTGCTTATAAGCCGCTGCAATTCTCAGCTCATTTCCGAACCTGTTGCGTAGCAGTTTCTTTGATCTTGCATACCCATCTTTCATGTGCTTGCAGCTCGTTACAAGGTCTTTGGGTTCCCCTTTGGTGTACAGTTCAAGACAGGACAGCTTATCGATGTCATTGTCAGTTTTGGATTCAACGAAACATTCAAAAGACAACATGAAGGATTTAAACATGAGCGGATCTCCGTAAAAGGGAGGAATGTCGCGCTGAGGCAGGGAGGACATCATTTCGCTCCTCGCGAGCATTTCTGTGAGTTCTGTCTGACGTTGCATTTGGTAATGCACTGTGTCAAGTCCACGACGTAGGTAATCATTATCTCGAGTGTCCCTTACGGTGTTTGTCATTTGTGTTTGCGCTTATGGGCACACCTGAGTGTGCTGCCCCGTAGAGCGTTGGCATTTGAGAATATGCTGTATAAAAATTCTGACGTAGGTGTTCATTGCCGTGGATGGGGCGTTCTCTCTGCGTGCTTGTGATAGTAGGTCTGACGCTGAGGGGCACATCAACGTGGTGTGCCTCGTTACGTGGTGGCAGTTCAGTACAGTTCATTGAAGCGTTATAGTCGTAAAGATCATTACCTTCCGAGTTGAAGGGGAGAAAGTGCACGCTACTGGTTTAAATGACCGCGCTCTCTCTTGCGGGCTGCCATCTGCTGTTGTATTCCGAGTTGGGAAGGTGTGCACTGCTTGGTGCAGTGACTGCGCTCTCTCGTGCTGAATGTTGTCGTTCTTTGTAACCCTGATGCGCTTTCATTTCAGCGTCGGCAATAGTGATCGCCATTTCTAATTCCAGCCTTTCTTTCTCAGCCTTCAGTTGTGCTTCCTTCTGTTCTATCGCCTGCCGTTTTGCTAGGGCTGCTGCTTTAACTAACAGGGCTGCTTTGTTAATTTCCACCTTCTTTAGTCTAGCTGAGGATGCTGTGGAAGTTGAGGACCTTTTAAACGCTACAGACGCCATGCTTTTATATGGCTCGGCTTCCGCCACCTGTGACACGCTGTCATGAGGCGAAACCCCATCGTCGAGTGTTTGAAGCATTTTAACGCGGCGGTTAGTCTTTACAATCCACGACTCCACCTTTGCTATGAAGTCTGTGCAGCTCAACATTTTAGACTGATACCACTCGCCCTGGTCATATTCATATTCTACTTCCTTTAAGTACTTTAGCACATGAGTGTTGCTTTCAACAAACTCTCCTAGGAGCTCAGTGTAGTCTTTATGAAACTTTGTTACAACGGCATTCAAATTACAAGCATTGCTCATTAGCGTCGCTATCTTGAGGGATTTTACAGTCAATTGACTTGACTTGCCTCCTCTGACGTCCATCAGTTCGTGAAGCTTCTTTTCCTGGCTCTGGTCCCCAGGCGCCATCTCCGGCTCGTGGTCATTATGGGCAGCGTTGTCTTCGCCGCTTGCCATCGTGAAATTCAAAGCGAGCAGGTGCCTTTCGTTTTCGTTTTCAACAATCATTTGTCTTCACTTAAATAGCGGATAAGCTTTTGACTTTTGTAGATGCGGACATATTATTTCACTAGTTTTGACGCGTATCTTTAATTTGAAGTTTCACTCACACAACAGAAGTCCGATGATCTCTTTGTCTCTTGTAGTTTATTTTGTCAGCATCAAAGAATCAACACTTCATACAGTCTTCTTGAGTAAATCCACTGTGGTTACAACACCAGTTGCTGTATCTTGTATGTAGCTTACGGTCAAAAGCTTGTGTTTCCGTAGCCTTCCGCATCTAAACTGAAACTTTCTATCATGCGATAGTCATACAAATACATGTCATAGTGGAATGACATCACAGACCAACTTATGATTGTCAAAATGGATGCTTAACTAACAAATTTAAAGCTATGGCTTATGTAATAAACTTAATGCTTAATGCTTTACTAATGAATAGAATAAGGTAAAATAACATGAAATAAAAACAAATAAACACAACAACAAATTCATAACCAGTACGATATGGCTCTTACATTAATATATTTCACTTTGTATCATACCTAGATATTTAGTGCAATTTATCATCTTTGTCTTTACAAGACTCCTATTGTTTCTTTTAACTGAGTTCTGCTAAGGAAGATTTGGGTCCGAGAGGTAACGGTTGGCCTTTGGAGGTGACTTTAGTCTTTGAGGGTCTGGTTGACAATGCAGCAGCTTTAGGAGTGATGTTTGGTCAGGGCTGTACTCTAAACATTGAATTCCAAAAGGACTGAAAAAATACGTATGGAGCCATCCGAATGATTATTCTTGGACTTGGAGAAACATTGCTGCCATAGACTCGTTTTTTGTGTCTGACAAATTGGAAAAACATCAAATCTTTCCTAGTTTTTAAAAATGGTTATGATGTTGTAATGTAAAAGAATCAGTAAGAAGACAGGTTGTTAAGCATCTGGCCCCATATTCACAAAGCTTCTTAGAATTCTCTTAGAGAGATCCTATCTCAGCTTAAAAAGTCCTAGCTGGGAGTTCTAAACTAAAAGTGATTTAGGAAACTTCTCAGAGCTACTCTGAGGAAGGAAAGTACAAAAACCTTTATCTTAATGAGGAGGCTTGGTTGACCCCATTGTTAGGGATGATGCAGCAATTCAAGGACTGTGATTGGTTAATAAAAAATAACATCTGATCTCTGTAAAGGTCTTGAATTGCGCTTTTTGTGAAAATAGAATATATGATAATAGAACAAACAGTGAAATCAAAATGTTTGTACAAAAATAAATTGTATAAACATGACTACATCGCCTTGCACCTCCAGGGTCTGGGTTCGATTCCCCGGCCAGGCTCGATTCCCGTCTCTGTGTGCATGGAGTTTGCATGTTCTCCCCGTGCTTGGTGGGTTTCCTCCGGGTACTCCGGTTTCCTCCCACAGTCCAAAGATATGCAGGTTAGGCTAATTGGTGTTCCTAAATTGCCCGTAGTGTGTGATTGTGAGTGTGTGTATGTGTGTGTGCCCTGCGATGGATTGGCACCCTGTCCAGGGTGTACCCTGCCTAGTGCCCAAAGTCTCCTGGGATAGGCTCCAGGCCCCCCGCGACCCTGAACAAAGGATTAAGCGGTATAGAAAATGAATGAATGAATGAACATGACTACAGGCTACTTTATGCAAAGTTTTTGTTATAGGGTAAATATATTAAAGATAATTAAACAGCCAAATGCATACTACATTTAAGTTCTTACATTTATTTATCATAATGATTTTATTACTTTTAAACTATTTCAGATTGATGGGAGCAAAATGGCTCAGCTTTTACTAATTTACATGATTACTCTACAGGACAGTCTATTTAAGTTGCTTTTTTCAATGGTATTTAGCCAACAATCCAAGAGAGATGGAAGAAAGTAAAACAAGAAAATCAAATTGGACAGTAGAGCAGTATTTACTTTTAGCTTTAAGTTCAGTGTTTAGGGAATATTTCTTCTTTCCGCCTCACTTCTGCAATTTTGTCACCTTTCTTGGACTTTATTTTAACAGGTACTATGGGGAGGATGCAATTACCTCCAGCCCCAGTGAGGGCATTTGATTCGTGACTCACTGCAGGTGGTGTATTTTTTTTTGTCACCTTCAGTTTCGTTTTCGTTGGCGCTTGTAACTAACTGCGCCGTGTCTTGCACTGCTATGTGTAGCATGCGAGGATGTGGCTTTGAACACAATGAACAGATAATTTTTCTGGTACAGTCTTTCCACAAATGACCCTTTCTTAAACATCCGAAACAGAATCCATTCTTTTTTAAGAATTCTTCTTTGTTTTGTGTGTCTGATCATTGAATTTTACGCACTCGCCTAAGATATGGCCCTTTTTACAATATGCGCACGGCTTAGTGAAAGCGCTAACAGCTAATGTCCTGGCATTCTTCATTGTAATCGAGTCTTTGTGAATTTTACCAACCTGTCTGACTTCGGTTGCGAAGCTGACCCTGTCCTTCCCTTCTCTTCTTGACTTGGGTCCTTGAGGGGATTTGTTAAAGTGTCTTTTGTCGCTGGTTGAAACGCTCAGGTTTCCGAAGTTTGGGTTTGAGATTACTTTAGCTCGTTGGTCTACGAATTCCGCTAGCTGCTTAAACTTGGGTTTTGTCTGATTAAGCTCCTCAAGCTTGTATACTTGTCCCCACCATCTCTTACACAATTCGTAGGGCAGTTTTGACGTAATAGTCTGCATGTTGGTAGCGTTATCTAGCTTCTCCATGTGGTCGATGCTTGCCATGATGTTATAACAGGATGCTAGAAACATGGAGAAGGCGCTTAACGACTTTCCATCCTCTGACTTTATTTCCGGCCAATTGGCTACCTTTTGCATCAGCGTGTTTGCAATTTTTCGTTTATTTCCAAATCTGTCCTGTAACAGACTCATTGCCTCTACATAACCACACTGATCTGGCATGAGCTGACAACTCATAACGAGGTCTCTAGCCTCTCCCGTAGTAAACTGCTCAAGATAAAACAGCTTATCAACATCACTATCGGTTTTGTCTACAATAACATGTTTAAATGCTTTCATGAAGGACGTAAACTCAAGAGGGTCACCATGAAACACAGGAACGTTATGCTGAGGTAAGAAGGATTGCATTTGGCATTTCACAAGCATTGCTGTGATGTCTGCCTGCTGTTCCATCAAGCTCTGGTATTCTAATGTATCAATGCCATGGCGGGTGTATTTATTGTCTTGGGTAAACCATTCATTTAAAGAACTTTTAAATTTTGGTTCAAAACTTACTGGCACACTTGGATGGGCTGACTTGAGACGTGATGGCAGTCCGACGTATTATGTTGACGCGCTGCTCTCGTAAAGTTCATTGTATTACAATTTGGGAGCGCATGCGCTACTTGGTTCATTGACTGAGCTCTCTCTTACAAAGCTTTTGTCGGCTGTCATATTCAGGTTTGTGGCCTGTCCAAGGCGGGCTGCTCGAGTGCGTGCAGCTCGGGTCGATGACTCCGCTCTTTGCTGCAGGCTGTCGTTTTTCACAACCATAATAAGCCTGTAATTCAGCATCGACAATTGCGAGCGCAGTTTCTAATTCCAACCTTTCTTTATCAGCCTTTAATTCTGCCTCTTTATTCTTTAATCGTGTTTTCAGTTGCTCTTCCTCAGCCTTTAATTGTGCTTCCTTCTGTTCTATCGCCCGCCATTCTGCTAAGGCTGCTACTTTAATCAACAAGGCTGCTCTGTTGGCTTCCGCTTTCTTTAGTCGGGCTGAGGATGATGTAGAAGTTACGGACCTTTTGGATGAATCGGTAGCTACGCTTCCGCGCCCTTTTGCAGCGTTTTTCTTACCCGCCGCCGCCGCTTGTGACACGCTGTCGTCTGACGAAATTTCATCGTTGAGCGTGTGAGAGGTCATGAAGAGGGTCTTCGTTTCGGTAATCCACACTCTAAAAAATAAAACTGTGCTGTACTCAATTTTTTTGGTGAAGCATTTTTACACTTAAAAATATCAATGTAAATCTAAAAATTTAAAAAATCATGTGAAATATACTTCATGAATGGAGTACAAGTCAGTAAAAAAATTATGTAGACCTGAATAACTTTTTTAGTACAGTAATGTACAAAATTGAGTAAATGTAATGAAAATCAGAAGTTAATGCAAGGTTACTCTAAGTGAAAATGAGTAAAATAATTGAGTAGATATGATTGAAATGGAAGGTAGAAGAAACTGAAAATTAGACTATTATTTAACAAACAAATGTGCTACATTTACTCATTTTAAATTAATTTAATTCATACTGGTCTATCACAGAATTAATATGTTACACTGTTTTTTTGTAATACTGTATATTTAGCTTTTAATCAAGTTTTTTTTTTTTCAATTTAGGTCAATGTATCTAATGACATATCTAATTATAAACAAAGACACAATACACACATTACCATTTTAATGAAACATTTATTTGCCAAATTTGACAAGACATGACGTCTAAACTCAATCTGGTTTACTTACTCATTAGTAAACAGTCTCACAAACAATACTTCTGCCACAAGTATTATACAGTTAATATGTGGAAAGTAGACTTTTGTATTAGAATAGAATCACAGTCACATTTTACATCTGAAAGATTGCACCACTTCACACTTCAGTTTCCTGCAAACTGTGGGATCCATACAATGTGTGTGCAGACATTCTCAGGTATTAAAGAAGCAATGACAGTCTAAATGAATATCATTGATCAACACAACAGTACCATGCTTCACTCCGTAATGACCGAAATTCCTTTTGATGATGCGACACATGTGCAGAGCTTACACCGCCATCTCATAAGCTGGCACCTAAAAAAGGAATTATAGTATACAAGTAAGTACAAGTATGACTGTTACTATATGCATCATCACACTGATCTATAAGTGGTGTTCAAGTCAAAGCAGGACTGGTGATGAAAATTCTCTGAAACGAAGAGGTAAAATTCCGGTGAACATTTCAGTGGAATGCTTTTACAAAAAACAGACTGACTTTGATCACCAAAGGCATTTTGCTCTTGCAGAACAATGCACAACCTCATATACTGTATAGAGACAAAAATATAGAGAGAAATAAATGGAGCTTTTACTCTAATAAGTGTGTTCTGTTAGACCTGTGTGTTCGGACCTGTCTGATCCATCCTGGTGCCCCGTTTCTGGTTGGAGGTCTCGTCACATAGATGCCCCGTGTGTCTCTTTGGGATGCGTCTGGTGTCTGGGGATGATTCTCTCTACTTAGAAGATGGTTCTGGCCTCGACTGGTGTTGTCAGCTGTTTCTCTAAGGACTTGACAATTCGATAGTTCAGGACTGGAACTTTCTACAAGTCTATCTGAGTCTCCAATAACTACTGGACTCCATTTTAACATCAGTTAACATCAACTATTATATCTGAACCTAACACTTAACACTGTATAAATGCAGCTAATTTCCTGCTATTTGTTTCACCCAGATGAGGATGGGTTCCCTGTTGAGTCTGGTTCCTCTCAAGGTTTCTTCCTATTACCATCTCAGGGAGGTTTTCCTTGCCACTGTCGCACTCGGGCTTGCTCACCAGGGACTATCTGAACATTTTTGATTCATACACATTCACATTCCATACAAGCTTCAATAATTCTTTTGATTGTGTAAAGCTGTTTTGAGACAATGTCAATTGTTAAAAGCGCTATACAAATAAAACTGAATTGAATTGAATTGTTATTCTGCACAATCAAAAGTCTCGCTTTGACTTGAATGTCCCTTGTACATTCAATTCAATTCAATTCAATTTTATTTATATAGCGCTTTTAACAATGGTCATTGTCTCAAAGCAGCTTCACAAAAATTAAAGAAATTTAACAAAAAAAAAAAAAATAATAATTATATATATATATATATATATATATATATATATATATATATATATATATATATATATAGAATAATTATATATAAAGTAATAAATAAATAAATAAAATTATAATAGAAAATAAATAAATAAAAACAAATAATAATAATAATTATAGAAAAGAAAATAATTGGAAGTGTGGATGTGTGAGAAAAATGTGCAGATAATAATGAGACGAATGAATGAAATTTCTCTGATGAGCAAGCCAAGGGTGACGGCGACGGTGGCAAGGAAAAACTCCCTGAGATGGCATTAGGAAGAAACCTTGAGAGGAACCAGACTCAACAGGGAACCCATCCTCATTTGGGCGATAACAGATAGAAATGATATAACATCTTGTGTGTTGTGCAGGTGAAAATTCAATATGACAGAAATTATTTAAATTGTCATGAAGACCAGTTCAGCATAGGGACGAGTCAGTAGGTGCAGAGGGCAGATGAGGTCTGGATCACTGGAAGCACAGGAGCAGCATGTGTAGCTCCAACCATCATAAAGCTGAATCCAGTTGGAGCTGGTCCTTCTCTGGATGCCTCAGGAACCTCGCAGGGTCGGCCTTTGTCTACTGAAGCTGGCAAAATCTCCCGATGCCTCGGGATGGGTAGAGAAATACAGAACAGATGGGGAGAATTAGCGTAGTGTACATGTCTTTGTCCCTTGTATAAAAATGATACCCAACTTTATTTACGCATTACAATCAACTATATAATTTTTTTACTTTAGTTACTGGAAAATCTAGTATATTCTAGTGGATTCAATATATTCTGGATTCAAAATAGGTAAAGTGAAATATTTCAAGCCTTGTTTCAATTTCTATCTTGGATTCAATGGTTACACATTTAATACTTCTGAAACATTTAAAAAGTTGACATTTACCTCCTGTTTTATCTCCATTCAACTTCTCTTCTTAGTGGTGTTGGTGCTGTGAAAGAGATATTGAAAATATACTGTAAAACATTAAAATGATTTAAAAATCAGTTTTAGGTTTTTTTTTACTTACATATCACAACATACATAACATATTTCACTTCAATATTTAAATTTTATATTATTTGTAACAATTATAATTCTGAGAGAAATGTTGTACTTTTACTTAGAACATTTATTTTATCAACAGCCATTTTAATAATGTTTAAGTACACTGTTATGTTTGTGAAGTACTTGTAGTACTTTTGTACTTCAAATACATTTGAAGTTTAGAACGGCATGTACTTATGACTTTAACTTGAGTGAAAGATTTGAAGTTCTAAGTTGAAGTTGAAGTTCTTTGTTTTAAACAAAGCTATACACCATTATACTGCTAATCAAACTGCCTGTCTGTAGTGCTCTAAATCATGACTGCTGGACTGGACTCGGAGCTGTACTGGATTTACGTTTCCTAACGCAGTGTGCTCAGTGTTTAATCATGTTAAAAATACTCACATACAGTAACGGATAAAACAAGGCCAGGTGTGTAAACAGTGCCAGAGCCCGGACACTGCACCTCATTTCTGCTGTTTAAACCTGCTTTGTTCTGCGTTTCCTCCTTAAAGTGTCGGAGTGAACCGAGCAGACTCGCGGTTCAGTGTGTGGACCCGGTACACACACGGTAATTATATGAACACGCTAGTTTTAGATCATCACCACAGTGGCGGTTGGCTGCGCAAAATCACCGCATTCGGCGGGAGAAATTCAAATATTGCACACCGAGAAACGCGGACATGCACGCGCACGCGGCTCAGTGTTAAATCTCTCCTTTTACACCAGATTTTAAATGTCTGTATTAACGCCGCTTTAGATGAGCAGTTTGGTGGTTGGAACAAACAAGTAAAATGACAATGAACACCAGGACTGACCTGTTGCTAGCTATCGTTAGCTATGGAGCTCGGCTGTGACAGGATTCAGGAGAGTAACTTACACACCATAAAGTTGTGTATACAGACAGACAGAGTCATTATTTCAGTAACTTGTGTTATTTGGATTTATAAGGAATGTTCCAGAATGTTCCAGGAGCTTCATGTCCATTCTCACATCCTCACAGCCTTCTTGTCTCTGATGTTACACCAGATTTCCCATGAGCACTTGCACAGGGCAGTTTACTCAATTATTTAAGTTTTTCTTGTTAAATATAAAGAATATTGAGTTGGCATGAGTGATGATTGTACTTCTTGAAACTAATCAGTATAATTACTCAATTACCAAATATTTTGATTGAAATGTATCAAAAATATTAAGTGCCTGTTAAAAATATATTCAGTTAGTCAAATACTAATTTCTATATGTGAAATAAACTTTTATTATAGTGTAAATTTAAGGCATTTTTTTAAAGGTTTTTTTAGGCATTTATTTTGATTTGTTTAACTCAAACAATCACGTATGTCACTTTTAGAGATTTTATTAAGGTAACATAACCTGTTTATTACTGTGAAATTTACAAGGCCACAGAATAATTTTTTTGAGTGCACGATTCCGCCTTTTCCTTAAATTCTGTAATGCGCAGTGATTTGGGCCTGTGCCAATTCTGCTGGTCCTGTTCGCGTTCATTTAAACGCAATCGCACTTCTCTATTGCTCTGAGTAGAATGTGTATTCTCCTGTTTTACGCAGATCACTGTTTTAAATCTGACTAGTTTTAGAAGAATAAGTTTTTTTTATAAATAATGTTTGTGTGTTTTAATTGTCAGAGTAATTTTACGACAACTTGTTTATATATATATAAAAAAAACAATCACGTTAACAAACTACATCAATGGGAGACAACTTACCTTTTTGAGTAGATGAAAAGCTGGGCCTAGAGAAATATAATTAATTGAGCCCACAACCAATACTACTTGAGCTGACTTAAATATTTGAATTTCAAGTTGAATCAACTTGAGATTTTGCACTGGATACAGGTTGTATTAACTAAACAGCAATATGAAATATTTTGTTTGGCCAGCAAATGTTTCTAAAATTTGAGTAAACTTAAAAAAGCTGTGAACTTTGTTACTAAACAGAATTAAGAAAAGAAAAATGGATGTTCGCCATTTTTTTTCATGTACAAAGAAAGAATTTTGCCGGTTATGTAAGGCCACAGATTATTGTATACAGAATTCTAACCATAAAAGGCTTACGACATTGCAGTGTCCATTAAAAACCCCTGAGGGAGATCACTAAATCATGACTGGCATGTCAATTACAGTAGCATGTGATAAATATGTCTAAGAGGGTGGAGGAGTTTCTCCCAGTGGTCTTCTTCTAACACAAGGACTACGGACTTTATACTAAAGATGTAGAGTAAGTGGCTGTCAGTTTTCTCAAGATCCTTCTTCATGACTCTTTAAATGGTCTATTAAAGGGCTTGAACAAAAAAGTTCTCAGAAACTGTTGTGTGTACACAAGTACAGTGGATGCTAGTGATGCGCAGGTTGTCTGGTAACGTCAGGTCAGGTTGGGGTGGGTAAAGAAATTGTCCCTTTATTTGCGGGGCGGGTTGGGGCGGGTCATTAAAAACTAAATTCAATAAAAAAATCCAAGTATGTTGCGGGCAATTCCCTATAGCCTATATTAAATATTTGGGAATATCTATTTTCATATTTTATTAAGTTCTTTGATAAGGTTACATCACGTGACAAGGCACAAAAGCGCCAAGCAGCTACCGCTGCCAGTCACAACAAAAACAAAGAAATAAAAGTTAAGATCTCTGTATCCCAGCCACAAGCGCATCAAGCGAGCGCACATTCAGCTCTGCTGACTGGTTGCTGGAGTCCAGACGAAATAGATTAAACCCTGGTACAGTGGATGCCATTCTTTTTTTTTACACAGCGAACGTACAAACACTAAATGAACATTTCCGTGTGATAAATGAAAAAAAAAATGTCAGTGGTTATTTAGCGTAGGCTGTAAAATGTAGGCCTGCCCTATACAAATCTAAAATAAAAAATTGTTTAGCCTAGATTACAAACGCTGCTTTGTAAATGTTTAAAATGTGTATCATTATCTTGTTATTAATATGACCTGATTTATCATATTCATAATCATATGTTGTTGCCAGTTTACAGGGAGATGTTTCCAAGCACTTTCAGGCTGAAATAATGGCTGTTTTCATTTGAATTACAATGCCTAGTACAGTATGTCTATTTAATGATCGCGGGGTGGGCGGGTTGTTAAAATAGATACAGTGGTGCGGGGCGGGCTGTGGCGGGCCAAATAATTTAATAAAAGTGGGACCCGCGGGTTGGAAAAATACCCGACCCGCGCATCACTAGTGGACACATCATGTTGTAACTGTCATGCACACTCAATCCACGACCGGCACTAGGGCCCGGAAGTAGAGCGGTCGTAAATCAGGAAGTATAAAAGGAGTAAATAAACCATAGCAGAACGCTCAGTCATTGAGTTCGGCCCATGTTGGTTCGTGTTGCGATCTTCCAAACCGTGAGTACTCACCAATCTTTTGGGTTATTGCTTTCTGCTATTTGTGTGTGCATTTATAGGACGCGGGTTAAATTAGTGTTTTTCCCTCGCTCACCCTTTGTGAGAGTCCTTATACTAAATCGCGGGGATATCCTACCTACTCGCTTCTCTCCGCATTTAGGTAACCGCTAAAGCTACGTCTTCTGGTCCTTCAGGTTAGTTCACCCGTGACAGAATGACTGAGCCCTCCGCGGTGAACCCAGCGGATTATGCGAGTCTTTGCGACGTTGTGGATCAGCATGCCGCGCTAATCAATCAGCTAACCGGGGATCTCGCTTCTCTCCGCCGCGAGGTCGCTGAGCTCCGGCGGGAGAATGCGGATCTCCGCGCGGCTGTTGATGGCGTCACTGCTCGATCGCACGCCGCGGAGGCCGCGGCGCCGCATCATCACCCCTCCCCCCCCCCCTTCTGATGTTTTTCTTTCTCTACCAGAAAAATGGAATGGCACGGACGGGAAATGCAGTGTGTTTTTAACAGTGCTTGAGTTGGTGTTTGAGCTCAATTCCACCAGGTACTCCACCGACCGACTACGCATTTCACTACTCGTTTCATTGCTAACAGGGCAGGCAGCTGAGTGGGCCACGGCAGTTATCCGCGCTGACACGGACGTCGCTCACTCATACAACGAATTCACCCGTCAGCTCAAACTCACTTTTGAACACCCTGTGGGCGAGGTGGAGACCGACTCAAAGCTCTATCATCTGCGGCAGGGAGCATTGTCCGTGAGTCGCTATACGGCTGAATTCCGCACGATCGCCGTTCAGACCACCTGGGGAGATGCAGCGCTCCGGACATCCTACTATGAGGGGTTGGCTTCTAGGATAAAGGATGAACTAGCCGGGCGAGAGCTCCCCGCTACACTGGAGGGGCTAATCCAACTGGCCCTGCGGATCGACCAACGCCTCGTCTCTCGCCCGAAGCCAGCTCCTAGAACCCTGCCGCCAGCATCGACCTTCACCTTCAACCCACCACGACCACCTTCTTTCGCCACCTACGTCACACCTGGACATGTCGGTTCTCCACCTCCTGCCGTGGTTGACACAGGAACCGGGGAACCCATGCAACTAGGGCGCACCTCCCTGACCGTATCGGAACGCGCACGCCGATTCAAAGAGGGTCTGTGCGCATATTGTGGTTCCGCGGACCATCACCGGGCGATCTGCCCTCTACGTCCAGGAAAACGCCCAGCCCCGGTGAACAGAGGGAGAGATTCACCGGGCCTCCTTCAGATCTCCACCACCATCGACAACCCTAACGCGCGCCTTACAGTTCAGGTATCCCTCCAAATTGGCCACAAACGAGTTCGAAGTACCGCATTCATCGACTCCGGGGCAGCGGGTAACTTCATTGACTCATCTTATGCCAAAAAATTGGGGGTAAAAATTGAGACGTTATCCCAGCCCATTCGGATCACTTCAGTTGACGGTCGCCCCCTTTCATCTAGCCCTATCATCGCCCAAACCCAACCCATCACCTTAGTCATCGACCAACACAAGGAACAGCTCCGGTTTCACCTCACCTCCGTCTCATCACCACCCATCATTCTGGGTCACCCATGGCTCATCCAACACGACCCCCTCATCTCCTGGACTCAGAACAGAATTCTACAATGGGGCGCGACCTGCACCGAACTTTGCCTGAGGGCTGCGGCTGGGACGTGCTCTAGGGAGTCCGAGGCCCCCGACGTCGACACCAACGCCATCCCCACTGCGTACCGAGACCTGGCTGAGGTCTTCTGTAGAAGATGCGCCACACACCTCCCACCGCATCGCCCCTATGACCTGGCAATCGACCTCCAGCCGGGCTCTATACCACCCCGCGGCCACCTCTACTCTCTCTCCACCACCGAGACGCAGGCGATGGAAGACTATGTGACAAATGCCCTCCGCCAAGGTACCATCCGGCCCTCCTCATCGCCTGCTGCCACGGGGTTCTTCTTCGTGAAGAAAAAAGGAGGAGAACTTCGTCCATGTGTCGACTATTGGGGGCTAAATAACATCACCATAAAGAACCGACACTCGTTGCCTCTTACCAACTCTGCCCTGGACGCCCTCTCTGGCGCTACCATCTTCACAAAGTTGGACCTGCGGAGCGCCTACAACTTGGTGCGCATCAGAGAGGGTGATGAGTGGAAGACGGCCTTCATCACACCCACGGGACACTATGAAAGCCTGGTAATCCCCTTCGGCCTTTGCAATGCCCCCGCCGCTTTCCAACATTTCATCAATGACGTTCTCCGGGACATGTTAGGGCGGTGGGCATTTGCATACTTGGACGATATCCTAATTTATTCACGAACTCCTGAAGAACACACTCAGCACGTCAGAGCGGTTTTAAAGAGATTACACGCCCATCAACTGTACTGTAAGTTGGAAAAGTGCGCTTTTCACGAGCGCTCCACCACGTTCCTGGGTTTTGTCATCTCGCCCCAGGGTGTGGCCATGGACCCACAGAAACTCGAAGTTGTGCGTCATTGGCCCCTACCCAAGACCCTTAAGCAGCTTCAACGGTTTCTCGGGTTTGTGAACTTCTATCGTCGCTTTATCCAGGACTACAGTACGGTTGCCGCCCCCCTAACCGCTCTGACCCGACCCTCACCGTCACCCTTCACTCTAGACTCTGCCGCCATCTCAGCCTTCCAAAGGCTTTGCCAACTTTTCACCACCGCACCGATTCTTCTTCACCCAGATTCAAGCCAACCATTCGTTGTGGAGGTGGACGCCTCAGATGTGGGCGCTGGGGCTGTTCTCTCCCAGCGAGGTCCAGACCAAAAACTACACCCCTGTAGTTTTTTCTCCAAAAAATTTGACACCACTCAGCAGCGATACGGAGTAGGGGGCCGCGAGCTGCTGGCCATAAAGTGGGCTTTGGAGGAATGGCGTCACTGGCTCCAGGGCACCAGAGAGCCATTCATCGTCTGGACCGATCATCAAAATCTCATCACGATCCGCAACCTAAAACAGCTGAACCCGAGGCAGGCGCGATGGGCACTATTTTTCGAACATTATAATTTCCATCTGTCATACCGCCCGGGCTCGAAAAACACCAAGGCTGATGCCCTCTCCCGTCAGCATGAAGAGGATGTCGCCCGGGTGGAGCTCGCGCCTGTTCTCCCACCATCCAGAATTATCGCACCCCTCCGCTGGGAACTGGAAACAAGGGTCCGCCAGGCACAGGTCACGGAGAACGAACCGGCAGGTGCGCCGCCTGGACGTCTCTACGTGCCTCACCCCATGAGATCGGAAGTCATCCAGTGGGGCCACACCTCACTCCTCTCCGGGCACCCAGGTAGCAGGCGTACAACTCAGTTCGTCCAGCGCGCCTTCTGGTGGCCGTCCATGACCAGGGACATCGACGAATACGTTCAGGCGTGCCCAGTGTGTGCCAGGGCAAAGGACACCAACCAGCCGACACCAGGGGAACTTCAACCACTTCCAATTCCCCATCGGCCCTGGTCGCACATTGCCGTCGATTTCATCACGGGCCTGCCGGAATCCGAAGGGAGAAATACCATCTTAACCATCGTCGATCGTTTCTCCAAAGCCGTGCACCTGGTGGCCCTAACCGGACTCCCGTCAGCCAAGGACACCGCAAAACTCATATTAGAGCACGTAGTCCGCCTGCATGGGTTCCCCAAAGACATCGTCTCGGATAGGGGGCCCCAGTTCACTGCTCGATTCTGGAAGGCCTTCTGCCGTCTGATCCATTCCACCTGCAGCCTATCTTCTGGGTACCATCCCCAGACCAATGGTCAGACGGAGCGGACCAACCAACAACTGGAGCGCTATCTAAGGTGTTTTGTGGCGGATCGTCAGCGCTCCTGGGCTCGCTACCTCCTATGGGCTGAGTTGTCACACAACCTACACGTCTCGTCTGCAACCAACCTCAGTCCATTCGAGGTATGCCATGGTTTCCAACCTCCGATGTTCCATTGATGTACCATCAGCCCAACAGTTGGTCCGCAGGTGTCGGCGGCTCTGGACATTGACGAATCAAGCCATCCAACGAGCCAACACACGCTACGCTGCTCAACATCGCCGTCGACACCCTCCGGGATGTTTGTATAAGTGACACGGTATGGCTGTCCACAAAGAACCTCCATCTACACACCGAATCAAGAAAACTGTCACCCAGATTGATTGGACCATATTGCATCCACCTCAAAATTAACCCTGTCACCTACCGGCTCCAGCTGCCTGCGGCGCTCCGAATCCACCCAGTATTCCACACATCCCAACTAAAAGCCTTCATCACTTCACCCATGGTTACACCCACCCCCCCTGCTCCTCCTCCCCGTATCATTGACGGCGGTCCCGCTTACACCGTGCGACGGATCCTCGACTCGCACCCTCGGGGCAGAGGTACTCGGTACCTGGTTGACTGGGAGGGCTATGGCCCCGAGGAACGGTCGTGGGTTCCTGCACGTTTCATCCTCGACCCAGAACTAATTCGGGATTACCGTCACAGGGTATCCTCCATCCCAGGACCGTCTGGAGCCGGTCCTGGACGGGGGGGTACTGTCATGCACACTCAATCCACGACCGGCACTAGGGCCCAGAAGTAGAGCGGTCGTAAATCAGGAAGTATAAAAGGAGTAAATAAACCATAGCAGAGCGCTCAGTCATTGAGTTCGGCCCATGTTGGTTCGTGTTGCGATCTTCCAAACCGTGAGTACTCACCAATCTTTTGGGTTATTGCTTTCTGCTATTTGTGTGCGCATTTATAGGACGCGGGTTAAATTAGTGTTTTTCCCTCGCTCACGCTTTGTGAGAGTCCTTATACTAAATCGCGGGGATATCCTACCTACTCGCTTCTCTCCGCGTTTGGGTTCACCATCCACGCTACATTGGGCTAACCGCTAAAGCTACGTCTTCTGGTCCTTCAGGTTAGTTCACCCGTGACAGTAACAAAATAAAACCATTAAGGGTGTTGTGTTTTTACTCAAATACCAAAATAAATGGTTAAATAAATAATTAATAAATTTTTAAAAAGTTATTTTAAAAAGCTTTTTGAATACTTTGGAGCTACTGTACAAACAAACAAGCAGCTAACAATTTGGGATATTAATTAGAATTAAGTAAAATTTTAATAAAATTAACAATAAATTATATATAAAATGTTTTCCTTATAAATTTAAAGATACAGTATTATGAAACATAGGTGGTATAATAGCATAATATTTTGTACTGTGACCTTGCATTACCAGGGTCAAGGGTTTGATTCCTGCCTCAGATCTGTGCGTGTTTGCATGTTCTCTTTGTGCATGATGATTTTTCTCTGGGTACTCCTGTTGCCTCTCACAGTCCAAAGACTTAAAAAAGCCTAAAAGCTTAGGCTAAATTGCCCATAGAGTGTGTACTGTACATGCATGACCTGCAATGGATTGGCATCCTTCTTCAGAGAGTACGCTACCTTGTGCCCAAAGTGGGACAGGCTCCAGGGCTTTCTGCACTGCAGTATAAATATGATTAAGATGAATTAATGCATATTACAAAACAGAGATTGTAGTTATTGAAGCATAACTTTACATTCTAATAAATTGGCAAATTTAGAGTGGTTATTTATTTATTTACAGTAAATGTTAACGCTAATGCTACATTATGTAGTTTGTGTTTTTTGTCAAAGTATTTTTAAAGTTTCCCAGAAAAAATGGTTTACAGATTTCTAGTAAAATGCCTTGATGTGAGTTTGTGTAATTGAAGACATGCAGAAAGAACAACTATTTATTTATTTATTTATTTATTTAATATGTCAAGGATAACAGTTTTCCGGTAAGGACAGGTGTAGGGACAAGTTCAAGTGCAGGTAAAATTCATTTCAATAATTATATGAAGCAAGTTTAATTAAATTCAGTTTTATTTATATATCGCTTTAAACAATGGTCATGTCTCAAAGCAGCTTCACAAAAATGAAAAAATTTATGGAAGTGTGTAGGTGTGACAAAAATGTGTCTAGATAATAATGAGATTGTCTCTGATGAGCAAGAGAAGAGTGAAGTAGACAGTGGCAAGGGAAAACTCCCTGAGATGGAACTCCCTGAAATAGGAAGAAACCTTGAGAGGAACCAGACTCAACAGGGAACCCATCGTCATTTGGGTGATAATGGATAGAAATTACAGTAACATGTGTGTTATGCAGCTGTATGTTCAATATAAGTTATTTAAATTAACATGAAGTCCAATCCAGAACAGGGATGAGTCAGCAGGTGCAGAGGGCAGATGGGGTCTGGATCACTGGGAGCACAGGAGCAGCATGTGTAGCTCCAAACCATCATGAAGCAGAATCCAGCTGGAGCTGGTCCTTCTCTGGATGCCTCAGGAGCCTCGCAGGATTGACCTTTGTCTGTTGAAGCTGGCACAATCTCCAGATGCCTCGGGATGGGTAGAAAAATAAAGAACAGCGAAAGAATTAGCGTAGTTGCCATTCAGGATGTACTGGAGTATGAGGTTATGGAATGAATTACGAATATACCAGATTAAAGAGATGCATCTTGAGTCTACTTTTAAAGTTTGAAACTGTGTCTAAGCCCCGAACATTGTCTGGAAGGCTATTCCAAAGCTTTGGAGCTAAATATGAAAATGCCCTACCCTCTTTTGTAGATTTTGATATTCTGTGAACTATCAGAAGTCCGGAGTTTTATGATCTTAAGGAACATGGTGGATTTTAGTGTCTTAGAAGACTGCCTAGATATGTGGGAGATAAACCATTTAAAACCTTGTATGTAAGTAATACTATTTTGCAATTACTTCTAAACTGAACTGGTAGCCAGTGCAGGGATGATAATATTGGAGTTATACGATCATATGTTCTTGATCTAGTGAGAACCCTGGTGGCTTCATTTTGGACTAACTGTAGCTTGTTTATTGAGGATGCAGGACAATGTTTATTGAGTATTTCTAAGGTGGAAAAAAGCTGTTTTCATGATCCGGTCTTTCACTGATGAGCTGGTAGTAACAGTGCATCCTTCTAAACGTAACCTGAATTGTGAGAGCTGTTGTGTACTGTTTTTTTGGCCAATAAGTAATATCTCTGTCTTATCTAAATTTAGTAAAAGAAAGTTATCGGTCATTCAATCTCTTATATCCTGGATACGCTCAGTTAGTCTAGACAACTTGTCTAGATGTATAACTGGGTATCATGGTATCATCAGCATAACAATGGAAAACCAATCCCATGTCTTCTACTGATGTTACCCAAGGGAAGCATGTACAAACCGGATTCCAAAAAGGTTGGGACACTAAACAAATTGTGAATAAAAACTGAATGCAATGATGTGGAGATGGCAAATGTCAATATTTTATTCAGAATAGAACATAGATGACAGATCAAAAGTTTAATCCGAGAAAATGTATCATTTTAAAGGAAAAATATGTTGATTCCAAATTTCACGGTGTCAACAAATCCCAAAAAAGTTGGGACAAGTAGCAATAAGAAGCTGGAAAAAGTAAATTTGAGCATAACAAAGAGCTGGAAGACCAATTAACAGTAATTAGGTTAATTGGCAACATGTTTGGGTATAAAAAGAGCTTCTCAGAGTGGCAGTGTCTCTCAGAAGCCAAGATGGGTAGAGGATCACCAATTCCCACAATGTTGCGCAGAAAGATAGTGGAGCAATATCAGAAAGTTGTTACCCAGCGAAAAATTGCAAAGACTTTGCAGTTATCATCATCAACTGTGCATAATATCATCCGAAGATTCAGAGAATCTGGAACAATCTCTGTGCGTAAGGGTCAAGGGCGTAAAACCATACTGGATGCCCGTGATCTCCGGGCCCTTAAACGACACTGCACCACAAACAGGAATGCTACTCTAAAGGAAATCACAGAATGGGCTCAGGAATACTTCCAGAAACCATTGTCAGTGAACACAATCCACCGTGCCATCTGCCGTTGCCAGCTGAAACTCTACAGTGCAAAGAAGAAGCCATTTCTAAGCAAGATCCACAAGCACAGGCGTTTTCATTAGGCCAGGGATCATTTAAAATGGAGTGTGGCAAAATGGAAGACTGTTCTGTGGTCAGACGAGTCACGATTTGAAGTTCTTGTTGGAAATGTGGGACGCCATGTCATCCGGACCAAAGAGGACAAGGACAACCCAAGTTGTTATCAACGCTCAGTTCAGAAGCCTGCATCTCTGATGGTATGGGGTTGCATGAGTGCGTGTGGCATGGGCAGCTTGCATGTCTGGAAAGGCACCATCAATGCAGAAAAATATATTCAGGTTCTAGAACAACATATGCTCCCATCCAGACGTCATTTCTCTTTAATGTTTCAACAAGATAATGCCAGACCACATTCTGCATCAATCACAACATCATGGCTGCGTAGGAGAAGGATCCGGATTACAGAAATGGTCAGTCTGCAGTCCAGATCTTTCCCCTATAGAGAACATTTGGCGCATCATAAAGCGGAAGGTGCGACAAAGAAGGCCCAAGACGATTGAACAGTTAGAGGCCTGTATTAGACAAGAATGGGAGAGCATTCCTATTTCTAAACTTGAGAAACTGGTCTCCTCGGTCCCCAGACGTCTGTTGAGTGTTGTAAGAAGAAGGGGAGATGCCACAAAATGGTGAAAATGGCCTTGTCCCAACTTTTTTGGGATTTGTTGACACCATGACATTTTGATTCACCATATTTTTCCCTTAAAATGATACATTTTCTCAGTTTAAACTTTTGTTCCGTGATTTATGTTCTATTCTGAATAAAATATTGACATTTGCCATCTCCACATCATTGCATTCAGTATTTATTCACAATTTGTTTAGTGTCCCAACTTTTTTGGAATCCGGTTTGTATATTGAGAACAGCAGGGCTCCTAAAACTGACCCCTGTGGGATCCCATATTTCACTGGCATTACACCAGACAGTTCTCCATTTAGATCTACAAAATGGTATCGATCAGACAGGTATGATCCAAATCATTTTAATGCCGCTCCCTGAATATTCAAGATTCAAGATTCAAAGAACTTTATTAATCCCAAAGTGAAATTGCTTATGCTCGGTTACAGGTGCTCACAGTTGTTAACTAAGGAAGGTAATAAAGGTAATAAATAATAATACAAAAAATACAAAAAAAAAAGGGTAAGTATTAGTGTCCTGTTGTATACCATTCAGTGAAGAAATCCACATACATGTGTGTATGAGTTACAGAGAAGAGTTGTAAAGTTTTATGGCCGTTGGGAGAAAGGATCTCCTGTGACGCTCGGTGGAACACTTGATAGTAATCAGTCTCTGGCTGAAACTGCTCCTCTGTTCAGCCAAAACACTGTATAGCGGGTGAGAAGGATTGTTCACAATGGATTGTACTTTGTACAGAATCCTCCTCTTTGCTACTACATCCACCGAGTCAAGCTCCATGCCTAGCACAGATCCGGCCTTTTTAATTGACTTGTCCAGTTTGTTCTTATCAGACACCTTAATGTTACCACCCCAACAGACCACAGCGTAAAAAATGACACTCGCCACAACGGTTTCATAGAACATCCGTAGAATGGTATTACAGACGTTAAAAGACCTGAGCCTTCGAAGAAAGTACAATCGACTCTGACCTTTCTTGTAGAGTGCCGTTGTGTTGAGTGACCAGTCAAGTTTGTTGTCCAGATAAACTCCCAGATATTTGTAATCGGAGACAATGTCCACTATCTCCCCCTTGACAGATATAGGAGTCACAGGGGTCTTGCTTCTCCTAAAGTCTACCACCATCTCCTTTGTTTTCCTGATGTTGAGTTGTAGGTGATTACGCTCACACCAGGAAACGAAGTCATCCACAACAGACTGGTACTCCGAGGTGTCACCCTCCTTTATACACCCAACAACCACAGAGTCGTCAGAGAACTTCTGCAGGTGGCATGACTCTGAGTTATATCTAAAGTCGGATGTATAGAGGGTGAAAAGAAACGGAGACAGTACAGTCCCCTGGGGAGCTCCAGTGCTGCAGATCAAAGTCTCTGACACACAGTTCTTTAGTCGGACATACTGGGGGCGACAGGTCAGGTAGTCCATGATCCAGGAAACCAAGCGGGTGTCAATGTTTATGTTCCTTAATTTCTCCCCCAGTACTGCTGGTTGGATGGTGTTGAAGGCACTGGAGAAGTCAAAGAACATCATCCTTACGGTGGTCCTAGGCTTGTCAAGGTGAGAGTAGGTGCGATGTAGCAAGTGTATTATGGCGTCATCAACACCCATGAATGGCTGATAGGCAAACTGAAGAGGGTCCAGAGAGGACTTCACCAGGGGACGAAGTGTATCCAGGATCAGTCTCTCAAACACCTTCATAATGTGCGATGTTAAAGCAACCCGCCTGTAGTCGCTCTGGGCACAGGGACGTGGTGTTTTGGGTACCGGCACAATGCATGATGTTTTGCGCTACCTATGTGATTTTGTAAGCAAACAGTCACAAAATGCAAAACTAAGATAAAACCAGAAATAAAACATGAGAAAACAATGTAGCTTGGGAATGTCAGATACAGGGAAGAAGACATTTACTTCTGAACGAGTCAAAAAGGTCTTTTGCGAGAAATCATGAAACACCAGGTAAACAACCAATGACAAGACAGGGAATTAGACAGGACAAGAATACTAACAAAAAGATATGTCTCACAGTAAACAAACAACAGAATGTGAATGTTGTGCTGTCAGCTGCAATGTGTACTGAGAGCCATTGTATGAAATGCTCAGCGCAAAGGGAAAGAAAATACATAGCTTCCTCAAACCAAACATGCTTCTCCTAAAGTGCCTTTAACTGGTGCATTTGAACACTAACAGAGGCATAGTGTTGATCTCCATTAAAGTTAAGCTGGAGTTTGGCCAGGTTAAGCAAAATGTCATCAAAGCCAGGATATACATACTGTACAGTAGAGTGGCTTTCATGGTGGAAAAGGGTGGGTATAAGTAATCATATGCATTGGGAGATGGGGAAAGGGGAGGAAGTGCAAAGACCTCATAGGCTCTTGCCAACACACTGATGGGTGGAAATTTTAGTTGACCTGTAAGGCAACCTCCACAGGGAGCTGGGTAGAAGATACTGCCCCAGGCCCCTAGTTGGTGTTTATAATTACTGTAGGGTCTGCCCTCTTGGCCCATGCTGTGATCTCTGGATTGGCACCCTCCCTGTTCACCTCTACTGGTGGGGCTGTTCCATAAGGCTCCAGCTTGAGCTTTGCTGTACAGGCCAACACCAAACTAGCCCCTTAACCTCCCAATAAGAACCAATGTCTTATCATTGACCACTGGGAACATCAGTGCCTTGCCTTCTACAAGGGGACAGAATTACCTAGGCCATTTCCTTGGAATTTGGGTCTTCTAAGATTTCCCAATATTACACAAAAAGTGGCACTGTAATAGGAATGCAGTGCTGTCATAGGGGCCAGTGTGTCAATGAGGGGAAAAATAATCTGGTGAAATTGTTGTGTCACCTGGAAAAGTTTACTTATCTAAATGAACAGCAACCATAGCCATTTAGTGATGGTAAGATACAGCCTTGTTAAAAATGTGTTAATTACCCAAAGCTTTAAATGAACCCTTGACATGGTGTAACACAACGTGTGCTGGTGTTTAAACATGTCTCTGCCTTATAGTGTATGATAAGGAAGTAGAAAGGTGCACAGAAAAAGGCATTACCAATGGTTGTGAGTGTGCTTGTTTTTATTGGGAGGGCAAGGAGTATGAAAGTAGTTCTGGACAGCTGTTGTAGTGATTTGTGTTGCCCAGTACTGTAGAGGGTCATCTGTTGTGGGGATAATTGGTTTTATTAGGCATCACTGCACCTCCACAGTAGCATCTGCTGTCACATTGTGGATCTGCCTGATGTGAGCCACAATGACCTTTAAGTGATGCAAACAATACACAATAAAAAAAAAAAAAAAAAAAAATTTTAAAAGTACAACAAAAACACACCATATTAGGAATAACATGCTTTAAAATATAAGGAATGTTTGATGATGGTTGTGGTTCAAAAAGTCCAAGGTCTTGAACAATGGATCCAGTAAAAAGGCCAAAGGTTTAGCAGTAAAAAGCATTACCAACAGACATACTGTACAACCTCTGACAGAAAATCAAAAATATAACCATATAAGAGAGCATCTCAGAGAGTTTCAATAATGCAATGATTAATTTATTAGTAGATGAGCCAATGCTCAGAGCCTAAAATGGCCCACTCCACTTCAGTTTCACTGTACAACCACAAGTCGGCACTCACAACCTCTCAGATCTGGCAGTACAACCTCAAATCCCAGCGCTCTGACTTTTGCTACTCATTTTGCGATATTCCTGTAGCAAAACTCACTTGTGCACTTGTAAACGCGAACTTGAGAGAGCAGAGTCGGGGGTGACTTCATTCCCACCCCAGCCCCGCCCCCGACTCTGCTCTCTGCTCTGTACAGTGAAACTGAAATAAAGCGCAAAGATAAATGTGTAGTACACAATTGTGCCTGTCATTTTGTTCATGTGAGTGACACTTTACACATTTGTCACTATTAATCTGCAACTTCGAATTCAAAACACAGGTGTACACATCAGAGCTGTGAGTATAAATTTCAACTTACAAATACAACTATTAATTTTACAAGTTCTCACATTCAAATTTGCAAGCTCTCGGGTTTTGCTACTGTTTTACCTTCATACAGTTGCTGGAAGCAGTTAGTCACTCACTGTGCACTGCACTCACTTTTCACACCTCTTCTATCCTTTTCAACCTCTTCCTTGAAACCAAAAAGAAACACAATTTGTACCTTGTCTCCATGGTACCACTTTTATGATCTTCTCATCTTCACTCTAGTGCTCTAGTCATGGCACTCCTGGTGTGATGCCCTTTACATGTTCTTGCAGCATTCACGATATCAACTAAAAAAAAAAAATCTAATATGCATGATAGGGTATAGGGACACATGTAATAAGTACAGGTAAAAGGTGATTTACTAATAATTAAAGGAAAAGTGGTTACATCAGACACAGGCAACTGGAAGATTACAGTGAGACAAAGGGGGAAAAAAAAGCAATAGAGCTTTTTAATGAATAGGATACACAAAAAAAGATCTTTGAACAATCATGACAGTAACTTGTCTTGTGTATGTTTTATAATATTACCTATAACTATGTGACGTGGGGCACATGGGGGTCTAAGTTCATTATGAAAACCTAGAACGTTACGAAAAATCTTAATGCTGATTACGCCACCCCTTTACAGTAAGGGGAACTAAATGCTGAATCGACTCAGGCACACAAGTTCGTTACCATGGAGGGCAGAGACATGGAATCAGTATGCAAAATGTTTATTAAAATTACATTGACCAGGTAAACATTAAAAAGACCAAATAAATCATTGATTGGATGAACTAAACAGCGTAAAAGCCCACTAATTCTGAGGCCACCAAGGCTTACCCGGAGCTGGGTAGGCTAGCTGTAAACTACATCTTCCTACACCACACACGTACACAGTGATGTGAGTGATCACAACCAATCCACACTCCATGCACCTGACACCATGGTACTAGAACAGCTAGCCTTCCAGCTCAGGGGCCTAAACAAGCAGACACAAAAACACATGCAATTACAGTAAGTCTGAATAAGAAAATCAATATACCATACTCATCATTAACAAGAAACTATCGACACTGTACTTAAAGAAAAAGAAAAGAAATAATAAACAACTCAATCAAGCCAATCAAACAAAAACCAAAACCCAAATACACAAAGACCGAGTAACAACAAAGTAGCAACAGAGTAGCACCACAGTTATTCCGTTCTATATAAAAAGGCGCTGCCAATGAACCAATTTGTCCTGCAGGTGTTGGTCACCGGTCCACTCAAGTCAAACAGTTTCTCACAGCCAAAATCTCTGCAGCATACTCAAAGGTGACAGACTCAAACCGACGGGAAACAAACAGCCTGCACACCACCGCGAAGCCGGGAAACAAGGTGCTGCTGCTTGACAATAAGTAGATATGGTTAGCCAAAATGCACAAGTTCACTGCAGCATTAGAACATAGAACATACATAGCTAGAACATACCTGCTAGACAAGGACCCACACACCCCAATGGTGGAGCTGGCAATAACGCATCCCAGGTAGCCTGCACACCACTCTGAAGCTGTGAACAAGATACTATTCCAGCTACAATAAACAACATAGTTAGCTAAAATGTACAAGCTCACTGCAACATTTGCTCAACAGCTACATAAACCTGCTAATTAGAGACCCACACACCCCAAAAGCGGAGCTGGCAATGACATGTCCCTGGTATCCTGCACATCGCTGTGAAGCTGCAAAGGTGCTATTCCAGCTACAACAAACAAACAGTTACTGAAATGCATAAACTCACTGCAACATTAGCCAAATGGCTAAACCTACCTGCTAACCAGAGACCCACGCACACACACCAAGGGGGTGGAGCTAGCAATGATGCATCCCAGGGGGCTGTTCCATGAAAGTAGCTGAATAAAGCCAGACTTCCGCGCAAAAGTGAGACTCAAGTTAGCGGCATCTCCAAATTAAGCCTCATGTCGTTCCACAAACGGATCTCAGCTGTAACTAATCGAGGCTTATTCAAGGCAGGCTTGCATAGTCTCACTTTGTGCGCGCGCCCGCGATATTTTAAAAGCCCATATGAATGGATGAACGAAACATAGATCCGAAATGAGGCAGACAGGTAAAACACGGGCAGTTTTTTTCTCCGCTGCTGAGCAAACGCTGCTCATGGAGTTGTATGAGGAATACTCAGACGCAATAAATAAATATATAATTTTTAAATATTGTTTTTTTTTATTTATTTATTGGGAAAGTGTATTTTACATGAAAATATGTTATGTTAATGTTTAAAAAAAAAGTTACTAATTAGACCATCTCTAGTTAGTTCTGAAATGCCATCTGTTCTGGACAATATGAATAAAGGAAATTTTCTATTGTCTATTTTGAGCATATATTTTATTTATCCACCACTACATGAGCTGGGGGTTGGGGCCAGTGGTTTTTACATAAAATAATTGTCCCTGTAAAGGTCCCTTACAGTCCGTCCTTCCAATCTTTCCTCAAGAGCTGGTATGTCTTCCCACTGCACCTCCACCAACACTGTGAGATCCCGAAAAAACAATGCTTCGCATGTATAAGGTCGCGGGTTGAATAGCTGGCATTTCCAAGATGGTAACCATTAATCCTCCGTGGTCTAGTGGTTAGGATTCCGCCCTCTAACACGGTAGCCCCGGGTTCGATTCCCCCTCAAGGCACATGCTTTTTGCACTACATATTTATAAAGTTTTTCTAAAAGTTCGTTTAGTAACGAGGCGAGTGCGCTATGCTTCGGTAAGCTTTTCTGAGACCAGGAGAGACTCAGTCAAACACACACACACACAATGCTTCGCGTGTATGATGTCCTATTCCCGGCATCTATATGACTCAGTCACACACACACGTTGTCTGTCAGAAAGGTCTCTGTTTATTAACAGCAAAAGATCGGTATAAATATGTTTGACTAAACGCCTGTGCTATAGACATATGTTACTACAAATTAACCATTGTACATGTCCTGGTGAGATCCCGAAATAACAATGCTTCGTGTGTATAAGGTCGCGGATTGAATAGCCAGCATTTCCAAGATGGCAACCATTAATCCTTCGTGGTCTAGTGGTTAGGATACGGCGCTCTCAGCACAGCAACTTTTTGACTTTTTTTCATACAGTTTAAAATTATCAGATGTCTAGGACCTCCTAGACTTAGAACCCCCCCACATGCTGTTTGTAGCATTACTGTTATCCCTACACTTGAGAGAGATGCAGTGGAAAGTGATTGTGATGGTTCAGATCAGGAATATTTGGGAGAAACACACCATTTTCCAGCAAGGCTGCTGAATGGGATAGCAGAGGTGACATATCAAGGAGATGACAACCAGCTGTTGTCATTAGACCCTGATGTCTACAATGAATCCATCTCCAATGCAGTGAGAAGGAATAGGTTTGATGACATTCATTCATTCATCTTCTATGCCGCTTCATCCTGTATTTAGGGTCGCGGGGACCTGGAGCCTATCCCAGGAGACTCTGGGCACAAGGCGGGGTACACCCTGGACAGCGTGCCAATCTATCGCAGAGCGCACACACACACTCATTCACACACTATGGTCAATTTGGGAATGCCAATTAGCCTAATCTGCATGTCTTTGGACTGTGGGAGGAAACTGGAGTACCCGGAGGAAACCCACCAAACACGGGAAGAACATGCAAACTCCATGCACACAGAGACGGGAATCGAACCCGGACCCTGGAGGTGCAAGGCGACAGTGCTAACCACTACACCACCTGGTTTGATGACATAATGGCTTCAATTCACATGGTGGATAACTCAAGGGCAACAATGACACTTTCTACAAAGTGCGACCCATATTCACTGCACTAAATTAATCTTTCAAAGTTATGCCATACTCAAAATGGCTGTCAGTTGATGAAAGTATGGTCCCTTATTATGGCAGGCACAGTTGCAAGCAGTTTATCAAGGGGAAGCCAATCCGATTTGGCTATAAGCTGTGGAGTCTTGCATCATCTACAGGGTACATGTACAATATGGAGCCTTACTGTGGAGGGCACACTCACCTTCCTGATACAGGCCTTGGACAAGGCCCAAGTGTTGTCCTGGGGCTTGCTGTGTAAGAGCCATATCACATTTGTTATGTAAGATGGATCTACAGAATTTGTTGTTGCGTTTACTTATTTTATCTGTTTTATTTCATTTATTCTATCTTATTCTGTTCATTAGCAAAGCATTAAGTTTATTACATAAGCCGTAAGCTTTAAATTTGTTAGTTATGCATCCATTTTGACAATCGTAAGTTGGTCTGTGATGTCACTCCACTATGACATGTATTTGTTTGACTATCGCATGATAGAAAATTCAGTTTAGATGCGGAAGGCTACGGAAAGACAAGCTTTTGACCGAGAGCTACCCGTAAGCAGATATATACAACGAAAGTGTTGTTAGATGCGTGAGCTGAACGCAATGAGATAGATATAACATAGCTTGTTGTAAAAGTCAGAAATTTACAAGATACAGCATCAGGTGTTGTAACCACAGTGGATTTACTCAAGACAACTGTATGAAGTGTTGAATCTTTAATGCTGAAAATAAAATACCAAGACAAAGAAATCATCGGACTTCCGTACTTGTGAGTAAATGATCCAACCAAAGCTACGCGTCAAAACTAGTGAATTGACATGACCGCATCTACATGCTGAACTGGCTGAGGTACCTCCTGGGTGCCACTTTGTGCATGACAACCTGTTTACATCTCTCAGTCTTCTTCATGAGATGACACAGCGTGGTTATGGGTGCCTTGGCACACTCAGGCAGTGTCGTCTACACAATGTTCCATTCACTGATGTTAAGCAATTCCATAAAGAGCCTCGTGGAACAACAGAGATCCTCACTGAGAAAGAGAAGCTGCTACTACGGTGGAAAGACAACAATGTGGTGACCATAGCATCAAATTCTGGAAAGATGTTTTCTGTGGTTCCTGTCAACAGGTGGAATAAGGGAAAAAAAGGCTATGACAAAGTTCTACAGCCCACATGTGTCTTCGAGTACACCCAAAATATGGGGGGTGTCGATCTGCATGATCTGAATGTGTCCAGATACATGTCAATAATAAGGTCGAAAAAATGGTGGTGGCCAATCTTTTCTTGGACCCTTCATAGCGCAATGGTCAACAGCTGGCTGTTCTTCAGAGATGCGATGGGGAGTGAATATGATCTCTTGGCCTTTCAGCAACGTGTGGCAATGGGTCTCTTAACAAAATTTGGCAAACCAGCCCTTACCCAAGGAAGAACATCAGCTATGAGACTACAGCTGAGTGTGTGGGTTTGTTGGTAGGGTTATGTTGCAGTGGATGGGGATGACCGTTAAAAAGGGCATGGTGTGTGTGCAGGGGGTCCCTGCTGTTAAGTAAGAGTGATTATGTTATGATTTATCTACAGGATAAATGAAAAATATTAAACTGCTTAAATTGACCACCATGTGAAAGTGTGTCTCCTGTTTATGCTGATGTATTCATTGGGGTATTATGACCAATAGCAACGTTTTTGTTATATGCACAATAATAAAGTTATGAGCAAAAAAACTTAACCATATCTTATTATTCTGTGCCTAATGGGCACTGTAATTACTCAATTCATTTTAAGATTTCAAGTGTGCAAATACACTTTATTGACCAATTTATATGAATTTTTCCAAAAAAGGACTATGTTGTTTCCCGTTGGTCACAATTGTGTCCGAACATAAAACATAAAATTTTACCAACTTAATTAAAATAAAATAAAAAAATACACAATGTTTGTGCATTAGGAAGGTCTCAGGAGTAAAACCCATGTAATGAAATTTTATTAAAAAATTTGGGATTAAACGGGTTAAGGTCACTGGCTGTCATATAAGCATTTCACCGCATATCATACTGTGTATGACTGTGTATGTGACAAATAAAATTTTTATTTGAATCAAAGGAGAGGAAGAGAGGTGGAAGGAGACAGAGGGGGAGAGAGAGAGGGAGAGAGAGAGACAGAGTATGGGAAGGTGAGCGTGAATGAACAGATGCAAGAGGAGACAGGAAGATAGCAGCAGGGAAGATTTAACACGTTAATATCAGATCTATGAGGAAGAGAGCAAGAGAGTAGAAATAACTCCTTTATATATAAAATAATTCTAACATCATGTAAAATTATTTTTAACTGTTTTTTAAATATTTTAACTGTTGTCAAAGCTATACCCCACTTGTATTATGAAGACACGCCCCCCACAGAACTGGGGGGCGGGTTCAGTAGAGGTCATTAACATTTAAAGGAGCATGTACTGAAACAGGTTGCTGAGAACAGAGCTACTTTTTACCAGGTAAAAGTAATGTTTTTTTACACAACAATTGACAATTTTTAATTAAAGTATATTACAAACTTTTCATTAGGACCCTAAATAATCATATTAACCTATGCAAAATTGAGACTGTATGTCTCCTTTAACATTAGTAATTAGGCTGTTGCTGTCACAGATCATCTGAACACAGAGAGTGGATTTAGTGATATAGCATGTTTTGTCTGGCAGAGCATTAATTTAAGATTGTTCATCAATTCATATATTGAGCAATGTCAAATTCAGAGCTAAATCCCTCTACTGGCAATGTATGGAGTTATTGCAATTTATATACCTGTACATTGAGGCTATGGAAAGATTTCCTGTTCACATTGTCCGCCTCAGTTGGTCCAGCTGGGGCCTGTATTCTGATGTGGGTGCCGTCCACAGCACCCAAGACATTGGGAAAACCTGAGGAACAAATTTAGCTTAATACAGGCATATACATTTTTTATTCTACTTTAACTGTCAAATTCCTGCTATTGCATAAAAGTTCTCCTTGGTCCTCTGTGTTGGTAGATGGCCAGGAAAGGTGATATAAATATTTAAATATTGCCTCAGAAGAAGGTAGACCATCCTTATTTCACGGCATACGGCTTTAGCCAAATGCTCAGCATCACCAACACTGTAGAGGAATGTCCCACTGGCGAAGAAACGCAGTGCAATAAACACAGATTGCACTGTGGTCAGGCATTGCCTTCGCCGTGTGGGTTTGCTGAGGTGTGGTTCCAACAGCTCATAGGTAGACTTTGCTGAGTCTGCTGAATCGGTATCTCTTCCACAGATAGTCATCTGGGAAGGCAAGAGGGTTTACTCTGTCCCTAAAGACCCTTGGGGCTGGTCTGAAAGCTCTTTCTAATATCCGTGCACCCTCATCCACAGGGTCTTCAATCAATGGACAGGCCATAATTACGTACTGGGGCTTCTCTGTTTCTCTTTCGTTCTGAATCTCCATGCAGGTGTTGGTCTCACTCAGTACTGCTTAAATAGTCCTGACCTTCATTACGCAATTAAGCTGACATCTCATTATTTTATTATTATTATTATTATTATTATTATTATTATTATTATTATTTTGGTAAATGTAATAAGGCTTTTTTGTGTAACTGTTCATATGAATTTATGAATTTATTATTTCTGATTTTCTGTTTTCAGTCATTGCATTTCATGTTTGACCTTTTTTAATACATTTTTTATTACACGACATGATTAGTGAGAGCGCGGAAATTAAACTGACGGAACGATCTTTAGGGAATATGTTCCCACACGTCGGAGATTCTTTGAGACACCGCTTAAATAAGCGAGACAGTTAGCCTGCCCCGGACCAGGTTAATTTGCCAGCATAAGTTGCCGGGGTAACTGAGTTTGAACTTTTTAAAGTTTGATTCATGAAACCGAATCTACCAAAAATAAGCCTGACTAACCTAAATAAGCCTGACTTATACTCTAATCTTGGTTTATGGAACAGCCCCCTGGTAGCCTAGTTGCAGCCTGTATATAACCTGTACCAAGCTCTGATAGGCTAATGTTATAAATCATAGGTGGGAACTTACCCACTTGACCACAACTATAAACAATTAAAACATGTAATTTTACTAGTGGTAACAGCTTCAATATTTTCATATATTTTAATATCTTGCTGTTTCCTATAATTTAATTGAAACCCTTACTTAAAACATTTATTACATAAATAAACATTTATTTATTGTTTATTGATTTATTGCTATTGTATGATTGTACAATGATCAAATAAATCCTTTATTTAATACTGATTCAGTACAGTCCTTTAAATTTTAATAATTATTGGAATTTTGGATCCATGTTCTGTGCCCAGTATTCCAGGGGTAGGTACATTACAGAAAGAATTGCTAAAAACCTGATAAAGTGGCTTCTAAAATTTGATTAATGAAATAACAAAGGATTTAAATATTAAAATTAATTAATTAATTCAATTATTAATCTAAACAAACCGGGAGCAAATGTTTTACTGTAACAGGTAACAACATTTTTTTTATTTTTATGTAAAACCACAGCGGCAACCACATTTCCCCTCTTTTCTGTTTAAACCACTCACCATTTAGAATCACCAGTATACCAATCACCAGCCTAATCTTCTGTCATCATCTGGACCTGTTTCTCATTGGTTCAAGCTTTTAAGTTTAAAGTTTTTTTTAGTCTACAGTCCCTGGTGTCTCACTTGCCTTTAATGAAATATCACAGGTTTGCAAGCAGGTACAAATGTGCTAATATCAAATTTCGCTGCTGTTCATATGGGTACAGTGATTGCTGTTTATAAGTTTGGTCTCCCTGTACAAAGGTGTGAAATTTCCAACTGGCTAATGCCATTATTGTGATATTAATGGAGTGGTGATAAAAAGAAATGCTCTTAAACCAGAAAATGGATTCATCTCCCTTTTGTGCCACAGGGATAATATGGAACTATCTAAAGAATTATGTAGTGCTTGTGGGATTTTGGAGCAAGAGGAAGAATTATTAAGGGAAAATTATGTTTTATCTTGTGAAAGTTTTTACTATTTCCCCCATGTCATAACCAATTTCCATCCATTACCTTGTTTTTCATGGTGAAACAACAAATATGAATCAGGCTAACCCCTTTTAATACTGTGACAACAACTTCTAATGCATCATCATGGCACCAGATAGAATCATCTATAGAAGCACCATTGGCAGTGGTTGTTTCTCATTTGCATAGTTTCTCACTTTTCCTGGAAAAAAGTCTTAATCTAATTAAATGGAATCTATAAATTGCTATCTCACAGTTTTATGAGCTTTATGTCAGGGCTTTGGCTGGGCCACTCAATGACATTCACAGACTTGTTGTAAGCCACTCCAGCTGTGTTAATATTTGAACCTTTACCCTAGTCTGAGAACAAGTGCAATCTTGAGAAACTGTCCTGAGGTGAGTTTTTTCAAGGACTTGTCTATATTTGATATAGTCTATATCCTGTGTGTTTCTATTAGCATATGTAAATAATGGAGCATAACAAATTAGTTTAAATTTGAAAAACCGGTATACATTTAGAGCTCATTGAGCTGAACAATTTTCACATTTCATCTCTTTGGCTCAACTCAACAAGAAGTCAGTTATTTTGTGTTGTTTGCAAAATGCACCTGAAGGAATTGGACACACTCTTCCTAGGGAATTTATATGATCATCACCAAACCGGGCCAATGTAATCTAAAGTCATTGAGAATGAAAAATTGCAGAAGAATGTTTGAAATCTCAAACGGGTCAGCTGTGACGATGCCTTAAACCTATGCTGAAAAGTGGTTAATAACTTTCTGTGGGGGATCTTTTTTTTTTTTTTTTTTTGAAACAGTAAAAATAGAGTACAAAACACATTAAATACATTTAACAATAACAACAACAACATCAGCAATAACTACAAAAAAATCATTAATTACATTAATTATTGAAAAATATTGTATTGATAATTAAGATTATCCTGTACTGAAGGGGTGCATGGCATTCAATTTACAGTTAAAGTGGTCCCTGACTGCAAAACATTGCAGAAGACCTATAATAGACATTGACTAGAGATTTGCTGTGCAGGACTGTAGGTTAGAAGGGCAGCAACACTTTGTAGTTACAAACTGAAAATGAAGCAGTGCGGGGGCGTCATTATGTTCTCCTCATAATTTGTTCTGACCTTTCACTGCTCGATGAGCTGTGTGTAAACTGTTTGCTAATCTATCTATCCATCTATCTATCTATCTGCTTTTTTAATTTCTCTATTTATTATTTGTCTTAATATTAATTAATTTATTGCAGATTAGAAGTAATCACAAAACAGGATGCACAAGATTTTTACAGTATCATAACTGTCTTAGGAAATATTACAGTTTCATGGTGTCAAGGTATGCAATATTACACAATGATGGTGATCATAATTGTTTTAAAATATCCCTTAAAGGAGTGAAAACAGGGTTGTTGTTTTTTGGGGGATGGGTGGAACAAACACTTTCCTATAGTTGAAACTTGAAAAACAATAAAGAAGGAAAAAGTCTCCCTTTCAAAAATAAATCAAAAAAGAAAAAAAAGCTCTAAATGTCCTGTTGAACCAACAGCAAAACATAGAAGGTAAAACAAGAGCTGGGTCTTAAAAATGTCATCTCTTTTTGGAAATAAATAAATCATACTGTACTTCCTTTTGAACACCATAAATTTTGGGAAAATAACTGCAGTACCTTGCTAATATATCCCTGAGATCAGACTTACAGACATATATACAGCAGCATGATTTTCTTGATTTCTTGAACATTGATTTCTTGTCTTTGGAAGCCAAGTTATGAAGAAGAAATGTAAGAATGTTGATAATATTAGGATTCAGTCTACTTCTTGACCGTTTCTGCATGATCAAGAGCTATCCACAGTGTGCTAAACTCCGCAACCCAACTAAAATTTGTCCAGCCTGATTACAATCCAGTTCCCTTCCTCCATCTTCATTTTCACAAAGAGCTCTGTCACAGTACTAATTCACTTGTTCCATTCAACGAGACGAACTGTCGCATGTTCCTGAGCATTTCATGAGTACTTCACTTGTGCGGCCAATGTGTGAACACAGAGGGACAGGGCTATTGACAGATGGGTCAGTGTGGTTGTCTGTGAGGGAAAGGTTAAGGCAATCAATGCCCTGTGTGCAATGAAATACATTTTATGCATTTTAAATAATAATAAAAAAATGTTGAGGTCAAAGTTGGTATTGTGGTGGGTCACTACAAATAGATTTGTATATAGCAAACAATGGGTTGTACTGCTGGACATTTTTACATTAAGCTGTTGGGGAAACGGTTGGTCATTAATTATTAATATATTGCTGATAATGTATATAAAAAAAATCTATATAAAACCCTGCTTTTTCCGGTGTACTTATATGGTGTCAGATCTTTACCCATGAAATAAGTTACAGGTTATGACCTTTGATCTCGTAAAATACAAGGCAGCCCCAGGTTGAAAAAGTCAAATTTTTGCTGCTTAAAATCACTATTCTTTTTTTTCCACCTCAACAGTCTCATGTGTTTCACGGGTGACCTTTTATTTTTCCGAGAACCATGCAACTGAGTCTTAGTATCCATGACAACCTTAATGCTGACGCACAATTTCAGAGCACGTGCACGTCATTCTCTGCCCCATAGCATTGTGCATGAGCTCTTTCAGTATATATTGTAAAGCTTTTCTGAGTTTATTTTTTGTAGTGTTTTTCTCGTCACTGTGAAGACTTAGTGTTATGAAATGCCGTGCACAAAAATGCAGGACATATTGAATAATTTGTTTTTACCAAGGCGACCTTTATTGTAAGACATGAATGCCAAACCTTAGAGGAAGCTCTACTGCTTGAAAGCTGCCTAACAATGCTTAAATTCACTTTATACCCCATGTATATTCAGCTGGGTGGTATATTTTAAATGGTGAAACAAACTGGTTGTGCTTACAGACTTTGTCTGCACTAGACAGCAGCATATTTTTTTATTTCCGGCTAAATTAGTGTGAAAGTTGAATTTTCAGCTAAAGTGGTGTGACTGTTCAGTTAGGTACATGCAGCATTCACAATTCAGCCTTTAAAATATCAACAAAATCTGCCATACTGTTCAGCTGACCTCTTATTTTACTGTCTTATTCTACCAACAGTTTCCAGTCCAAGTACTGGAGAAACAGATGTGTCTTGAGTCGTTGTTTAAAGATAGTCAAAGTCTCTGCTGTACGGACATCTAGAGGAAGTTCGTTCCACCACCTACAGTAGGTGCCAGAGCAGAAAAGAGCCTGGATGAATGCCGCCCTCGATCCCTGAGAGATGGTGGGATAAGGCGAGCAGTGCTGGAGGATCGGAGGGAACGTGGTGCAGTGCATGGTGTGATTAGAGCAGAGAGGTAAGTGGGTGCTGGGCCATTTTTAGCTTTCTAGGCAAGCATCAGCGTTTTGAATTTGATGCGGGCAGCTACAGGAAGCCAGGTCAGGGAGTGGAGGAGTGGGGTGGTGTGGGAGAACTTGGGGATGTTAAAAACGATATGTGCTGCTTCATTCTGTATCAGTTGCAGAGGACGAATCGTGGACAGAGGCAGGCCTGCCAGGAGTGAGTTGCAGTAGTCCAGTCTTGAAATAGCAAGGGACTGAACAAGCACCTGAGTAGCCTGTGAAGAAAGAAATGGGCAAAACAAGAGCGAGTAAGGTTAGCGATGTGTGGGGAAAATGACAGATGATTGTCCAACGTTACCCCAAGATTGCAGTCAGTGGCTGAAGGAGTGATTTGTTTGTTGTCCAGGGATATCACAAGGTCTTGACCTGGGGATGAGTCACAAGGGATGAACAACAGTTACTCAGATTGAGCTTTAGCTGATGTGCAGCCATCCAGGATGAGATATCTGCCAGACATGCTGAGATCCGGGTGGAAACCTGAGTGTCAGAGGGAGGAAAGGAGAGAGTAAGTTGGGTGTCTTCTGCATAACAATGGTATGAAAATCCATGCGATGATATGACTTTACCAAGAGACCGGGTATAGAGGGAGAACAGAAGAGGACCAAGTCCTGAGCCCAGTGGGACACCAGTAGAGAGTCTACGTGGGGCAGATGTAGATCCCCTCCATGTTACCTCATATGACCTATCTTCTAGGTAAGAAGAAAACCATTGCCACGCTGTTCCACAAATTCCAAGGCTTGTACGAATAGATAATAGAATCTTGTGGTTCACCGTGTCAAATGCAGCTGACAGGTCCAGGAGGATGAGAACAGATGACAGTTTAGCAGATCTAGCAGCATGGAGCTTCTCAGTGACTGACAGAAAGGCAGTCTCTGTGGAATGTGCCACTTTGAATCCAGATTGGTTGGGATCATTAAGGTTGTTCTGTGAGAGATTAAGAGACATTTGGTTATAAACAGTTCTTTCAAGAATTTTGGAAATAAAAGAGAGAAGTGATAGCGGGCGATAGTTGTTAACTTCTGATGGATCCAGGCAGGGTTTCTTGAGGATGGGAATAACCCTTGCCTTCTTAAAAACAGCAGGAACATGACCAGATGATATGGAATGGTTGATGATGGTTGTGGTGAAGGGAAGGAGGTCTCGTGACATTGCCTGAAGCATTGTGGAGGGGATTGGGTCTAATGAACAGGTGGTGGGGTTAGATGACAGATGACAAGTTGTAGAATTCTGCTAAAGGATGGAAGGGAGGTTCCTGAGGTTCTGCTGTAGGAGTTTGTTTGGGAGAGAAGGACTGGCGGATTGCTGCAATTTTCCCATCGTAGAATGTGGCAAAATCGTCAGCAGTCAGAGAGGAAGGGGCAGGAGGAGTCGGTGGGTTGAGTAGTGAGGAGAAGATGTTGCCAGGATCATGTGCAGAGGCTTCCAACTTTTCTCTGAAGAAGGTAGTTTTGGCAGAAGTCACGTCACATGAGAATTTGGAGAGAAGAGTAAGAGATGAGATTTGCATCAAGTTGCGATTTCTTCCATCTTCTCTCTGGAGGGCAGCTGTTTAGAGTTAAAGAGAAGGAGTTAAGTAGAGGGAGAAAGAAAGAGGATTGGAGTTTGTCAGGTGGAAGGTTGAAATCTCCTAGAACAGTGAGAGGAGTGTTAGCAGAAGTCAGTGCCAGAAAGTCAAAAGAGTAATGGGTAGCTAGGGCAGAGATAAAATCTGCTTTCTTTACAGCAGATTGGCAGTTCCAGAGCCCACCTACCACCATTGCTGGGCAATGAGACAGTGCTGGAGGGTAGATGAGGTTTCTGGGAGATCTGCCTCTGCTGTGTGAGTAAAAGCATCTTGGTCTATGAGAACTGATAGAGATAGGTTGACGACACATGCTCGACTGAGGTAGTAGCTAGATACGAGGTAATATCAACAAGTTTTGAGACTAGTTTTGTAACATGCCAACAGATGGCAGCACAAGGCTGCACGCACAGTCCCACGGAGTATTGACCTTCATAAGTCAGTGTGACAAATGACATCATCCTTTGTACATTGGGAGCTGTCAGCTAGTACTATTCATAATAATTGGATTAACACATCTGCAATTACATAATGGACAGCTATAGTGAAATTCTGCAAGAAACTTTGCAAATCTGACATAGAGATTTTTGACATGATTCGCCAACTTCATGGCGATGTTGCATTGAGTCATTTGAGATGTTTTGAATGGCAGGGGAAGACAATCACTGAATGACAGCATGAAATCAAAAAGATCTTCAACAAGCTTAACCCCCAAAAATGCCAGAACCATTCGGCAATTTGTGCATGATGATCGTCAGAGAAAAATTCCCAACACTGCTGGCCATTGTGTCATACAAAACAGTCCAGGCAATCATCATGTGATTTGAACATGCACATGTTGCTGCCGCAGGCTGCTGACCCAGAAGCAAAAGGAACATTGTGCCGTGGATAACCAGTCCTTCATGTTGAGGATCATTAACGGTGATCTGAGACGAAGCAACAGTCTTCACAGTGGAAGAGCTCATCATCTCAAGGACCAAAAAAGACAAGGCATGTCTGCAGCTCACTTATATAATTGATTTGTATTGTCTCTAGCGAATAGAGTATGTTTATTTTCACTGTTCCTTTAGTGCCCCTCACTGGTTCCATTTTTGTAATTTATCATTTATTTTTATTGCTACTAAGACATACTCCTTAGTCCGGGGCCAGGGGTAGCATAGTGGTTAAGGCATTGGACTACGGTTCGGAAGATCCCAGGTTCAAACCCCACAACCACCAAGTTGCCACTGTTGGGCCCTTGAGCAAGGCCCTTAACCCTCAACTGCTCAGATGTATAATTAGATAAAAATGTAAGTCGCTCTGGATAAGAGCGTCTGCCAAATGCCTAAATGTAAATGTAAATGTTTGTTGAAAAAAGGTGTAAGTATTCACACATACCCAATGTGACTCACAGTATTGGGACTAATCAGTGTAAACTAAACTGTGTAAACTAAACAGGGATAATCGCAAAAAGGTTGTCTAGAGTTTAATAGGGAGCATAAAGATTAAACTTGAGAGCAATACAAAAAGGTCATGTGATCTGTCCAGACCAACGTTATTCCAGAGTGATGGCATGTCAATGCAAAAAGGAATTATCATGCGTAATGCCCATTGTACAAACCTCTGGATGCAGTATTATGATCTGGGGTTGGTTCAGCTAGACGGTTCTCGGCATAATCAATGTTTTGTGGAAGTAAAATGCCAACTGAGTATTTGAATGTACTAACCCTAGTAAAAAAAAAAAAGTATGCTAAGTATATTAAATCCTAGCATGCCAAAGCATACTTAAATGTACTTGCAGCCAGACTAATGACTAGTATACTTGAAGTTTGCTATTTTGGACTAATTTTGCACTAAGTGTATTTAAGTTGTAATTAAATTGTACAAAAGCACAATTTTAAGTGTATTAAGTATACTTTTGTGTGCTAAAGTGGAACAACTTTAAGTATACTTGGTACACTTAAAGTATATGGCGGTGTGTGTACTAACGTACATACCTGATGGTAATTAATACATTTTAAGTATTTATTTAATGTATTATTAATATTTAATGTATTATTATCTATTAGAGTCCATTACAGCTATTTTTGCTGTATTACAAATACATGATTAATATACTATGAGTATATTCTTATTGCAGCAGTAGCATGCTGTTATACTTCTGGACAATTACAAATACTAAAAAAGTACACTTTGTGGTTAATACAAATATACTTTATTGTATCATACAGTACACACAACCTTCTATAATACTGTATTGCAAATGTATTACCAGTACATTAAGTGTTTAGGCTAATTTACAAATGCTAAATGTATTTTCTACACTATAACATGTTTTTGAAACACATTACGGTAGTAATTATGAGGCAGATTTTATTAATGAGTTCAACAGATTTAATTTGTACAAGGTTACGAAAAAGCACTACTATAGTTTATTTGTGTTCAACAAAAGTCAGGTTGTCTTACAAACACACAAACTAAAATATAAACCTGGTGTGTGAACACAGACAGACATTAGTCTTAGAATATGCAGGTACAGTATTAGTTTAAACCTGGTGTGTGAACACAGACAGACATTAGTATTAGAATCTACAGGTACAGTATTAGTTTAAACCTGGTGTGTGAACACAGACAGACATTAGTATTAGAATCTACAGGTACAGTATTAGTTTAAACCTGGTGTGTTGATTCTAGCTGTTACACAGAGACTGAAAACAGGCCGAGAGCTACGGAGCCATTATACCACAAGCAAAGTACATAAGATTTAGTAATAACACAGTAGACAATGCATTCTATAGCTTAAAGTATGTACTTAATGACAAATTACATAACAAAAACCGTTAAATTTACCTTATGCCGATGAAAATAAAATAATAACGATACGAACAAACGCACGCGATGATGCAGCTTCAGCCGTTAATTCAAACTAGAAGTGGAGAACTGGGGAGCCAATCAGAGAACGGACAGTCCGAATCTGCCCGCCTCCAGTCTCTGATTGACTGGTGGGGCGCAGATTCTAGTCTCCGGTTGGCTGGAATAGTTGGAGAGTTCACAACGCTGCTGCAGTTTGTGTACAGTAAGTGTTGCTTTATGACAGTGAGCGGACAGAAGAGTGAGAGAGTGCAAAAATAAATTATCTTGAACGGCAAAAGTGATTTTCAGCACGCAAGAACGAGTTTGAGAACGAGTTTGATGGAGAGAGAGATTCAGCATGCAAAAATGAGTCTAAAAGCACGCGCACGAGAGAGTAGTGCACTAAATATAAGTACATATTAATAAGTACATTTAAATTTAGCTGATAATATACTGAGACTACCGTATATTAAAATTGTATTCTAATGTATACTTTCTGTACATTTGTACAATGATTATTTCGAACATATATTTTTTTAAATATACCAAAAATACATTGAAAAACAAGTTTAAATAAGTATACTTTGGAAATTAGACCAACCTTTCACTTAAAGTATATTTTCCAATAATATATTTTTAGAAAGTGTACTATAATACAATTATATTAAAGTATATTTAAAGTTTAATTTCAAAATTTGGTAAAAGCATGATGTTAGTATACTTTGTATATATTAACTGATGGTACAATTTCTTGTTAGTATATTTGCAATGTATTATCGAGGATTTCAATATATTTGTAATACACTAAAGTGTTTTTTTTTTTTACTGGGGAAATGACCAAGTTGTCCCATCAGTTGACTTTTTTTCTTACTTGGTGGCATGGGCATATTCTATGACAACAATGCAACATTGTCAAGATTCAAATAGTGAAAGAGGAGAGGTTCTGGGAGCATGACAAATTATTTTTACACATGAATCGGCCACCACAGTGTCTTGACCTTAACCTGACTGACGGTCTTTAGGACATGCGGGATAAGAATTTACAGAGTTGTTTTACTTTCTCATAAACTGGTTTGGCCAAAGGTTACTGCAACACTCGACAAAATGTGGATATAGCATAAATTATTACATAACAATTACTGCACATTTTTATGAGTAGTTTTGTTACAATGACTTTTGTTATATTTTTCTTCAACCAGATTTTTGCATTAGAACACTATCATAATTCATCATATTGTATATTTCCACACGACTCTTTATTGTCTGATTGCCCAGAAATTTGCCTTGGATGCTACATTTCTATATACACCAAATGCCATAGCATTTTAATGAATTATCATCATAATCATCATCATTGTCATAACATCATCATCATTGTCAAAAAACTAGAAGATAAATGTAAAGTATAGAAGATGAATGAATGAATGTATTTAGTCAAGCTACTGTATATCCCCTTCCTGATGGTAAAAGTTTGTACTCTTTAAAATGTGTGACCTGTCATTTTACCTAGCAAATTTCCTAGAGAAACACAGTATGCATTTATTGTGTTTTTTTTTATGCTTTAGGCAGCAATTTTTGACACACTTTAAACAGTCTGAAAGGCTTTGATTTGTGTTTCTTTGAATGACAGAACCATTAGAAAACTAAGACCCTAACAAGAATAAAGCTAAGACTTGCTTGCTTTCACCAAATGATTTTAGTTTCCAGTGAAAGAAAATATGCTTTTCATGCATTTTATTGCATAAATGGTCCACATGTATTGCCTATGACAGGATTTGGATGATTTTATTTGTTTTATTATTTCAGAGAGAATCACTACTACTATTTACTGTCTTATGAGAGTGTCCAACTCTGGTCAGCTCTTATGTCCTCGTTCAGGATGAATACCAGATGTCCATCATCAGAGTACAGTGAAACCTCGGCTTACGAATAACACGGTTTACGAGTGTTCCGCAAGACAAGCAAAGATTTTTAATACATTTTGTTTTGGAATACGAGCATTGTCTTGGTTTATGAGCACCGAGTATCATGTATCACGCATGCGCTTCTTGTTTTGACGCCGAGTGTCACATGATCACAACTGAGCCAACAGTTTTTCTCTCTCTTGTGCTGCGGAATTGTGGGTAATAATCTCCCCTGTTGGGTCTTAGTGCTTGTCTCTTACTTGTATAATCAACATCCGTGCTCACGTGTACTGTTTACTATAACACTGTGACCACGTGTGTGTGTGAACATATTTTATTTTGTGTTTGTAAGAGCGCGTGTACTGCGTGCGTGTACCGTTTTTTATAACGCACATGTGCGCGCACGAATAAAGCAAAGAAAATCTCATTAGAAGTTAAAAATCCATTTTCTCTCTCCCTGCCTGTGTGATCCTATGTGTGTGTGGTGTGTAATTTAACACCATGGCTGGGGTCAGTTTCTGTGAGGAGCAGTGTGTCTGTGCACACATACACACACACACTCTAAACAAGAGAGAGAGTGTGTGTGTGTGTGTGTGTGTGTGTGTGTGTGTGTGTGTGTGTGTGTGTGTGTGTGTGTGTGTGTGTGTGTGTGTGTGAGAGAGAGAGAGAGAGAGAGAGAGAGAGAGAGAGAGAGAGAGAGAGAGAGAGAGACCGCGCGCGAGAGAAAGAGTGAGACACCGAGACACCGCGCGTGTGAAAGAGAGCGTGTGTGAGAGACCGCGCGCGTGTGAGAGAGAGAGTGAGTGTGTGTGACCCACACACACACACACACACTCTCTCTCTCTCTCTCTCTCTCTCCCTCGAGCACGTGTGGGTGTGTGTGAAACAGACACACACACACAGAAACTCTGCTCTTTTCAAAGGTAACATGCGGTTCATTTGTTTGTATTGTTTTACTTTACAGCAGTGATTCCATTATTAAGCGCTCACACGAGTGTCTTAGCGATGTTCCTTTTAATTTTTTAGACAACAGTCTTTCCGTTAATGTGTGTTTATGTGAAATTCAAATAAGAAAGGTTTACTGTGTAATAAAGGTTTACTAGAAGGTTAAAAATCCATTTTCTCCCTCAGCCTCTGTTATGTGTGTGCACGTGCGTTGACACACTTGGTATCATACACTCTCTCTCGGATCAGGATTTTAATTTTTTTTTTAAAAAGGTAAAGTGCAGTTTAATTTCTTTTATTTTTACTTTATATTTTGTGTTAATTATTTTTATGTATGTATTTGTTTGGGCTGTAGAACGAATAATTTCAATTACATTTGGTTTACGAGTGTTTTGTAATACGAGCCCACTTTCTGAACGAATTACAGTATGCTCGTAATCTGAGGTTTCACTGTATTTAATAATAAATTGACTTGAGGTAGAAGTAACTGCAAAAACCTGAAACAACCTGTAATGGGCATCAAGATTAGTACTATTTTAAGCAGAAAGATTGTGGTAGATGGGATCTATCCAAATGCTTAATGATTACAGTAAATAGGTAAAAAAAAACCCTGTAATGTCCAATTTACCTTTTATGTACAGTATCTGATATACAGTAATTCTGACGCAGAAAAAAATGTCAATGTTAAAGTGAGAGATATTGGCTCATACAGTATCATATATCATACTCGTACTCATACAGTATATATATTCCTTAGGGTTTGTCTTTATCGCTAAAGAAGTAATATAAGACATTTTTCCAAAGAGCTAGTATTTCATGTTCATATGGAGCATTGAAGTTTCTGCCAGACTTTTGCTGGAATTTTTGTCGGGATTCTGTTGCTTTATTGGATTGAAACTCACTGAGTATATTATGTTATGATATTATATTATGATAACAACAATCGTGTTATCCTTGCAAAACAAAAAAGTTAATAAAATATTACATCACTGGGCCCCAGTGCAGTGCAATGGAAACTTGTCTGCCCTATCATCCAGAGATGATGTGTTTGATTCCTGGGTGATGCTACAGCCCTTGTAATCTGGAGTCTAGAGAGGAGGCTTGCTGTTCTCTCTAGGAGATAAATGTCATACTTTGTATACACACTGTATTATTATAATATATTTTTTGTCATATTTGTCATAATCGTTTATATTACAGAAGATAACAATAAATGCAGTTTTTAAATAATTATTTAATTTATTAAAGTAAAAAAAAATGCTGTCCATACCTACCTGACCCTATGTGAAAATGCAATTGCCCCTAAACCTAATAACTAGTTGTGCCAACCTTGGCAGCAACAACTGCTATCAATCATGTGTGATAACCGGCAATGGGTCTTTCTCATTGCTGTGGAGGAATTCTGGCTGACCCTGGACCACAATTCTTTGTAGAATTGCTTTTATCTGAATCAGATCTAGAGAATTTGGCCAAGTCAGCACCTTAAACTTATGGCTATGTTCTGAAAACTATTCTTGAGGTATTTTTGCAGTAGGTTAAGGTGCAGGGTTTTGCTCAAAAAGGCTACTGTCATCAGGGAATACCGGTTCCATGAAGGAGTGGACTTGGACAGTAACATTATATAAAAAGGTGTTATGTGTCAAAGTAACATTCACATGAATGGCAGGACCCAAGGTTTCCCAGCGAAACATTACTCAGAGCATCAAACCGCCTCCAGCAGCTTACCTTCTTCTCAAAGTCCATTCTATTGCAAACTCTTCCACAGGTTAGCAACGCACACTCACCCTGCCATTCACATAATATAAAAGAAAATATGCATTGACTGCACATGACCCTGTGAATGAGTGTGTGACTGTGTGTGTATGTGTGTGTGCCTTGAGATAGATTTGCACCCTGTCTAGGGTGTACTCCGCCTTGTGCCCTAGGGATCCTGGGATATGCTCTATGCCCCCCGCAACCATGAATACTGCATAAAGTGGTACAGAAGATGAGTGAGGGTGAGTGAGTGACTATGACCCTGTTACCAGTTTTTTTTTTTTTTACCTTTGGTAGGTCCTGACCAATGTATATTGCCAGCATCTGAAGGACCACTGATAGGAGAATAATGCATAAGTGCTCCATTGCAATTTCATAGCAAATGGTCTGAATACTTACTTTTTTTTATATTTATATTGTGACGGTGGGCCGTACACAAACTCAGCATATTGCACAGCTCATGCTCTGGGAGAGCAGTCAACAGACTCAGCACCATGACCAGCAGAAAAGGGGCGATGCGCCATAATCTTCCTGAAGCAAATATAAAAAGGGGCCCCGGGTCTGGTCTGGTGAGTGTGATGTTTAGAACAAGCCACTAAGTTTGTGTCTTAGTTTGCCTCTTTGCAGACACAGGGAGCTCCAAAGAGTCACGAGCACAACACAAAGCGCAAAGCAGGATTACTTTCTGCAGTCCAACCACTTCCTCCGCAATTTCCCTTTCTGTCGCTGCCAGCCCAGCCCATCGGCATCACCCTGCCACCCGTTGCTGCTGCCCGATGCTGGAAGATGACACTCCTTCACTTCTGAGACCTGCACAATCGCACTCTGCACACTCTTCAAGTTTGATTGACTGAGCATTCAATAAACTGCACCTGTGTGAGCACCGCAAAAGCCATCTCTGTGTCAGTGCCCCACCACTGCTATATATATATAAACAAAAACTTCATGTTATTATAAAAAATATATATTTATATTTATTTTAGTTTGAGTTTCCAGTATTGTGTAAAACATATTAAAAAAATGTTTTGCATTAAATAACATGGTTGGAGCCACTTTTTATATACTACTATCACTTAAATATTGAAAATATGAAACAAAATCAAATGAACACACTTAAGTATCTAAGAAGCTTTAACCTAAAGTATAATCACTCACTCATTTTTCTATATCGCTCATTCTGTTCAGGGTCAGGAGAGGCATGGAGCCTATCCCAGGGGACTTGTGGCAGGGTATACCCTGGATGCGGTGCCAGTCCACAAGCACACAAAACAACCAGACGCTATGGACAATTAGGAAATTTCAAAGTTTACCATGCTGCCAAAGATTCAAACAGAGTTAAAATATAATATAATTTCTTTTTTTTTTGGCACTTGGATACAGGGCACTCTGGAAACATGCATAAGCATATATAATGTTAACATATCTTTCCTTGTTTAGTTGTAAATATACTTTACTTTAATCTTTTTTTTATTATTAAATTCAATTTTATTTATAAAGTGCTTTTAACAATTGTAATTGTCATATTTTTTCTTTAAAATGGCAGAGTAGAAAATCTTTCTTCATCTTTTTGAAAATATTGCTGCAATCAAGTATAATTCTATTTGCATTGTATTCCACTAGTGGGTGCTCCATCCTCCTCTCATCATTCCCTAAGCCTTCTCACATCTTTTTTTTTTTTTGTTAAGATTACGTAACTGCCAACCTGCATGGATAAGCTGATCAGATTTAAGTGAGTACTCAAACCCTTTCCTTTTAAACAAGCACATTATAGTAAAATATATATGGGCATGGCATGGCCAATCATTGGGTAATTAAGACTTGTTATTAGGGGAAAAAAGACTCCAAAATTTTGCGATTAGAACACTTTCAAATTTAACAGCACATTCCAACAGACTATGCCTCCTTTTTAAATTCTTCTGGAAGTATAAGCAAACTAGCTAAATACAGTAGTGACAAACATGATGGATTGTTCTTTGTGCACATGCTGTAAACCAATACATCATCACTATTACTACAAAGGCTCAGGCAATCTGTCACAAAGCAGAATAGGCACATATTGGTGGCACTGCAAATTGCTTCAACACCTTGAGCTGTGCAATTAAGAGAACCGTTTTCTGCACTTGGTCCCTCTAGTGGTGCATGTGTTTGTGTGCAAAAAGTGGTCAATGGCTTCAAGTGCTCTTGGAGACTCTGGGGCATTTAATGCTTCAATGTTCATCCGTCTTCATTTCAAGAGTCCACTGGTGAAGGAGAAATAAGTCAATGAGTCTGTTTAGCAAGTACAATGCCTTTGTATTGATTTGTAGGAAGTGACCAGGTTTATGGGAACGTTGAAAGTGTGTATTCTGAAGTATTTGAATGATTGAAAAGTCGGAGCAAATAAAAAATATTTATACCTTGCAGGTAGATTTATATTTATTCCCTTGAAGATTGTATATTATACATGAGGGCTTAGCGTAGGTATAAATATTCTGAACATACTGTATCTGACGTTCTTGAAACAATTGCAAACAATAAATGTATCATCACAAAAAACTGACAATCTCACCGACCCCTTTAGATCAACTAGTTTTGACACTAGTTTTGGCATTTAGAATGGTATTCATAATCCATTAAACTGCCTCAGTTCGTAACATTATATCTTCTTTTCAGAAATGGTTAGGTGTCCTTTTTCTTCTCTATCCTTTCTTCCTCGATTCCCTCCTTCCTTCCTTTCTTTCTCTCTTTCTTTTTTTTTCTTTAGCTCACATATGTCAGACAAGATTAGCATTTGTCGCACGTCTGGCCTGGATGAGATTTCTTGCACACAAATGTCAGTTTGGTAAATGACAAAGGCTATTAGCACATTCTTTTCAGAGTTTTTAGGAGTAGCAGTGATGACAGAATCGTTAAAATAATTATAAATGAATTATGACACTAACCAAGTGCAAGTATAACACTTGGATCTTTAATGCTGATCAGTAAATGAACACTTAAATATTTGAATTTAATGAGCAGGTGAAACAAACAAACAAGGAAAAAAGGGCAGGAAGACTGACTTGGGAGTGATGGTATCAATGATAAAGCACACCTCTAACTTTAAATACAATTATTAAAATCAGTCAAAATCTAAATTAATCACATAAAAGCACATTTGTCGTTCATCATTTTGTGAATACAGATATAAAATATTGTTACACACATTCTCTCTCTCTCATTATCTCATTATATAATTCATTCATTCATTTTCTATACCGCTTTCTTCTGTATTCAGGGATGCGGAGGTACTGGAGCTTATCCCAGGAGACTTGGGGCACTAGGCGGGGTACACCCTGGACAGGGTGCCAATAAATCGCAGGGCACACACACATATACACACTCACACACTACAGGCAATTCTTTAGGAACACCAATTAGCCTAACCTGCATATCTTTGGACTGTGGGAGGAAACCGGAGTACCCGGAGGAAACCCACCAAGGACGGGGAGAACATGCAAACTCCATGCACACAGACACGAGAATCGAGCCTGGCCGGGGAATAGAACCCTGGACCCTGGAGGTGCAAAGCGACAGTGCTAACCACTACACCACCGCGCCGCCTCATAAATATAATTATGTAAAAAAAAAATTGAAAGATAATCCAAGCTATATGTAATATATTTTTCATATAAGGAAAAAAAAATCCCCATTTCTACTAAAAGGCATGTAAATTGATCTCTATTATGTGTTTGATCCATAAATGCCAAGGAGATGTCATTGTGCTATGTAAAGGTCAAACAACAACAATGATCAACCATTGCTCTAAGAAAATGGTGTATCTAATTGAAAGTTCAGTTTGAATCTAATTAAAATTTTGTCTGGTTTCTAACAAAGGCTAATATGTCCTCTTAGACAGTAGATACAAGGAAGATAATGAATCTTTAAAAAAAAAAAAGCAAACTTGCACTCATAAACAACAAATACTTTAAAAGCTCTAAAAAAATGAGAGCTGAGATCAAATGACAGAATTAGATGTTTTCCAGCTTGACATTAATAGTGGCACCTATTATCTGGAGTTTTGGATTTTAATTAAACAGTTAGCAAAAAAAAAAAAGGCCCCCGGTACTATTTAAATGTGTCAAACACACGTTGTCATCATTTTAATGTTTAATTAATATCGCTTAGTGCCATTTATAATAATGGCTTAAAGGCAGGTTGTCATATCTAATATGAGCTACCTTGGTTTCTTTAAGTCTCTACTGAATAGTAGCTTAATTCTGTTGATAAAATATTGTACAACTATAATAACCATATGTTCTTACAGTATTTATTTATTTATTCATTTATTTATTTATTATTAATTTATTTAATTTTTCACAAAACTTTTAATTGACTTTGTGTTGTTTCCACATTCTGTACACATTGGTCAGGAGTGACCAATCTTCATTAAACCATTAAAATAAAATAAGAAGATTAATTGAATTTTAAACTCAAAATATGTTTGCATGTGATGTCATTCATCACAAACTTAGCTGGTATTCCGACATCAGGTTTATGTGTATTTGCATTTTCTGCCAATCTATTGATCGATCTTTCGATCTATCTATCTATCTATCTATCTATCTATCTATCTATCTATCTATCTATCTATCTATCAGTTACACAGAGATCTATCAGTTATTCATTATAATATGCTAATGTTTTAATCGCATTAATTATAGTAATATGTTTTGAAAATTTATTTGGCTAAATATACGAAAGATCTAAATTTAATTATAGTTTTAATTCTTCTTCTTCTTCTTCTTCTTATTATTATTATTATTATTATTATTTATAATATATTTTGAGGTATCTCTAAATGGCATGGAAATAAAAATTGTACTTTTTTTTTTTTTTTTTGTAATTCATGACTATTTAGCAGGTGTTTATTTACTTCTATTAATGTATTTCTTTTTCCCCTAAAAGTAACTCAAACATTTCTTATTTTGAGTTACTTATCCACTTATTCATGTTACCACAGTCTTTAAAAACTGAAGCATCCTGAGGCTTTTATAGTCTGACCATTTCTGTTTTTATCCATTCATCTTATTTCTGAGTGAGGCAGACAGAAATCTAAACACCTCAAATAAATAAATCATTCTCAAGTGCTAAAGTTGAAGCCCCCCCAAAAAAAATTCTTGCGCTAAGGAAGTTTTTTTCTTTTTTAGCTTTCAGAATCATGCAGATCTGCAGCATTCATTACAGAGAACTGAGTCACGACTATAGATGACTATTTTAATTAATTCATGATAGAGATCTGAGATACGGCTATACATAACACTTTGGGGGTAATTTATTACAGACATTTGAAACACTACTGTGAAGAAATTAACCTCTGTAGACAACTATTGGGTCATTTATTACTGGAACCTGTGACACTACTGTAGAATACTCAAAAACTTCAGTAAATAACTTCCATGGTCATTCTTTAATATGAAACAAGACAGTTCTATCTTTTTATGTCATACATGACAAATAACTGAGATACAACTATGAACAATTTGTTGGGTCATTAAATCAAAGAACTGAGATATTGCTAAATATACTGTAACTTTAATGTGATTCAGCACAGAAAACAAAGCAACACAGAAAACCGAGATACTGCTATACATAGAATTTTGTGGGATTTTCTTACAGATGATAACGTCATAGAAAACTGACATGCTGCTATATAGAACTTTTTAAGGTTCTTTATTATGAAGAACCAATATTCTGGGGTCACATATCAGAGAACACTATGAATAACTTTATTTTATATAACTAAATTTATTACAGAAAACTGACAAATTTATTACAGAGAACTGACATGTTGTTGGAAGTAGGCCAGATCTTGAAAAACCCAGATGTTGCCATAGATAACATCATTGCACATTCATTATTGAAAACCAGTACAATATTTTAAATAAATTTCTGGAGTTTTGAGGCAGTACTGCAGAGAACAGAGACTCAGTTATAAACAATTTTTGACATAATTAATTATTTAGAACTCAAACGTCACTTTAGATAACTTTCATAGAACCTAATACACTAGGGTCATTCATTACTGAGAACTAAGATACATTACTGAACCTATCTGTCATTCATTACAGTGAGAAAGGTTGTTGGTGTCATTTATTTCAGAGAACTGAGAAATGGAAAACCAAGACATTACTTATTACAGAGATCCAAGACATAACTTCAACACATAGGAGATGGAACGCATAGACCATTGCTTGCTTCCTGAGTCTTAATTGTTCAGAGATATCAGGCTGCTTCATAATTGGCACAAAGCTGTATCAAGCTCAACTTTTTTATAGCTGTGCCATGAATCAGTTTTTTTTTTTTTTTTTTGGCACTCTTCATCCAATGATCCAATGCAGATTTATTTGGGAATCACTATTGAAAATAAATAATTGTATAATATCTGATGGCGAATTTGTGATCAGTGTTCCCTAAGGCCACAGGGAGGGTGTGATGAAACTAATCAGTCAGGGGTTCACCTTAGAAATATGAACCAACCTATCCTGCCTACAGATTCATGAGTATTTTCAGAGCGGGGTGTGTGTAGGGGGTGGTTGGTTTTTATTGGTCTGTGGAAGGGGATGTTGGATGTATGAGGATTGGGGAAAGGGGATTTGATTGACGAATTGTTATTTACACCACTAACTTCAGCCCATCTGAGAGAAATGATGATGATAGTTCTGAAATACTTAAATAGCATTCATCCATGTCAACCCTTTCATAACCTACTATGAACTGGCAGACTGAGTTCTCTTTATAAGTAACTAAGTTTTCCGCTGATTCATTTTCATATAGAACGAACCGAGCGGCTGCGCTCTATAAGTCAGATGCAGCAGAAAGTCTGAATTCTGTCACTGCTGACATTGTAGAGAGAGTGACATTTGCTAAATATGAGAATCAGTATGCATTTCTGTCTTGTGTCAGTGTGTGAGAAAGATAGGTAGATATATAGATAGACAGAGCAAGAGAGAAAGATTCCATGTTTTATGGAGAAAAAACTTAGATAGAGTGGTATCTTGACATATAAACGCTCTGCCGCACGAATTTTCACCTTAAGACCTGAAACTTTGCAAGAAATTTGCCTCGATATACATTTTTCAGCATTCAGTACAAGCAAATGAACCAAGCCAAGCCGAGCAAAGCGAGTTTACTTTTTTTTTGTGTGTGTGTGTGCTATATTTAGTGAAGCCATAGCACCATGGCTCCCATGAATATTAGCAAGCATGGCAGCAAAAAGAAAAGAGAGCCACTTTCAGTTTAATTTTTAAAGCAGCCGGTGTCAAGAGGAATCATAACCATAATCAAAAATCCCAACTAAAACATGAGCTATATTTTATTAAAATTCAAATAACATATCTATATTAATAAAAGAAAGGTTTCATTTGTACATTGGTCAGAACTTGCTCTTTCAATTATATTACATTTTTACATATTTACATTTCATACAGGGGAAGACCCATCATGCATAGCATCATGCAAAACTGGCTTGACAGAATCTAATGAAACTTTTGCAGTCCTTAGATATCTGCATCATAAGTTTAACCTGCACCAAAAAGGGGAAATCAATATGGTGAGTAACAGCAATGCTATCAACACCTGCTTTAATAATATACTTTAAAATGAGCTACTAATAAGATACTTGCTCAGTGTAAACAAACACCTGCACCAACAGATATTAATCAGAAAAGCTAAAGTAAATAGTTTTACTGGGTTAATTTTTTCAATGCTGAAATAGCAGCACTGAAATGGTAAGTGAATGTTAACACACAACAAATTTTAAGACAAAACTTTTTCTTTATCAAATCTACTTTTATGTGATTCATTATCCAATTACCAAACAGGGAGTGTATTTACCTGATGACAAAAGAAGTGCAACTTTGAGCAAACAAATTATAAGATGCTCAACCTTACAAAATGTTATTTCTTTGTATTTTTTATATAATAGTAATAGTTATTTTTTGCTTTAACCTTTAAATTATTTCTATAAACTCTTCAGTTCCAAAAACTTCAAGAGTGGAGTTATAACTGGTTTTACTGTACATTACCTGTTGTATGAAGTTGTAAGTAGAGTTATACGTTTTTGAAAAATCTCACGAAATTCACACATATACAGCAATTTTTACTAAATATTTAGCTAATTTCGCCAAACTAAAAACTAAAACTATCTAACTTTTCTGTGAATTTATACATTTATGGGGCTTTCAACTGTTATTATTTTAACTGCATTGCTTGACTCAAGATGAATGAATAGTGAATGCAGCTTACGGTATGTACTGTACATAACAGCACTAAATTTACTACTGTACTTCATATTATTTATGCAGGTATTTAACATATACATACAGCATACATAACATAAAACATAATGAAAAAGGGTTACCGTTATCAATGGTCATTGATTGGCACACATGATCAAATCTGACCTTTGAGTCTGCATGAAGGTTAAAAAGCTGTATGTTGCATTGAATCCCAATGCTGGAACACACCATTGTCACTAATGTAAAACTTTTTCACATTTTAATGACATAACAACGTCAATAACATAACAAATAAACAAAAAACATCAAGCAGAACACACAAAAAATGGAAAAGTATATTTAATAAAGATTCAACGATGGAAACACCACTTGCTATTTTAATAGTGATTAACAATATTGCAGACTCAATCAGATTTAACGAAGCCTCTAACAGGAGTTGGAGTAAAGTGTGAAATATTTATTGAATGTACACATTTGCATAACAAAGCTGTAGTTTTTGGAAATAAAATTGTCCTGAAAATGTGTTTTCATTGTAAGTATGGCTGTGAATGCTCATGTGTGCACGCACGCACACACATACACACAAAGAAAGAGATGGCGAGTAAATAAATGGTAATTAAATAGTCACCCAAGACTGTTATATTCTGTCTAGTGTCTTTCCTGCTATGACGTCTTTTTCAACAGATCTGACAGCTCGACAAGGTCAACAGTAAATAAACAGTAGTTGAAACTTGGAAGAACATTGGGGCACATATAAGAGTGATGGTCTATCAAAAGGAACAAAAACCACATCTAACCATATTCTGGTTCTTTATCTTCCAGTGTGCTATGAGTCCGAGAGATGTCCTCTCCTCGTGATGTTGCAATTCACACACTCTGACGCTAGCAGCCCACTGTTTTCTTATGCATCAATTAGTAAGCTGAGGTGACAGGGTCCTGAGGGCATCAGTCCATGTCTCTCCAGCTGCCCGTGTTCATTAGTCTCAGTGAGACTTTTCTACAACCAACTATTCTTTTGAAACAGTGCTATAAGTTAAACTTTTTTTTTAAGTATGAAAGTGTTGTTTTTGGTGAGACATTTGAGTTAGTGTTTCAAGTGAATCATTGCTTATAAATGTTACATTATACTTATGTGCTATGAGATCTGAGGTCTAGTCAAACACTAAAAGTCTTTGCTTGGGTACTTATCATGATGCTGTTGGAGATAAATGTACTTTGAATTACCTATGAAAAACAACAAAATAAAATATGACTGGGCACACCATTATAGTGTAGGAGTGTTTTATTCTACTTACAGTATATCACTACAATTGACTGGCTGGACAATAATATATATTACACACACACACACACGCATCTAGGAACCTCTGTAGTCCAACTAGGGCCTTTGGTGGCCAGTGGTGATTAACGTATTTATTTCTATTCCTATTTTACGACCCAGATGGGAATTGAATCCGGACCCTGGAGGTGCAAGTCAACAGTGCTAAGCCAACATACCAAATTATATATATGTGGGGTAGTATTCATGCCCAACTTTTTTTTTTCCTTTCAATGCATGTCAGTGCATGTGACAAATACATTTTGAATTTTAAAAAGAGCCAAGGAAGGCTATAGCCAAGTTTCTCTATTGCAAATAGGAATAGAAATATAAGGGACAAGTAAATTAAGCACAAAAGGCTACCCTTCCAACAAAATTATTCTTTCTTGCTGTTTTATAACTCAAACTGGTCCAAAATGGTTAAGGTTAGGATTTTAGTTAAACTTAGGGTTATTACATTCAAATGGGTGTCATTAGCCACATGGGTTATCCCTGTCTGTGTGCAAATATTATCCTTGCTCATGAACACCTGGGTACAAGTGCATCTGCCAAATAAAAGAACAAACAAATAAATAATTATTTTATTTATAATCAATTTATTTTATATTTCTTCAAAATAAATGTGACAAGACATTGAATATTCTTGTGCGCTACCAACTTTGTGGCAAAGGTTTGGGGTGTGATGGTCAACTGTCTAAAACTTTGGACTTGTATATTAAATTTAATAATAATCATCAAGTTTAATAAATTGTTAATTAATTGTCAGTTCCTGAGCAATAATATGGTTCAGACTTCTGGACTGTAGCACTGACACTAAAGACTCCTTTCATAAAGGTTAAATAACATAATGTTAATAATATAATATAAATGATTTCTTGTCATCAACTGTACAGCTGCCTTTCTTAAATAGCATGCCTGTTTATTATTGTGATTTTATGCATTCTTGAAAATGAGTTTTTCATGGCACTGTAATTAATTATTACATCCTTGTGGAGTAGGGTTTATTAAATAAATTATAAGGTTCCGCATTAGAATTAAGACATTATTATAAAGCATTAATTTGCCATCCAGATGGCAATAATGTCAGTCACTGTTATAGAAAATTGACATCTTCAGAATATGATTTAAAATGTATATTAAATGCTAAAACCATCATCTGTTGAGTACACTGTGATAAATGTTCAATACTGTCTAAACAATCCCTGTAAACAACAAATAAAAATAAATTATTGTTCAAATAAATACACGTATTTCATCATATCAACATTACACCACACACTTTTTGTAAATAAGCCCAAACAGCTGCTGTTGTGCTGTTCACAATGGTGGATGCTTAAATTGCCTTCTGTTGTGCATGTGCTTCTACAGTCTATGATTATAAAATGAATTTCACTTGATAGAACATGTCTATTTTAGGATAAAACAAGTGATTTTTTAAACTACATGCAAACATTTAAAGTAATGCAACAACCTTTTTTGCATGTATTGTAGGAATTCAGCATAATAACATCACAGCTTATAACTCAAAATGATGCAAACTGAGCAGTCTCCAATGTTTCCCCAATATATCTGTGGAAGGGTTGATTGACAGTTTTGCAAGTGTTCAAACCTCTTTAAGAGTAAATAGATTAAATAGCATATTGGAAGCCCCACTCCCTTTCCACCATCTCACATTGGATAAGTTCCAATACTTGCTATGCTGTTTTGGGAATGTAATCATCAACATTTCAAGTCATCACTAATTCACAATGGTGCAACTATTATTTTAAACCAAAATTAAAATATAAGTGCCAGAAAGGCTAAATTAATCAATCAATCAATCAATCAATCAATCAATCAATCAATCAATCAACCCTGAGATAAGTTCTATGAAACTGGATGTTGTGCAAGCATCAAATTACATTACATTACAATATATACACAATCTTGTTCCAGTGTACAACTGTATGGCAATGACTATTCATGGATCATAACTTACAATCATTCACAGATTTTTTTTCCCTTCATGTTATTTAATAACATTTCATTCCCCTTTGAAATCAATACACTAATCCTTTGCTTCTTTTATTCTGCATAGATGTTGAGTAAATTTTGATATTCTGTTGTTTAGTGGTTGTATTTGCAGCTTTGTTTTTGGTTAATTCATTCAAACAATCTCCATTTAGTCCAGAATGCAGCAGAGAGAGTCCTTACTAGTACCAGATGAAATGAGCACATCACCCCTATCTTATTCATACTGCTTTGACTCTGAAATTTTACAGAGTACTTGAGTGAACTGTTAGTGTTTTATGATCCACCATGCATACTTTGATCAAAGGATGCAGGCTGCTTGTTGGTACATCATATTATGAATAATGAGAAGGAGGTAGAGGAGTAGCCTTCCAATTAATGTTCAGGACTGAGACAGTCTCTTTTTTGTTTAAATCTAGGCTCAAAACATATCTGATCATATTAGGGCTGACTATTGAGCACATACACCCTCAGTCAATAAGCAACATATCTTTTTCACTGTGCCATTATTTCTTTAACAAAAATGCATCTTCCATGATTCAACAGCCTGTAGATTTATCTTTAGCAGCAATAATCGTTCTTTTATGACATATATCAGTCTCTCACAACGCTGTGGAGGAATTTTTGTGCATTCTTATTTAAAACATTGGTTCAGTTCATTGAAGGTTTTGGGAATTCACATACAGTATGCACAGTTTTCCTAAGGTTCCACCACAGCATTTTACAAACCGGATTCCAAAAAAGTTGGGACACTAAAAAAAATTGTGAATAAAAACTGAATGCAATGATGTGGAGATGGCAAATGTCAATATTTTATTCAGAATAGAACATAGATGACAGATCAAAAGTTTAATCCGAGAAAATTTATAATTTTAAAGGAAAAATATGTTGATTCCAAATTTCACGGTGTCAACAAATCCCAAAAAAGTTGGGACAAGTAGCAATAAGAGGCTGGAAAAAGAAAATTTGAGCATAACGAAGAGCTGGAAGACCAATTAACAGTAATTAGGTTAATTGGCAACATGATTGGGTATAAAAAGAGCTTCTCAGAGTGGCAGTGTCTCTCAGAAGCCAAGATGGGTAGAGGATCACCAATTCCCACAATGTTGCGCAGAAAGATAGTGGAGCAATATCAGAAAGGTGTGACCCAGCGAAAAATTGCAAAGACTTTGCAGTTATCATCATCAACTGTGCATAATATCATCCGAAGATTCAGAGAATCTGGAACAATCTCTGTAAGGGTCAAGGGCGTAAAACCATACTGGATGCCCGGGATCTCCGGGCCCTTAAACGACACTGCACCACAAACAGGAATGCTACTGTAAAGGAAATCACAGAATGGGCTCAGGAATACTTCCAGAAACCATTGTCAGTGAACACAATCCACCGTGCCATCCGCCGTTGCCAGCTGAAACTTTACAGCGTAAAGAAGAAGCCATTTCTAAGCAAGATCCACAAGCACAGGCGTTTTCATTGGGCCAGGGATCATTTAAAATGGAGTGTGGCAAAATGGAAGACTGTTCTATGGTCAGACGAGTCACGATTCGAAGTTCTTGTTGGAAATGTGGGACGCCATGTCATCCGGACCAAAGAGGAAAAGGACAAGCCAAGTTGTCATCAACGCTCAGTTCAGAAGCCTGCATCTCTGATGGTATGGGGTTGCATGAGTGCGTGTGGCATGGGCAGCTTGCATGTCTGGAAAGGCACCATCAATGCAGAAAAATATATTCAGGTTCTAGAAGACCCTGCATTTTTCAACAAGATAATGCCAGACCACATTCTGCATCAATCACAGCATCATGGCTGCGTAGGAGAAGGATCCGGGTACTGAAATGGCCAGTCTGCAGTCCAGATCTTTCCCCTATAGAGAACATTTGGCGCATCATAAAAAGGAAGGTGCGACAAAGAAGACCCAAGACGATTGAACAGTTAGAGGCCTGTATTAGACAAGAATGGGAGAGCATTTCTATTTCTAAACTTGAGAAACTGGTCTCCTCGGTCCCCAGACGTCTGCTGAGTGTTGTAAGAAGAAGGGGAGATGCCACACAGTGGTGAAAATGGCCTTGTCCCAACTTTTTTGGGATTTGTTGACACCGTGAAATTTGGAATCAACATATTTTTCCTTTAAAATTATACATTTTCTCGGATTAAACTTTTGATCCGTCATCTATGTTCTATCCTGAATAAAATATTGACATTTGCCATCTCCACATCATTGCATTCAGTTTTTATTCACAATTTGTTTAGTGTCCCAACTTTTTTGGAATCCGGTTTGTAGTTGGGTTGGCCATTCCAAAACCTTGATTCTTTTATTTTTCAGCCATTATAATGTCAATTTACTGGTATGCTTGGGATCATTGTCCTGTTGCATGATCCAATTTCAAACAATCTTTAGGTGGCCTGTCCTCATCAGACCATTATAATTTCTTTACTGTCAGAATATTTTCTTAGAATTCTCAGTGTGAGCAGGAACAAGTTTACATAAGCTTTTCCCTATTGATACAGTACATTGCCCTGAAGCCTGCAGCCTGGCAATGTGTTCATGGTGTGACCATGGGGTAAATAGCTGGAATGTCCACTCCATGAAAGTCTGGCAACTGGCCTGACTGATTTAAACGCCATCACTGTAGAACATTGAACTACTGGTTTTACAGTATATCCCTTTCCAGATTGATGTGCAGCAACATTTGCTTCTCTAAGACCATTACTTATGTCTTTCCCTCTTGGCATTGTGTTAACACCCAACTAAATTTCAGACCAGCAAACTGCCAAAATGTCTGCTTTTATAGAGGTCAGAAAACCTGCTGATGATCAATAAATCACAAGCAGATGATTAGCAGCACCTGGTTGCAACGTACCCTATTAAATCTGTGGAAGCAGTAAGGAGGTACTTAGTATTGCCTACATGTTTTATTTATTTATTAATTTTTTTGCTTCGTTTTCATTAAAAAAAAACTTTATTAGTAATAAATAAAGGTTGTATTTGCCTAATACTTGCTTAAGACCTGTTATAATCAGTTGATTTTATTATTGTTTGACACAGACTAGAAAACATAGTATTGAAAAAGGGGGTACTATCTAACATACAGTGACCATGGCTGTATGTTCTCATAGTCAGACCTGCAGGAGTCCCTTATTGTATGCTTCACAAAATGTACATTGACCTTATCTGTTATGGGACTGTGAGCATGCCTAACTGTTCTCGCTTGCACGATCTCTCTCTCAGCGATCATGACCTTTTCTAATCACTGGACCTGTCTGACTCATCCTGGTGTCCTGCTTCTGGTTGGAGCTCTTGTTGCATGAAGGCCTCTGGCTTGCTGCGGTAGATTCCCCAAGATGATGTCTTGTCTCTGATGGCTTGTCATTGCAGTCGCTAAATAGTTTAGGACCTGAGCAACAAAACAACAAAAGTGGACTTCACATTAACTTCAACACATGTTCTCCCAAGGTCTTTCAGTCTCGCAGCACACAGAATGACTACAAATAATCCATGCTATTTATATCTGTTATTTATTTTTATTTTTTAAAAAGGAAGCGTTCCCTGTGAGTCTGGTTCCTCTCAAGGTTTTTTTATTTTCTTCTCAGGAAGCTCCTTGCCACTATCATCCCCAGCTTGCTCATTGGGGCCAAACTGATAATTATAATTTATACAATTTGAACAATTTATACATATTTTATTTATTTCTTATTTTTAACCTATAAAGCTGCTTCGTGACATCATAGTCACACTATTGGATTTTGGGTGGATGACCTTGCAAATGAATAAAAAATGTATGATATTGACATCAAATAATCTGATGGTCTGTATTTACTTAATGCAAGTTATTCATTAATAGACTGTAAGACATTAATAGACAATTCAGTTAAATTCAAATTTACTATTAGTATATCAATACATGGGTTGTATGGTATAATGAAACAGTACTCAGCTATTTTTCTGGTGTAATGCAAAAGAGCAAAAGATGAAAACAGTAGCACAAAGACAGAAGACAAAAGATCATTGATTCCTATACAGTATATTGAATATAAGATATGTGCAATAAACAGTAGCTATAGGTCAGAGGAGATGAAGTAGATTGTTAAAGTGCAAATGTGAATTACTCATTGACATAGCTTATTTGCAATATATATATATATATATATATATATATATATACAGTGGTGTGAAAAACTATTTGCCCCCTTCCTGATTTCTTATTCTTTTGCATGTTTGTCACACTTAAATGTTTCTGCTCATCAAAAACCGTTAACTATTAGTCAAAGATAACATAATTGAACACAAAATGCAGTTTTTAAATGAAGGTTTACGTTATTAAGGGAGAAAAAAAAACTCAAAATCTACATGGCCCTGTGTGAAAAAGTGATTGCCCCCCTTGTTAAAAAATAACTTAACTGTGGTTTATCACACCTGAGTTCAATTTCTGTAGTCACCCCCAGGCCTGATTACTGCCACACCTGTTTCAATCAAGAAATCACTTAAATAGGAGCTACCTGACACAGAGAAGTAGACCAAAAGCACCTCAAAAGCTAGACATCATGCCAAGATCCAAAGAAATTCATGAACAAATGAGAACAAAAGTAATTGAGATCTATCAGTCTGGTAAAGGTTATGAAGCCATTTCTAAAGCTTTGGGACTTCAGCGAACCACAGTGAGAGCCATTATCCACAAATGGCAAAAACATGGAACAGTGGTGAACCTTCCCAGGAGTGGCCGGCCGACCAAAATTACCCCAAGAGCGCAGAGACAACTCATCCGAGAGGCCACAAAAGACCCCAGGACAACATCTAAAGAACTGCAGGCCTCACTTGCCTCAATTAAGGTCAGTGTTCGCGACTCCACCATAAGAAAGAGACTGGGCAAAAACGGCCTGCATGGCAGTTTTCCAAGGCGCAAACCACTTTTAAGCAAAAAGAACATTAAGGCTCGTCTCAATTTTGCTAAAAAACATCTCAATGATTGCCAAGACTTTTGGGAAAATACCTTGTGGACCGACGAGACAAAAGTTGAACTTTTTGTAAGGTGCGTGTCCCGTTACATCTGGCGAAAAAGTAACACAGCATTTCAGAAAAAGAACACCATACCAACAGTAAAATATGGTGGTGGTAGTGTGATGGTCTGGGGTTGTTTTGCTGCTTCAGGACCTGGAAGGCTTGCTGTGATAGATGGAACCATGAATTCTACTGTCTACCAAAAAATCCTGAAGGAGAATGTCCGGCTATCTGTTCGTCAACTCAAGCTGAAGCGATCTTGGGTGCTGCAGCAGGACAATGACCCAAAACACACCAGCAAATCCACCTCTGAATGGCTGAAGAAAAACAAAATGAAGACTTTGGAGTGGCCTAGTCAAAGTCCTGACCTGAATCCTATTGAGATGTTGTGGCATGACCTTAAAAAGGCGGTTCATGCTAGAAAACCCTGAAATAAAGCTGAATTACAACAATTCTGCAAAGATGAGTGGGCCAAAATTCCTCCAGAGCGCTGTAAAAGACTCGCTGCAAGTTATCACAAACGCTTGATTGCAGTTATTGCGGCTAAGGGTGGCCCAACCAGTTATTAGGTTCAGGGGGCAATTACTTTTTCACACAGGGCCATGTAGGTTTTTTTTTTTCTCTCCCTTAATAATAAAACCCCTCATTTAAAAACTGCATTTTGTGTTTACTTGTGTTATCTTTGACTAATAGTTAAACGTGTTTGATGATCAGAAACATTTTGTGTGACAAACATGCAAAAGAATAAGAAATCAGGAGGGGGGCAAATAGTTTTTCACACCACTGTATATATATATATATATATATATATATATATATATATATATATATATATGCGCATTCATATTCTAAAACATATTTAAACTCATACTGCAAGATTATTTTTTTCCTATTACAAATATTCACCATACAGGTCCTTTTGTAAATTTCAGCAGTGCAAATCTTTGTTATAAAAAGAAGAAAAATAAATAAACACCTTCAATCATAAGCATTCAACAGTCCTGTGATATAAAGCATTGCATAAATCAATTGCAACAGCATCTGAAATGACAAAATGACTATATTTAAAATTTTAACACACACACACACACACACACACACACACACACACACACAGGCACATTTACACAGATCCACACACTTTAATACAGACCAGAGGTTCTTCAGTGTGCTGCACTGTAATCAAACAACTTATCTGTTTTCCAAGACCTCTCTCTCTCTCTCTTTTCTCCTTTCCTCCTTCAGCTGCGAAGCCCACAGGAGATACTCACCCCATCTGCCAGACAAGACTTTGCTCTTATCTGGCCACCATCTTAATTCTTTTTAACTTGCTAAAGGCAAGTATACTGGTAAAAGAGTCTTTTTTCCCTCAAAACACCCAACATCAGAGGAGGCAAAAAGCCAACTACCACCTTAAAGATTCATATGAAGGTCAAGAAGCCATTAGCATGCTCCAATCCTTGTACAAAATAGTTATACTGGGGCTGAAGGTTGATGAGGGACTCTACTAATTTTTGCCCCAGCAGGTTCTGTCAAAGGCCACTGGACATGACATGCTCCCCCTCAGCGGGACATGGACAGCGACCAGGTTTTGTGCTGCAGTAAGGAGCTGACATCCACCTGGACATGTCACAGCCCATTGCCTTCTGGGCTAAAGACATCAGATGGGCCACTTAGAGTGGAGTATGATGAGGACAAAAGCAGTGTGTGAACTGAATACAAAAATATTTTCCATTGAAATCAACCTAGATTCAACAGTTTTCACAACTTTTGTCGCTTGTGAAAACTTGTTGAGTTGAGAACTACAGTGAATGTGAGAATATATATATATACATGTACAGTATATGTACTCAGCAAAAAAACCCGCCCTTTTTCAGGACTGTGTATTTCAACAATAATGTTGTACAAATCCAAATAACTTTACAGATCTTCATTGTAAAGGTTTTAAACAATGTTTTCCATGCATGTTCAATTCCTGTGGAATGGTCATTAAGAGCTTAACAGCTTACAGAAAGTAGACATTTAAGGTCACAGTTCTAAAAACGCAGGACACTAAAGAGACTTGTCTACCGACTGTGAAAAACACCCAAAGAAAGATGCATTAGGCATGCTGCAGGGAGGCATGAGGACTGCTGATGTGGCTAGGGCAATAAATTGCCATGTCTGCACTGTGAGACGCCTAAGACAGCGCTACAGGGAGACAGGAAGGACAGCTGATCATCCTTGCAGTGGAAGACCACATGTAACAACACCTGCACAGGATGGGTACATCCGAATATCACACCTGCGTGACAGGTACAGGATGGCCACAACAACTGCCCGAGTCACACCAGGAACACATAATCCCTCCATCTCACAGCAAGAACTGACAAATCTGGTCCAGTCCATGAGAAGGAGATGCACTGCAGTACTTCAAGCAGCTGGTGGCCACACCAGATACTGACTGGTACTTTTGATTTTGAGCCTCCCTTCATTCACTCTTTTAGTGTTCATACAAATATTTACTGTACATATTAAGTTTACTGAAAGTAAAAACAGTTGAAAGTCAGAGGACGTTTCTTTTTTTGCTGAGTTTCTCACATTCATTGTACTGTATATTATATATACATACAATATAAATGATTTGTACCTTCAGAAAGGTCAGAAATCCCATCAGAGGTAGAAATAATATAAAAACACACACATGTATACAATGATTAGTCAGTGGTTACGAGCAGCAGTCTCTTTGGAAACTCACACTCACTCTAAAAAAAAAAAAAAGCCTAAACCATACCATAACACATTTTACTCACTTACTCACTAATTGACTATATTGCTTATCTCGTGCCTATTGCAGGGTACTCAGGCATTAGGTGGGGTACAACTCTGGGCTGGGTGCCAATCCATTGCAGGACACAAGTATGCACATATACACTTACTTACACACTATGGCCAATTTATAAAAACCAAAATAGCTTAACATGCATGGCTTTAAGGGAGGGAGGAGCACAGGGAGAACGTGCAAACTCCACGCACAGACCTGAAGAAAGACCTTCTCACCCATAACACTTTTTAAGGCTACTGAAATTATTCAGAGACAGAGAATTGCGGTATTCCTCCTTCTCTCATAAAAATTAAAATGCATCAGTATTTCATTCATTTTAATTTGAAACTGAAAATGTATGTATTGGAATGACCAATATTCCACACACAGTTCATAATTCACTCCACAATCATGCTTTTATCTGGCTTTGAAATTCTCTGGCCCGTCCTCGTGAGACCATTATTATTTCTTTACAGTCACAATATTTTCTCAGAGTTGTCAGTATGGACCGGAACAAGTTTACATAAGCTTTCCCTATTGATACATTGCCCATGTTTGAGGCCTTAGGCCTGCAGTCTGGCAATGTGTTTGTTCCCTCTGTGTGTTGAATGATGTACTCCAGGCCTCCTGCCTGCCTTTCTCGCCTTCCCTACTGGGATGACCTGTTGGCTGAGCTGTTGCTCGTAGGCTTGCCATATGAAGTCTCCATCGTGTAGTCTTTCTACATGCGCATAGCACCAAATTAGGGAAATATTCACTAATCATGTTCTGACCAGGCCCCATGTGCTTTTAAACACGCCAAACAAATCGGACCATATGGCAATCTTAGTGCATTCTGGAGATTCTTTAAAGCACTAGTTATTAAGAGCAGTGCCAGAAATTCTTCCTTGCAAGGACGGTGATATTCAGTAAAATGTTTAATTTGTGTAAGATGAAACTGAAATTCAGTACAAAATTTGCATCAATATTTATATTTCATATTCTGTGTCAGGTTACACAGCCATTTTTAAATCAATTTTCACATTAGTAAAATTAACTCAGTCATACAACAGAGTTGCAGAATAAAAAAGTAAATAAAAACTTTAAGACATAATTAAAAATAAAAAAATCTGAAAATTAGACAGAATTCTGACTTTAATGTTTGAATTCTGACTTTTCTTTCCCTCAACTTTCTGACTTTATTATTTCAGATTTTATTTTAAATTAAAGTTCCTAGAAGAAATACAGAATTTTGAGAAAAACATAGGTAAAAGATAAATAAATGAATGAATACATAAATAAATAAATAAATAAATAAATAAATAAACAATGGTGGCTTTACGCAAGTATGCGGAAGACACACAAACTACTGCAATGCTCTTACAAAGCACTCAAATCCTCAAGAAACACAAACAAACATGTGACACAGCATGGCTTACTCCAAAAAAAAGTGATACTTTTGAAAACTGAATCCTCAAAGATCGATGGACAGATCATTGAATGTTTATTCTGCCTGTGGGAAGTTTAAACCAGTTTGTCTCATGTGTTCTGATACCACTGTGCTAATAAAAAGCAGTCATGTGAAACACCACTATGAGATAAAAAATGGTTCATTAAAGCAAACATATCCACAGCAGTCCAAGGTGAGGGCGTGTAAACTATCCGAACTAAGTGTGTTAGCCACTCAAAACAAAATGTGTTGTTATGAACAGATATGTGCCGGATTTAATAATCTACTTTAAACAAGGAGTGTACTGTATTTGGCTGCCAATGAAATAAGTATAATTTAGCATAAACAAGGCATACTGAACCTCACAAAATTTTATTTCTTTGTATTAATAATCTAGGCAGAGAGTTCTGCTGAACAAAAAGACATGTACATGAACTTGAAATAATAATATCACTGATTACATTAAAGCTGATCATCTTATTTTAAGTTTTAACTTTTTCACTATTTCTACAAACTCTTTACTTGTTAATGACAGGTACTAATGATAGAATCATATAAAAGCATACATATTAAAATCTCAGAGATAAGTAAATGATATATGTTTCTTTAAGCATTGTGCTGACAATTCTGTTGTGATTCTGTTGTGACTATGACAGAAAGACATACATGATGATATTACAGCAAGCAACTAACCTCTATAGCCATATGTACATGTCAAACTGTTGACACAAAGTGGGAGGCAATTGTCTAGATCAGGGGTCTCCAAATCCAGTCCTGGAGGGCCGTGATCAGCACAGTTTGTAATTCACCAACACCTAAACACCACTGAACCTAGTAATTAACAGATTTGTTAAATCAGCTGTGTTTGAGAAGAAGAAACACCAAATTGTGCTGGACACCGGCCCTCCAGGACTGGATTTAGAGACTCCTGGTCTAGATTATTTTTGTATTTGAATTCCTGCCCTCAACCCCATTGACCAGCTTTGGTATAAACTAGAATCAGTACCTGAGCACATCAGCTCCTCTAGCTGAAAGAATGCACATTCCTATAGCCACACTCCAAAAGTGATGGTTAAATCTCAAATAAAAGGTTTATTAAGCAAACTGGTGTGATTGACCAGATACAGTAGTCACATATTTTCAGCTGTATGAACATCCCTAGATACTTACTTTCTTTTACTTATGTCTTTTACATTCAGATGGAACACTATAGTAATTTATCTCTTTTTATGACCTGACATGATGGAGAGCTTAAAGTCCCTTCGCTCAGGCCTGGAAGGATCTTATCAAATGCATGCAAGCCATTTCCTATATGATCTCTGTGGTATTCTTCTGCACGGCATGGATTCCACTGTCAGGCGTGGTAAAATGTTTATTTTCCTTCAGTACACAAGATGGTCTCTATGTGTCTGCTTGTAATAACCACAGACTTAGAATCAGTGTAGGCCATTGATTTAAATTATCTCTTATTTCATAAGATATGGCCAAAACTTCTGATTGATCTCGAAGCATTACTTAACCCTCATTTAACGGATAACAACTCTTATGGCCCAGTACTTGACAGGAAGGCAATTATGTATGCACCAAAGCAATTTTATATTTCTACAGGGTAATCAAATTTGGTTTGTCATAAAGCCCTTGTGGCATAATGCTATTTCAGAGAGGATCAAGGTTATAGACTTCAAACGATATCATAAATTCTAAACAGTGTTAATATAAGCGTTCGTCTGTCAAATCAGCTGATTTTAACTTTCTTCAGAAGTTTGCTAGGTTTTGTCACAGAAAAAGAAAGAAAGAAAAAAAAAAATGAATGGTGTCTTGCTTGTAACAAGATGCTGATGAAAATGTTTTGAAAATATAGTGTGTAGGTGTGTTGGATAATAATATTTGCTTAATCTTTTTATCATAGTTTACAACTATAAAGCATACATCATTAGAACATTACTACATTACCAAAATTATTCCTTAATCAGCAGTTCTTTACACCAACATTCAAAGCATTATCAGATGCATTATGTGATTGCCTCAACTGAAAAAAAAAACCTACATAAAATGCTCTTTTAAACATGCCTAAAGCAAAACTTTGATAAAATCTTTTGACTGTAACACAAGAATGTTGAATATTAAGTTTTATAACAAAGTGCTTTTGAATAGTTAAATATGAATGGTCAGAAGTTGTGGTTTCATCTGTTAAAACAGGTTGTACAGTAGGACTGGCTGCAAAACAATCCATATGTCTACAGTATAGTCGGGTTCCCACTTTTGACTTAGAAATAAAAATAAAAAAGGCACATCCAATGAACTGATAGATATAGAGACTGACTAGTCGTTTAGAAGACTAATTTTGCTAATTGTTGCATGTGAAGGTACATACTTTCTTGCTGCCCAATGCAATGGCTGGGAGAAGTTTATTTCACCAGCAGTCAATGTATAGCATGAGCAGCACATACACACATAGAGATAGCATACTAACATGGCCAAAGCCACTCAACCTAAACAACTTTCCCCAAAAGGGTGAACACATATCAGACCTCCCGCAAGGCACGATGGTCGCCAGCTGCCGCCCCGCCCACGGCACACTGCCCCCACCCGAGCTGTGACTGTCCCCGGTCACAATGAATACCTCAGACTCTGAGGCGTGCAGGCGGTCGGCGCTGGCATTGTGAATGCCGGAGTCCTTCTGTGGGGGAGGGACGAGCGTGAACATTGTCCTGAGGCGGTCCGGCCTCTGCAGAGTTTGATGTTTCGCCGGCATGTGGCTGGTAGGGAGCGAGGCGGTCTCGGGGGAGCACAACCACTCGCGCTCGCCCCACCAACCGCACACGGTAGACGACATCAGAGAGCTGGGCAATTACCGTACAGGGTCCCACCCAGTGGGACATAAGTTTGGGTGAGAGCCCCCTCTTCCTTCTGGGGGAATACACCCATACCTGCTCTCCGGTAGCAAAGTCTTGCCCCCGGCTGTGATTGTCATAAACACGGCGCTGCTTAACACCGGCGTACGCCAAGTGTTTATGCGCCAACTCGTGAACACAGAACAGTTTGTCTTTCAAAGAACAAAAATAATCAAAACCCGGCTTCGTGGGTAAATCCGGTTACGGAGGTGGTCCGAACACAAGGTCCATGGGAGTGCGCAGCCCGCGGCCAAACATTAGAGCAGCTGGCGTTAGTTGCGATGACTCCTGCACTGCTGTGCGGTATGCCCATAGCACGAGGGGCAAATGTTCGTCCCAGTCCCGTTGCCGATCGCTGGTAAGCATGGCGAGTTGTGTAGTGAGCGTTTGTTTAAATCACTCCACGTGGCCATCACTTTGCAGATGAAGGGGCATGATGTGGGTCTTTTTCACCCCAAGCGCTCGCACACCGCCGCAAACACCTCCGCCTCCGAAGTTGCGCCCCTAATCACTTGTGTAACTGCTCCAGGTCGCTGAATCAGCTGAACACCTCATCCACCAGCACTCGAACCATTGTGGAAGCGCTCTGGGGTGCGTTTCCAATACAACTATGTAGCTTTTTGCTTAACCACCATAGTACGATGCAACGTTGAAGAAACTACAGTAACTAACTAGTCACAAGTGTTTCCCAAAACCATAGTACCTGTGTCACACTTCCATGGTTATAACTATGTTGGTTTAAACTGTCGTTCTTCTTCTTCTTCGATACAATGGCGGAGTAGTGCCATAGGCACATATCGCCCCTACTGTATAGTGTTTATTTTTTCCTCTCTCTCTTTGGCTCGCATTCAATGCGCTTTCGCAGTGACATAACGTAGAAGTGGTGTAATAATGTCACAAACGCAACATTTTTCAATATTTCATTTGAACTCATTTTTTATTTGGTATTGATACATCAGTACAATTAAAATAAAAAGAAATGATGGGTTTTGAAAATGCTGGGATTGAGAACACCTGTTACCTATTTTGCTCAATATTATTTCGTATATAAGTCCCTTTACATACAGCCATGGTTTAATGAGAGTTGACGTGAAAAAATGACACGAAAACCACAATTTACTAAAATAAAAAGAGCTTGCAGTTACAAATTCGGACAAAAAAAATTGGAATGAAATCGCACAAAAAATTAATGCTTCTGGGAATGGGTATGAGAGAAGCCCAGAGGAAGTCAGAAACAAGTGGAGGGACTTTGCAAGTGTGACCAACTGGTGGCTCAGCGGTAGCTGTTCCGCTTACCGTGCGGACGGCCCGGGTTCGATTCCCAGCCAGTGCCCAAACCCCAGTTTGTTGATTTATTTGGGTACATTCATTGAATATATATTGAGTAATATTTTAAATAGGCTTACATATATTGAGTAATGACGCGGTGGTGTAGTGGTTAGCACTGTCGCCTTGCACCTCCAGGGTCAATTCCCATCTCTGTGTGCATGGAGTTTGCATGTTCTCCCCGTGCTTGGTGGGCTTCCTCCGGGTACTCCGGTTTCTTCCCACAGTCCAAAGATATGCAGGTTAGGCAAATTGGCGTTCCTAAATTTCCCGTAGTGTGTGATTGGGTGTGTGAGTGTGTATGTGTGTGTGCCCTGCGATGGATTGGCACCCTGTCCAGGGTGTACCCCGCCTAGTGCCCGAAGTCTCCTGGGATAGGCTCCAGGTCCCCTGCGACCCTGAACACAGGATTAAGCGGTATAGAAGATGAATGAATGAATATTGAGTAATATTTTATATAGGCTTACACTATGGTAGTGTACAAATTTTACAATTTCTTAGTGCTTAACACTTTGTGCACTGTATATGTTGAATACGTGAACAGTACAGATAACGTTCATTATAAGTGAAAACCTCTAACATACTGTAATACTACAAATATTGTTATGAGACATTTCTCTTTGGGTATGTTTAAAGATACTCACTTAAAAACTCACCTTTTCTTCGCACAAACGAAACCAAGGCTGTGTTCCAACCGGCAAAAATAATGCTTCTGTAGGGTACTTCAAAGGGAGAATAATTGTGATGGTACCGCTGTTATATCGTTTAAAGTGAATTTGTAACCAAATAACCGAAAAATTTATAACCTAATATCTGAGCACCAAAACATTAAGTTTTCCAAATCGCTCAAAGTGGTTGGGAAAATTTTTAGAAACTAATAGGGCGTAGGGTCGTTAACTGTGAATAGAACACACCCAGCTGCGGCAAGGAACTATGCTTCTAACTACAGGTCGAAGGCTGTAGTTCCAACCACGTAAGTTTGCGACGCTGTTTGCGAATGTTCGTTTGAACTATGGTTTCGGGAAACACCTAGTTGTTGAACTATGTTGGTAACGACGGAACTTGCGACCATAGTTGGCTAACGATGCTTTTGGGAAACGCACCCCTGGTCAGGCACAGCAAAAGCCTCCGGCCACTTCGTGAAATAATCCATGACCACCAGCACATAACGGTTACCACGATCGGAAATGGGAAACGGGCCATGAATGTCCACACCCATACGCTCTATAGGTGCCCCCAACCGAAAGTCCTGCAGCGTTGCTCGTGAGCACTGGGTAGGGCCCTTCTTTGCCGTGCAGGAGTCGCATTTGTGAACAAAGAGTTCGCTATCAGTATGACAGCCCGGCCAGTAGAAGCGAGCGCACAACTGCCGCAAAGTTTTGGTTACACCGAAGTGTCCCGAACCCGCATGCCCATGAACCAAACCCAGCACACATGCCCACAACGTCCTTGGTACCAGCAGCTGAAAACACTCGCCAGCACCACACGGCCGTTCCCAGCGGCGGTAGAGTAAACCTTCCCGCAATGCTAGGCGGGTAAACTGAGCGAGCGCCCGTAATAAGACGCCATCCAGCACACAGTTGACGTAAATTCCGCCGCGGTTACCTAAACGTCCCGACCGGAAGTTGAATACACTAGTTGGGGGATCACAGACGGGTGTGGAAGGCGGATTCCCCTTAGCGCCCCCCGGAGCTAGTTTAACGGCCTGAGAACATTGCAATGGTAGTCTCGCGGTCCCGTACCTTGGCATCGCCGCAAAACCACTGAGACTTGTTCGTTGTCTAACCGTGACGGGTAGCCCTGTCCCCGGGTAGATTCACCTACCGAGCGCTCCTGAGCTGCAGGAGGCTCTTTCGCCATGATGCTCCGCCATGATGGTTTCAGCGCGCTCTGCTGCACGCAGCGCCTCGTTAAGGGAAGCTGGTGTTGCTAACCTGATGTGCTCGCAGAGGCGGTCGGAGTCCTCGGAGAAATGCACGATGAGCTAACTCTTCCTGCGTATCAGGCTCGAACTCTGAATAACCGCTCGCGGACCGCCAGCTCCTTGCACGCTGCTTCTTTATGGTCACCCGCGCCAAACCGGAGGTGGAGTTTTTTCAATTCAATTCAATTTTATTTATATAGCGCTTTTAACAATGGTCATTGTCTCAAAGCAGCTTCACAAAAACGAAAGAAATTTAGCAAAAAAAATTTAAAAAATAAATAATAATAATAAAAAAAAAAATAATAAAAATAATAATAAAAAAATAAATAATAATAATTATAGAAATGAAAATAATTTGAAGTGTGTATGTGTGAGAAAAATGTGCAGATAATAATAATGAGACGAATGAATGAAATTTCTCTGATGAGCAAGCCAAGGGTGACGGCGACGGTGGCAAGGAAAAGCTCCCTGAGATGGCATTAGGAAGAAACCTTGAGAGGAACCAGACTCAACAGGGAACCCATCCTCATTTGGGCGATAACAGATAGAAATGATATAACATCTTGTGTGTTGTGCAGGTGAAAATTCAATATGACAGAAATTGTTTAAATTGACATGAAGACCAGTTCAGCATAGGGACGAGTCGGTAGGTGCAGAGGGCAGATGAGGTCTGGATCACTAGAAGCACAGGAGCAGCATGTGTAGCTCCAACCATCATAAAGCTGAATCCAGCTGGAGCTGGTCCTTCTCTGGATGCCTCAGGAACCTCGCAGGGTCGGCCTTTGTCTACTGAAGCTGGCAAAATCTCCCGATGCCTCGGGATGAGTAGAGAAATACAGAACAGATGGGGAGAATTAGCGTAGTTGCCATTCGGGATAGGTGTACTGGAGTATGAGATTATGGGATGAGTTATGTGTATGCCAGATTAAAAAGATGCGTCTTGAGTCTACTTTTGAACTGAGAAACCGTGTCTACTCTCCGAACACTGTCTGGAAGGCTATTCCAAAGCTTTGGAGCTAAATATGAAAAAGCCCTACCCCCTTTTGTAGATTTTGAAATTCTGGGAACTACCAGAAGTCCGGAGCTTTTTGATCTTAAGGCGCGTGGTGGATTGTAGCATATCAGAAGACTGGTTAGGTATGTGGGAGCTAAACCATTTAAGGCCTTGTATGTAAGTAATACTATTTTGTAATTTATTCTAAACTGAACAGGTAGCCAGTGCAGGGATGATAATATTGGGGTTATATGATCATATTTTCTGGATCTAGTAAGAACCCTGGCAGCTGCATTTTGGATTAACTGAAGCTTGTTTATTGAGGATGCAGGACAACCACCTAGTAATGCATTACAATAGTCCAGTCTGGAGGTCATGAATGCATGAACTAGTTTTTCTGCATCAGATACGGATAAGATGTTCCTAAGTTTAGCAATATTTCGAAGATGGAAAAAGGCTGTTTTTGTGATATTTGAAATGTGATTTTCAAAAGACAAGTTGCTGTCTAATATTACGCCCAGGTCTTTTACTGCTGAGCTGGTAGTAACAGTACATCCTTCTAAGCGCTAGAGTGATTCTCTTAGCTTTGTCCAACGCTGGGCTCCGCCCCGAGATCCAGTGCCGGTGCTTCATCTCGCCGCTCCACTTTGGTCGCGCTGCTTTGCTCGTGTTGGATCCGCCTGGAAGATGCTCTTTCTTCCGTCGTAGTTTCTCCGCTACTTGCCGGCCGACCTGGATCCTTCGCAGGTCCTCAACAGTGCGCTCCAACTCGTACTTCTCCATCCCACTTCTGATATATATATATATATATAACTGGTATAATCAAGCTGAGAGGAGGAGGGGGTGGGAGGGGGGTTGTAAAGACGAGTTTTTACGCGATTTTTACACACACTCTCTCTCGCCTTTACAGCCCCCCTCCCACCCCCTCCTCCTCTCAGCGTCCCACACACATACAGACGCACACTCTCTGCCTTACACAGAAACTCTGCTCTTTCGCATTCTTTTCAAAGGTAAAGTACAGGTTAATTTTTTTTTTACTTTACAGCAGTGATTCTGTTAGTATGTGACTAGCGATGTTCCTTGATCATTTTAAACACACACACACAAACACACACACACACACACACACACACACACAGCGCCTGCGCGCATAAACAGTGCATAAACAATGCATAAACACTTATCTTTCGGGATTTATTTTTACTTTTTTTAAAGGTAAAGTGCAGGTTAATTTGTTTGATTTTTACTTTATATTTTGGATTCATTATTTGTATGGATTTATTTTTTGGGGCTGTAGAACGAATAAATTGAGTTTTATATATGTGGTGTGAAAAACTATTTGCCCCCCTCCTGATTTCTTATTCTTTTGCCTGTTTGTCACACAAAATGTTTCTGATCATCAAACACATTTAACTATTAGTCAAAGATAACATAATTGAACACAAAATGCAGTTTTTAAATGAAGGTTTACATTATTAAGGGAGAAAAAAAACTCCAAATCTACATGGCCCTGTGTGAAAAAGTGATTGCCCCCTTGTTAAAAAAATAACTTAACTGTGGTTTATCACACCTGAGTTCAATTTCTGTAGTCACCCCCAGGCCTGATTACTGCCACACCTGTTTCTGTCGTGAGGATGCAGAACGTGGGCTGTGAAAGTGGACCCAGTTGCAGGTAGAGAGCGAGAGATCAAAGCCGTGTGATCAGTCGGCGAGGGCGTCAAGCCAAAACGTGAAGCTGAGCCGTGGTCGAGAAATGAAAGCGAAAGTTCAAAGCCGTTAAATCCAAGCGTGGCAATAATCCAAATCGGGAGGCGAGGGGAAAAATGAGAGACAAGCGAGATCGGCAACGTGAAAAGTCATGAACAGAAACGCGAGAAAAACACACAATAATCCAGCGCGAGGCAGCGCGCTGCGCTTCCTTATAAGGTGGGTGAAATCAGCGCCAGATGAGAAACCGGTGTGCCGGCGGGGCGGTCCGGGAGGAGCGATGACAGCGTGGGAAAGCATGACCACATGATGAGGGTCTGACAGCGTGGGAAAGGAAATATCAAAACGTCCTTGATCAGCGCGAAGGCACTGAGAGCGTGACAGTTTCCATCAAGAAATCACTTAAATAGGAGCTACCTAACACAGAAAAGTGGACCAAAAGCACCTCAAAAGCAGAGAAGTGCCAAGATCCAAAGAAATTCAGGAACAAATGAGAACAAAAGTAATTGAGATCTATCAGTCTGGTAAAGGTTATAAAGCGATTTCTAAAGCTTTGGGACTCCAGCGAACCACAGTGAGAGCCATTATTCACAAATGGCAAAAACATGGAACAGTGGTGAACCTTCCCAGGAGTGGCCGGCCGACCAAAATTACCCAAAGAGCGCAGAGACAACTCATCCGAGAGGCCACAAAAGACCCCAGGACAACATCTAAAGAACTGCAGTCCTCACTTGCCTCAATTAAGGTCAGTGTTCACGACTCCACCATAAGAAAGAGACTGGGCAAAAACGGCCTGCATGGCAGATTTTCAAGGCGCAAACCACTTTTAAGCAAAAAAGAACATTAAGGCTCATCTCAATTTTGCTAAAAAACATCTCAATGATTGCCAAGACTTTTGGGAAAATACCTTGTGGACCTGTGGACTTTTTGGAAGGTGCGTGTCCCGTTACATCTGGCGTAAAAGTAACAGCATTTCAGAAAAAGAACATCATACCAACAGTAAAATATGGTGGTGGTGGTAGTATGATGGTCTGGGGTTGTTTTGCTGCTTCAGGACCTGGAAGGCTTGCTGTGATAGATGGAACCATGAATTCTACTGTCTACCAAAAAATCCTGAAGGAGAATGTCCAGCCATCTGTTCATCAACTCAAGCTGAAGCGATCTTGGGTGCTGCAGCAGGACAATGACCCAAAACACACCAGCAAATCCACCTCTGAATGGCTGAAGAAAAACAAAATGAAGACTTTGGAGTGGCCTAGTCAAAGTCCTGACCTGAATTCTATTGAGATGTTGTGGCATGACCTTAAAAAGGCAGTTCATGCTAGAAAACCCTCAATTAAAGCTGAATTACAACAATTCTGCAAAGATGAGTGGGCCAAAATTCCTCCAGAGCGCTGTAAAAGACTCGTTGCAAGTTATCGCAAACGCTTGATTGCAGTTATTGCTGCTAAGGGTGGCCCAACCAGTTATTAGGTTCAGGGGGCAATTACTTTTTCACACAGGGCCATGTAGGTTTGGATTTTTTTCTCCCTAAATAATAAAACCCCTCATTTAAAAACTGCATTTTGTGTTTACTTGTGTTATCTTTGACTAATAGTTAAATGTGTTTGATGATCAGAAACATTTTGTGTGACAAACATGCAAAAGAATAAGAAATCAGGAGGGGGGCAAATAGTTTTTCACACCACTGTATATATACTGTACACAGTATATATTGTATACACACACGAATGAATCAATTCCTTCATTCATTCATCTTATGAAAACAATTATTTGCTTAACTTAGTACTGTAGCTTCATGTCAATCTACCATTTACTGAAGTCAATTTGGGACAGCAATTTTAACCCACAGCATACCACCCTCATTGATCATTTTCTTATTTCAGCAATGTGATGGTTTATTCCTTACATATAATATGACTAAGCAGTATCATATCATTAAACCATATCTGGAAATGCCTGTATGTACACACAAATGCATGTACGCCACTCTTAATTAAATGACATTAAAATGATTGAGGATTGACTAGGTTGAAACATGTAATACTGTCACGAACTAACCCGGGATCAGGTAAACCCAAATGCGGAAGCAAGCGAGTAGGCAGGATAACCACGTGATTTAGTCTAAGGACTCTCACCGAAGGGGAGCAAGGGAAAAACACAAATTTAACCTGCGTCCTATAAACACACACTCGAATCAGAAAGTGAGCACTCACGAAATGGCAGACGAACGATCTGGACCGACATGGGCAAACTCAATGACTGAGCGATGTGATACATCTTGTTTCCTTTTATGCTTCCTGTGGTGTGACCATACTACTTCCGGGTCCTAGCACCGGTCACAGGGGGGCACTGTCACTGTGTGACACTGTCTGTCCAGAACCGGCTCCTGATGGTCCTGAGGTGGAGGATACTCGACGACTGTAGTACTCCCCGTCGACCAGGTACTGAATACCTATTCCCCGAGGGCGCGAGTCGAGGATCCGGTGCATGGTGTAGGCGAAGCAACCGTCGATGATCCGGAGAGAAGGAGCTGGGGAGGTGGGTGGAATCATGGGAGAGGTGGTGAAGGGTTTGAGTTGTGATATGTGAAATACCAGGTGGATTCGGAGCGCCACAGGCAGCTGGAGCCGGTAGGTGACTGGGTTTATCCGGAGCGCGATTCGGTATGGTCCGATGAATCTGGATGATAATTTCTGTGATTCGGTATGAAGGTGAAGATTTTTCGTGGAGAGCCATACCTTGTCACCTACGTGACAATCATCCCGGAGGGTGTCGACGGCGATGTTGGGTGGTGTAGCGGGCGTTGGCCTGTTGGATGGCCCGATTAGCTTGATTCCACAACCGCCAACACCTGCGGACCAACTGTTGGGTTGACGGCACATCAACCTCCGGTTCCTGGTGGTTGAACATCGAAGGTTGGAAGCCGTAGCTTACCTCAAATGGGCTTAGCTTCATGGCAGATGAGACGTGGATGTTATGTGAAAGTTCTGTCCAGATGAGGTAGCCGGCCCAGGAGCGCTGACGTTCGGCTATAAAACATCTCATATAGTGCTCCAGTTGTTGGTTGGCCCGCTCCGTCTGACAGCTAGTCTGGGGGTGGTATCCAGATGGAAGACTGCAGGTGGAATCGATCAGACGGCAGAAAGTCTTCCAGAACTTGGCAGTGAACTGGGGCCCTCTGTCCGAGACGATGTCCTTTGGGAAAATGCAGACGGACTACGTGCTCTAATATCAGCTCAGCTGTACTTTTGACTGACAGGAGTCCGGCGAGGGCCACCAGGTGCAGGCCTTGGAGAACTGATTGATGATGGTCATGATGGTGTCTTTTCCTTCAGAGGCCGGCAGGCCCGTGACAAAGTAGATGGCAATGTGCGTCCAGGGTCGACGGGGAACCAGAAGAGGTTAAAGTTATCCTGAGGTTGGTCAGTTGATGTCTTTTGCTCTGGCGCACACTGGGCACGCCTGAACGAACTCATTTACATCCCTCGCTATCGATGGCCACCAGAAGTCGCGCTGGAGGAACTGGAGGGTGCGTTGTGTGCCTGGATGTCTGGAGATGGGAGAGGAATGACCCCACTGGAGAAATTCGGATCTCTTGGTGTTGGGGACGTAAAGTCGTCCAGATGGCGCACCTGCCGGCTCGGCGTTTCCAGGTCCAATTGTAATGGTGGAATGATTTTTGAAGATGAAAGGACAGGCGCGGGGTCCACCCGGGGGGAGACTACCTCATCTGCCTTGGTGTTTTTGAACCGTGTGCGGTACGAGAGGTAGAAATTGTAATGTTCAAAAAATAACAGCCACCGCGCCTGTCTGGGATTTAGCTATTTTAAGTTTCGAATGGTGATTAAGTTTTGTCAATGGTGCGGGAGTAAATGAGAATGTCATTCAGGTAAACGAATGCCCACCGGCCTAGCATGTCCTGGAGGACATCGTTAATGAAGCGTTGAAAAGCGGCGGGGGCATTGCAAAGTCCAAACGGAATGACGAGACTCTCATAGTGTCCTGTAGAGGTAATGAAAGCCATCTTCCACTCATCACCCTCTCTGATGCGCACCAAATTGTAGGCGCTCTGAAGGTCCAACTTTGTGGACACAGTGGCACCAGAGAGGGCATCCAGGGCTGAGTTGGTAAGAGGCAGTGGGTGCCGGTTTTTGATGGTGATGTTATTGAGCCCCCGATAGTCGACACAGGGGCGAAGTTCGCCACCCCTCTTTTTTACGAAGAAAAACCCTGTGGCAGCAGGTGAGGAGGAGGGCCAGATGGTGCCGTGGCGGAGAATTTTGGTTACATATTCCTCCATCGCCTGCATCTCTGTAGATGATGGTGAATAGAGGTGGCCGCGGGGCGGCACAGTACCTGGCTGGAGGTCAATGGCGAGGTTGTAAGGCCGGTGAGGAGGCCTTTTTTTACAAAAAACCTCAGCCAGGTCCCGATAGACGGCAGGGATGGCGTTGGTGTCGACGTCGGGGGCCTCGGACTCCCTAGAGCACAGGTCAGCCGGCGACCACAGGCATAGTTCGGTACAGGTCACGCCCCACTGAAGAATTCAGTTCTGTGTCCAGGAGATAAGAGGGTCGTGTTGAATTAGCCACGGATAACCCAGGATGATGGGAAGAGAGGAGCTGGAGGTCACATGAAATCTCAGCTGTTCCTGATGTTGGTCGATGAGGAGGTTGATAGGTTGAGTCTGAGTGGTGATGGGACTGGTGGAAAGGGGCCGACCGTCGACAGATGTAATTCGAACAGGCTGGGATAATGCCTCAATTTTTACTCCCAGTTTTATGGCATAGTTAGAGTCAATGAAATTACCTGCAACACCGGAATCGATGAACGCAGCACTTCCGACCCGTTTGTGGCCAAATCGGAGGGATACCTGAACCGTGAGACGAGTGACCGTGGTGGAGAGGGGCCGGTGAGTTTCTCTCCCTCCTCACCGTGGCTGGGCGTTTCCCGGACGGAGCGGGCAGATTGCTCCGTGGTGCGCCGCTGACCCACAATAGGCGCACAGCCCCTCTCGGAAGCGGCATTCACGCTCGGCCACGGTTAGGGAGGCGCGTCCTAATTGCATAGATTCCCTGGCTCCGATGTCAACCACGGCAGGAGGTGGAAATCTAACATGTTCGTGGGTGGTGGAAGTGAAGGAGGTCGATGGTCGTGGTGTAGGTGAAGGTGGGTGCTGGAGACAGGGTTCTCGGGGCTGGCTTCGGGCGAGAGCCCGGCTAGCTCGTCTTTGATCCTAGAAGCCAGTCCATCGTAGTAGGACGTCCAGAGCGCCTTCCAGGTGCCGGTCCTAGTGCCGGTCACGGAGCGAGTGGGTGTGACAAATACATTATAAAAAAAGTTGATATATAACATTTTAAGGATATTTTACACCTTTTAGCCATGCTATTAAAACTACCTGTCTATCTATTCCCCCCTTGTGTCACCAAAAACAGACCACTAGACCTCCATAATTGTGCTGTGTACTGGGTCAGAGCATTTCTAAAATGTCAGGTTTTGTGGCATGTTTATGGTGATGCAGTGGTTAGTAGTCCAACAAAGGAAAACAGGAGGATGACAGGGCCATGGGTGCCAAAAGAAAAATGGCTCAGATCCCAAACAAGAGCTACTGCAGCAGGAATTGCTGAAAAAAGTTGGAGCAAAGACTTTAAACAGATTCTTTAAGCCATGACAGGTGTGGAATGGGGCTTCCATGGATCAGACTTGTTTGTCCTGGATGCCCTACAGATCCTTTATCAGACTGCGATCTGGGGATTTGTGAGGCCATGTCAACAACTTGATCTCTTTGTCGTATTTCTCAAACCATTCCTGAACAATATTCTCAGTGTGGAAGGACAGATCATCATGCTGAGAGATGCTGCTGGCATTAGGGAATACTGTTGCCATGAACGAATGTACTTGGTCTGAAAAATGTTTAGGTAGGTGGTAGTGTTAAAGTCACATTAACATGAATGCCAGTACCCAAGATTTCCCAGCAGAATATTACCCAGATTATCACAGTGCTTCGGCTAGCTTGCCCTTAGATGAATTCTCGTTCCATCTTTTCACCAGGCTCATGACCATATACATGGCTGCCCACATGATGTAAAAGAAAAGGTGATTAAGCAGATCACTAATGCTCATGGGCCAATTATTGGCACTTTCAGCAGTCAGCAGGGATCTGCATGGAAACTTGGAGACCACTCTATGACTATGCAGTCCCATAAACTGCAAGCTGAGATGTACTGTATGCTCTGACCTCTTTTTATCATAGCCAGCATTAACTTTTTTCAGCAATTTCTCCTGCAATAGCTCTTGTTTGGGATCAGAGCCTTTTTGTTTTTGCTCCCCATGTGCCTCAGTGAGCCTTTATTGCCCATGGCCCTGTCATGAGTCCTCCTGTTTTCCTTTGTTGGACTACTAACCACTGCATCACCAGAAACATGCCACAAAACCTGACATTTTGGAAATGCTCTGACCCAGTTGTCTAGCCGCATTTTGCCCCTTGTCAGCATTGCTCAGATCTTTATGCTTGCCCATTTGTTGTGCTTTCAACACAATACCTTTGAGAACTGACTGTTCACATGCTGCCAACTATATCCAACCCTTTGGCAGGTGTCATTATAATGAGACGATCAATGTTATTTTCACAGTGGTTTTTATGTTATGAATGATAGGTGTATATAAAATAAGCCAGACATCAAAATTATTATATTCATCTACAGTACATAACTCTAATCTCTTATTATATCATTAAGTTGTGTCCATTATTTTAAATGAAATACTATGGATATTTAAATAAGCAAGCCAAATGGACCACTAACAGGCACTAATGGTTAAATTATCATAATAATAATAATAATAATAATAATACATTTGGAAGTTGCTGTGTCTCCAAGCCTGTTTTGCAGTAACCTTTCAAACAAGTTTTGGGTTGCTGTACTCCATTCCAGTGTCTACCTGTATCAAATGTAACATCAATATTTTTCAGGACAACTTTTGACATTGTAAATACTAAAATATGAAAAATGTGGCTCAATAACTTTAACTCAAAACTTGCAAAGGCTGACTATTTACTTTAAGTACAAGTGAAAAGTGTGAATTTTTAAATGCTTGCATAATTTTCCAAGTTAAGTCTTTAACGCCTTGGGGCATGCTAAGGTATAGGCTTAAATCATCTCACGTACTATATAAAGATCACCACTGACCTCTTGCACAAAGGTGCTAAACATTGTATATATTGTATACATTGTATAAATTTGCTTACATACAAGTATGGGCCTAGATCCAGTACAACATATCTGTCAGGGTTTCCTGCTTTGTTGGTTTTATGGACTTTCATTTTGACCTCTGGGCTTAATTTTCTTGTTCAGTCCTGTTATACCTTCAGGTGTTTTTTATTTTCTTTGAGTCATTTTATTTAAACTTCATCTTTTCACACAAGTCTTGTCTTGGATCTGTTTTGTTTGAGGTCTAATTTGTTGTTTAGGTGTATTTGTTTATACTGGTCTTCTGTTTGCTATTGTCTTGTATTTGGTTTATGTGTAAAAAGGTCTTACATCTACATTTACACCATGACTCAGTAACAACTGTTTTTTTTATGGGGAAGTGGAGAGGATATCTGTGAGATCAGGATCTGTGAGGTGAATTAACTGGGCAGGTACTGTGAAAATAGGTGGGGGGAAAACGGTGTGTATGTTGAGAAATGACACACTGCAAATTAAAGAGAGACTAGTGACAATGAGGGCAACAATGTTCAGGATGAAGAGAATCCCTGTACCAGAAAGGGTTGATGGCAAAGAATGCAAAGGTGTCCAGAGTGAAGATGCCCTCTATTCTAAGTGTCAAAGGGTCAATGGCATAAGGCACAAGTGTAAATAAATCACATGTGCTTAACCCTCTGGTGTTGGCTATACAGCACACAAGCCAATTTCTTTTTCTGGTAACAGTGAAGAGAACTTTTAAATGCCTCGCCATGTTTGATTATACACAAGTGTAGTACATCATTCAAATCTGTAAATCTACTCTTTATTTACCCTCACAATATCAACAAATATGCTTTTATAAAATAAAGAAAATAATCAGTGTGGACTTTGAGCCGATTCAGTCTCAGCAAATATCTTTCTGAAACGCGTCTCTAAAACAAACTGAAACTCTGCGAACATTCAAGAAAACAACATGAGAAATATATCTATAGAAAGATTAAAGTGTCAACTTTTATATGAAGCAAGTAAAATCAAAAACAAATATTCTCAGTTTATGTAATCCGTATGAATCCAAGGAGAGGTACAGGCTTTCTGGCGCACTTCATTATCTGATAATGATCTGAGACAAGACATTGTCATCACGCTTACACTTTTCAAAGTTTGGGTAATCTCCATATAATCCAAAAACTTCAGACTAGGATCTCTGCTTCACAACAGGTTTCATCAATTCACGCATAACACAGACCTTTGTGTTGCTTACGTATTGCTCAGTATCTGAGTTAGGGAGTAAAAATTTCTATATCAATTTTCTTACCTGTATCATGTCATGTTTAATGGAAAACCCTGTCCCTAAAAAAATGCTGAAAGAATTATATGTATGAGGCTGCAATGTTAAATATAATCCCATATAACTTATACTGTACAGTACATATATTTTGGGCTGATTCTTGTTTAAAATGTGCATTTTAAGTAGTCAGCTGCCAGATATGATTGTTGCTCTATTTAGAAAGTAACGGACAACACACACACACACACACACACACACACACACACACACACAGACACACACACACACACACACACACACACACACACACACACAAACCTACACACACACACACACACACACACACACACACATACACACACACACCATCTGGAAGAACACTGCGTCCTTATGAAGTTCCAGGGAGAAGTCTGAACTTTGTCAGCATACTTATTGATTTGACATGACCTTTGATAATGTCAGCGTATCTTCTAATGTCCCCCCTGCAGTCTCCCAAGACATGCATTTAACAGAGAATAATGCTCAGTACCAAAGCTGTGTATGTGTGTTAATTTTATTCTTGTGTGTACAGTACATATACTTGAATGGTTATCCAGGAAAGAGGTTTTTTGGTCTAATCTGAACAAAACATTACATTTTAATGTTGTCATAAAGCAGAATGGTTGGCAGATTCTCACCAATACTCAGCACTCTGTGAACACTATCCTGTCAGTTAAGCGTGGTGGTGGTGGTGATGGCATTTTTCTGAGAGAAGGCTGTGGATCCTTTCTGTGACTAATCCCTTACATGCCTCGGCAATGACTTTTGATGGATGGCCTGCCTTAGTCATGGTTGTTCCATGTTTGTTTGTTTTTCTTCTGTGTTAAGGTTTTCCTATTTTTATAAACAAACTGCAATTTTCCCTGGAATTTCTAATACAGGAAATCTCAAGACTACAGTTTAATATATGTAGCAAGAGCTTGTGATTTTTTATGAATTTGTGAACTTGTGAAATTGATGCATTTGGACATATTGCCCCGAGTGAATAGGTTTCATAACCCTCCAGTTTGGCCTTTAATAATGACCTCATTTTAATTATACACTATAATGTTGCAGACCTTAGCTCATAGAAAAAGAAAAAGTCTGATGCTCATTGATTTTGCAGTTACTTTACAGATTATGTCTAATTTTCACTAGAGTGGAAAATAGGATCACTTTTTCTATCAGTTTTGCTGCTGTTAAATAGAAAAACCACAAATCTTTGCTAATTACTAAGCACAATTACAGGCACATTTAGTTTAATTGATCGAACCCTACATGAGTCATTTTAATCAAAGGGAAACCTGTTAGAACTTCCCCCCCCCCTGAACTAATCCCAAATAGCCTCTGAGCTTTGTTTAGGGATTGGGTTAATTGCTGTGTTCGTGTACCGCTTTTGCTGATTGAAATGAGAAGGCAGATGCATTTGTGCTTCAAGTATAGGTTTACAATATATTACATTCTAATGTATTCATGATTCCTTTTTTTATCCTGTGTCCTTTTCTCTCTTACACAAAAAGCATCTAATCAGAATGACTGCCCATTAATGTAGTCACAGTGATGTGCTGTACTTATGAAAAGCTTTCTGTGGCTCAGTGAACGGTGAAATCTCACCTTCAGAGCTAGATAGCATTCAATACGTTGAACTGGAAACCTGCCAGCTGAATTTGGGCCCAAAACTGAGACAAAAGTTCTGCAGCAAGAGGCTGAGACAAATACCACTCTGTATATGAATGCACCACAACAAACGCTTTGCGCTGATGACGTCAAAGGGGCTTTTGTTGACTGTTTCTAGAGAGTCATCTGTAGCTTTGAATGCCTGAACACGTGGCCAAAATTAATGACAATGGCTAATTATTAGTCAACAGCAAGTCAAGGTCATTGTGCACAAACAGAGTTAATGCTAGTAAAGGTTCAGACAGCATGCTTTGGAGGCATGATTACCATTCTTTTTTATGTTTAATATATCAAATGCACATTAAAGGCTTTTCATCTAACTTAATAGTCCAATTATAAGGCACACCCTTATAAGCAATCTAAAGACAAACTTAGACTAAAATCTAACAGCAGGAAAATTTTTTCATTCACATGTTGTATATCTAGCATACTAACGGAGGAATTTAAAATACCCTGCATGTTATGTGACTACACTGCGAACACTTCACACATCATTACTTATGTAATAGTAGCTACCTAATGTACTGACAACATATCATTTCACAGGAGTCATTATATGAATATCAAATTTGTGTGAATTATATCTCTGGGTGCTGCTCCAAAACTCAAATAGAAATGCAGTTTTTATCTTTATAAATGTCAGTTCATGTACTGTAGCTGTTAAATGAGCATGCATTATTACAATATGTATTATTACCTGTAAAACATTTGCATGTTACATTTCTTTTCAATGAAATGCTTTATCATTTATGCATTGTGCATATGATGAAGAAAGCTTTGTTTTTAGTATTTAGATAATGAATTTGCAACAAACCAGATACAGGCTTCAAGATGGTATAATGTACTGTACAGTGTTATGCCCTTTTTTCAGCATAACCTGAGCAATATAAGGAAGTTAATTTACTTTTATTTTAACCAATGATTTCTTAGTCATGCGTACATACCAACTATGTAAGCATGACTAAGAAAAATTAAGGGCCCCACAGGCAAAGTAATTTCCTTGAACATACAAATGCACAATTTGACGTCTGAAGCGTCCCCCACTGCTACACACTTTATAATCACTTACTTCCATATAAGGAGAAGTTTCCATTGACTACTGTTGTATTTTCAGCACAAATCCATGCTGCTGAAGAGTTAAGGGTTTACGAATAGAATCCAAAAACTATTAATATATTTATTTATGTCCACTATGTTGCAGATGATAAGAGAGAATTTTATGATGCAGAATTGCTTCAGAACAGAAGAGTACTTCAACCAGCATGCAATCATAGAGGTCCATATATGCCATTGTCATTGTGATGGATTTGATGCGATTTAGTTGTCTTGATGGATCCATACTATCTTTATTTTAGTGATTGCATTGTAGATGTCTATTCAATATTATGTTATGGTGACCAAGGGCATATGATATAAACTAGAGTGTTAGCTCAATATCATGGTCCATCTCCTTGCCCCATAATACATATTGCTGAATTACTTTTATCTGAGGATTGTGCTATACCTCAGGGGCATTCATAAGATTCATGCTTCGGGTAGTAACAGCTAAATACAGCAAGGCTATATCTGATTTCTGTAGCCAAATCACTTTTCCACTCATTACAAATTGTAATAACTCTGATAAAAAAAAATGAGATAGAATATATATTACCTGAAAATTTTATTAATTCACCAATCAAATTAGTAAAGATTAGTGGATATTAAAGTGATTACTTATTTTCTGAGCATTGATTATTTTCAAGTGCTTACTTTGTTTTAATTTTTTTAGTTTTTAAGAAATTGACATCCTCATAGCTGAGCTGAACCATTACCGTTTGATCAGATACAATGGATAAAAGGACACAAATAATTTCATCAAGACACAAAAAATAACATTAAAGTATAATTAAAATCATTAAAGAACTATTCACACATTGAATAAAGACAGTGCCATAAATAAACCATAACGCATAGACACTATTTTAGCTGCATGAGTAAGCATTTGTATAATTTGTTATCATTCAGACATCATGCTATAAATGTTAGTATGATTTATTCAGACTATGTGTTTCTTTTTATTGTACTCTAAGTATTTATCCCCACCAAAATGTCCCATTATCGAGAGAATACATGTTTAAATTTCAATGATGCAACAATGTGCATGCCAAACACTCTCTCTTCCCATTTTCAATTACAGTGACACTAACTAATCATAACCATTTGTGTTATGTAATATATACGAACACTAAAGAAAAGCTCTCTCACTCAGTCTTTATACCACTTGAGAGTCTTGGGAGGCCTGTAGCCCATCCTTTGGAATTAGGGGGCAAGAGGCGGGTCGCACCCTGGATGGGACACAAACAAACATGCACACTTACTCACACATTACAGGCAATATAAAAATGCCAGTTAGCCCACTCTGCATGCTTTAGACTGTGGGACTGTGGGACATGCAAATGTTTACATGATCATGGAGGAGTGGAGGAGTACTGTACCTTCTGAACTAGTGGAATATTCTAGGCTCCTTTGTGAGTACTCACAACCTTATGAGATTGGCCCCTTACGTGTGACGCATATGAAAGGCTCCAGTACAAAACGCTTATGGTCTATTTTTATTTATCTATTTTTTTACACATAAGGTGCATATTTTTTTTCATGTGATGTTCAGTATCTGAAAATTACATTCTGTGAATATATATATATATATATATATATATATATATATATATATATATATATATATATATATATATATATATAATTATCTCTAGTATTTTATTATTATTATTATTTTAAACAATGTATTTACTTAGGCAGCACAGTGGTGTAGTGGTTAGCACTGTTGCCTTGCACCCCCAGGGTCTGGGTTCGATTCCCGGCCAGGCTCGATTCTTGTCTCTGTGTGCGTGGAGTTTGCATGATCTCCCTGTGCTTGATGGGTTTCCTCCCACAGTCCAAAGATATACAGGTTAGGCTAATTGGTGTTCCCAAATTGCCTGTAGTGTGTGAATGTGTGTATGTACAGTACAGTATGTGTGCCCAGCGATGGATTGGCAGCCTGTATATATATATATATATATATATATATATATATATATGTGTGTGTACAGTATATATATATATATATATATGTATACTTGTATTCACATTCATTTGTATTTATTTTTTTTATACTTGCACAATATTAATGTACTGTATTTATTCATATGCATATTTATTCTTATAACTGTACACCACTATTGCTTGTGTAGCTTGCACATGAGAATTTCACTCACATGTACTATACCAGTGTACCAGTAATGTGATGTGACAATAAAAGTGATTTGATTTTATTAAGACTGCTGGTGTTAGTTAGACACAGAGAACATTTACTATATAACGCTGTTAAAAATTATTCGAAATAAATTAACAAACTTCAAACAAGTACTCATTTTATTTTACAAACTGTTGATCTCCTCCTAAATACCTAGTAAATATTCCTGTGTTTTGTTGTACGGATTTAATTTACATTATTGATTTAACCTTTTTCAGATTATTACAGATTAAGGTCACATTCTTTATCATTTCATGACAATTATGTTATGGAAAGTGCAAGAAGGCACTGGATTACACCCCCATCACCTCCTAGAAATCACATGCACCTGATATTGTGTTCTAGGTTCTGAGTTCCTGGCTTGCACAGTGTCTACTGTGGTGTTGGTGTGCTGGTGCTTGGGTGGTTAGAGCAAAAGTCACAGTTCCCGATATTGTTTTATTTATTTATTTTTTGTTTCATGGCATCTGTTAAAGATGTGCACCAAAGATGATTCTAGGATTAGGCCATAAAGGGGATTAGTCCCTATTAAAAAATGTAACATGTACAGCCTTGACATTAATTCCTGTTAATAGTAGTTATTTTATTGTTAATATCCCTTCATTATATTAATATTTTAAATACCTTTAAATACATGTACCACCTATATTTCTATTAACACTGAACAATGTGAGTTTCATTTCACATTTTTTTAACAAATTAAAACTATAATATGAGGCCGTAGTGGTTATGGGTTACTGACTGGGGGATCAGGGGTTCGAACCTCGCACCATCAAGGTTGCCACAGTTGGGCTTTTGGGAAATGCCCTTAACCTGATGCCAGTAAAGGGATTGCAAAGAGAATCGAGACCAGTGATGAAACAGCGGACTGAGATCGAGATACCTGCAATGCTGACCATTTGAACCATGGGCCACCCTGGAATGAATGAATGAATGAATGAATAATATGCATTAGGCTGATCTTCACATCCCATTCTTCTTGCTCTCTTTCTCGCTTTCTGTCTCCATTTTGTTTTCTTTCTCTGTCTTGCTCTCTTTCTCTCACTCTCTCCAAAGGCTAACAACCAAATAGAGGATTAATAAATGGTATTAACTGATCCATGCAATTGGTCCATATAGATTTGTAACATTTTTCTAGCTGGATATTGGATTGTTGTGGGCAATACAGTGAAGTAACATTATTTTGACCTTAGTTCTCTCACCTGGTCCCAGTTGTGTTCTCTTGAAAAAAAAAAAAACATATCCACCTATATTTGTAATTTCTATCTTAATGATGATACATTCTTGCCTTTTGGGTAGCAGGCTTTGATTCGATGCTCTATCTGCTCTAACTGCTCTATCACTGTCATCCAAATAACGAAAATCAGACCGCCACCTTTTAATGTAGCCATGACACAAGTTAAGATATAAAGGACTCGCTAATCACTCATCGTCTATATCATTTTATCGCGTATACAGGATCTCAGGGGGTCTGGAGCCTATCCCAGGAGACTTCGGGTTTGAGGTGTGGTACACCCTCCATTGCAGGGCACACACATACACACACTCATTCATGCACTATGGGCATTAGCCAAATCTGCATATCTTTGGACTGTGGGAGGAAAGTGGAGTACCCAGAGGAAAACTCCATGCAAACTCCATGCACACTGACGGGTATCAAACCCAGACCCTAACTATTAAGCCACCGTGGCACCCTAGTATAAAGCACTATTAAAGCTAATTAAATCGTACTGGGATTAGGAATACTGGACATTAAAGGGATTAGGAATACTGGACGTTAAAGCATTAGCTCAACCTGTATTTGTTTGTGCGTTTTTAAACAGATTGAACTGTTACAATAGAATGCTTAAAAGGATTTTAGAAAAAAAATATGCATTATTATTATTAGTATTATTATTATCATTATCTTTGGGGAGGGGGGGGGGGGCTAAGATCAAATTCAGGGACACTTTTGTACCCCTAAAAATGGTCTAAAATTGCCTATGATTTGCACTTGTGTCCATCTCTGTCCAAGAAGTGATATGGACATTATGGACATTGTACTAACAGGCATCAAAAAATAAAATAAAATAAAAATGACATTAAAGGTATAGTCTGGCACAATTTGCCACAAGTTGGTGTGTGTGTGTGTGTGTGTGTGTGTGTGTGTGTGTGTGTGTGTGTGTGTGCGTGTACATGTCCAAATATTTACAGCCTTTCCAAACTAACCCTTCCTGACATGTGAGATTGAGCTTGCAGCTCTTTCATTACCTGCAGCAACTCCATCACCTACTGTAGCCCTCAATGGGCTTTTTTTAATTTTAGCCACAGTCTTCCACACATCCCAGCCTGCATATTAATAATATGACCAACTGAGTTGGACAATCCAGTCCCGGTAGGAGCCATGGCAAGGGCCATGGGGCTTGTATGAAATTGTCTTGGAAGCTATGCGGCACAGAGCTAGGTACTGTAAGCAGTGGTGTGTGTTGGGGAAATACTGTAGCTTCTCCCAGTGCAGTGGTGTGTACTGTATTAGGAGGGGAGCTGATCGGTCTGCTGGTGCTAGTAACCTTGTTTTGTTAGTTTGCAAAAGTCTTGTATGCCTATTACATGTTTAGTGGAGTCAGTGGAAATGGAAATGTCCTTGGAGAAGAAGGAATGTTGTTGTTGTTGTTGTTGTTTCACTACCAGAAACTAAAAAGTTTTGACTTTTGAACAGAATGTATTATTAAGACTATTAATATTTTTTTTTATTAATAGATTTTTTTATTTAAACACTGTCAAGAGCTTTCAGAAATAAAACACTGGGAATAGAGAATTTCTGCAATTAAAAACTTGGGTGAAGTTTACCTTGGGTGATAGGGAACAAGCTCACTGGCCGGAAGGGTAGTACATTGTTTTACATTTACAGTTTAATTCTAAATAACTTTTCCCTGGAGTTTGAAGAGTAAGTCTAGACAGACAAAGAAAAGCTTTTCACAGCCTTGTTAGTCGAGTCATAAGTTCTGGGTGAGTTTTCTACCAGGGATGATGAAAGGTGGAGTCCCACGGCTGCTCTCCAGCTCACTGCTTTTTAATTAAGAAGTGTATGAGGACAGAGAGAAAAAAAAACAGCATGTTGACTAGCCTCTGGAAATTAAATTGCTTTATGTTGTGCTAATGTATGCCTCTGTTTGCAAGCCTTTCATTGTCATGGCCTATTTGTATTCTGTGTTGCGGCAAAAGGAAGGATTTGCCCTCTTGAATCACGGCATTGTAGGTTTTGTGTGTACTGAGCTGTATGTAAAATGATTTATGGCTTAGAGGGGATCCAGAGGTGACATAATATAATATGATTTCAGTTTATCACAGTTAGATCATAAACAGACATAGGTTATATTAATGATAGGACAAAAAATAGAACTCAGGAAGCAAGAGTAAGAAAAAAAATAGTGAAGAGACATACAGTAACTGGAACTTTTCTAATTATTATTATTATTATTATTAGTAGTAGTAGTAGTAGTAGTAGTAGTATTTATTTACTTATTTGTTTATTTTATTTATTTTTGCAATAGTACAAGTAAAAACATTTGTTGTTTACATGTGAAACTGTTATAAAAAAAAATCCATGTTGTATTATGAGGGTAGATCAACAAAATGTAAGTTAAATAAAATGTGAAAAGATTGTGATATGATTATGATGAAATAAGATAAAAGTATTAAAAATATAGGTAAATAGTGGTATACATTGTAAAAATCTGCCAGACTATGGTAACAATTAGAGCAGATTTTTAAAAACATTCATAATGTGTTTGTTTATTGTCTACTGTATTCGTATTTAATTATTCAGTTATTGTATGCTGCACAGCATTTTATGTTTATTAAATACTGTAATTTAATACATTTATATTACCATTTTGTATGTAAGCATTTCCCAGAGACTAACAACCAAAAATTGTAGTGGAAGTTGATTAAATCTCAATAGTTTTTAAAAGTTGCATGAATGCTCAGATTTCATGTATTTAGTTTTTAAAACTTTTAAATGCTTGATAAAAGTATGACACAAATGTGTGCCGATTTGGAATACCAGCACAAACCACTTCATGAAAGCAGCAGCAAATTCAGAAACATATAAGCTCTAACGCAAATAATCATGCTCCTTATTGAATATCACACTTTTGCTGATTGAACACAGCATATGACTATCACATGGACAGTCAATCAGCTGATTAGTTCTAGCCAATATAAGCAGTCAGAAATCACCATTCAAAAGGTGTTAACATCAGTATTGATATTCCAGCTGCCTAACACACAGTATGATGCAGATCAATCCCTGCTATCCGTTATCACCCAAATGAGGATGGATTCCCTGTTGAGTCTGGTTCCTCTTAAGGTTTCTTCCTATTGACATCTTAGGGAGTTTTTCCTTGCCACTGTCGCCCTCGGGTTGCTCACCAGAGACATACATATTTTTTTTTCATACATATTGCTTTTATTCATACATATTCACATTGCATACAAACTTCCATAATTTCTTTTGATCGTGTAAAGCTGCTGTGCGATAATGACAATGTGCTGTACAAATAAAATTTTATTGGATTGAATTGAAGTATGATTTTTTTTGTTGAGTGTTCTAAGCATTTGTGTTTTTGTTTGGTTGGTGGGTTTTGCACTGGAGACACCATGTCCCTTCCTAATCTGTGTGCTTGGACTTGTAGCTCGCTCATTACCCGCAGCAGTCCCTTTACCTTAGTTGCCATGTGCATTTCTATTTTAACCATGGCTTTTCCAAGCTCCATAAGGTACTGTATACATGTAAAATATTAATAACATGATCTTAGATTGACCATTCGTGTAGGTCCTGCCTCTTTTTCTAATTCTAATATGTCAAATTTCAGCTATTAAACTTGTTCTTACATGGAAGTTGAGTCACGTCAACTGGACTTCTTCCTGGTAGCGTCTACAGTCTAAGTTGGAAAGTTCCTTGTATTTAAGTCCTCCAAGGTCAAAGGAACCAACCCTGTCTGAAAAGGTTTGCTACATGAACAGTGGGTAGAATGGGGAGAATATGAGGGGGGAATATGTTAGAAAGTTGGGGTGAAGACGGCTGTTAGAGAGACAATAGAGAGAGATTAGAGAGAGTCGTTAAGGTGTAATGACCAGAAAAAGTAAGGGGAGTCTCAAGTGAGGCTTTCTTGGTCGAGATGTGAAGAGGTCCAAATTTTTCTTGGGACAAAGGAGCGGCATGAAAATTACACTGAAAAAAGTGAAACTGCTGTGTCGATGATACAAAGAATATTTCTACATTGATCTGATGGAAATTTTTGATTTCCTATACGAAACTGATATTTTTACGCTGCTTAAAAGTAAACATCGCAGCCCCTGTTTAAACTTAAATGTAATCCGTTCACTCAACGCACATTTCTGCTTCATACCAAAGGTTTGCCGTGTCAGGTGACCTCATGACGTAGTATTATCCCGGACTGAATCACGTTCTGCTGGCGGCCATAGTTTCTCAAAGAAAACAACAGGTAAGGAAGCAAACTCATGTCATTTCCATGTTACATGTATTTCTTCCATGAGCAAATTTGCTACTGTAGCTAAAAACACCTATATTACCTACAGTAGCATTAGCTAAAAAACGCGGTTATTTTCAAAAACACCGGAGTTTCTACACTAAGTCGGCGGTGCCGAATAACATGAAATTAATTATATTTAAGTACCGTAAAAATTAATAGGAAAGTGACGTAAACATAGAACAAGCCAATTTGGAGTGAGTGTTGTTTGTAGTGTATTTATAGTTATGCTTAAAACCTTCTGGACTTGCTAAAGTGTATGTAATGTAATATCACTAAAACTACTGTATATTCCCACGTATGAAATGGGGCATTAGCACATGTTCCTGACATACTGGTAACACTGTATGACACATTTTTAACGTTATCAGTATATAATCCCCAACACTGGCAGCAATTTGACACATTGATTTAAGGTCATGAATGAAGTTTAAAAGTAAACATGAAATCTTTATTCACTTTTGTGTTTACAAGTCTGTTAGCTTTTCTGAAAGGGCATTATTTTACCCATACTGCAGAAAATAAGTGGATGAATTTTGAAATGGAAATGATACAATAGAATTGCTGTGTAATCTAAATATCCTAAAATAAACTCCCTCAAAATAACGGAGTACTGAAAATTAGTAGTTGAATTATCTGATAATATCAGAGAATAATTTCAATTATCCTGCGAAACTGAATTATGTTCATGGGTTTATTGTATTATCAGTAGTGAGCACTTGCAAAGCAACAAAATGCAGTTATTTTAAAGGTGTGTGTGTATGGGGGGGGGGATTCTTTCTGTACACACTGTAGTTAAGATTTGCTAAAAACTTGAGCCAGTCCAATTTATTCTTTTTTTTTTTTAAGATCAGTAATGAGTTTCTGAGAATTACAACTGCTCCACTTCAAGGAAGATTGCTGGCTTCCTTGGACAAGCAACATTACAAATTAATTGAGATCATCAGAAAGGGAAGAATTGTCAGAGAGAAGACCAGAGATGATATCTTCAAGTTCTTGATCTGGTACAGTATGTACCGTACTTGCTCAAAAAAGCAAAAATTAGTTTTGTGTCAAATGTAATATTGTGAATGGAAGCCACAGGACCTGAGCAAGGCATCCAAATCAAGTTGGCTGTGATGCACTAAATTAAAACATAACTAGCAGAATAAAACATTTTAGTTTAACTTGTTCACAGGTTAGTGTATGCTGTCTGAATACAGGTTTCGATGTCTGCCATGTACATTTTATCAAGCTTCACAAGCCTAACATAACCAACAATACTATGTTTGTTTTTACATTCCCAGAGCCTGGAGGTGAATGTATGAAGAGAGTATCTCCTGAAATGTCTTATGGTGTATTTAGTGGAAGATGTGGACCAACTGATTAAGCACTGGTAAGCATTTGTTCATAAGGCATTTCAACCTTAGAACTGAAAAATGTTACTGAATTGATAAATTAGCATTGCTCAAAGATCCAGGTGGCAGCTTTGTAGTGCTGGGGTTTGAAATTGTGAGCTTCCAATCAGTATACCAACATCCAAAAACCACACAACTACCTCTACCTTACTAAAGTAAAAATCAAGTTGTTACAAAGTCGAAAAAATAGTTTTACTGGCCTAAGGCATTGTAACAACTTTTGTTTTGATTTGGATGGATGAATTTATTTTTGCTTTGGGGAAACTTAAAAATATATTTATATTTAATAAAAATGAAACCTTACATAAAATTATAACATTTGATGTGAGAGAAAGTAAAAAAAATTGCTTGTAACAAATTGAAGCAATTTTTATAAGTTGATCCAAAGTATCACTTTTTTCAGTGTAGGAGCCAGATTGGGTCAGGTCCACCTCTGTTAAGAGAAGGATTTTCCAACTTCACATACAGTAAATGGTCTCTTTCAACCCTTTCTTGAACCATCTATCCTCTCTATCCAAAATGTGTATATCTTCATCCTCAAATGTGTGTCCTTTGCCCATGTCTTCCTATAGCACCTCCCCCCAACCATACTCTCTAACGACTTAAATACTAGGAACTTTCCATCTTACCTAAGACTTAACTTAGACTTAAAAAGCTACTTGAACAGCTACTTGAACTAAACTAGGAAGAAGTAAAGTTGACATGGTTCAACTTCCAGATAACCTCACCTGGATGACTGAGAATCTTCACAAACTTGTTTTTACACTAAAACTTTCACTCTTGTTACACTATCTCTTTTTTTATTTTGTACAGATATCTCCTTACAGCATTTGGCATCCCAGCTGATTGGGTGCTCTTTATGTGTCTGATATGGCTATATTGACTTCCCATCCCATTGCACTGCATTTATGGCATTTGGCATATCAGAGTGACAGCTACAGTAAGGAGCTTGGTGGTGCTGGCATTTGAACCTGGGACCTTCCCATCAGTAGTCCACTGTCTTTAACACTGAACTGCCCATTCCCTGTGCATTTCTGTCAGTTCGGTGTTCATAATATAAGGCACAGAGCCTTGATAACCATAACTATCATGAAACACGTACTGAAAAATAAAGAACATATTGGTTTTTTATAGTGTCTAACATGTCTGGTTGCCAAAGTGTACGTAAATGTGTAAGTGCTACTATTATTTATATGATTTCTGTCCTCTATAATTAACCAATGATTCTTCTAATATTATCCAATATTTTTGTTGCTTCGACATCATATAAAAAAATAGGTCTATATCATTTTATGTTAGGCGTAATGGTGCATTATTCCAGTCCACTAATTTGAGTTGTTTGACAGCTTGCCAAAATTGCTTATATTTGCTATAACTGCATTGGGAAATTTTGATGCTTGTATGGGGTGGAGCGTTTCGACCCGCAAGATGTTGGTTGCTGCACGTGTTTTGTATGTGTGTGTTGCTGTGCTTTGTTGTGCACGCATGTGTTTATTGTGTCCAGGTTGCGCACTGCTCCAGACTCTACCTCACCTTTCACATGGGCGCTTCCAACCTGTGAGTGATGGCATCATTCAGCGATCATTCAGTAACCGGATAAAGACACGGGAAGGAGGAGGTGTTGGTAGTGTTGGAGAGAGAGAATTTTTGATTGGTGATTGTGACATTTTGATCTTGGACTGTGATTTCTTGTTTTGACGTTTGCCTCCCATTGACTTTGATTATTGCTTATATACTGTATACATATACCGAGATCATGTAAATATCATAAGTTGCTCTTTATGTTTCCACTTATTTCACTTTAGAATATCAGTGATAACATCTGTGATTTCAGGGTTGAATTCCAAATTTTGTTAAATGGAAAGCTAGTGTGTTATGTACTGTAGGGTGTAAATTATCCATTGTTCCATCAAGTAGCACTCTTGATCACGGTTTGAAAATGGATTTTCGAATTCAGTCTTGTGTTAGAAGCTAGTTAGCATTGTTTGTCACAGACAAAACAAAGCAACAATCAGAAGCAATTCAAAATGACTTGTAAGAAAATACTCAGCTAAGATAATATAAGACTCTATCAGAGTTTTTTTCATGCTGAAAGTGCTTCTGTGACTGGCTTTGACAGGCAGCTTCTCTCAACTCTTTCAATTGTATAAACCTCTCAATTTGTTGCAGTAACTAGATTGGGCAGCATCCGTTACTAAAACCAAAGACAAGCATGCATCACATATATAATGATTCTGAACCTTTGTTTTGAATAGACTATTAAAGGATTATCCACCTCTTTTAATTAGGTTTTATTTGGATACCTCTATCCAGATTTACAAGCCTGAATAGACTATACTGTGAGTTCATAAAAAGTTTTTGTTTTCTTTCTTTTTCTCACGTACAGTATGTCATGTGAACAGTCATGAATATTGATTCATAATTATCAGTGGCATGTAATTTTAGGAACAAAAAGTATGAGCTGTCAACAGTATTATTAAGAGCAAGGGATTTCTCAAAGGGTCATTCAAGGTGAAAACACATTAAGTCAGACACAGCTCTTAAGCAACTGTGTGGGGCATTCAGAGCAAAAAAAAAAATGCCTTTTGCTCGACACTGCAGTTAAAATAACCTAAATTTACCAGCCACTTAGCTGGAGTTGAAGATTCAAATCTACAATCATTGGTGCAATCACACCAAATAGGGAAAGGCATTTCCGAACTTAGCACTTGAAGGTTGATGGTACTGTAGTTATGTAATCACACAGAGCCAGCTGGTGCCACATTGGTCAGTCTATTGGCGCTTTTCCATTGCATAGTACGGCATGACACGGTTCAGTTCTACTCACTTTTGGGGGGTTTTCCACTGGGAACAGTACATGGTACCTGGTCCTTTTTTTAGTACCACCTCAGCCGAGGTTCCAAGCGCGCCGAACCGTTACCAAAACGTGACGTGTAAACTCTGCTGGTCACTGATTGGCCGGAGAAAATCGTCATTACTGCGTCACCGAACTTGCGACACGAGACACAACAGAACCGATATATTTAGAAACAGCCAGAGAAGGATCGCATGCACCTTTTTGTATTAACCGTCGGCCTCTTTTGAAACAAACTCCTTCGTCTCGCTGTTAAAAACATCCACATGCCGAGAATGAAGAACACCATGCGATCGATATGCTCCATTGTCCATATTTACGATGACATCACGGCAGTAGAGGCGCCGCGACTAAACGACACGTGAGTAATCCCGCCCACTCTAAAGCTTTACTACACTGCAGTGGAAGCGCAAACCGAGCCAAACTGCGCCGAACCGAAGTGAGTTGAACTGAACCGTGCCGTGCCGTTCTATGCAGTGGAAAAGCATATCTTCACACTTGACCCTGTATGAATCACACCATTAATGAGTAAGAGTGCCAACAATTACGAGACCACAGAAATTTTAGCTTTTGATGTCACTTAACCAATGAGGCGGCGCGGTGGTGTAGTGGTTAGCACTGTCGCCTTGCACCTCCAGGGTCTGGGTTCGATTCCCCGGCCAGGCTCGATTCCCGTCTCTGTGTGCATGGAGTTTGCATGTTCTCCCCGTGCTTGGTGGGTTTCCTCCGGGTACTCCGGTTTCCTCCCACAGCCCAAAGATATGCCAATTAGGCTAATTGGCGTTCCTAAATTGCCCGTAGTGTGTGATTGGGTGTGTGAGTGTGTGTATGTGTGTGTGCCCTGCGATGGATTGGCACCCTGTCCAGGGTGTACCCCGCCTAGTGCCCGAAGTCTCCTGGGATAGGCTCCAGGTCCCCCGCGACCCTGAACACAGGATTAAGCGGTATAGAAAATGAATGAATGAATGAATGAATGAATTAACCAATGAGTGTTATCATGTTAAACTCAGTGCATTCTGATCCTAGGCACGCTGCTTTACCTAAAATATAAAATCATAGGCTTCTGCAGCCAGAGTAATACTCATATGCTTCATAGGAGTACATGACTTTACCATATGACTCCTGGAGATCAAAAACACCTTAGAAATTCACTGCAGGCACTGCAATGTTTTATGATGAAATTGGTTCCACAGGCTAAAGTTAATTACAAGTTTAAACCAGCTGATTCAAAATTAGAATATACATTTATTTGTAACTGGAATAATTGCAGTTACTCTGCGTGGCACCAGGGCCGTGGTCAAGCATCATCTGCAGATGGAGAGAGGAGGGTTAAATCAAAAGGTAATGCATAATGCTTTCCACCTGCAGCTCATTATAAAAGCTTATTTATATGTATTTCTCAGTCTGTTGGCAGAACAAACGAGACCTGTGCAATGAGCAGTGAACATGTGTACAGTATTTGCATGCTCAAAAGCAAAACAAAATAATTGATTTAGAGTTTTCTAGTTATGGCACAAGATATACAGGTGTATCCCCTACGTATAAAAGCTTGAACTAGAATTCTTTATGGGCTCCGTTAAATAAGAATTCGATAAAAATGAAACAATAAGATAAAGAATATGCAGTTCTTCACCTAAAAAAAATCTTCATAGCTATCTAGCTAATATAACTTGTTGCTTTGCCAATGATAACTAACATGTAGCATGTAGACCATACATCAAAGGGGATATGAGTATTGCAAGTTATATTTTGAAGAAAAAAAAAAAGTCAGATAGAATAAAAATTTGATGCTATCATAGGGCGGTGGGGCAGCACAGTGACAGAAGCACATCAACAAGATGGTAGGCCATATGGAATTCTATTCAGGCATAGAAAGACAGTGGGGTTGTCAGGTTATTAGATGAGAGAACTCCCAGGGCATGAGGGAAGGAAGGCAGCATTTGAGTGACAGTTTTGGGAGTGGTAAGAGGTGCCAGTTTAAAAAAAGAGCCAACAACCACTACACAGTGCTGCTTTCATGCTCAATTGGTGTTGTCCATTGACAAAGTCTCCTGATACATGTAAGTTGATGAGGTAAGATGCAAGTGCATCGAATCAGCATAGTATTTACTAGGGTAACTCATAATAATCATACTCATTGATCAGAGCATAGGTCATACCACAGGCAGGTAGGGTTATATCCTAAATTGTTATCAAGTACAGGTAAACAGATTAGTCAAACAAAACTCAGGAACTTACGTAGACTTCCAATTGGAAAATAGACAGAGAGATTAAAAAAAGGCAATTGAAAACAGGTGAGAACAACAGGGATAAACACAGGCCACATGATGGGGTGGAGACAAGACATAAATAAAAATAGAACACATGGAGCCATTCACAGTATGTGCCATGTTGGGAAGCCCGCCACACATAAGGTGGGGGGAAATCGTGACAGCAATAAAAAACTGCCATGAACTGGTGTCATATTGAGAATCTATTTGACAGGCTGCTTCATAACTGCCATTTGACAGGCTGTTGACAGTCTGTGGTTGGTTTCTTGGTTGTTTCTTTCATGTCTAAATAGAAGATTCGAATATCATGGAAACGTTATTTTTCCCCCTCATCCATTATTATTCAATTGTATTTGAATTCTACTACTACAGTACTACTACTACTACTACTACTACTGCTACTACTACTACTACTAATAATAATAATAATAATTATAATAATAATAATAATAATAATAATAATAATAATAATAAACTGAAAATCATACTGTATTTTCTGAATTATTTACACATCAAGTGAAATCCCTCTTTTTTCTTTAATGATTATATCTAACAGTTCATGAATATGCCATAGTTTGAGTAAAATACTATTTATACAGTATAAATACAGTGTAAATTCAGCTGACTTGACAGATGTCCAAAAGATGAAAATCAACACCCTTCACAAGTAGGCTGTTCATGGAAGGGAAAAGTGTGGTAGGAAAAGGTGCACAAGCAACAGGTATGACTGCAGTCTTTTTTTTTTTTTTTCAATTTAAGAAATTGAGAGAGTTTCTTAAGGAGTGGAGTGAGGCTGGAATCAGTCCATCAAGAGCCTAACATTTTCATTAAATGCTCTACAACTGTTGCATTCCCAGTATCAGGCCTCAGTTTGACAGTACGGGTTTGCTGTGATGTCTGTCATCAGGATGACAACGGATGCTTTAGGTGTTGCAAGGTAGGTCTTCCATAGTTGATCCTCAGCATGGCCTCTTTGCCTGCTAGGCCCCATGCATGTTTTTCTGTGATTTGTGCTGCATTGACTATTTTTATGGGATTAGACCTGTTTGGCTGGACCTGTTTGGCTGATCCCTGTAGGCATGGGTGAGCCTTGGGTGCCCATGATCCTGTCACCAGTTTGCTGGTGTATAGTTGGTGATCACTGTTCAGTTCTTGTCATTGATCATAATGATAAACCTGAACCATACAAGTACAAACAACCATCATCACATATCATGAAGGATTGTTTTGGTCATGTAATCTAGTACCATTATGACCAATGTTAGTTGGTGTAAAAATAACAACAAATTAAACTACAAAGGGCCTTTTTCTGAAAAAAAAATGTGATGGGTGCTTGCCGTGGTAAAGATTGGAGTCATGCAAGCAACATGCTAATTATGCATCTTAATGTAATGCTAGCAACATGCTAATTATGTTAGTATCATGATAACAGCATGCTAATGATGTTCCTAGGGAGCATGGCTTTATTAGCATCATGATAAATGTGAAAGACTGATTGGTTTCCTGATTTAAATGAGCCCTCCCTTTCGTCTCTAGAACAATGGTATCCACAGTTACGTTCAGTTTTAAAGTTGAAGTTACCATTATACAGTATGTCAACAGGGCAAATTTGAAACCCCTTAGAAAAGTCATAGCACTCCATTCCCAAATAAGACGCACGATTTGACACCTCCTTTATGGGTCTACGACAAATGGTACGCACCAGACTTTTGTATGGAAGTAATAATAGTACTGCTTTGCTTTTCAAGCACCACTAATAAACTTCTCACAACATGTCTGAATTATTTCATTATTATCTATGACTGGTGAGTGTGACTACTGCTATGATGCTTGTCTAAAACCAAGAATAGGAGGACAGCAAAGGATGTTTCTACATCCATGGTCCTGCTACAAATATGGTATTGTCAATAATTTACCCTAAAAAATTATTATCTAAGTAAAATTCAGCTCCCAGTTATGTACTGTAGCTGCAGTAGCTAGCAAAGAAATACACAGGTGAAGTTTATTTTATATTCTTAGTGTGTAAAACTATTTCTTACTTTTTAGTTAGAGTGTTACACTCATGCTGAATTGCTCTTCACAAGGTCAGACCACATGCGTAAATCAATGACATCAGCATAATTTAGTCCTTTTCTTTAATCCCAAGTATAATTTAAGATTATCTTTATCATCTGACATAGAGGACACCGGATCATCTCACACAGTTTAAATTGATTGACTGCTGCACTTAATCTCTTTCACTTAGTGCTATTGCGACCAAGTCCTGCAATGTCGAAATGCGTTTTCCTTGTATGGGGCTTATACATCTTTTTTTTGGTCTGATCATAATGGTGCGGTTTGGTTGAAATGTTCAGTATACTGTGATTATGTGGCCTGTGTGGGCTAAGTCAGCATGAGGTATCACTGTGACAATGATCCTTTCTCAAAATAGAAAGGCATCATGTTCTGGGTCACATTGGTTAGTTGGATGTTAAATAATCAATCTTTTACTGTACATATCTTAATAATATCCCAGTGAGAGTATCCACCAATACAAAAATTAATCTTGGGCATAAGTTGTTTTTGCCATTTTCAAATCTTTAGGGTACATCCATACATCAGCAATCAGTAAAGGACCTCCACTCAGAAATAGAATATCAAAATGAGATGAGATGAGATGATGTCTAAAGTGAAAGAGGAGACGCAAAGTGTTTCATGATCAGATACAAATATTACCTCAGAAAGCAGGACTGTACTCCTTGGCACAAAAAGAAAGCAGATTCTCTTCCCCAGTAGTGATGAAAATACAAGCAGGGGCTCTGCTGGTGTAGCTGTGAAAGCATAACTAATTAAGAGAGCCAGAAGGTGTATATAAAAGTGTAGTCAAAGAAAAAACTGTATTTAAATGCACATTAACTATTACTAATAATATTAAAAATGACATATTTATAGCTTAATTAAAACCAGCTCAACAGCAAGTTATTCCAGGTCATAAATCTTTCATAAATCTTAGAAATTTACTGTGAACTTTTACAGTACAAGCCTTTACCGTCAGGAAGCACAAACCTGTCACAACATGTCAAATATACATGACAGACCGCGCATGAACTAATTTCTTTTAGCTAATCCCTTCATTTAAATTCTGCATTAACAATTGTATGGCTTATAATAAGAAATTTATATCACTCACACAATACTCTTTAGTATTGCAGAGTTATTGACGTGAAAATTACTTCCTACTGACCCTTTCATATAATCAGGGGATTACATTGCCAGACATTTCATTTAATTGTATTCTATCAATTTAAACTGACCATCATTGTCATGATTCATTGGGTGTTCATGCCACTTTGTATCAGCAGTAGATGGACAGCCATAAGGCAGTGTTAATTTAACTTGTCGAAGAGATAACTAAATCTGCTTTATTCCAAATGTCAAAATGTCAGCGCAGTAAGCAGCATGATCTAAATATGATTTGATTTTTGTATCTCAGTCTTGCCAGAAGGATGTAGCAGTGAAAATAGGGAAATTATTATTTTTGTAAGGTAATGAAATACAAATAAAAAAGATTTCAATTGTTTAGTATAAAATAAAACCAATGCCAACATTGCAAATTATATAATGTAAAAATAATACAAAATATTGTCAGTGTGTTCAAGGCTAATAATTATCCTTGGCATTTGGTTAATGTTTTGGAAGTTTACTATTTTACTTACATGTGCATGTGATTTTTACACATGCTCAAATGCATTCTGTTATATAAATATTACATGCACCAATCAGTCATAACAATACAATACGAAACATTATGACCAGCATTGGGTAGAATCCCCTTCTGCCGCCATTTTTTCTGTGTAATTCTGCTGGAAGGTTTGGCCTTTTGTCTCTGCGGGCATGGGTGAGTCTTGGGTGCACATGATCCTGTAACCAATTCACTGGTATATAGTTAATAATCACTGTTAATATTTTACTGGTATGTGGTGGTATACTGGTGATCAGTGTATACTGTCCAACATGCAAATTTCTGAAATAATTGTTAAACCCATAAGAATTTTCAACAAATCAGTACAAATAGCTTTAAACATCTCTTGGTAGTTTAGTGATTCAACAAGGTGGAGAGAAACATGGAGACCAAGTTCCATAAACATGCAGTGCTTTTATTGACAGAAGTGCAAACAGCAGCATGTTTGGACATAGGAGACACACATGAGTACATATTTTGATAGAACCTGCTCACCAGTCTGGAGTTCCATGATCCTTTTATAGGCTGTGTGCAATGCCGAAATAGTGAGTTGTAGTCAGCATACAGGTCAGGTGAGTACTGGGTGCCTCGCCCCTTTTTCTGCACACACAGAAGCTGCTGATTGTGCTATAGACACAGTGTTTGAGAGCGTTGTTGTCTGATTTATAACTAGCCTTTGGCCAGCTACCACAGCAGGTAGAATCTTACAGAAGTCAAAATTAAATAGTTGCACATGCCCTATTTCTTTTCCACTTTTAAATAATCTCAGTATAACAACATACTTTACACCCTTAAATGATGTGTATAAATTCATCTTGTAGTCATGGCCACATAGAAGATTCTTGAATCCTATGAGTAAACTTTTTTTTTCTTGTTGGCTCACTTGGCTTCTTGTTTTTCTTGTTGTCTTGCACCTCCAGGGTCCGGGTTCAATTCCCAGCCAGGTTCAATTCCTGCTTCTGTGTGCATGGGGGTTGAATATTCTCCCTGTGCTTCGTGTGTTCCTCCAAGTACTCCAGTTTCCTCCCTCTGTCCAAAGGCATGCAGATTAGGATGATTGGTGTTCCCAAATTGCCCGCAGTGTGTGAATGAGAGTGTGTACTTATGTGTGCCCTGCAATTGATTGGCACTCCGTCTAGGGTGTTTCCCGCCTTGCACCCTAAGTTTCCTGGGATAGGGTCCAGGCCCCTGCAACCCTGTATACAGGTATAGATGATGAGTGAGTAAGTGTGGTTCATGCCCCAATATCCTCCAAAGCTGTAAAATGCCTTCAGGGAATTTTTCTTTTTTTTTCATGTACTGCCAGAATTGTCTCAGAGTACATGCCATTAGTGATTAACTTTGTTCTCTAACTCAAATGGAGGCCACTATCTTAACATGGAGAAGCCTTGCAGAGTCATCTAATGGAAAATAGGGAGCATTCTTAATACATACATTAGATGACTAACCATGTTCAAAATAACCTTGGATCTGTTAGAATGATCATATTCCAGAACCATCCATACATTTAAGCTATTTTGAAACCACTGTACAACAGTGTTTCTTAATTAATGTTTTGTACAAATGACTCTATAATAATTCCTATTTTTTTCCTAGTTACTGTACACATCTGAGGCAAGATAAGAACAAAGACAACTTTCAACATAATTTCAGCATAATCTTTGTAAAGGACTTGGCCAGTTGGTATAACATCTGACTGACACTGGCTGATAAGAACTCTATTTGTAATAATAATAATAATAATAATAATAATAATAATAGTAGTAGTATTAGTAGTAGTAGTAGTAGTAGTGATGATGATTAAGGAATGCACATAAGTAAAGAAATTCAAGACATTACACAGTGACAGAATCATAAATCAAAGGAGAATTGACAGGCTATTTCTACACAGATAGCAAAAGCACATATTAGAATCTTTAAAATATGTCACTTATTATTTTTTGTGTTCACACTCAAAATTAAGAACATTCCTCCACATGTCAAATATGTTTTACTTCAACAGCTTAAATATACATATTCTAACTACAAAGCTAGAGTGGAATAATGATGAGCAAAATTGGCCCATATCTCTGTCAAGGAGTCTCAGACTGCATGCATCCACTCGGAAATAAAAAAAAAATCCTATATTTTATATATCCTAAATTAAATATAAATGACTTAAGTACTTAGCCTACCTTACTTGAGGCATGTTATAATACCATTAGAAATATAATTGACAAAAAATTTAACTATTTAATTAAGTAGCAGTAATTAATAAACCTAAAAAAAAAAAATATATATATATATATATATATATATATATATATATATATATATATATATATATATATATATATATATATATATATAACAATGAATGAAAACATTATTGTCATGCTGCATAATTATTAAATATTAGTAAAAAATATATTAATATTTGTAAAGTACATTTAAACAATACATAATATATAAATATGTACAGTATGTTGTTCCTCTTTTATCTGCTCCCATTAGGGGTAGCCACAATGGATTATCCGATCCGCATGTTCGATTTGGTGCAGGTTTTATACCGGCTGCCTTTCCTAATGCAACTCCTTCCCATTTGTCTGGGTTTGGTATCAACACTGGGATAGCACTCACTTGTGCACTTCTGTTGCTGGAATTCTCCATGGGAGAACACAAACCCAGGACGTCTGAGAGAATGCCAGAGATGCTCCCTGCTAAATATATTTATATATTTCAAAATAATTTGTCATGAAGCCCTTATAAATCTTTCAGAGCTTATAGTACTTTGCAAGTTATTATTGATGTCTTTTAACATTTAACTCTAATACTGCTTAATAAAGCACTCCATAATAATAATTCATATTCAGAATATTGGCACTAAAATGCCATTAATAAAATTTTCTGTCAAATCTTCGTAATTTTCTAATGGGGTTCCAGTTATCTTTGCTGATGGCTGTGCTGATTTAATGCACCCAGAATTTGCATGATAAGCATATTATTATTACCTCAAACATCATGCTGGTTTGAATCTTGAAACATGCAGAACCTCTATAGCATCCAGCTGTACAGTAGGTTAAATGAATAGTTTACTTTTACATTATCCAGAGTGACTTACAAAAAGTGCTTTGGAGTTTACATCATCAAATAGATACTATGTTACTAACTAAGTGCCACCATTCAAACTTAGTTGGGAAGGGGATAATTTTTTAATATATTTTTTTCAAGTACTGAAGATGCATGTTTAGTACAGACATGACTGAAGACATGACATGCCCACAAAACTTAAAGATCCACTGATGCTGGCAATATTTGTTTTCCGGTGTTCTAATGAACTGACAACACACTCAAGAAGACAAGTGTGCAGAAACGCTACTGTTTCACAGTACATCTGCTTGATGATAGCTGCATGATTGAATGACACCATATTAAATTAATGAAAGAAACATTTAAAAGCTGAATAAAAAATGCTATTTTTTTCTGTTAAATATGGCATTCAGAGCCTTAGTCTCCACTAACACAATTTGTCTTTAATTATTTGAACCAATTAATCTAATCTTCTGCCTCCCTAATTTCTGTTTCACTCAGTGACTATTGAATGTGCAACAGAATGAATTTGCTTCTATGTAATTTGCCTAAAACCAATTGGTGTGAAAACACCCATAAATACACAAAGACTCACCAAGTGCAGAATTAGTTTCCTTATAGATAAACAAATGTTCTCTGATTACTGTGGCCGTATTTGTCACTCAAACAAACCATTATGTGGCACAAGACAGCAATGTTTTACAGTCATATATATATATATATATATATATATATATATATATATATATATATATATATATATATATAAAAAACTAAAATGTAACATATTTTTGTCACCTTGCACTTAAATAGAAGATTCTTGAAAGCTTTCTTGTCATTGCCTTTAAAAAAAACTATTACATATTCAGCATATTTCATATAATATTACATACAAACAAAAACAAACAAACAAACAAACGAATGGAAAATATTTATATGACAAAGGATTGAGTGCAAAATTTAAGGTGACATACCAGATATTATATTTGGCTAATATTTTGTCACAAATGCATCAATATCTAAGGGCAAACAATGAATGAAAATATTCTTGTCGTGGTACATAATTATTAAATATTAGTAAAGTACATTTAAATAATACATAATATATGTATGTACAGTATGTTTTTCCTCTTTTAGTTGCTCCCATTAGGGGTAGCCACAATGGATCATCCGATCTGCATGTTCGATTTGGTGCAGGTTTATATGTGGGTATATATGTGTGTGTGTGTGTGTGTATATATATATATATATATATATATATATATATATATATATATATATATATATATATATAAACACACACACACACACACTGTAAATGTGTTTGTGTGAGTGTATGTATTTTCCTGTGCAGTTTTCCCTACAACGCAGTATGAAGAAGCTTTGGGCTTTTTTAAAATTGAATAGCATTTTTTCTCTTTTCTTTTAACGCACCGTGCACACCCACCCAAAAGCCTTGCCACCTTGAAAGCTTTACAGTGATGACTGTGACTGCGTTCACCTTAGCCATATGGGAATTTATATAAATGGTCGGAGGAAACTTTGTTATTATGAGACAGAGACGCTACAATGCTGATAGCTTATTATGTGATTAATGCTTTAGCATTTGCTTGTTTTTTTATTTTTTAATGTTTAGGATCAGGCCAGAATCACTTACTCATTCACGCATCATTTAAACTGCTTTATCCTGTATACAGGGTCGCTGGGGGGCCTGGAGCCTATCCCAGGAGACTTAGGGCATAAGGTAGAATACACTGTGGTTAGGGTAGAGAAATGCTGCATATAATTTCCAGCTGGTATATTATTATCAAAGTCCATGAGACCTGCATGTATTTTACTAGGCAGTCAGAACTGGTGGGGACGATTCTATTGTTAGAAGGTGGTTCTGTGGATTTAGACTTTTATCCCCCCCACTAAATTGGTCATCTGCCAAGTCCCATTCAGATCACCCTAATCACATAACTTCTACTAACTGGGGAAAGTGAAAGCTAAGGTCTACACACATGCTCACATTCCAGCCACAAGATGCCAGACACATATTGACAGGAACCCATGGTTGGCAAGAGGGGCTTTGGTGGTGACAACATAGGATAATAATAGTTTTAAAAAGTCTGTTAAGACATTATTTACATATTGTCAATATATCATCAATTTTGCAAAAGGCACTTCGGCAGCTGATTTATGCGAGAGGGTCAGAGCTACAGGTGCTTCTGCTTGCGGGGTGTTGGAAGGAAGGAAGGAAGGAAGGAAGGAAGAAAGGAAGGAAGGGTCAGTCATTATGTCTGAGATAAAGCTGAAACTTTTTTTTCTCACTGCACCTTCAGCGACTTCAAAAGAGAAACTTCAATGTTTTCTTTTCTTTTTTTGATTATCATCTTTAAACGAGGCAAGAAACAAGGGGAAATTAACGAGAGTTTGACTATATAAATCTTTATAGCTTCTACATCAGTGAGAACAGGAACTAACTTGTGTTGCAAATGTTCTAGAACAGTACTGTATATGCTATAACAGGATAAAATGTCATTCATTAATAGATTGAAAAACAAATCTTGCAAACGTGCTTTGGTTAAAAAAATGACAAAAGATACCAGTCTGTTGACATGTTAATTTATTATTATTATTATTATTATTATTATTATTGTTGTTGTTGTTGTCCTACTACAGCATCCAATATCTTTTTTGTTGTTGTACATACTTGATGGCTGTATTTTACAGAGATAAATGAATACATGTAAATCAAAAACTGCAATTTTGTCATAACAACCTCTCGTAATTTAAAATTACTGAGTTACTGGTGATACACTGGTACGTTTTGGCTTGAAAAATGAACTGTCTGTGTGATAAGATGAAGTTAGATGTGGCTCTCATGCCCAGCACTTCTCCTTTCACAGTGGTCATTTATCATGTTCAATGCACTGCAGTAAATCTATCCTCCAAGCAGCTCTGTGTTCATTCTTTGGAAGGGAAGTCACTTGCTGTGCAATCACTTACAACTCTACAAACCTGTCAAATAGTGCAATGTTAAGCCACACTCATAGACAGCACCTGCTGGTAAATAACCCCTGCTTTGTGCATGCATAAGTAACACATACAACAAATATGACGAGATCCCAATCTTTTAGAAGACTCCTGTTACTTCTGAACTGATTCATTAACTTCAGTGCTGCCCACTTTTAGAATTTTAGAAATGATTCTTCGAAATTCTTTCGATATTGAAATTGTAAAGCCTACAATTTTACAAGGTGAATTGTGGCTTCCTCGATCCCTTAGCTTGATATCAGAAGTGAGGCATAATTGAGTGGTAAAACGTTTTATGTGTACTGAAATGGTCATAACTTTCTTCACTTTGCATCTGTTTTACAAGAAACGCTGTGCACTAGTCTTCCACATCAACCAAAGTAAGGAAAAGTGGTGAGAGTTAAAGATGACTTGTGTCAGACTTCATTTGTCACATGGAGGAAACAAGTTTCATGCTTGAGACCACTAAGCCTGGATCTTGACAGCTCACTCCCTAAGGACAGAGGCTATACATGAGCTATTGAAATGCTTGAGAGTGTACTGTAATTGGGTGGTCTTAGGTGCTTTAACTTGCAATACACGTAATGCAAAATATATGTTTTTATATAATTGTTTGTTAATCAAAATGGATACTTAATGTATTTTCCCCCCTTTTGTTTGTTCTTAGGAGCACTTTCAAAAGAAATGGCAAGGGAATAAAAATAGTAATAATAATAATAATAATAATAATAAAACTCCATACTTTTGATTGTGGAAACTTTTTCACATAAGGAGACTGGCTAAAGTAAATTTTGATTTGACTGAATTCACTGCCTTCCCCCAAAAGTGAAACAGATAGATTGGCAAAAGTATTCGCTCGCCTGCCTCCACATGCATATGAACTTGAGTAATGTCCATTTCTTAATCCATAGGTTTTAATATGATGTTGGCCCACCCTCGTGGGAAGGATTTCCACAAGGTTTAGGAGTGTGTTTCGGGGGAATTTCTTATCATTCTTCTAGAAGTGCATTTGTGAGGTCAGACAATGATGTTCGATGAGAAGTCCTAGCCATACTGATGCGCAGTCATGTTGGAAAAGGAAAAGGCCATCTCCAAACTGCTCCTACAAAGTTGAGAGCATAAATTTGCATTAAAAAACGCACTAAACCAGGCGGAAGAAAACCCATCACATGTTCAGCCCCATGACCAGCTCCACCACATGCACATAAGGTGCGGGACGCCTCAACTCACCGTGGTCGAAGACAGTAAAATGCCTACCATCCCAGTGTCAGTAACCCCCATGAAAGGGAAGAACTGACATCAGTCAGGTGAGTCAAAGGTGCTGGATGCAGGGCTCATGGTCCTTCTTCTCTGCCCTTTTTTTTCACACACCCAAGAAGCCTTCAACCTGCAACAATAGAACACCTCAGCCTTGTTTCCTCCCCTGCCCAGCCTGTCAATTACCCAAGACCATTATAGAATCATTATTAAAAAATATTGCTTTTAATCCATATATATATATATATATATATATAAATATATATATAATTTTTTTTTATTAAATATTTTATTAAAGGTTTATTTTTAATTATTTATGAAATATGACTAGATGACCTGATGCAGTAGAATACAATTTTAGTAGCAGAAAGCTTGAGGCAATGACTTGACTATGACAGAATGTATAAACACATGTTAACACTTTTAATGGCAGAGTAATGTTCAAGCTTTTAGCAGGCTGACAGGCCAGCATTAGCTGTCTCGCATACTGGAGATTTTTACAGGAAGTGCAACAATTTACTATGTATGATGCAAGTGTTGGAAATTCTGAATGCATAGTCAAGTCAGCACTAAAGTGCCTTTTTAATATTGTAGTTTTGAGAGTTAAAATGAATACAAACAACGGGACTGTTGATGCATCCATATTCCCTAACTGAATCCTGAGCAGCTTGACACATCAATCATGCACTTCCTGTGCATCAAATTAATCTAAATATAATAGAATCTTTGAAATTACCTAAAAAACTAAAACAAGGTGCTGTCATAAGAAAATAATCATGACAAGATTGTGTGATGTAATTTGACTCAGAGTGGAATGTGCATTATCAGTTCAAAATAGATAATTTTCCTCTTAAAACACGCTTTAAATTATTTTCTTTTCCTTATTATTTGTCAATTATTACATTTGTTGTGTATTCATAAGCAATTTTTATAACTCTGGTTTAAAAATAGAGTAAATTAGATTGTATCATTTGCTTTGTATACTTGTACTTTATTATAAAAATTTTTGGAAAATTATTACTTTACTAAAATTGACTATTTCTCAAATTGAATATTTATACGTACTTATACTTCAGCAAGTTTACAAGTCACACTATGAGTGTGAAACACACATGAGTTAATTACGAAACATTCGTACGCTAAGTATCTCTTAGGTAAGTCACAAGTTTTTAAGGTTGGTCTGGACCAACCTTAAAGTGCCCCTTTTATGCCATTTTAAAGGTTGCTAATACTGCTTAATGAGTCTCTTAAACCAGGTTTACATGTATGCATGGTCAAAAAAACACTTTAGTTCTCTCTAAAAATAGACTTAATTTTACCCCATTTCTAAATGATTCGTAAACGACTTGTGTGAAGCTTTTTGAATTCTGTCTGTCTAAACCCCTCCTTTCCGCGAGCCCTCACTGCTGTGATTGGTCAGATGGCACGGTCCTTTATGATTGGTCTACCGCTACAGCATGTGTCGAAAAACAAAACGCCCATTACCATAACTGAACGACAGCTCTGGAGACCGGTCAATACATAGAAAAGATGGCGTCGGTTTTACCGTATCAATTTGAGCCGGAGTATTCATGGATGCAGTGAGAGAGAATGTGAAAACCTGTGCTGCCGCGAAGTAGGACAGGTAGTATAATACATTTCTGCTATTGTTTAGTTTTTAACGCCTCATATAAAGAAATGTAACCCTGGACCACAAAACTAGTCATAAGTGTACATTTTTCGAAATTGAAAGTCATATAGCCCAATTCGGACGGAACTAGTTTTACAGGGGGTCGTTAGAGAAATTTCTGTTTCACAAACGTACTTTGTGATTTTAATCCCATTTGAATCTGCCATGTCTGTCTTTCTCTCACACGATCTCTGTAAAAATTCCAGAGCAAATTCCAGTGGAACCTCGGATTACGAGTAACGCGGTTTACGAGTGTTACGCAAATCGAGCAAAGATTTTAAATATATTTTGACTTGAAAAACGAGCATTGTATTGGTTTACGAGCACCAAGTATCAAATTCAAATTCAAATTCAAATTTTATTAGTCACATACACAATCATACACAGTATAATATGCAGTGAAATGCTTTTATACGACCGCCAGTGACCTTAAAAAAAAGAAAATAAGAAAATAAAATCTTGTACGTAAAATAAATAATCAATAAAAAGGAAATACTGAAGAAATAATTTTAACTAGTAAAATTTGTAAAATTAACTGTGCATAAGGGCATAATAAAATATTGCAAAAATATAGAAATATGGTATTAAAGTGTCAGTGGTTGTGCAAATATGCATGAAAGGTGACATGTGCAATTGTCCAGATGTATGAGTATTTAGTGCAAGTGTGTATGAATGTGTCCATGATTGTCCAGTCAGTGTTGTGAGCTTAAAAGATGTTATTAGTCCTGTGTGGAGGTGTGATTGAGAGACCTTATCGCCTGCGGGAAGAAGCTCCTCCTCAGTCTCTCTGTGTTGGCCTTTAGGGAGCGTAATCTCTTCCCAGACCGCAACAAAGAGAACAGTCCATTACTGGGGTGACTGAGGTCCTTCATGATCTTCCTTAGTCCAGCACCGCTTGCTGTAGATGGAGTGCAGGTCAGGGAGCTCAGTGCGGATGATGCGTTCGGCTGATCGCACCACCCTCTGTAGAGCTCGTCTGTACTGCATGGTGCTGTTCCCGAACCAGGTCGTGATGTTTCCCGTCAGGATGCTCTCTATGGTGCAGGAGTAGAAGTTCCTGAGCACCTTGGAGGGCAGTCTAAAGTCTCTCAAGCGTCTGAGGTGGTAGAGACGCTGCCGGGCTTTTTTCACCACGGTGTTGATGTGACAGGACCATGATAGGTCCTGCGTGATGTGAACACCGAGGTATCTGAAGCTGTCCACTCTCTCCACTGGGCTCCTGTTGATGACGGGGGTCTGGTAGTTCCTCTCCTGCTTTGTACTAAAGTCCACTATCAGCTCCTTTGTCTTACTGACGTTCAGGAGGAGATTGTTCCTCTGGCACCAGTTCTCCAGATTTCCAATCTCCTCTAGGTAGTCCGACTCATCATTGTTGGTGATCAGTCCGACCACGACGGTGTCGTCAGCAAACTTGATGATGGAGGTGGAGTTGGTAGTGGCCACGCAGTCGTGGGTGTACAAAGAGTACAGCAGGGGGCTCAGAACACAACCCTGGGGGGCTCCAGTGCTGAGAGTGAGTGTAGCTGAGACATGTCCGCCCATCCTTACTGCCTGTGGTCTGCCAGTCAGAAAATTGGAGATCCACTGACATATAGATGAGCTCAGTCCCAGGTGCTCCAGCTTGGTGGTGAGTGTGGAAGGAATTATTGTGTTAAAAGCAGAGCTGTAGTCGATGAAGAGCATTTTAACATAATTCCCTTTCCTAGTGTCCAGGTGAGTGAGTGATGTGTGGAGGAGATGAGAGATTGCATCGTCTGTGGAGCGGTTCTGACGGTATGCAAACTGTAGTGGGTCCAGTGTGTCGGGTAGTGAAGAAATGATGAAGTCTCTGATAAGGCGTTCAAAGCACTTCATCACTACTGAGGTGAGAGCTACAGGGCGATAGTCATTGAGAGAAGCAGGATGTGGTTTCTTTGGAACAGGAATAATAATGGACTCTTTGAAGCATGTGGGGATCACCGTCTGAGATAAAGAGATGTTGAATATCTCAGTGAACACAGGTGCTAGCTGGTCTGCGCAGGCTCTGAGAATACGACCTGAGATGCCGTCTGGTCCTGCTGCTTTCCTGGTGTTCACTCTCTTGAAGGCTCTCCTCACGTCGTGCTCGGAGATGATGAGCGCGTTCCCGGTGCTGACTGTGTCTTCCTGTCTGCAGCCGTTAGCGCCGCTAGCATTAGCGCCGTTAGCATTAGCATTGCTAGCGTCTTTAGCTGCAGCCTCGAAGCGAGCGTAAAATGTGTTCAGCTCGTCTGCCAGAGTCGCGTCCGCGTTCGTCATACCGGATGTTGGTGCTTTGTAGTCCGTTATTGTTCTCAGTCCCTGCCACAGGCTCCTAGAGTCACTCTGTTGAAGCTGTGACTCTAGTTTTCTCCCGTAGCGCTGCTTCGCCTCTTTCACCGCCTTCCGGACGTTATATGACGCAGCCTTGTACGGTTCCATGTCCCCCGATGCAAGTCCCGTGTTGTAGGCAGCTGTGCGAGATCTCAGAGCGTCGCGGATGGTTTTATCCACCCACGGCTTCTGGTTGGGAAACGTTCTGATAGTCTTTTTCTCTACCGTATCGTCTGCCAGCTTTTCAATAAATCCCACAACCGCTTCCGTAAACACGCTGACGTCATCATCGGAGCTGTTTCTAAACATGTCCCAGTCTGCGTCATCGAGTGCGTCCTGTAACGCGGCCACCGATTGGTCCGTCCAGCGCGCGACCTCCCTCAGGACCGGAACTTCCTGTTTCAGCCTTTGTTTATATATTGGCATGAGGAAAATGGCGGCGTGGTCGGATTTACCAAACGCTGGACGAGATTGTGCCTTGTAACCGTCTTTGACCGTGGTATAACAATGGTCCAGTGTCCTTTCGCCCCTGGTGGGGCAGGTGATGTGCTGATAAAAGTTCGGCGCTGCGCGTTTGAGGTTGGCACTATTAAAATCCCCCGCCACAATGAGCGCAGTGTCCCGGTGTTGTGTCTGGTGCTGTGTGAGCGCCTCATGCAGCTCGCATAAGGCAGTTTCAGTGTCCGCTTGTGGAGGTATGTAAACGGCGCTGATTATGACCGATGTGAACTCCCGTGGAAGATAAAATGGACGACACATGATGGACAGTAGTTCCAGGTTTGGTGTGCAGGAGCGTGTAAGAGGAACAACGCTCGCGCTGTTGCACCAGCTGTTGTTCATCATTAAGCACACGCCGCCTCCCCTTGACTTCCCCGAGTCCAGCGTCCTGTCCATGCGGTGAACCGAGAAGAACTCGGCCGGCTGTATGGCGTGGTCTGGCACCGCTGGGTTCAGCCATGTCTCGGTGAAGCAGAGGAGATTGCAGTCCCGAATGTCTCTCTGGAACTTTATCCTGGCCCTGAGGTCATCCAGTTTGTTCTCCAGTGACTGGACGTTGGCGAGCAGTATCACGCATGCGCTTCTTGTTTTGATGCCGAGCGTCACGTCATCACAACTGAGCCAATGGTTTTTCTCTCTCTTGCACTACAGAATTGTGGGTAATCGTCTCTCCGTCTTAGTCTTAGTGCTCGTCTCTTACTGGTATAATTAACATCCTTGCACCCGGGTACTGTTTACTATAACACCGTGACCCTGTGTGTGTGTAAAACATATTTTATTTTGTGTTCGGAAGTGCGTGTGTACAGAGCGTGTACTGTTTCTTATAACACACGTGTGTGCGCGTGAGTAAAGCAAAATAAATTCTCAACACAGAGGTTAAAAATCCATTTTCTTCCACAGCTCATAGTGGTGTGTGTGCATCTGTGTGTGTCTGTGCGCGAGCGTAATTTGACACTGTGCCAGCATTGAATGTGAACGTGAATGCAAGATGTAAGCTAGGATAGAGCCTTAGTTTTGTTATTCAGTAGTTTTTTTAGTTGGATTTAAGTGCAGGATGCACCCGAAAGTTGTACTATAACCTGACAATGCAGAAAATAAAAGAACGGACATCGTGCAGTTTGTTCATCTCATCATTACACGAGCATGAATTAATGGGCTGTCACGCTGTCGCGAGCAACATTAAAATAAAGCGGAGAAGCTTTAATAAGGTGGCACGGTGGTGTAGTGGTTAGCACTGTCGCCTTGCACCTCCAGGGTCCGGGTTCGATTCCCAGCCAGGCTCAATTCCCGTCTCTGTGTGCATGGAGTTTGCATGTTCTCCCCGTGCTTGGTGGGTTTCCTCCGGGTATTCTGGTTTCCTCCCACAGTCCAAAGATTAGACTAGTTGGTGTTCCCAAATTGACCATACTGTATGAATGAGTGTGTGTGTGCTCTGCGATGGATTGGCACGCTGTCCAGGGTGTACCCTGCCTTGTGCCCAGAGTCTCCTGGGATAGGCTCCAGGTCCCTGTGACCCTAATACAGGATAAAGCGGTATAGATGAAGAAGCTTTAATAATTTAGAAGAGAACAACAGTCTTTCCGTTAAAGTGTGTGTGTGTGTGTTTAATTCAGACGAATGGAGAAAGTTTTACTGTGTGAGGTGAGAAGGGGGATGAAAAGCAAGAGTCTCCACTTACTCTATCCTCACACACACACACACACAGCGCCTGCACGCACAAACGGAAATACTTATCTGTAAAGACGAATTTTTTTTACTTTTTTGAATGGTATAGTGCAGGTTAATTTGTTTGATTATATATTTTGTATTAGTTATATTTATGTATTTATTTTTTTGGGCTGTAGAATGAATAATTTAAGTTTCCATTATTTCTTATGGGAAAATTAAATTTGGTTTATGAGTGTTTTGGAATACGAGCCACCTTCCGGAACAAATTATGCTCATAATTCCACTGTACCTTCTGTTTTTTAGCAAACTTGGCAGTTCTCTGAGAAATCTAATCCCGTCCGAATGCGAATGTCTGTGATTGCCAAAGTTTTCTCCAAAACGTGGTCAACGTGAAATACCCTACTATCACTAGCGCGCCGGTAGTGAAGTTTGCGCAGCAATGATGGATGTAGATGTGGACATGTGGTCTTGTGCAACGCCCACAAGTAAAACAGAGACACTCCTATAGTACCTCCGTAATAAACACATACTCAAACTTCGTTTGGAAAACTAGTCCTGTCAGAATAGGCCTATACATCACCTGAAAGCTGGAAAAAAATAAGCGTTCCATTGATGAATTAGACAATATTGGGTCAAAATGCAAATCTGAAATATGATGGTGCAAACACAATTCTAAATACTCAGAAAAGTTTTCTAATTGAAGTTCTTAGCAATGCATATTACTAATCAAAAATTAATTTGATATATTTACAGTACTAAATTTAAATATCTACTTGGAACACAATCTTTACAGTATCCTATTTATTTTTGACATAAAAGTAAAATTCATAATGTGTACAATAAAATTTATCTTTTGCTATTGCTACAATACATCTGTGCTACGTTTTTGATTTTGCGGTCCTGGGTCACAAGTAAGGGTAATGTGATGGGATGCTAGTACATATTTTGCAATACTTTTAATAATTTTAATGTTTTAGAAATATATTTCTCTTAAAACAACTTCTAATATTCATAATTTTCTGAATAGTACTTTTCATTATTTCATCCTTAGGTTCTACGACGAATTAATCAGATTCCAGTCCCTCCAATATGCATGGTTCACCATCGAGGTTTTTAACCCAACTGCTTAAATCTATATACCCTGCAGAACATTTACAATATATATACGTAGAAGTGACTATGGCCCAATAAGACACATAGCAAAAGATAAGCAAGTGTGTAATACTTGGTAAAGCCTTTTTTTTTTTTTTTTTTTTACAAATATAACTGCAACGTGTTTACATAAAATGACAATTTAATGCATTTTTGTTCTGAATGGAAGTTTTATTTATAAAAAAAAACTGTAATTACTACATTAGTAAAATAGCAGTGTACACATTTACATTTTGTGCATGAATATTAAATATTCTGTGTTTGGACTGTAGGCAGTTTCGTTTTCTGTCGCATCGCAGGTTTGTTAGCTGGTGCTGTGGCTACTTGGGTCAACATGTCTGAGTTGTGATTCCGTCCTGTGTTGTAGCCCGGATACGCCAGGAGTTTCCAGACTCGGCTGGTCAGACGTTGGCTTCCAACCACCTCTTGAGTGAACCTGGAGACATGGTGGGCAACCATTTCCTCCTTTGATGGTCTCTTAAACTCTGAACTAAGGTCTGTGGGAATGGGGATTGTCTTTAACTGGCTGAAAAATGGAGTGGGGTCGTCAATCACCTCCTCGAAGACAAGCCTCAATAGCTCCTCCATGTAATCTGCCCACAAATAAGGACTGTCAAATACGTATATAAATATTTTACTTTATTCCAATAAAAACTATTTCATAACTCGCTGTATGTTGGATCTGTATTCAAAGGCCTCACAGTGCATTCTCCCTTTTTGAACTTGTGTAAGATCATTTTGAACACAGCTTCTCCTCTGAGGTTGTGGCTTGTTCTCTGTTTACATTTACATTTAGGCATTTGGCAGACGCTCTTATCCAGAGCGACTTACAAAAAGTTTGCATTCTTGTTGTGATGCAGTACTGCAAGGTGCAACCTGCAAGAACAAACATCCAATAAATAAAAAGCTTCGCTACAGAATATTTAAGATTCTTAATTTAAAAGTTTTTAAAATCTGTAGTACCTGCACAACATTCCCATGAAAGGGAACACTACATTTTTGAGTGTGAAGCGAAGGATAAGGCTGTGAAAAAGCCCCTAGTGATGATGTTTGAAAGTGGTGACTCAGTTTCTCCACATCTTTGAGAACGCTCTTGTTGCATAGGACGTTTTCAACCTTGTGGAGTGTCAGCGATTCTATATTGTAATGAATATGTATTATTGGACAATGCATGACTATGCAAATGGTAATAAAAAAATTTAAGTGAATTATAAATAGTGTTGTAATAGTACAGCACATGTTAAACGTTACTCAAATTTGATAGCATAGAATGAATATTTATATTTACCTGGTTGAAACCATTTCTTTTCATCTTTAGATACACGATCAGGACGTGCACACCTTGGAAAAATTGAATTGTTGTGAACATGCACATTCTGAAGATGGTTAATCAGTGAAGTCCACTTGGCCACCTTTTCTGGTCCTGATGTGGATGAAGAAGCACACTAGTAAACATCCTAATGCTACGCTGACCCCTCTTCAGCAATGCACAGTCCGTGTTTTTCGACAGTTTTTGTAACTTCTTAGACAGACCCGATTAACACAAAGTAAGTTATATGTTAATTATATGTTAATTTTTGTAACATATAATCAATAAAATATGTTAGAGATCAATCATGTTTTTATATAAAACAAGTAACTTACCTGAACAAGCTGGAGGTCCAAAATCGTGTTGCTTTCCATGTGAATTGTTGTGTAGCTCCCGTATTTGACTGAATGCCCTACATATCATGACAAAGATGAGGCCATAATTATGTTTCAAAATGTGGTTTCACACGGTACATCAATATGTAAACATTTTATTTTAAATTTTATTTCTGACAGGCTTACCTGGTGAGTCTGCACGCATGTCTCCAGCTATTGCAATGTTTCCCATTCGTTGGAACCTTTGGAACAGATTTTGTTGTTGACTTTCCAAGTGTGTATTATGGCTGGCTCTAAAAAACTATGACAATGTCTTCTCGAAGTGTCATATTGGAAAATTTGCAATTCCATGGCCATGCAAGTCTATAAATACAGAAAAGTAGTAAAATGATAATATAGAGAACACCGCCAGAAATTGTGCAGACTTACAGTTTAATTCATGTGCACCTTTTTTACCTGAATGAATGATCCTCCTGTAAAGTAGGTGGCTGCATATAAGAGAAGGTTTCTACAAGGTGTACTACCAACTATCGGCTGGCTCTGCCATTTCCTTTCCCACTCTATGTGTCTGCACATCAGACTTTGACTTTCATATGGGACAGGTTGCAAAAAGCTTATGCAGACAGGTTTCGAAAACCACATACTTTCTGACACGATACATAGACCTTTCCATAAACCTAAAACAACAAAACTAAATACTTTAGCAAAACATTACATTTGACCTTTCCATCTTTTTTTTGCAAAGCCTTTTACTTACGACATTTCTGAATGCTCTGAAACGGTATAGTCGCCTGGGTTGAAAGTTGAATTCTGAGATTCTTTGTTTATGTTAAACCCTTCCTCCTCCTCTTCTTCCTCCTCCTCCAATTGCAGGCGAGGTCTTTTGAGTGGTCTATAACTATAACTCTTTACAGGTGTTGATGAGAATGGAGCATAGAAAGTTGAAGTGGTAACTGCTCCAGCCTGGAAATAAATTCAAATTCAAATTCAAATTTTATTCGTCACATACACAGTCATACACAGTACGATATGCAGTGAAATGCTTACACGACCGCCAGTGACCTTAAAAAGAGAATTAAATCTTACAGTAAGGAATAAATATGAATAAAGAAATAGGAAAATTTTAACTTAACTAGAATAAAAATAGAAATAAAAAATAAAAGTATACTGTACATAAAATAGAAATAAAAATAGAGATATACTGTACAATAGAGATTTTCTTTTAAAATTGAAATTTGGTGGAGGATGTATGGTGTGCAAGTAATTTGCATGGACACATGTGTTAAGGTGCCTTATTAAAGTGACTTTGTGCAGGGGTCCAGAATGTAAACATAAATATGAGTTCCAATGTCAGGGTAGATGTGCATGAAAGTGACCATAGTGTCCGTTGACGTTAACAGGTTGTATTAGTTCTGTGTTTGTGGTGTGAATGTGGTATGGTTGAGAGACCTTATTGCCTGCGGGAAGAAGCTCCTCCTCATTCTCTCTGTGTTGGCCTTCAGGGAGCGGAAGCGCTTTCCTGACCGCAACAGAGAGAACAGTCCATTGTTGGGATGGCTGAGGTCCTTCACGATCTTCCTGGCCTTGGTCCAGCACCGCTTGGTGTAGATTGAGTGCAGGTCAGGGAGCTTGGTGCGGATGATGCGCTCAGCTGAACGCACCACCCTCTGTAGAGCTCGTCTGTCCTGCATGGTGCTGTTCCCAAACCAGGTCGAGATGTTTCCCGTCAGGATGCTCTCTATGGTGCAGGAGTAGAAATTCCTGAGCACCTTGGAGGGCAGTCTGAAGTCTCTCAAACGTCTGAGGTGGTACAGACGCTGCCGGGCCTTTTTCACCACGGTGTTGATGTGACAGGACCATGACAGGTCCTGCGTGATGTGAACACCGAGGTATCTGAAGCTGTCCACTCTCTCCACTGGGCTCTTGTTGATGACGGGGGTCTGGTAGTTCCTCTCCTGCTTTGTACAAAAGTCCACTATCAGCTCCTTTGTCTTACTGACGTTCAGGAGGAGATTGTTCCTCTGGCACCAGTTCTCCAGATTCCCAATCTCCTCCAGGTAGGCCGACTCATCGTTGTTCGTGATCAGGCCCACCACGACAGTGTCGTCAGCAAACTTGATGACGGCGGTGGAGTTGGAAGTGGCCACGCAGTTGTAGGTGTATAAAGAGTACAGCAGGGGGCTCAGAACACAACCCTGGGGCGCTCCAGTGCTGAGTGTGAGGGAGGCTGAGACATGACCGCCCATCTTTACTGCCTGTGGTCTGCCAGTTAGGAAGTTGGAGATCCACTGACACATGGGTGAGCTGAGTCCCAGGTGCTCCAGCTTGGTGGTGAGTGTGGAGGGAATTATGGTATTAAATGCAGAGCTGTAGTCGATGAAGAGCATTTTCACATAATTTCCCCTCTTAGTGTCCAGGTGGGTGAGAGATGTGTGGAGGAGATATGAGATTGCATCGTCTGTGGAACGGTTCGGACGATAAGCGAACTGTAGTGGGTCGAGTGTGTCCGGTAGTGAAGAGATGATGAAGTCTCTGACCAGGCGTTCAAAGCACTTCATCACTACTGAGGTGAGGGCTACAGGGCGATGTCATTGAGGGAAGCAGGATGTGGTTTCTTTGGAACAGGAACAATGATGGACTCTTTGAAGCATGTGGGGATCATCGACTGAGATAAAGAGATGTTGAATATTTCAGTGAACACAGGTGCTAGCTGGTCTGCGCAGGCTCTGAGGATACGACCTGAGATGCCGCCTGGTCCTGCTGCTTTCCTGGTGTTCACTCTCTTGAAGGCTCTCCTCACGTCGTGCTCGGAGATGATGAGCGCGTTCCCGGTGCTGGCAGTGTCTTCCTGTCTGCAGCCGTTAGCGCCGTTAGCATTAGCGCCGTTAGCATTAGCATCGCTAGCAACTTTAGCTGCAGCATCGAAGCGAGCATAGAATGTGTTCAGCTCGTCTGCCAGAGTTGCGTCCGCGTTCGTCATACCGGATGTTGGTGCTTTATAATCCGTTATTGTTCTCAGTCCCTGCCACAGGCTCCTAGAGTCACTCTGTTGAAGCTGTGACTCTAGTTTTTTCCCATAGCGCTGCTTCGCCTCTTTCACCGCCTTCCGGACGTTGTATGACGCAGCCTTGTACGGTTCCATGTCCCCCGACGCAAGTCCCGTGTTGTAGGCAGCGGTGCGAGATCTCAGAGCGTCGCGGATGGTTTTATCCACCCACGGCTTCTGGTTGGGAAACGTTCTGATAGTCTTTTTCACTACCGTATCGTCCACTAGCTTCTCAATAAATCCCACAACCGCTTCCGTAAACACGCTGACGTCATCATCGGAGCTGTTTCTGAACATGTCCCAGTCTGCGTCATCGAGTGCGTCCTGTAACTGTAACGCGGCCACCGATTGGTCCGTCCAGCGCGCGACCTCCCTCTGAGCCGGCACTTCCTGTTTCAGCCTTTGTTTATATTTTGGCATGAGGAAGATGGCGGCGTGGTCGGATTTACCAAACGCTGGACGAGATTGTGCCTTGTAACCGTCTTTGACCGTGGTATAACAATGGTCCAGTGTTCTTTCGCCCCTGGTGGGGCAGGTGATGTGCTGATAAAAGTTCGGCGCTGCGCGTTTGAGGTTGGCACTATTAAAATCCCCCGCCACAATGAGCGCAGCGTCCCGGTGTTGTGTCTGGTGCTGTGTGAGCGCCTCATGCAGCTCTCATAAGGCAGTTTCAGTGTCTGCTTGTGGAGGTATGTAAACGGCGCTGATTATGACCAATGTGAACTCCCGGGGTAGATAAAATGGACGACACATGATGGACAGTAGTTCCAGGTTTGGTGTGCAGGAGCGTGTAAGAGGAACAACGCTCGCGCTGTTGCACCAGCTGTTGTTCACCATTAAGCACACGCCACCTCCCCTTGACTTCCCCGAGTCCCGCGTCCTGTCCATGCGGTGAACCGAGAAGAACTCGGCCGGCTGTATGGCGTGGTCTGGCACCGCTGGGTTCAGTCATGTCTCGGTGAAGCAGAGGAGGTTGCAGTCCCGAATGTCTCTCTGGAACTTTATCCAGAGAAATAAGAAATAAAAACTACTAATTAACATATATACATACTGTAATCATTTTCAAGTACTGTACCATTAAACAACAAAAAGTGTGACAGGAAAAAAATATATAAAATACATTTCTTGCACCTTTGCTCATCATGTGTATGTCTTTCAGTGTACCGACAGAAAGTTGAGTGCCAACAGATATTTTAGCCTGTTCAGTTGTTTGTGTTTCCACTGCCTTAAATTGCAGAAAATCAGTCTGACAAGCCACATCACTAGATGTGCCTGTAGTTGGGACAAGTTGTGAAACAATGTTCTGCTGTGATGTACTCGAAAAGAAAAAAATTTAAATGATAATTAGAAAACAAAAGATAAGTAGATAGAAAACATTTGAAAGTCCATTGAATTAAGTTTTTTTTTGTTATATCTACTTAGATAAACATTTAGAGGGGTCCACAGAGCTTGTACCAAAACTACACTTTCTGACGTCAACTAGTTGGCACGGACTACCATGTAAGCGAATCGGGCACACCTCTATGAGCTTAAACATTGTATGATGCATAACACTGCATTAAGCCATCGTTTAACATTACTAATGAGACAGACAAACAGTCAAGCTGCATCAATCATAATATTCAGACGGGACTAGTGTTCCAAACGATGTTTGAGTTAGAATTTTTTTCAGACAACGTCAGTAATTTTATGTATGCATTCAGACGGGACTAACATCTCCATGTTTACTACGGAGGTACAGTAGGAGTGTCTGTGTTTTACATGTGGGCGTTGCACAAGACCACATGTCCACATCTACATCCATTATTGGTGCACAAACTTGACTACCGGCACGCTAATGATAGTACAGTACCAACAGTGTAGCGCAGCCACACAAAAGGGACATTTTCAATTACAGGTAAATGGTTGAAGAGCTAATGCTGCTCACCTGTGGCCGAAGATGTGCCCTAGCTGTTTGTTTTCCCCTTGTTACTGTGTTTTGGTCACCAGGCAAGCTCCCACGCGCATGCGCGATCGCGACGCGAGGGAACCCGGATGTGAGTCTGATCACGTGTGCCGGCATAAAAGCCGGAACCGGCTAGGTAGCCGGCACGGAGAGATGAAGACACGCGCTGTGTGTTTTTTGAGGGTGAGAGACTGTTTGCGGATTAACCTTCATTAATTTCATTCAGTACCCTGCTCATTCCGTTTCTCGATCTCCCGGACCTACCATCATTATCTGGTGAGATCGAGCCATCTCTCCAACTCACCTTTTTCATACCCTTTGCCATAGATCAGACACTGGACTACCATACACACACTCACACACCTGCATACATCTCACACACACTCTTTATATTTGTATTATATTTGTATATATTGGTTTGTGGTGCACCGTGTTTGTTTATTTATTTATTTATTTATTCTGTATAATACACTTGGTTTAATTTATTACCTTTGTTTTGTGTCGCGTCGTATATTGTCCTGCCGCAATTGCGCAACACCGGAAGTGTGGTTTTCAAGCCCCTTTTTAGATTCCCGAATCCGTTTTCTTGTAATCAAGCGGTTTTATAAATCCAAGCGTTACAACAGTATCTTTAACAGTTGACCAAAACACAAATGAAAACCCGTTTTGCAAAAAACATTTTCGGCAATCACAGACATTCACACTCGGACGGGATTAGATTTCTCAGAGGACTGCTGAGTTTGCTGAAAAACAGTAGGTAATTTGCTCTGGAATTTTTACAGAGGTCGTGTGAGAGAAAGACAGACATGGCAGATTCGGACAGGATTAAAATCACAAAGTAAGTCTGTGAAACAGAAATTTCTCTAACGACCAGAGGTGGAAAGTAACGAATTACATTTACTCGCGTTACTGTGCTTTTTAAAGTAGTTTTTAAAATCTGTAATTTTACTTTTACTTAAGTGCGTTTTGTTTGAAGTATTGTAATTCGCTACATTTTAAATCATATTCGCTACTGAGTAAAAAATAAATGAATGAAAATGATAAAATAATAAAAATATTATGCTTTTGCGCTCGCGTGTGTGTATCATGTCCTGGTCGCGCGTCGCTCCAGACTCCACTCCAGGTTTTCTGATATCGGCATCTTCCTGACCTTCCACACGGTCGCTTCCGCCCTGAGAGTGACGTCATCAACTAGCGCGACCATATATAAACCGGAGAGAGACGCGGGAAAGATGAAAGAGGTTGTGATTTTGGCGTTTTGATATTTGGTTGTATATTCTGGTTTTGATTTTTTGCCTCCAATTGACTTTGATTATTGCTTTGTCCCTTTGGGTTGGCTGGTCTTTGTATATATTTGTAGATAATTTCACTGTTTTTGGTTTAGGGAGGCCGGGAAGGTACCTGTGTTTGTTTGTTTTTTGCAGGTAGTCTAGCTACTAAATATAAATACCATTTTGTTTATTATTTTGGCCTGGGTCCATCCTGAATCTGATCCTCCTCCTCCTGTTGTGTGTGTATATGTGTGTGTGTGTGTGTATACAAACCTCATTATTTCATCAGTTAATGATTGGATCTAGTTCTTTCTGCTATATACCACCATTTCCATACAGTTATATATATTATAAATAGAACCCTGAACCATTCTTTTGCTGTATGGCCCTAGACTGGGACGTAACACCATATTTAAGTGACCACTTTGATTTTCAAGCACAAGAAAGACAACAGCTTTATTATGCAAAGGTGTTCCTTCAGTTAAAAACAACTAGTTTGAGATTTATATCTGCTCATCTTTTTTGAACTACGCTAGAATGCCTCAACCCCCCTGGCTGTTAAAAAAAAATAAAATAAAAAAGTAACTCGGTAACTTTTGCTCGGAGTACATTTTTAATGAGCTACTTTTTACTTTTACTTGAGTAGATTTTTATAATGGTAACTTTACTTGTACTTAAGTAAAATTTCACTGAAGTAACAGTACTTGTACTTGAGTACAAAATTTTATTACTCTTTCCACCTCTGCTAACGACCCCCTGTAAAACTAGTCTAGACTACATTTTAGACTACATTAGGCACAAAGCTGAACAACAGAACTACAGAAACGTACTGTAAGTTAGCCGGTTACCAAGACATGTGCAGGGTTGTTACGCAACAAAGCGTACACAAATACGTATTTTGAAGAAAAGACAATCATCAATTATTAATCATACTTACAGGTAGAAGTTCAGAGGAGCAAGCCGGTCCAAATAAACTGGGCACTGATCCATATTTTAAAATGACGCGAACACAATACAAGGTTGGGATTGTACTGCTGAGGTGTTGTTGAAAAAATATATTTTAGCCACTCATTCTTTGTAGATTCTTCGTTCGGAAGGGCATATAAAAAAATTTACTTTCACAGCGCAGGATACAGCGTCTTCTTGACATGATGTAACGTTAATCCCTGTGGAAATGGTACTGTTTATGGGCGGGCAAGTTGTTTGCGACGTAGAACGTGGGCGGACATTATGCAAATATGTTACGCAGTGACATGGATTCATAACAGAGAAAATTTTTAATTGCTAACGACTCATTTAGGCGAATGTGAGCCGACTCTTATTTTTAAGAGACAAAAACTTCATTTATCGTGCACTGTCGGCGTCACAGATAGTGCAGATAGCTTATGTTCACATACAGCTACATGACACATTGCAGGAAAGATCATATTTGAAAATGCATAATAGGGGCACTTTAACTCACACTTGGCGTAGTTTCAGCTCAAGACGCTAGTCGCCGCCACTGAGCAGCAGTCTTTATATATCAGCGGTGTATGCAAGCACATTATGGACATCGTTGTCTTCAGTTTAGCACAACAACACGCTGTATCGCTCCCAAATTGTTTGTCACCTGTTTAATATTAAAAGTGATTGGCAATTTTAATGCATTAGTCACATTATGAAATAGGCTAATTAAAAGTCACTCTGGCGGCGCGGTGGTGTAGTGGTTGGGTTCGATTCCCCGGCCAGGCTCGATTCCCGTCTCTGTGTGCATGGAGTTTGCATGTTCTCCCCGTGCTTGGTGGGTTTCCTCCGGGTACTCCGGTTTCCTCCCACAGTCCAAAAATATGCAGGTTAGGCTAATTGGCGTTCCCAAATTGCCCGTTGTGTGTGATTGGGTGTGTGAGTGTGTGTGTGTGTGTGTGCCCTGCGATGGATTGGCACCCTGTCCAGGGTGTACCCCGCCTAGTGCCCGAAGTCTCCTGGGATAGGCTCCAGGTCCCCCGCGACCCTGAACACAGGATTAAGCGGTATAGAAGATGAATGAATGAATGAATAACATTGCTGAGCCTATACCTGACCAACTAAAGCTACCCCATATCCTCTTGGGAATCTGTACAGACTTGTACAATGGACACTATGCATGATGTGTGAGTCACTTCTCATGATGTGTGCTTCTCTTCTTACCCATCACTCTAGAATAGGTTTATCAGACCACATGACCTTTTTCAATTGGTCCAGAGTTAAATTTTCATGCTCCCTAGCAAATTAAAAGTACCTTTTCTGTTTAATATCACTAACAAGTGATTTTCTTATGGCCACACAGCTGTTTGGTCCCAATCCTGTTCTCATCACATTGTGTGCATATTAAAATGCTCTTTTTTATGGAATTTTTTTTCACTATTAAAATTAGCTATGGAACTTCACCAAGTGTTTATGTTCCCAAGCACACTTCTTCCATAAAGATGCTTTATCAGCACTACCATTCTGTGTTTTGATTTGTTTGATGTGTTGCTTTCTTAACCAAGTTCCAATAATTTCAAATATTTTTAGTGTTTTCTTTGCTTGATACAGCCCAAATATTTTATTGCAGAGGTAGTGTATATAGGTGTATGTAAGTATGTGCAGTACTCCTCATTTCTTGATATTTTGCTTCCAAAAGGCCATGATTTGTTGTACCTTTTAATGTCGTCAAGAGAAATTGTTTTCCAGGACCCCTCTCATTTTTGGCAAAATTGTCACTTGCATTTTCAGTCCAGTACCCTCACCTGACCACTATTAGAGGAATCTTTTTTGTTTGTCAAGCCACACAGTGACATATGAAACATACAACAATAAAAAACATAACTTACGGCATAAACCAGTGAGAAACAGGTGCAGATTATGACAAATGATCAGGCCGGTGATTAGTTTACTGGAAATGCTGAACTACTGTATAATCAGTTGGAACAGACAAGAGGGGAAATGAGGTTGCTGATGAGGTTGTGACATAAACAACCAAATCTTAAAGTATATCTTTAGGTATATATTTGTTGTATGTATTTGTTTTTGTTTGTTTTCTTGTTTGTTACTGTAGATTGATAAATGGGTTTTCCAATTATTCATACAGCCTCATGATTCATACAGCATGTCTCCCACACAACAAAATACTACTTAATTTAGCCAAATAAAAAAAACACATGAACAACAACAAACAAACAAGTACTGGATAATTAAACTAGGACACTTTTATGACTATCATTCAAGTTGATTTGATTGAGTAAGATTTTGGGAGGTGAACAAATTGTTTACCTACTTCAAGTATAGTTTCTCTTCACTTTTTACCCCGACACCAGCAGAAACTCCTCTCACTGGTTTGACACTGGAGACTCCTTCCATACTGTAAATGTTTAATGTCTAGCAATGTAAAGCTTCACCATATCATCAATTCTTATTGTTGTAATCAAACTTATTGATTTTACTAAATAAAAATGGTGGTTTTAATACATGTAGTATTAGCCTAGGATGTACATAATGTATCCACCATAGCAGGCAATGTGAATTAGCTGCTGCTATAGAAACATTAACATTTTAGAATTATTTCATGAATATGACCCCTTATATGGTCACGGCAGAGAAAATTAATACCCACCGACACATTTGAGAATTCACCGGTGCTGTGGCACATATTACTTGCGAACATATCTCAAAGATTGAGTTAAACATGCAGATGAATAATAATTTATCACTGCCATGCTGGAATGTAAATGCCATTTATTCAGAAGGGCTCATTTGTCTGGAAAATGAGACTGTAGTTGCCATGGTTATCATCGATGTAAATATTTCTGCAAAGTTTGGTTTCTCACAACCCTTCAATAAATAAGTTTATTCTTATATACAGTAGAGAGCCTTGAAGAGTCAACATAATAAAAGGACAGGATTGAATAAGTTTAATGTGTTCCTGACTGCCCTATGATTTGGTTTACAATTTGGTGACAAACATTCATTTTTATAAAGGATAACTGTGATTTCCATATTTCCATCTTCTATGTTTATGAAGTAAAATAAATAAATAAATAAAATTTTCACAGGATGTGTGAAATGTTAATTTGGTGAAAAATGTGCACTTAAGCTAAATTGTATTTCTACTCTGCCAGTTTGATGCATCGCTATAGATTGTGTTTGTTTATGACCATTAATCAAGGTTTCATCACTCGGCCTGTGAGTGATCATCGATAAATCTGATGTAGTATTGGTTCAGGTCTGAGAAAATTACTTTAAGTGTGATTCACAACATCCCATAACTGGCATTAGATTATTAACATTATCAAACATCAAATGTATAAACAACAAATAGGATTTGATATATATATATATATATATATATATATATATATATATATATATATATATATAATTAAAGTTTGAAATTATCCATAACCCTCTAATAAAAGGGCTTGAGAAATAAATTGAGCTCGCTCTTTTGCCATTTCGTCAACCAATCGAAGGGGTTGTGATCAGTGTTTCTACTGTCAATGCATATCGCCTTTTAAACCAATGCACGAACACGCAATGATCCTAGACAACTTAATCCAGCTATACTAATCATCAACAACAGGTGTGCTCGAAGAACCAAATTAGCCACAATGTAATTAGCACTATGTTCTCATCTTAGATGTGTCAGTTCATCTCGGATGCGTCAAGCGACGTACGAAGAACGGACGACAGTTTAAGAGAAATGCTTTGTTTGTTTGTTTGTTTGTTTGTTTGTTAAACCACATGTTAAGGCATGAATCAATGAGGAACAGGGGCAGATAATGACAGATGATCAGGTCAGGCTGAATAATTAGATCAGACCAGAGGGGACATGAGGTTGCTGCGGAGGTTGTTACATACAGTACAATAAACAACAAATTTTTAAATCTTTAGGCATTTTTCATCCAACATTTGTTTTTCTATTTAATTTAATAAATGTAGCTTAATTTTACGTTCTATGAAAAAGTGATGAATGTCTCAAGACTTTTTAATGTTTTAGAACATTAAAACCTTTGGACATGTTTTAAATAAATGTGTTAATAAATATATATATATATATATATATATATATATATATATATATATATATATATATATATATATACCCTGAATATATGAAAAAGTGTTCCTATGACCTAATCACTTAATTACTTTGACTTTAACCTGGTATCACTTGTTATTTCAAGATATAAGCTGGTTATTTTAAATGTCGTATTTAAACGGTGGCTGCTTTAATTCTGTTGTCATTGTTTATAGCATTCAGCAGATGTCTCTGTGTCCCTTTTGCTGTGCACTTCATGCTTCATGAGAACTAGCCTGCAGAAGTTGCATTGTAAAACAAAGGCTTATTTTTATGAGCATCATTCAGGTGCCTTTACCGGCAATCGTCTCTCCCCTTTCCATCTATCTAGCAGCCGCAATGCAGCACCGGCCCTGGGCCTGCCATAATTAATGCATTCTAAATGAATGATTAATGCAGGCAGCTTTTGGAAGGAGCATGTTCGTTTCTCAGATCAATCACTTTGTATCAAACTCCTATTGCCAATTAATAATTAAACTCACATTATGGCAGCTCTTCTCAGCAATGAGTGGATCAGTGTTCTGCTCTTCATGCTATTCTGTGCTTCATTGATTTGGGAACTTGAATGACTGTAAAGGAATTTGTGTTAAAAAGATGTTTTGTGCTCAGATTAAGATAGTTTGACAAATGGAGATCTATTATTTAAAATGTTTAAATGTCTGGGGTTCTCTTCAGATGAATTAAAGACAATAACAATCATTAAAAAAAAAAAAAATATATATATATATATACAGTGGTGTGAAAAACTATTTGCCCCCCTCCTGATTTCTTATTCTTTTGCATGTTTGTCAAACTAAATGTTTCTGATCATCAAACACATTTAACTATTAGTCAAAGATAACACAAGTAAACACAAAATGCAGTTTTTAAATGAGGGGTTTTATTATTTAGGGAGAAAAAAAATCCAAACGTACATGGCCCTGTGTGAAAAAGTAATTGCCCCCTGAATCTAATAACTGGTTGGGCCACCCTTAGCAGCAATAACTGCAATCAAGCGTTTGCGATAACTTGCAACGAGTCTTTTACAGCGCTCTGGAGGAATTTTGGCCCACTCATCTTTGCAGAATTGTTGTAATTCAGCTTTATTTGAGGGTTTTCTAGCATGAACCGCCTTTTTAAGGTCATGCCACAACATCTCAATAGGATTCAGGTCAGGACTTTGACTAGGTCACTCCAAAGTCTTCATTTTGTTTTTCTTCAGCCATTCAGAGGTGGATTTGCTGGTGTGTTTTGGGTCATTGTCCTGCTGCAGCACCCAATATCGCTTCAGCTTGAGTTGATGAACAGATGGCCGGACATTCTCCTTCAGGATTTTTTGGTAGACAGTAGAATTCATGGTTCCATCTATCACAGCAAGCCTTCCAGGTCCTGAAGCAGCAAAACAACCCTAGACCATCACACTACCACCACCATATTTTACTGTTGGTATGATGTTCTTTTTCTGAAATGCTGTGCTACTTTTACGCCAGATGTAACGGGACACGCACCTTCCAAAAAGTTCAACTTTTGTCTCGTAGGTCCACAAGGTATTTTCCCAAAAGTCTTGGCAATCATTGAGATGATTTTTAGCAAAAGTGAGACGAGCCTTAATGTTCTTTTTGCTTTAAAGTGGTTTGCGCCTTGGAAATCTGCATGCAGGCCGTTTTTGCCCAGTCTCTTTCTTATGGTGGAGTCGTGAACACTGACCTTAATTGAGGCAAGTGAGGCCTGCAGTTCTTTAGATGTTGTCCTGGGGTCTTTTGTGGCCTCTCGGATGAGTTGTCTCTGCGCTCTTGGGGTAATTTCGGTCGGCCGGCCACTCCTGGGAAGGTTCACCACTGTTCCATGTTTTTGCCATTTGTGGATAATGGCTCTCACTGTGGTTCGCTGGAGTCCCAAAGCTTTAGAAATGGCTTTATAACCTTTACCAGACTGATAGATCTCAATTACTTTTGTTCTCATTTGTTCCTGACCTTCTTTGGATCTTGGCATGATGTCTAGCTTTTGAGGTGCTTTTGGTCTACTTCTCTGGGTCAGGTAGCACCTATTTAAGTGATTTCTTGATTGAAACAGGTGTGGCAGTAATCAGGCCTGGGGGTCACTACAGAAATTGAACTAAGGTGTGATAAACCACAGTTAAGTTATTTTTTAACAAGGGGGGCAATCACTTTTTCACACAGGGCCATGTAGATTTGGAGTTTTTTTCTCCCTTAATAACGTAAACTTCATTTAAAAACTGCATTTTGTGTTCAATTATGTTATCTTTGACTAATAGTTAATGGTTTTTGATGAGCAGAAACATTTAAGTGTGACAAACATGCAAAAGAATAAGAAATCAGGAAGGGGGCAAATAGTTTTTCACACCACTGTATATATATATATATATATATATATATATATATATATATATATATATACCAGTGGCTGTGACAGGAAATAAAAGCTATCAATTTGTACTGTAGTTTAAAATAAAGGAAAATCTTTGAAAGCTAGAACAGGTTTCTTGTGTGATTCCAACACTTTGATACATAAAATATGTTCTCTATATGTCCTTAGAAAATGTTATTTCAGATTTGTGGCTACATTACCTGTAAGTTTAATGAAATCGAGTCTATCTGAATTTTTGATGGGGTTCTCATCATTCTTTTTCTCTCTATTTTACTAAATCAGCAAATACTTGATACTGACTTATTTAGCTGACAGAATTCAATATTATCCCATTTTACTCTTGTGGACCACTTAGTACATGTATTGACCTCCACATTAAAGTCTAACATAAAAAAGCTTTGTGTGTACTACATAAAAGATTCTCAAACGTTCTGCAGCAAAGAACCTCTTTAACTGTAAAATAAATTTCACTTTGCTTTAGGAAATAATTTTTATGAGCATGACCTTTTAAAACTATTTAGATATTAAGGTAATCATTTTCAAAAGTTGCACTGAATTACATGTACCCATTTTACAGTATAACACACTAAGTGTGACTAAGTAAAGAATAAAGAATTCAGTATAATATTTTGTTACACAATTGTTTTGATCTCTCATAAACGAAATAGGAATGCAAGCCAGGATATGCACATTTAAACTAAACCAGTGCCAGCTACTTTTAAAGTGCTTTGTCGGAAGGTACAATGTCTGAGACAGTGGAGAGAGATGAGCTTTCTTTAGCCCAACTTATTAGGTATCTTTAGTTTTAGAAAACAATATTATTGTATGCAGAAAATATAAGCCAAAACTCATGGAAATATCAACATATCAACAAATTCCAACATCCTGTGGAAACATGTACAGATAAGTCCATAGCTAGCTGATTTAACCAGCTTTGGTAGCATCCATTTATTATTCAGACTACTAAGGGTAGTGGGAAACTAGGGCACAAGATGGGATATAGCTGTATAGGGTGATATGAAGAGGTACAGTATGAAAAAGTTTCAAGTTTCACATGCCACAGATCTGGTCGATTTACCGGCAGTAGAATTTGCTATTATGGTCTAGACCTTGGGGATGAGTTTTCAATTCTTCATTGTCTTTTAGCTGTTCCCTTTCAGGGGTCGCCACAGTGAATCATCGGCTTTCATCTAACTCTATCCTCTGCATCCTCTTCTCTCACACCAACTAACTTCATGTCCTCTCTCACTGCATCCATAAATCTCCTCTTTGGTCTTCCTCTATACCTCCTGCATGGCAGTTGCAACCTCAGCAACCTTCTACCGATATATTCACAATCTCTCCTCTGAACATGTCCAAACTACTTCAATCTGGCCTTGCTGACTTTATCTCTAAAACATCTAACATGGGTTGTCCCTCTGATGAACTCATTCTTAATCCTATCCATCTTTGTCACTCCCAAAGAGAACCTCAACATCTTCAGCTCTGCTACCTCTAGTTCTGCCTCCTGTTTTAGAGCCGTAGAGCATTGCTGGTCTCACCACTGTCTTGAACACCTTTCCTTTCATTCTCGCTGATACTCTTTTATCACACAACACACCTGACACTTTTCTCCATCCATTCCAACCTGCCTGTACCCGCCTCTTCACCTCCTTTCCACACTCTCCATTGCTCTGGACCGTTGACCATAAGTACTTAAAGTCCTGCAACTTCTTTACCTCTCCTCCCTGTAGTCTCACCTCTTGGGTCCCTCTCATTCACACACGTATTCCATCTTGCTGTGGCTGCAGACCCACCTCCACCTTGAACTCTTCTGTCACACCTACAGCACATCTCACCACTGTCTTACCACTTTAACATACTTCTCTGCCACTCCAGACTTCCTCATACAACACCACAGCTCCTCTCATACGCATTCTCTAAATCTACAAAGACAAAATGCAACTCTTTATTACCTTCTCTGTACTTCTCCACCAGGATCCTCAAAGCTGGAGGATTTGATGAATTTTCAATGCACAATGGCAAAAAAGACAATGAGCATGCATTTGGTCAAGCTGTAGACTTGTCTTGCTTTTTTTGTTCATTTAGATGATGGGCTCTTCCATTATGAAGACTGTTGCTTTGTCTCAGGATTGTACCCATACACCCAAGTTTTGTCACCAATAATGAATATGAAGGATGGGTCATCCACTGCACACTACGTAGCTTCTTGGCAGACTTTGATGTGATGTTCTTTCTGGTCCTGAGTCAGCAGCCTGGGGACGAACTTGGCAGCAGCACAGCACACGTTCAAATTACTTGAAAGGATTGCCTGAACTGTTCCATATGACACACAGACAATGGCCCCAATATTGTGGATTGTTCTTCGACAACCATTATGTACAAGTTGCCGAATCATTTTGTCTTTTCCGGGAGTTGATCTCATTAAAAGTCTTTGTGACAGCCCCTGTGTGTGGAATGGATGGGTTTTGCTGATACACCTGAACACAATCTATGCTAACCATCCTCTTGTTGTCTGCGATCTACAGTATAAAAAGGCCACACCACACTTGACCAGGGAGTAGATTATTACAAAACTTAAACTTACACGCATTCTCTCCATTTGCAGGCTCCACAAACTCTGTCAAAATTACATTTTTGCCAAGAAGGAAGCTACCTCTGTCTCTGCCTGCCCTGCACCACCTGCTTGCCTCACCTGCTTGGCTCTCCTTGCCGCGATGCAGAGGACTCTGCCTAAGCCAAGCTATGCCCAGTGGACATATTAGAATATCACATAGGTCTAACATTGCTGAACGTTGTGCTAAATGAAGACTGTTCAGATTGTGGATTCTGGTTTATGTGTTTTCTCTCCGCTTGTCAAAACCATTACACAGGTGGAAAATGCTGGCAAGCCAACTGGAACCGAGCCCACAAAGGTCACAAATAATCTTGAAGCCACTTTTACAAGGTCTATAGGCGAGGGCATCTGAGCTTTCACACCTCCAGCATTGCATGGCTCAAGAGGTGACTCTCCCTGATCCATGCAGAGATGCACAGCACCTGTTAACAAAGGTGATGCCACATGATGACATGACTAGAAATGGCAGCTTGCAGAGACGCTTCCTCCCCCATTTTTAATCCACATTTTGCAAAGAACTGGCTGCACAACCGCAATGGCCAGAATCACCACATGATGAATCAGTTTTATCTGGGCCAGAAACCAACCAGGCTCCTGCTAGGGGCTTCCTAGCTAGTCACAAGGGCACTGAATAATCAGCACCAACACCCATGTGTTAAGTCAAAGTCAATGGAGTGCCGCACAATGTGCTACTAGACACCTGGGGCCGGTTTCTCGAAAGCTTCTTATTGCTAAGTAGTTCTTAAGTTATACCTTTACCTCTCTCTTAATGGCACATTTCCCGAAACGTTCTTATGCTAAGTATCTCTTAGCTAAGTCACACGTTCGTAAGGTTGGTCAGGACCAATCTTAACTCACTCTTAGCGTAGTTTCAGCTCAAGACGCTAGTCACCGCCACTGAGCAGCAGTCTTTATAAATCAGCGGTGTATGGAAGTACATTAGGGCATGTTATCAAAGTCGTATTAATGATGGAATATACGGTAGGCCTGTTTAAGAATTTTATTTTATTTGATATCAGAACTAATAGAGTGACTTTTAATTAGCCTATTTCATAATGTGACTAATACATTAAAATTGGCAATCACTTTTAATATTAAACTGGTGGCAAACAATTTGGCAGCGATACAGCTTGTTGTTGTGTTAAACTGAAGATGGCGCCGTCTGCGGAGCCATGTGGGTCATGTACATTTTTCCTTTAGACAAAACTTCAGCCCTTTTCATATTTTCCCTGAGGTCGCTATTTAAAAAAAAAAAAAAAGGTTTGCCAAGGCAACAGATTATGGAGCTCCTTGACCTGCTCAGACTTGTGCGTGCCAGGCCTACGCTTTACGTCCTGCTGTTTGTTGCTTTTTGTTTAAAATATGTTTCATTGATCATTAGCCATCATTCATGACTGGATGGACTTTTCTTTTGACAAGTTTTATTTTATGATGAAATTTGATTTAGTTAAACGAGAACGTAAACTTGGGAGTTTCAAACCCTGCATCCATTCATTTTTCTGAGTGATTGTAATGTTTTAATACCCCTATTCACTTATGCGGTTTGACCCGCTGTGAGATGCGGTGTTATACCCCTATCTCACCTGAGCCGTCTCGCGCTGTGGCCGTAAGTAGGGTTCATCATGATTCTGTGTGAAAAATTAAACCTTTAATTTTTTTTTGCCGGTTCGCTCGGAAGCTTGCAGAACTTCGCGGAATGTTAGCGGATCGTTGGCAGGCAGGCGAGTCAAACCGCACAGGTGAGATAGGGGTATTAGGCACCGTGAGCCGCCTCGAGTGACCGCCCAACGTTCTGCGAAGATCTGCAAGGTCCGCGAGCTTCCGCATGTTAAACATGTTTAATTAAATTTTTTGCGTGGTAAAATGGAAACGTAATCACGGAACCAAAACTCGCGCTGAATCATGATGAACGGTTTTCTAGACCACGAAACCGCGTAAGTGAAATAGGGGTATTAAACCTCCACTCATCTCATTGTATTCATTCCATAAGTGCGCTATACAACACCAACAACTGACATACTTCACATTGTTACTGAAGCTGGTGAAGAGTGGTATCAGCTGTTTGTCCATCAACTATGATTGTATACCCGGTTCGTTTCACCGTCATTACAAGTTACATGAAAATATTAGTGACAGTTTAGTGATTTCATTTATATATTTGTCTATTATGGCATGCTATTAACAATTTAACCCATGTTGAAATAAACACTATTAAAATAATTTTGTACAATGTTTAATTTGCATAGAAAGTGCTGTCTTTCTTAACGTTGTCATGCCAAAGGACTCAAAAATCGATTCCTGAGCAACCGATGTCAGCTAATTCAGGACCTTCACTGTAGACAGCGCCTTGTAACGTCGGACGTACAGTAAGAGGCAGCGACTTAAGAAGACTCCTAAGAGACAGTTCAAGAAATACACTTAGAAAAGTTATCACTTTACGTAAGCTATATCTTAAGAGTCTTCTCGAGAAACCGGCCCCTGGAATGCCATCACACTAGCGCTTGCGTTAGTGGTTCCACCCCCAATGCACCGCTGTGCAATCAAATGACAGTTATCTGCATACATGGCGATCAGTGAGAGGTTCTGGCAGTGCACATTGTGATCGAGGACCACAGGAATAAATACAATATAAAAGCTGGTATCATCCCTGAACTTCCTGTGCCTTTGCAGGTTGAGACTGGTCCGGATTCCTACAAAAAACAATCCAGCCATGGAGAAAGCACGCTTCACACAGATCAAAGTGTTGGAGAGTGCCATCTACACAACTGGTGTGGTTAAACTTGAGGCAAATGATGCTTCTAATCCTTTTGTTTTTTCGTGATAGCGTGATCGCGTGATAGCAGCTTGCTACAACTTGCTATATTAAACACATGATTTGAAGAGGTGTACTCTGTGATCTTTTAGTGTTTCACAAGGGAAAGCAGAAGAGAGTGGTGCACAGAGTCCAATCCACAACATTTGGAGGCCACCTAGGGATAAAGAACACCGTTAAAAAAAATAAGGAATTGTTTCCATTGCCTTAGGCTCAATGTCAAAGTTTGTAAATTCTGCCAGCACTTCCCAGAAATCCAATGAACAGCCCAGACAAAGCCTGCCCCCATCCCACTAATTCTCATGCCAATCATCAGTGTGCTGTTCGAGTGGATGGATATGGACATTGTCGGTTCATTTCCAAAATCATCAAAAGGCCACGAATTCATCCTGGTTATTGTCAATTATGCAATGTGCTTTACCGAGGAAATCCCAAGAAGGAAGTCCCAAGAAAATCCTAACGAATCAAGATACGGCATTCATGTCCAAACTAATGTGTGGTGTATAACTGCTGTTGCAGGTAAAGCAAAGTTAAATTCCCATGTACCACCCGCAGACTGATGGGCTGTGGAACACTTCAATCAGACACTGAAGCGTATTCTGTAGCAAGTGATGGGGCCAGTTGATACGGCACATATGCTGTTTGCGGCCAGTGAACTACTGTATAGGCTGCGAATAGCCATGTAAGCGCAAAAGCACTGAGCTGTACCACATTAATTTGCTGAAACGGTGGATTGAACCCATATCACACATCTCAGCTTTTGCCTTTCTTCCGTCTGTCGAGCAGAGCCGTAAGTTAATCCAGCAAGAAAAGGAACTGTCGCCTACACGGAATCAGGAGCTGAGCAAGCAGGTGGAACAATTCAATGATGTTCCTACCCCCAACCATGCTAACCACTAAGTCACTCTGCTGCCTTGGTTGGTAACAATAGAATGTTAAATATTCTCACAGACAAAAGAAACATTGCACATACACATTTATTAGAAAATGTATTTATGTCAAATAAATGAGAAGGTTTACAAAAATAACACTAGAAATTCAAAATTTAGACAACAACTACACTGGCCCATGATATGGCCTCTTTGCAATTTCTCAAATTATGCCATTAAATAGGTTGGTATTGTATTGCTGTTTTCAGTTTTGGCTTTCCAGATGTAGGGTAGTTGGCAATGGCAACAGTTGGGACGGTATTGAAATTAGCATCTTTAACGTCTCTTCACTTGTACTATATTGAAAACACTGCAATAACACATTGAAATGATTTACCGTAGTAGTAAAATTTTTGCTGAAAAGGGTTAGGGTTACCTTTGTGGTCCAACGAGTCAACTTTTTATATATTTTTTAGAAAGACCTGCCATATTTTCTAAGTCAAAGGGGAAAGGGTCTCAGAGGTAATGCAGACAGGTAGGAGCCAAAAGCAGGACAGAATACAGTAGATCAGATCGTTGCATTTTTTATTTTTAATGAACGTTGCAATGAATACAGATGATGGAAATGATCCCAAGACAGAGAATGTATGCAGCTTGATGCTTGCTGGTGGGTTCTGTATTTTAACCAAATATCACGAGAAATCAGAGTTCCTCAAATAATTTGCACACAAAAGGGAAAATAAGGAATTGATGGATACTCCTTCACAGAGAAGCCTGGTGGCCAGTACTTGAGAGCAGCTGGGTTTTGCAGAAAGAGCAGGTTAATTGTCCAAGGCATTCACTGGTTCAGTTCATTAAACGCTGGCAGGTCAGACTCAGTAGCCCATAGTCTATCCTTATTGGACAAATAGCTTTTACATAATACTGAAGTGTGTTTGAGGTTTTTGTCTGTAAAACAAATGATGGCCCCACTAAGTGCAAATCAGGTATAGTAGGATGACATGTTGCTGCAAAATTCTGGGGTAGCCATCCTGGGTAAGTGTGCCCTCAATTTTGGCCACAATTTTAAATTGATTCACAGTGGGAAGAGTCTTAGAATTAAATGCATTCAAGTCATGTACAGCAACTAACAAAACTAAAAAAACAAAAAAACAATGATGGTATTTAAATAAATGTATTTGTGTATGGGTAGCATGTTGCATAGTGGTTCTTTGGTTTCCTTTAGGAACTCTGGTTTCAATTGGTGTATCCAAATGCTCTTTAGTGTGTGAGTGTGTGTGCCTGCATGACCTGCAATGGATTGGCATCTTGCCCATGGTCTACTCTGTGTTGTGCCCTAAGTCCCGTGGAATGGGCACCAGGATTCGACATACAGGATAAACAGTATATAAAATTTTACATATTAAGCATTTAGATATTGATATTATCTGTATGGTTCTAAAATAAAGTAAGTTTGTCACATCTTTAATTCTATTTAATTAGTTTAACCAAATTTTACAATTATAAATTTTCGGTCAACTTGCTTATTTTTCTTGAGTACAAATACTGCCATTAAATTCATTATATTGATACATAAAATGCAGGACACAGTAGATCAGATGCCTGCATTTTGAATTTTTAATGAAAGTTGCAATGAGTTCATGATGGGAATCATCTCAAGATAGAGGAAATATATTGACTGCAGCTTGACGCTTTCTGGCCGATTCTGTACTTGGACCAAATGTCTGGCTTGTGAATGGACTGCGACAGGAAAATTTAAACAGTGGCAAACAGCACACTTATCCTGAATACAAGAAGGGCCTCAGTTATAGGAGGTTTAAAAGGGGTCTGATATACTCAACACTGATTTACAAATGAGACACTCTTAACAGGCCTTCTGAAGCCAGTGATATTAATAGGGGTCATATAAGTCTTGGTCAGGAGGGTTACCACTGTAAAGCAACACGTGGTCAAGAAGTTAGAAGCAGGTTTACCCAGCTCAGATAAAGAGAAATCATTGTCCTCAGTTGCTAGTGCTGGAAGATGGGTCAGGCAGATTTGAGGCTCTATGTACATTTCACCAATTCAGTGATTTACATAAATAGAGTAAAAAAAAAAAACAGTTCTAAGACCAATTCGGTTTCAGAATTGTCTATGTTGGAAAAACAGGACCAATAAATGTAAAACTTAGAAGGTGAACACAATCTTGCTGTTGTTCACTGTTAACCACTTAAACTGCCCTCCTTTTATTTTATCACCAGAGAATACAAAGAGTTATGAAGCTGTCTATAACACCACACACTTAAGCAGTAAGGCAGAATACAATAAGTGCTGTTGTAGTTACTAGACTGACTTTGTCTGTTTGGCTGTTATTGTCACTTAGACTTCAGTAGACCAAATTGCCTTTCCTCTTCTCCACACGTGACATGAAATAGTGTTAAGCACAATATAAAGTCTCCCATATCACTTGTTTGTTACTGGCCTCCCCAAGGACGGTCTATTACAAACACACTCCTACACTTATTTTAGGCATATGGTGCTGTCGGAAAATACTTGGCATTTTGCATATTGTATGTATAAGTTTCTTGTTTTGTTACTTCCAATAACTCTCTTTTGGGTTTTCAGACCACAGCAATGACACAAGAAAGGATTTAAGATAATCAAAACAGCAAAGAAATTAAGTACCTAGAAGACAAGCAGGGAAGAAGGATCTCAGCTTGCAGGACTTTAGATATGACAGCTCACTGAGGTAAGGTGCTCGTTGTTGTCACCCTGTTGCATAAATCACCCCTCCTTTTGCATTCCAATTACTGTCTCCAGCACTCATTGTCTCTGCCTGTATGCAGACCTGCCGTCGAATCGGTTTTGCCCTCTGGATGCAAGGAGGTTAGCTGTCACTCCAGATTAATAGACTCATTTGCCATTTTAACCTTGCCTGACCCCCTTTTACCCTTTTACACTGGACAGCGGTGTATACTTTAATGTCACTCACCTTGGACAAACAGTGTCAAAAATCAAAGAGCTGGGATGCTGAGATTGGAAATTATAGAATCAAAAAAGAAAAAAATCATATAAAAAAAATAACATACATAAAAATATAACAGAATAAAAGAAACACGTCCATGAGTATAGTTTTTTACTATTGGTTGGTGAGTATTTCTTTCACTCATGAATTAAATTAATCCCAGTGCTCTTTACAAATATTAGTTCAACTATATGGTTAATTTTTCATAAAATTAATTGTGCTATGATAGACATATTGTTTATGTAATATAATGTGCAAGGCTTTAAAATTATACACCCACTGGTTACTTCATTACGTACACAATGCCAAACCTGCTTTACATTTTCATGGCATAGATTCAACAAGGTGATGGAAACTTTCCTTAGAGACTTTGGTACTGATTGATATTAAAGCATTCCACAGTGGGTGCAGATTTGTCAGCCGCACACCCATGATGTGAATCTCCTATTCAACCACTTCCAAAAGGTGCTCTATTGGATTGAAGCCATTTGACTGTGGACTCATTACCATGTTCAGGAAACCAGTTTGAGATGATTTGTGCATTGTGACATAATGAGTTATCCTGTGGTGATAAAGGGATGTTCAGCAACAATACTCAGACAGGCTGTGACATTTAACCAATGTTATTCGTAGCAGTGCAATTGGTAGTAAGTGTGCCAAGAAAACTTCCTCCACAGCATTACACCACCAGCAGGATCCTCACCCATTGATACAAGGCAGGATTGATTCATGCTTTCATTTTGTTTCTGCCAAATTCTGACCATAGCATCCTGATGTTGCAGCAGAAATCCCATCAGACCAGGGAACATTTTTTTTTGTATCGTCAAATATACAGTTTTGGTGAGGCCATGCAGATTATAGTCTATTTTCCTGTTCTTAACTGATAAGAATGGCACCAGGTGGTGTCATCTGCTGCTGTAGCCAAGCTGGTTCAAGGTTTGACATAAATTGTGTTCAGATATGCTCTTCAGCATACCTCGGTTGTAATGAAATGTTGTTTGAGTTACTGTTACCTTTTTATCAGACCTAACCAGTCCAGCCATTTGACTCCAATCTGTAAAATCAACAACACAGTTTTGTCCATCAACTGCTACTTGATATTTTCTCTTTCTCAGGCCATTCTCTGTAAACCCTAAAGATGGTTATATGTGAAAATCCCAGTATCTCAAGAAATAGATTAGTCCATTTGGCACCAACAACCATGCAAATTATGTTTTTTCTTTTTTAGGGCTTTTGATCTAATGGGTTGAAATCTGATTCTAAAATGTTTATTTTTACAAGTGATGTATTAGTAAATGTTTCCAATTCGTAGCATTTGCTTAAGATGTGGGTGCAGCCAGTACTTTCTACTTTCTGAGACTTATAAGTACTTATAATTATGAATCAGATGTTGGAAAACTGCAACAATTTTCTCTGGCACGAAAGAAAAGCTTTTACCTTATCATCTAGACATTGTGAGTTTGAATTATAATCCCGTGGGAGCCAGTGAGTGTCCACAAAAGAAAAATCTTTTGTGCTCTCTGGAAGGAAGGGAATCTGGGCATTCTCTCTCCCCTATCAATCACCGCGACACTAACCAATAAATAGCATCATTGCGCTCATGCATGCGGAAGGGGGCAGATAGTGCATCCTCCGAGTATGTTATCCTGCCCCATATCATTGCATGAGTAGCAGTTTGTATAGACATGGTCAGCTGGCTTCAATACTCAGACCTTGGGGGAATCATGTGATAGCTTTGACCTATGATGGTTGGTAGCAATTGTTTGACTAGGGTGAAGTCCCTGTTAGGTGAGAACATGCCATGACTAATTTATAGTAAAAATAAGGAAAAACACATGTGTGTGTGGGTGTGTGGGTGGGTGGGTGAAATATATGGCTAGGTTTTTTCGTATAGACCAGGGGTGTCAAATGTATTTTAGATAACAGATACTGGCTACCCAGTGCCATGGGACAAGTCTAAAATAAGTTTAGTGGACCAATAACTCATCAATGACATTCTTTCTTACTCATTGTTTTTTTTTTATATTGAAACTTACAATTAAATAAAATTTGGTTTTAATGTAGCGTGTCAGGAAAAAGTATGTTCTCACATTAAACCTGTAACAGTTGGTAAACCATGAGATTAAGAGTACAATAAGAAACTATTACAGAAAGAATACTTTTTTAGAATTCTTTTTTTTTTTACTTTTTAATGACCCTGGTTTAATACTTTCCTTTAATTGTAGTAAAATATAGAGATGCATATTGTCAATTAAATTTAAATGTGTTTTGTTGAGTCTTTACCAAGTTGTTTTGATGCATGACTTCCACATTTTAGGTAAACCATGACAAAGCAACTGCATTTTAAGGCAAAACCAGATGAGTCACAATAAGCCAATTGCATCACTTCTACCATCATGTGATCAGTGAAGCAAAACTATTGCTTGGCAAAACGGCAGCTGCTGTGAGTCAACTAAATGTGTTCAGTGCATTTTTTTTGTAGATGGTTGAATGCAAGAAAAAAGGACCTTCACACCTGTTCCTGCCATTGCAGTCACTTTACCAGTAATGAATTAGGTATGTGTCACATATTATATATTTAACAAAGCTATGTGGATTACTGTAGTGTGACCACTTTGGTAAAGTAAGTTTGAAACGCAACTTTTTGTTTGCAGTTGAAGCATATATTCTTTTTTTTGTTTTCTCTCTCTTGATCATGTTATCACTTGCATTTTTGTTGCATTCAGGAGCCATGATGCACTTTCAATATGGTTATATTTTTTAAAGAAAATAAAGCAGAGAAATAAATTTGCTATAACCCTTAAAAAAATTCATGAGTGATTTGTACAGGTGAGATGCATGTGCTGTGTGTGGGAAGCTGTTGTGTTCAATTTGTCTGGTTTCTCTGACTTACAGTATGTAGTCAGTCAATATTATTTTTAAATGGTGGATTCATATACTATGATAAAACTCTGAAATATCCAAATAAAAATAAAACTTCTGCAGAAGGATGCTGATGATGCTGTAAACTGGAGGTTTTATATTGCTCATAACGTTTTCATGATCTTTAACATTCATCACAAGTAAATGGTTTTGTGTACAATACTAACTTTTTTTCTTTATTTAAAATACTGCTACTTCTTTCTGTTTGGCTCACTATAAATTCTCAATCAAAGCACAAGTTTGCTATATGTTTTATTAAAACCCAGCATATTACTGATAAGTTGAGGTCCCAAGCCCGGATAAAATGAGAGGGTTGCGTCAGGAAGGGCATCCGGCGTAAAACCTGTGCCAAGTTGTAGTGCGGACTGGATATTCCGCTGTGGTGACCCCTTGCCGGGAGCAGCCGAAAGACCAACAACATATTACTGATAAGTTGCATACTTAACACAAGCAAGAGATTCACAAAATTCACACAGATAAACAAAAGATTAATTAATTAATTTAGCTTTTAAGCAGTCTTGTAACTCAGATAAGATAAAATCAGAATATATAAATAAAATATTCTTTGAAAACATCAGTTGTAATACATTGAGTTTATTTTCTCTCCAAAGTGCAAAAATGTTTTATTTATTGTTGTGCCAATTGTTTATATAAGCAACACATTTTAAATTATGTTTACTCTATAAATTTAACTACACAATATATATTTCTATCTTTTTAATTCTTTATTATCCTGAAGAAACTTTTGGTAAAGCACATTTTGAGTCACTCCAGAAACCATTTAACTCAAAGTGATTAAGCCATCTCAACCACTTGGTTGAGGTATGCTATGCTAAAATTATTGGTAGCATCTTATATGATCTTTTTTCATATTTGCAAATATTGTATTACTTTTAGCATGGGGTGCTATTACAACCAAATAAAGAAAGAAAAAAATAATTCACCCAAAATCAAATTTACCCAAGTTTGAACCCAAACTATAAGATGTGTTTAGCTCCACTATCACTTTTAATAGTTCTTTGATAGCTATTTTAAGTAAAGGTAAAAAAAAAGAAAGAAAGAAAGAAAGAAAGAAAGAAGTAAACAAACAAACAAAAAAAAAACTGTCCGCAGTTCCTTAAATCTTGTTGAGTTGGCTCATTCACAGTGCAGAGGGTTATTTGAATCTTTGTGCCATTTTGTTCAAGCTCACATTCTTCCCAATAAGATGTGTCCTGTATCAGTGCAAGTCTCTAATGATTCACAGCAGGAGATGAATAATTCAGATTACCATAAATATCTTCATCTCATACACCCAAGCAGAGTGGAGGGCAGTTGCTCATATTATTTGAGCAATTCCAGCTCAGCATTTCACTCACATCCTCACTGCAAAGTGGGCAGGAGCTCTGGTGTCTATTTGTGAACACAGGGTTGAGGGATAGACCATGGGAGGTGATAAAGGAGCACCTGATTCAGTCTTCAGTCGAGTCAGAGTGGGTGGTAAGAGGGGGAAGGGAGTTATTGTCGGGTTGATCTGGACTGCAGTGTTGCATCTGGCCTTTGCGTACATCAGCGGGTGACAGCATGAGCAATGTGCTGAGCCAGGCCCATGCATCATCTTTTGGCAGATGCTTAACCCGCTGATTGCCTTTCAGAAGCAGGCAACACGGATCAGATCATTCTGCCCTTCAGTGCATACTGTTATTCCAGCTACTTGTTTACAACTTTGTATTTACAGAACAATACATTATTATTATTATTATTATTATTATTATTATTATTATTATTATTATTATTTAATAACTTTGTATAGAATATAAACTATGAAGAATGTTGACGTGATAGTTTTTTTTTTTTTTTATAACGAGGTCACAAATTAATACCAAGGCACACATTATTATTTTAAGGGCACAACCTAAGATGTCCAGTGGCCCATTTATTATGTTCAAATAATTTTATAAATATAATAATACATTTAAATATCACAATTGCGTAACTTTTTACATATTGTGTAAATTAAGCCCATACTATTTGTATTCATGGGAATTTAAGGTGGCATGGCATGACCTTCAATACTGTAGGTTTTTACAGGAAGTAATAATGCAAGAGTGAAGTGAGGTGTAATGTTATGGGCCTGGTTTCTCGATAATGCACACTATTCGCGCGCTAAGAAGACTTAAGATATATCTTACGTTAAGTGATAACTTTTCTAAGTGTATTTCTCGAACTGTCTCTTAGGAGTCTTCTTAAGTCGCTGCCTCTTACGTCCGACGTTACAAGGCGCTGTCTACAGTGAAGGTTCTGAATTAGCTGACATCGGTTGCTCAGGAATCGATGTTTCAATCCTGTTTTCATGACAGTGTTAAGAAAGACAGCACTTTCTATGCAAATTAAACATTGCACTAAATTCTTTTAATAGTGTTTATTATGGAGCGATATCGCGGACAATTGCGTTTCCCATATGTGGACGCACAAAGTGTGCCATAATTCAAATGCAATTGCAAACTTTGCATTACCGTTTGCTGATTCGCCTTTGTGAACGTACACAGACTGCCAAATTTCAAATGAAAAAACAAAGTCCATTTGCATTTGTATTTCCCAGGTCTTACACGTCATGAACCTGTCATATTTAAATAGCAAAATCAATCACCACGTTTGCTTTTTCACTTTCTCTGCGCCGCGCGTCAAGCCGGCCAAAATTCAAACGCAATCGCTAATCCATTTGCAATTGCATTTCCAACACGTTACACAGAAACCTGTCAATCAGCGTCAGGGGTGGGTCTATACTGTGGGGCGGGATTGTATGGGGAGTGACGCCACTCGCACTCGCCGACCAAGAGGGGGATATTTGAGCACTGGAGGTGAACCGAGATTATCTCATTTGTTTATCAAGAAATAAACACACAAAAATGACAAATCGCATATTTTCTTGCTCCGGAGTGGACAGAGAAGTTTTTACAAGTAAAAATATTTTTAGATCTTCTCCTGTTACAGCCTGCTGGAGCTAAATCTTTCAGAAACACTGCGTACCGGTGTTATGCGCTAAAAAGCCTCCCTGCCACTGATTGCCCCCCCCTCCCCAACATAACCTCTATCACATATTATATTACAACATAAATTAATAGGTTTATGATTTACAAATTGCACCAAACGAATTTGATTATAAAATAATCTATATATAAAAAAAACACATGTAGTATAGGGGGAAAATATATTAATTATATATTATTTTCATAGACAACCCCTAGCAAAAATTCTGGAATCACCCCTCTCAGAAGATGTTCATTCAAATGTTTAATTGTGTAGAAAAAAAAACAAGCACATACATGCCACAAAACTATTTTCACTCAACAATCCAAACTTCTGACTGTATAAAACACTTAAGAAAAAACAAAGAAAGATAACTATAGTCAACGACAACTGTTTTAACAACTCAAACAGAGGAAAAAAATATGGAATCACCAAATAAAAACACTACTTGTACTTTGTTGCACCACCTCTGGCTTTTATAACAGCTTGAATTCTCTGAGGCCTGGATTTAACTAATGTCAAACAGTAGACTTCATCAGTCTGTCTCCAGCTTTGTCTTATTGCAGTTGCCAGATCAGCTTTGCAGGTTGGAGCCTTGTCCTGGACCAGTTTCTTTCATTTCCACCACAGATTTTCAATTGGATTAAGGTCCGGACTATTTGCAGGCCATGCCATTGACATTATATGTATTTCCTGTAGGAATGTTTTCACAGATTTTGCCCTCTGGCACTATGATGCATTATCATCCTGAAAAATTATGCTACCATCACCAAACATCCTTTCAATTGATGGAATGAGAAAAGTGTCCAAAATCTCAACATAAACTTGTGCATTTATAGAAGATATAATGACTGTCATGTCTCCCATACCTTTACCTGACATACAACCCCATATCAATAATGATTGTGGAAATTTGCATGTTTTCTTCAGGCAGTTGTCTTTATAAATTTCATTGGAACGGCACCAAACAAAAGTTCCAGCATCATCACCCTGCGCAATGCAGATTCGTGATTCATCACTGAATCTAACTCTCATCCAGTCATCCGCAGTCCAAGATTGTCTTTCTTTAGCCCACTGAACCCTTGTTTTTTTCTGTTTAGATTAATATTTTAGTTAATGATGGTTTTCTTTTGGCTTTTCTGCATGTAAATCCCATTTCTTTTAGGCGATTTCTTACTGTCCGGTCACAGACATTGACTCCACTTTCTGCCCATTTGTTCCTCATTTGTTTTGTTGTGCATTTTCTGTTTTCAAGTCATATTGCTTTAAGTTTTCTGTCTTGGCGCTTTGATGTCTTTCTTGGTCTACCAGTACGCTTCCCTTTTACAACCTTTCCATTTGATTTGTACTTGGTCCAGATTTTAGACACAGCTGACTGGGAACAACCAACATCTTTTGCAACATTCCATGAAGATTTACCTTCTTCAAGAAGATTGATAATTCTCTCCTTTTTTTCAACTGACATCTCTCGTGTTGGAGCTATGAGTTATGTCAATCATCTTGGTTCAACACATCCCTAATGTGTGCAAGCACTCTTTTTTAACTGTAGACTAATTAGCAGTTGTAGAAATGCAAAGTGCATGGTGATTCCATATTTTTTTCCTCAGATTTGTGTGATTCCATATTTTTTTCCTCTGTTTGAGCTGTTAAAACAGTTGTCGTTGACTATAGTTATCTTTCTTTGTTTTTTTTTTAAGTGTTTTATACAGCCAGAAGTTTGGATTGTTGAGTGAAAATAGTTTTGTGGAATGTATGTGCTTGTTTTTTTTCTACACAATTAAACATTTGAATGAACATCTTCTGAGAGGGTGATTCCAGAATTTTTGCCAGGGGTTGTACATGTATATTTTTATATTTCTTATTTATAATAAAAATCGCTTCGTGATAATACTCATATATTATATTTGATAATAATAATATGAATATTTGATTGTGATGTCCTCATATATTTGACAGAGATTTTATAGCAATCAGTGGCAGGGAGGCATTTTAGCGCATAACACCGGTACGCAGCGTTTCTGAAAGATTTAGCTCCAGCAGGCTGTAACAGGAGAAGATCTAAAAATATTTTTACTTGTAAAAACTTCTCTGTCCACTCCGGAGCAAGAAAATATGCGATTTGTCATTTTTGTGTGTTTATTTCTTGATAAACAAATGAGATAATCTCGGTTCACCTCCAGTGCTCAAATATCCCCCTCTTGGTCGTCGAGTGCGAGTGACATCACTCCCCATACAATCCCGCCCCACAGTATAGACCGCCCCTGACGCTGATTGACAGGTTTCTGTGTAACGTGTTGGAAATGCAATTGCAAATGGATTAGCGATTGCGTTTGAATTTTGGCCGGCTTGACGCGCAGCGCAGAGAAAGTGAAAAAGCAAACGTGGTGATTGATTTTGCTATTTAAATATGACCGGTTCATGACGTGTAAGACCTGGGAAATACAAATGCAAATGGACTTTGTTTTTTCATTTTAAATTTGGCAGTCAGTGTGCGCTCGCAAAGGCGAATCAGCAAACGGTAATGCAAAGTTTGCAATTGCATTTGAATTATGGCACACTTTGTGCGTCCACATATGGGAAACGCAATTGCAAATGCAATTTGCAATTGCATTTGAATATTGTGCGCGATATCGTTCCATGGTTTATTTCGACATGGGTTAACTTATCAATAACATGCCATAATAGACAATATATAATTAAATCATATAAATTAAATCACCAAACTATCACTAATATTTTCATGTAACATGTGGCCGTGAAACGATCCGGGTATACAATCATAGTTGATTGACAAACAGCTGATAACACTAATGAAGAGCTCTTCACCAGCTTCAGAAACAATGTGAAACATTTCAGTTGTTGGGGTTGTATAGCGCACTTATGGAACGAATACAATGAGATGACAGAGTGGAGGTTTAATACCCCTATCTCACCTACGTGGGGCCGTAAGTGTGGTTCATTATGATTCAGAGCGAGTTTTGGTGTCATGGTTACGTTTCCATTTTACAACGCAAAAAAAAGAAACATGTTTAACATGTGGAAACTTGCGGACCTTGCAGAACTTCGCTGACCGGGCGCCAGTCACTCGAGGCGGATCACGGTGCCTAATACCCCTCTCTCACCTGTGCGGCCGGACTCATCTCCGTGAGCTGCCGCAATTGCCCGCGACATTCCTTTAACGTTCTGCGAAGTTCTGCAAGGTCTGCAAGCTTCCGCGGGGACCAGCAAAAAAATTAAACATTGAATTTTTTACGCGGAAAGATGGAAATGTAATCACAGCGCAAAAACTCGGGGTGAATCATTATGAACCCTACTTACGGCCACAGCGCGAGACCGCGCATGCAGGTGAGATAGGGGTATAACACCGCATCTCACAGCGAGTCAAACTGGATAAGGTATTAAGCATTACAATCACTCAGAAAAATTAATGGATGCGCGGTCTGAAACTCCCAAGATTATTTTCTCATTTAACTAAATCAAATTTTATTAAAATAAAACGTGTCAAAAGAAAAGCCCATAAAGTTATGGGTAATGGCTAATGATCAATGAAACATATTGTAACGTTTTTCGACGCTAGCAGGAATCTTGGAGTACGACTGAGCTTACTTGCTCCCCAATGCAAATGGCTGGGGAGTAGTTTATTAAGTATACATACAGAGGTCAAGCACACACACCTACACATGCCCAACTTGGCCGAAGCCACTAACCCAAACACCCTTCTCTCTCATGGTGGACACATAGAACCCCCGCAAGGCATGACGGTCGTCAGCCGCCGCCCCGCCCACGCTACACTGCCCCGACCCGAGCTGTGACCATCCCCGGTCACCATGACTCCCAGTCTTGGAGGCTTGAAGGCGGTCGGCGCTGTGTACGCCGGGGTCCTTTAGTGGAGAAGTGCAACATTGTCCCGGAGGCAGTCCGGCCTCCGCAGAGTTCGATGTTTCACCAGCGTGCGGCTGGTAAGGCGTAAGATGGTCTCGGTGGAGCAACACTCACGCCCGCCCCGCCAACCGCACCCGGTAGATGACATCGGAGAGGTGGGCAAGTACTGTACAGGGGCCCACCCAGTGAGACATGAACTTGCTCACCAGCAGAAAAGCCTCGCCCCTGGCTGTGAATGTCCACGCCCACACGCTCCACAGGTGCCCCCACCCAAAAGTCCTGCAGCGGTGCCCGCGAGTGCTGGGGGGAGCCCTTCTTTGCCGTGTAGTGGACAAAGCGTTCACTGACCAGCTGCGGCGCAGGTGAAACGACTGCGGGCGATGCTCTTGGCGAGGGAGTAACTCGGCACACGCGCTCTTCACCTCGCTCGCCGTACCGACGTCGCACTTTGCTGCACGGATATTCACCTGACACGACCACCGGCACTAGTTCGACGGCTGCTGGGGTACGCTGTCCCTCAGGCCTAGGAACGTTGCCTCGGCATCGCCGCGAAACCCCAGAGACTAGTTCGTGGCCTAGCCGTGACGGGTAGCCCTGTCCCCGGCTAGATTCACCTACCGAGTGCCCCCGAGCTGTGGGCGGTCGCTCGGCTCTTTCGCCATGATGCACCGCAGTTATGGGTTCAGCGCGCTGTGCTGCGCGTAGCGCCTCGGTAAGGGAAGCTGGTGCTGCTAACCTGATGTGCTCACGGAGCCGCGGCGGTCAGAGTCCTCGAAGAAAAGCACGATACTCTAGCTCTTCCTGCTTATTGGGCTCACACTCTGGATAGCCCCGGCGCGCCAGGCCTCTTAAGTCCATGGCGAACGCGCCCAGTGGCTCAGACGTGCGCCGCTCGCGGACCGCCAGCTCCTCGCACGCTGCTTCTTGACGGTCACCGGCGCCGAACCGGAGGGGAAGCGACTCTTGGAGCTTTGCCCAGTCCTTCCGCTCATCGGCCCGGAGGTCTTCCAGCGCCCGGAGCGCAACACCCTTCAGTGAGAGTGACACTTTGACGACTGTTTCCGCTGAGGACCAGCCTGCGAAGTCGGCGGCTAGCTCCACTTGGGCGAAGAACGCGTAGGGCTCGACAGCGCCGTTGTAGGAGGGAAGGCGCAGCTGCAGCGCACATCGCCGGCACGGAGCTGTAGCTTGCTCCGGCACTTGCGCAGCGTCAACGTTAGGCTCCGCTCCGAGATCCAGTGCCAGGATCCTCATCTCGCCGCTCCGCTTTCGTCGTGCCGCTTTGCTGGCACTGATTCCGTCCGGGAGATGCTTCTTCTTCCGGAGTTGTGCTGCAACTCGGCGGGCTTCTTGGATCTTCCACATGTCCTCCGCCGTTCGCTCCAACTCGAAACTCTCCATCCCACTTCTGACAGCAATGTAGCGTTTTTCGACGCTAGCAGGGATCTTGGAGTACGAGTGAGCTTACTTGCTCCCCAATGCAAATGGCTGGGGAGTAGTTTATTACTCTCAGCACAAGCACACATACACAGGTCAAGCACACACACCTACACACGCCCAACTTGGCCGAAGCCACTAACCCAAACACCCTTCTCTCACATGGACACATAGAACCCCCGCAAGGCATGACAGTTGTCAGCCGCTGCCCCGCCCACGCCACAATATTTTAAACAAAAAGCAGTGGGCAGCTGGACATCGGGAAGTAGAGCGTACAGTAAAGTATGACGCGTTGGCCTGGCATGCGCAGGTCTGAGCAGGTCAAGAAGCTCCATAATCTGTTGCCTTGGAAGGCAAAACTTTTTTTTTTTTTTTTATAACGACCACGGGGAAAATATGAAAAGGGCTGAAGTTTTGTCTAAAGGAAAATTTTAATGACCCACACGGCTCCACGGACCGCGCCGTCTTCAGTTTAACACAACACCACGCTGCCAAATTGCTCGCCAGCTGTTTAATATTAAGAAGCTTTTGAAAAACCGGGCCATGAATAATATTTATGCTTTGGTTCCTCTGACTAACTTAGTTTAATTCTACAGATTTTTTCTGTCTTGTTTATTTTAAGATACAATAGTTACTGGAATTAGTTACTAGTTACTGAAAAAGTACTTTGTAGCCACAAAATCGATTTAAATATGAATATCCCTTTATAGATTTATTTATAGGTAAGAAAGAAACACATCACTACAGTAATAATAATAATAATAATAATAATAATAATAATAATAATAATAATAATAATATTCTTGGAAAATTTGGGGTAACGTGCTAGATAGCCAAACGGGTTTTTAGTACTTGAGCAGAGAAATCCTAGGTCTCATTTAAACTCCCATGTTCTAACAAGTTGAAAACCATCATGCATGACATGTATTAATGATATAAAAACTGATCTTTAGGTCACCATTTTTATAGCCCATAGGCACATTTAAATGGTCCTTTTGGCAACTGTACAGTGTTACTAGATTAATTACAGACAAGAGAAGTGTGCACTTGGAAAATTGAGCAATCACAGGCTTCCCTGAAGTAAAAGAGCAAGCAGCAGGAGCAAGGGAATGAGAAAGAGAGAGAGAGAGAGAGAGAGAGAGAGAGAGAGAGAGAGAATTACTATTTCTTCCAATACACTTGAGGCCACATGTCTTAAGTCAAAAGTTTAGTCCCAAAGGAAGCATGACCAGCTGCTTTATAAACCAAGCATATGCCAAAATTCACACTTCTTGTCTTGTACCTGGTTAACCTTTAGACCTACAGTGACAATGGCAACTTAATGAGACACCTGCTGTGCCACCTTCCCAAACTTTTTATCATCAGGTTCTTGGATGGTAGTATCTATTTTGTACTCTGAGATGTCTTTATGAAACATCACAGTTCAGTTGACCTAAATCAGGACAGAGAAAAATGTTATGACCATGGCATTCTTGATGGTGTTTTTCGCTTGAAAACTTCTAGCTAGGGGTGTTAGCTTAAGAGTTAGGACCAATAATCAGTGCATTCTTGAAACTCTTGAAAATTGATGAATCTTGATGAATCTGGCACTGGTCTTTTCCCCCATCACGATCTGTCTAGTGCCAGTTTCAATGAAAATATAAAAACCTGTGATTATGGATTGAAACCTGAAAATATGCAGTGAAACGTACAACAAAGTTTAAATTGGATTAACACTGAAATTTACAAATATAGAATGAAGTCTTAAGCACACAATATTGACTGAAACCAGAAGGCAATGCTGGAATTAGCTAATGTTTCTTCTTTAATTTTCTGTTCATTGTCAGAATGAATGCAAAGTGTAAATGAAATCTGGTGGCAAAGATTTTGAAAAATAAAAGTAATTAATATACAGGCCAGTGCTTGTTAAAATTTATATGAAAAAAACAACAACACCAAAGTGCTTTAATTGCTGTTGTCACTCACCTTGGCATCATCATTTGCGTCACCAGCTTCTGGAGACCTGGAGGACACCTACAGAAATAGGCACCTTGTTATTTATTTGCCAGTATAATCCATATAGAGATGTGGTCATTTACACAGCTCAAATCCTCAACAAACAAAAATGAGTGGGTCTTTTAATTATCAAGGACTGCTCAAGGGTTTATAAAGCCTGTTGTCTTTGCACCCTCAATAAAAAACGTAATGGAAGCAAAGTCTCTGATTGTGTCTAAAAGAATATTTTTTTATACCCAGTGTGCACAAAGCAGCTTAATGAACATTTAAATTGTTTAATACACAATTTGTATGAGATAGTGTATTGACTTAAACAAAGTGGGAAAAAAGAAGGAAATAAGCTTGTTCTGAAATGAATGAATGATGACATGGCAAATCTGTAGTTTTTTTTTTCTAATTATAATCCATAATTATCTTAATTACTTATACTTATACTTATATTTTTTTTATATATTTTTTTAATACATTTGGGAAAATCAGATATTACATTCTTACTTTATATTTTTACTACAGAAGATGTCTATATAACAGTAAAAATAATGACAATAAGTTTGAAATTCATTTTAAAAACCCATTAAGAAACATGGCACAAAGGTCTTGTGTAAGTCTGAAATAATTTAGAGGAGTCTACTGGGCTGCATTGTGCGTTATTCAATATGGAAAACTGCTCATGGCTGCGTTTCCCAAAAGCATCGTAAGCCTAAGTAGTTCGTACAAATGATCGTACGAATGATCTTAATATTATGGTCTGTTTCCCAAAACCATCGTACAGTAACTTAAGTAGCACTTGAAAATCTTCGTAGATCTACGAGTGCTCTGGAGTAATCGTAAAGCCTTAAGTGCATCTTAAGGAGACACCTAGGGGTACCTGCTGGACATCCGGCAAATTGCACCTAAAGTTTACTTCTCTTTACTTCTATTTGTACGTATATTTTTATTCATTTCTATTTTCTACTCATTACACAATTCAATATAGAAATGAAAATGAATAAAGAAATGAAATTAAAATGACATAATAAATGTTAGAATGAAAAATAAAAGTACACTGTTGTATATGGACATTTCGAGGGTAGTACAAATGTATTTAATAGAAAATATTTAATGTGCTTTAAAGATGACACAAATAAAGGATGACTTGCTGGCGTGAAACCCAGCCATGTATTGAACATGTCTTGGTTGAGCATCATGAAGTCTCATCTCGCCTACATTCTCTTCCTCCACCTCTTCATCTTCCTCCCTGATGTCCAAGGGCAGTCTTACCCTCACTGCAATGTTGTGCAACATATCTGTTACTGTTATTACAGCACAGCACTTTTGTGGCACAAAGAGAGCTTCACTTCCTCTAAAATAATATTAATTTCTTCTTTTTGAAAAATTTATTTTCTTTGTCTTTTGATTTGCTAATTTCTCCACCCCTGGGTATGTCCTTATTTAAATTTTCTCCTACTAGCAAATGCACTTCAGGTGAAGATAATTATCGTCAAGGCTAAACTTTTCAAAAATAAACGTAAGAGCTTATTTATTTATGTACTTATTTATGTATTTTGCTGTGAGATAAGCAATTGTTGGTAAAGAAATTGATAAATAATTATAATTAAATAATTAAGGTTTCATATAAATATTGAAAATTATGCTTTTAAAACTGTTAGAATTTGTCTTATGCGAGATTGGAGCAAGACAGTGTTTTACAGAACGACATTTCAAGTTAATTTATGTTTTTAAACTTGCTCAAGAAGAAATTACAGAAATGTTTATGTTATTCTTCGTACGTCGCTAACTCAGTTAGCTGGATTTGATTGTTGTGGATTTGTCCTGATCTTGGATTGTTTCGTTCTTCGATGCTCATCTCGCATTTGCTGTCATAGCAACATGTCCGTAAGCTTGAACCTGCTCGGTAGCAGGTTTATTTCATGTAAACAGGATTAAGGCTGCGCTCCTGCCGCGTTATGATTGGTTGAAATGGTGAGGTCACATCTGATTGGTTAAAGAGCGCTGACGTGGACTGACTCACGTGGGGAAAGAAAAGTATCTTGCATATATATATGGTCTTGAGGGTATGTTCTAATATAATATTTGATAGCAATTATATATATATATATATATATATATATATATATATATATAAATATATATAATTGATAATATATTAGAACATAAATTCATAGGTTTTTTATTATTATAATAAATTCTAGGCACGATACAGCCTCAAGACCATTGTTTATTTTGTAACACATTTATTTCAGGGGTTCGTTATGAATATGCAAATAAATATATATATATATATATATATATATATATATATATATATATATATATATATATATAATTTAAAAAATTCTAATGAAAAATTGGACAAAACTAATTTTATTATAAAGTACACATATAAAAGTATACATGTTTTTGAAAAACATATTAATATTTCTATTTTCCATATACAACATATTTATTTTCATATTTCTTATTTTATTTTATTGTCTCATGTAATTTGTAAGACATATGTGCATATTATGTTCTAATATAATATTTGATAGCGATTATGTGTGTGTGTGTGGGGGGGAGGGATCCATGGCAGGGAAGCATTTCAGCGCATAACACGTGGTGGGGGGGCATTTCAGCGCATAACAGGTGTTACAAAAAAAATTGAGCTTGTTCTTTTTGTCATTTCGTCAACCAATCAAAGGGCTTGTGATCAGTGTTTCTACTGTCGATGCATATCGCCTTTTAAACCAACGCACGAACGCGCAATAATCCTAGACAACTCAATCCGGCCATACTAATCATCAACAACAGGTGTGCTCGAAGAATCGACTTAGCCAGAGCGTAATTAGCATGATGATCTCATCTTAGATGTGTCAATTCATCCCGGATGTTTCAAGCGACGTACGAAGAATACCCCCCAGCAGTCAGGCGTCTAGCTTTTGTTGTAGTTAAGTTGAGTTTGTGTTTGGTGTTTTGTTTCCTTTTTATGTTAAATAAAAAGAAACCAATGAACCGTCAGCTCGCCTCCTCCGCATTCATGCCACGACCACGCACCCGACGCAGACACAGGGAGAAACGTGACAGAAAGCTAGACCGTACAAGTGGCATGGCGGAGGATTTCCCCCTGGATAACTTTTGGGGGGATGCGGATACCATCTTGCCCGAGCTGGCGAACTGGCGGGAGGACAGCGAGGCTGAGAGGTATGGCGGCTGGGAGTACTGCTGGCTGGAAAACGGCACGGTAGACCTGTACCGGAGATGGAAGTACAACCAGCTAGTGAGACAGGAGCACATGCGGGAGAGCAGCGAGGAGAGAAAGACACCACAGAGCTGGGAAGGCTGCAGGCTCGCCATTAAGCGGACGCCATTTGGTAGCGACGCAACGCGGGGTCACGTGATTCCCCACGCTGGCCGGAAGAGAAGGGCCAGGAAGGCCAAGTACGCAGCCGCTGTCCCACGCACCCGTTCTGCCGCCGCCTCCCGGCTTTGAGGACGACGTTGAGCTGTCGAGCGCACTGCACGCTCCCACGCCGCTGTCGAGCGCACTGCACGCTCCCACGCCGCTGTCGAGCGCAGTGCACGCTCCAACGCCGCTGTTGAGCTCTGCACAAGCTCCAACGCCGTCGTCGAACGCAGTGCATGCTCCAACGTCGTCGAGCGCAGTGCACGCTCCAACGTCGTCGAGCGCAGTGCACGCTCCAACGCCGCTGTTGAGCTCTGCACAAGCTCCAACGCCGTCGTCAAACGCAGTGCATGCTCCAACGTCGTCGAGCGCAGTGCACGCTCCAACGTCGTCGAGCGCAGTGCACGCTCCAACGTCGCTGTTGAGCTTAGCACAAGCCTCAACGTCGTCGAGTGCAGTGCACGCTCCAACGTCGTCGAGCGCAGTGCACGCTCCAACGTCGCTGTTGAGCTTAGCACAAGCCCCAACGCCGCTGTTGAGCTTTGCACAAGCTCCAAAGCCGTCGTCGAGCGCAGCACACGCTCCATCGCCGCTGTTGAGCTTAGCACAAGCTCCAACGCCACTGTTGAGCTTTGCACAAGCTCCAAAGCCGTCGTCGAGCGCAGTGCACGCTCCAACGCCGTCGTCGAGCGCAGTGCATGCTCCAACGCCGTCGTCGAGCGCAGTGCACGCTCCAACGCCATCGTCGAGCGCAGTGCACGCTCCAACGCCGTCGTCGAGCGCACCGCACGCTCCAACGCCGTCATCGAGCGCAGTGCATGCTCCAACGCCGTCGTCGAGCGCACCGCACGCTCCAACGCCGTCATCGAGCGCACCGTATGCCCCCACGTTGTCGAGCGCAGTGACCGCTCCAACGCCGCCGTCGAGCACAATGACCGCTCCAACGCCGCCGTCGAGCGCAGTGAACGCTCCAACGCCACCGTCGAGCGCAATGACCGCTCCAACGCAACCGCCGAGCACGTCTCCAGCTCTGCAACGGCCGAGCACGTCTCCAGCTCTGCAAAGGCCGAGCACATCTCCAGCCCAGCAGCCGCAGAGCACATCTCCAGCCCTGTCACCCAGCCTCCTGGTCGGGAGGCCGAAGGTAGTACTGTGGGGTGGGTGTCCGGGTCCTCTGGTGATGCTCCGGAGGAGCATTTTTTGGGGGGGGGATACTGTAATGGTCAACCCCTAGAGGGCGCCTAACACCCGTTTTGGTTTTCGTTTTGTAGTTTGTTTTGTGTCTGACTTCAGTTCCCAGTTTGCACCTCGGTCAGGTGACGTAGAAGCTCACCTGAACCGAGGGAAGTTAATTTGTTTATGTTTTGTATAAATAGCCTGACTGAACAGCAGTCAGGCGTCTAGCTTTTGTTGTAGTTAAGTTGAGTTTGTGTTTGGTGTTTTGTTTCTTTTTTATGTTAAATAAAAAGAAACCAATGAACCGTCAGCTCGCCTCCTCCGCATTCATGCCACGACCACGCACCCGACGCAGACACAGTGAGAAACGTGACATAACCCTAGTGACTCCTACTGTAAGTAGCACTTAAAGCAGGGCTACGTGCAATTGTTTTAAGTGCATGTTTGGGAAACGCACGTGAAACAATAACGAACATTCTCAAAATGACTCGTAGAAAACGCTCTTAAGTGCTTATATCAATCGTTATCGGGAAACCATAGCTTTTAATGGGATTAGTAGAAAACTAAAGAGCAGAACATAGATGGTTGAGCTTTTCTAGTCAGTGCCCTAGGTTGTAATTCAATCAATACCATTTAAACTAAACAAGACAGTTGAGGAATATTCCCATCCAAGATGGTGGTTTTGTCAAACTGAACTTGGCTGATGTAACCAAGCAAACATGTGACTGAATATATTGATACTGAGTAGAGCACTGACTGAGGCTGGCTGGTAGGACTTTAGAATTCTAGACGTTAAAATTGCCTTCGTAAAGGATACTTAAGGACATTTTTAGAATTTTTTTCTGCTATCAGTTTATTTATTTATTTAATCTTTTGTTTAGTTAGTGTGTATATATACTCAATTATATATATCTGACTACCATTGTTTTCATTGACCTATCACTGATCACGATTGCTCCCAACAAGTGCATGGCAGTTTAACCTTCCTGTTGTGCTTTTGGCTCATACCCATAATGTTTATCATTTTATTTTTCATTATAAACCCACAATAAAACATATATTATCAACTAATGTTTAATTTTATATTTTTATCAACTTGAGCTCCTGTGAACTTTACAAGTTTTTAACTTGTATTTGCTGTGTATGTCCTGCAGGCCTTATTTACCTAATTTAGGGGGAAAAAACATATACTGTAGATATTATTTTTACATATATATATATATATATATATATATATATATATATATATATATATATATATATATACAGTATATATATATATATATATATATATATATATATATATATATATATATATTATAACAAATACTAAGATAAAACATATTATACTATTTCTCACATAGCACTTCACTGAAATGTTTACCAATGTGACTTAAAAAAAAAAAAAATTAAATGTTTTAAACTGTGGTACAAAATGACAACTTTTGTGTTCCTGGTCAAAACTGACCGGTATGATTGATTCATTGAAAACAAAAGCCCAAATGTATACAGGGAAAACTTAACTAAAATACACATATAATGTTTGCCACATACACCGTACATATTTACAATTTTAAAGTAGCTCTGCTATCATTTCGCCTGAGTTTTCTCAGGAACACCATCAGCCAGTTTGCCTGTTTAAACTTGCATGTTTTCAACATAATAATTTTTCATATCATGTGCTGCACCTATCTTTATACCGAACCTAGTTAGATGATTTGTTTGGCATATACTGTTTAAATGGGCACCGTCCCCTAAAACCGACAAGATGCTCATCAACAGTGATGTCAGGACGTGGTTTGTAAATGAGTTGCAGGCGCTCCACCCACTTCTTCCAAACTTCCCAACTTGTCTTGTTGACTACTGGCTGCTCTTGTGTGATGGTCATCAAAGTGAATCCCATGTGACAGGATATGGAAGGTCTGCAAAGACACTGTAGCATGAAAAATTGCCCGACTACTGTCATGATCCCATAAACCGGATGCAGATTCATTCCAGGATCTGTAGACAGCACACAAAATCAACACACCCACGAAGGCTTCAATATTCACCAGGTCTACCGCTTTCCAGGTGTTTGCATAAACCCTTCTCCCCTGCAGGTTTGTCATGTTTATGTACAGTATTACAATGGAGACCATGAGGAAAAGTTTAAAACAGGACTTGATGTTATCCACTCAGGACCCACTTCAATTTAAAATCTTTGGATCAAAGGAAAGGAAACTACAACTTCAACTCCTCCTCCAGGTTATATTCTGACACTTCCTTCTCTAAACCTTCCTCACTGTCAACCTGGCTTCTCTCCTCCTGATCACTGTCATTTTCAAATATAATTCCAGAGCTCTCTTGGCCATCGTGCTGCCAAAGCCTCAAAAAAACTTTATACTGTATACCAGAGTTGCAAGAAAGTTGCGATAGGTGTGTGCGTGTGTGTGTGTGTGTGTGTGTGAAAATATTTCTAATTTATTTATGTGTTCAAATGCCATGTGTGAACAAAGTCATTGAACCTTATGAGAAAATGGTTAAAATGTACTGACTTGGGCATGGTTTCTCGATAACGCACACTATTCGCGCGCTAAGAAGACTCTTCAGATATATCTTACGTTAAGTGATAACTTTTCTAAGTGTATTTCTCGAACTGTCTCTTAGGAGTCTTCTTAAGTCGCTGCCTCTTACGTCCGACGTTACAAGGCGCTGTCTACAGTGAAGGTCCTGAATTAGCTGACATCGATTGCTCAGGAATCGATGTTTCACTCCTTTTTCATGACAGTGTTAAGAAAGACAGCACTTTCTATGCAAATTAAAAATTTCACTAAATTCTTTTAATAGCGTTTATTTCGACATGGGTTAACTTATCAATAACATGCCATAATAGACAAAAATATAAATTAAATCACCAAACTGTCGCTAATATTTTCATGTAACATGTGGCTGTGAAACGATCCGGGTATACAATCATAGTTGATTGACAAACAGCTGATAACACTCTTCACCAGCTTCAGAAACATTGTGAAACATTTCAGTTGTTGGGGTTGTATAGCGCACTTATGGAATGAATACGATGAAATGACAGAGTGGAGGTTTAATACCCCTCTCACCTACGTGGGGCCGTAAGTGTGGTTCATTATGATTCAGCGCGAGTTTTGGTTTAAAAAATTAAACTTCGCTGGTTTATAAAGACTGCTGCTCAGTGGCGGCGACTAGCGTCTTGAGCTGAAACTACACTAAGAATGAGTTAAGGTTGGTCCAGACCAACCTTACGAACGTGTGACTTAGCTAAGAGATACTTAGCGTAAGAACGTTTCGGGAAATGCGCCATAATGTTAAGAGAGAGGTTCAGGTACAACTTAAGAACTACTTAGCGATAAGAAGCTTTCGAGAAACCGGGCCTTGTTTTAGAGAGAAAACTTTTCAATCTGTCAGATTTGGGCCAGAACACACCTGGAGAGTTAAGTCACTGGGTTCATGTTGCATAGAAAAAAAACAAACATCTTTGTGATTAACATTTAAGATATGTTCCTATAATTAGATAATAAATATTTTCATTTAAAGAAAAGCCTGGTAAAGATATTGTTGTGATGGCATGGTGCACTCAGAATACACAGCAAGCTTTGTATTCTTACCTATCTATAAAACTCCCTTGAAGAATTTTCTCTGAAAAGACTTCATTAAGACTCAAAAAGATCCTTCATTGCCTTGTTTAAACAGAAATGAGGAGATGGGGGGGGGGGGGGGGGGGGGGTGGACTACACTTATTATAGGGCCTTCATTAGAAGGTCTAAAACATTTTCCAAAAAGGCACAAACAGATACATTTACATAGATATTTTAGTCAAGGCATAGCTAATTATCATAACAAAGATGATGTTTGTGACATCGCAGGCTATGGGGATAGCTTGCAGGATACAAAGCCAATTTGTATTTGCTGTCGGGAAATTATTAGCTCCCATTTCTGGTTTTAAAGGGTATAGAAAGACTCTTGGTTCTCATGGAGACAGCAGAGTCATTTCTAGTTAAAGGCATTATTAAATCTCTGTTTCCTTGTGGTGATCTTCACTGTGGGAAAGAAATCAAGATATGATACAGTATGTTTATGTAAATGTGAAAAAGGAGGTGCTATGTATAGTACCATGTATTAAGCATGCTAAGTTATTTATGATGGTTATTGCTGGTATTGTCAGTATGCACCGCATAATGCGAATGTTTTTTATATTACTAGTTACAAATATAGATAATCAAGAAAAAATCTAATTTGATAGTCTAAAAATACTTTTCTTTCCTATTGTTTTTCAGATTAACTGTTAGAATTTTTACCTTCATATCTCTTGGTATCCAGCGTGCACTGTTTGGCTATAACTTTAAAGCAATTAACAATAAAACCACCCAGGTTTTAGGTTCCAATTGTTTAGCCTGGGCAGCTCTAGTCGCTCAGGGCATGACTTCACAATACCTCTGACAGTGTACTGTAGTGTCTGGCTTAGATGGGCCTTAGGTGCCCATGATCCTGTAACTGGTTTATTGCTATATAATTGATAATCAATGGCTGTAAAATTTATTTGAATGTTATTGCTGACTCTTGTAAAATTTAACACTGTTCCCAAATGAATTCTGCCCAATCCTGTTCATTCCTGCAGATACTTTTGCTGTTCTCTTAAACCTAAACGAAATTAAAATAAGTCCCTTCCACTCTGGCATAATGAATTCCATTATGACCAACAATTGGTAAAAGTGCATATGTGGTGCCATGGGTTACACATCACTGTCCAATCCAACTTAGGTAAGGACAAGCCTATCAGTGGACCATGCTACAGTAAGTCACAGGCACTGATCCAGACACATTTTCCTAAGCATATCCTCGTCAACCCAACAAAAGTTGGTCATTATACTACACAGAAGTCTCTTTGTTATCCTCACTGCATGCTCTCAGATTTAGAGTTTTAGTGATTTCAGCTGGGCCTTGCCCAGAGTAGACTCAATAAACAATGTATGTGCAAATGTAATATGCACATTTTGAATCTACATGAAACAAAAATTTTTAATACAATTTTTTATGACAACAAAATATTAAAGATTCAAAGCTGTAGATTTTTTGTAAATTCACTTGTACATACCTCAACAAAACAACACTACTTCAAAGTTCATGTGAGACTGCATTGCCTCGGTGGGTAGTGTGTAGTGTGCAGAACAGCAGTGCTGAATGTAGTTGTACCTCATTCAAAATGAAAGAGTGCTTACTAGCCCATAGCAATGGGGTTCCAGTAGTTGTTTTTCTGTATCAGGTGGGAATGAAGAGAGAGATCAATGGCATCATTCTGTGAACAACTATCTTGCATTCCTTACTGCTCAGCCAGCTTGAAATGAACAAAATGCCTCACATACTGAGAGGGAAATGATGTTAAATTCATCGTTTTTGATGTAGATCTTTTATATATATATTTATTTTAATTTTTTTTTATCTGCATGGCCTGTGTCTGTAAGAGAGACATGTCATTAGCTTTTTATTAACTGTGTTTTTAAGTTGATTTTACAACATCTAGTATATTGATTGAAGGGGCGTGGCACACTTGCACCCCCACATCAGTCATAGCGATTCTACTCAATCATAGCTGTTTATTATTATTATTATTATTATTATTATTATTATTATTATTATTATTATTTATCTAGTCCCTGTACCTGACCAGAATCATTCAAGCAAAAATTACTTTATATTAATCTGAAGTTGCAAAGTGTTGCAGTGGGATATCAAATGTAGTCCCTGACTTCCTGCTATCAACCACTGTAGGCAATTACATTACCGTAACCCTAATGTGACTTTAATATGATGGCTATCAGTTAACAGCCCAGGCCTTATTACTCCAATCAATTAGAACCTGAGAGGGGCCACATCTGGGATGCAGTTCCTATTCTGATTAGTGTCATGAGCAGGGAGTCCATCCCCCACCGAGAAACTCTAGCCTGCGAGGGATAAGTGAGTGGAGTGCTCTTCTCTATAGACAGAATATCAAGCACAACAGACAAAGGCCTACCTTCCTCAGAGCAACCAAATTGCTTTTGAGACATACCCCCTTTAGTGAAGGACAGACAGTACCAGAGCCCTTCTATCATTATGTTCTACTCAAGCACTTGAGCTTTAGATACCCAGTGTGTGTGTTCGTGTGTGTGTGTGTGTGTGTGTACTGTATGCATGAAAGAGAGAGAGAGAGATAAAGAGAAGCTATGCTAGAGTATAAGACAAATGGTGACAAGAGAAAATATAGAACATATAGTGTTTGCATAGTATTGTAAGTATAAATAATAATAATAATAATAATAATAATAATAATATAGTTATGAATGTGTGTGTGTGTGTGTGTGTGTGTGTGTGTGTGTGTGTGTGTGTGTGTGTGTGTGTGTGTGTGTGTGCTCTGCGATGGATTGGCACGCTGTCCAGGGTGTACCCTGCCTTGTGCCCAGAGACTCCTGGGATAGGCTCCAGGTCCCCGCGACCCTAAATACAGGATAAAGCAGTATAGAAGATGAATGAATGAATGAATTATATAGTTAAAATAAAATCTCTAAAATAAATTATATTTATTGAACTCTGATATTTTCTGGTTACCATATAGTACTGTATTCTTGCTAACCAAACTGTCAGCTGTTGAGTCTCAAAATAAACATTTGTGCCACATATGTTAAATCTGAACCACTACATGCTGTATTTTCTCTTTTTCCTACACTGCATTATTGGCATCTCCTGTTGCCTTGACAACACCATCCTGTTCTGGCAATGCCTTGGAGCCAACCTCATGATGTTAGTAATTAAACCTCTTCTTTGCATAAAATTACAGTTTTTACTAGATAGCAAGCAAAGCCTGAAAACCCAGTGTTCATATTAGAGTTAAAAACAATACAATAGTCATCTCTGCCTTTGAGTCACAGACAGCAATTATTATTGTTATCTGATTGAAAGGGATGACATTATGTCTCCACCAGGTCACCCACTACTGTATAATGTCTTGGGCACTGATGAGGTTATGCAGACAGAAAATAGACGTTCTGCTTTTTGCTTAATGTGTTCAGCTTCCCTGTGGTGAAGTACTATAGAAAAGCAAGCGTCTTGTGTTTGAAGGAAACAAATACTTACCCTCAATCCTCATACTTGTTATGTATTTGTTATGCTATAAGGTAGAAACCTTCCCAGTGGGTTGAAATTGGCAAATTACCAATGACCCATCATTATTCCACGAAACAGTAATCAGTTTTTTTCATCAAATGATCACTGAACACCATTGTTAGTCCCATTCATGAACTTCTTTGCTCATTATTTTAAATTCGTATCTACAGTGGGACAAAAAAGTATTTAGTCAGCCACCAATTGTGCAAGTTCTTTCACTTAAAAAGATGAGAGAGGCCTGTAATTTTAATCATAGATATACCTCAACTATGAGAGACAAAATACGAAAAAAAAAGAAAAAAAAATCACACATTGTAGGTTTTTTATTAATTAATTCCTCTGTAAAATAAGTATTTGGTCACCTACAAACAAGCAAGATTTCTGCCTCTCACAGACCTGTAACTTCTTCTTTAAGAGGCTCCTCTGTCCTTCACTTGTTACCTGTATTAATGGCATCTGTTATCAGTATAAAAGACACCTGTCCACAACCTCAAACAGTCACACTCCAAACTCCACTTTGACCAAGACAAAAGAGCTGTCAAAGGACACCAGAAACAAAATTGTAGACCTGCACCAGAAAATGGAAGGCATACAAGACCACTGACAGTCTCCCTCGATCTGGGGCTCCACATAAGATCTCACCCCCGTGGGGTCAAAATTATCACAAGAATTGTGAGCAAAAATCCCAGAACCACTATGGGGACCTAGTGAATGACCTGCAGAGAGCTAGGACCAAAGTAATGTAACAAAGGCAACCATCAGTAACACAATGCGCCACCAGGGACGCAAATCCTGAAGCACCAGACATGTCAGACATGTCCCCCTGCTTAAGCCAGTACTTTTTGGTAAAAACTCAACTTGTCATGTTTGGAGGAGAAAGAATGATGAGTTGCATCCAACGAACGCCATACCCACTGTAAAGCATGGGGGTGGAAACATCATGCTTTGGGACTGTTTTTCTGCAAAGGGACCAGGACGACTGATCCGTGTAAAAGAAAGAATGCATGGGGCCATGTATCGTGAGATTTTGAGTGAAAACCTCCTTCCATCAGCAAGGGCATTGAAGATGAAAGGTGGCTGGGTCATTCAGCATACAGCATCTCATAGTTGAGGTATACCTACTGTATGATGAAAAGTACAGCCCTCTCTCATCTTTTTTGGATGAACTTGCACAATTGGTGGCTGACTAAATATTTTTTTTCAATAACTGGTATGATGGGTTATCATCTCCCAAAACTCAGCCAGAGCTGGTGAAACTGGTAAATAAACTTTTTTTAATTTTATTTTATTTTATATCACAATAGCATCACAATTGTTCAAGATGTTATGCTGGTACTGGTAATTTAGAGAATTTTTCCTTGTTACTGTATTATTACTTACCAGCTGTGAAAAAGTGGCCTGCCCAATTGATCTGTGTTTTTGGCAGCTGGCAAGACTAAGCTGGGGTTTACAGCAGGGATGGAAGCTGCTGATAGTACTGATGGGCAACAGCCACAATACAGAACAGAGATAAACCTACACTCTAAAAAATAAAACTGTGCTGTACTCAATTTTTTTGGTGAAACATTTTTACACTTAAAAATATCAATATCAATCTAAAAATTTAAAAAATCATGTAAAATATACTTCATGAATGAAGTACAAGTCAGTAAAAAAAATAAGTAGACCTGAATAACTTTTTGTAGTAGGTTAACCAAGTGAAAATGAGTAAAATAATTGAGTAGATATGATTGAAATGGAAGGTAGAAGAAACTGAAAATTTCACTATTATTTAACAAACAAATGTGCTACATTTACTTGTTTTAAATAAATTTAATTCATACTGGTCTATCACAGAATTAATATCTTACACTATTTTTTTTAATACTGTATATTTAGCTTTTAATCAAGTTTTTTTTTTCAATTTAGGTCAATGTATCTAATGACATATCTAATTATAAACAAAGACACAATACACACATTACCATTTTAATTAAACATTTATTTGCCAAATTTGACAAGACATGACGTCTAAACTCAATCTGGTTTACTTTGCAAATGACATGTAACATGATCATAAACAATGAGCTGAATTGATCTCATTATTAAACAGTCTGACAAACAATACTTCTGTCACAAGTATTATACAGATAATATGTGGAAAGTAGACTTTTGTATTAGAATCGAATCACAGTCACATTTTACATCTGAAAGACTGAAGACCTTCACACTTCAGTTTCCTTCATACTGTGGAAAGTTGTATGGACAAATGTGTGTGCAGACATTCCCAGGTCTTAAAGAAGCAATGACAGTCTAAATGAAGACAGGACACTGAATATCATTGATCAACAGTACCATGCTTCACTCCATAATGATCGAAATTCCTTTTGTTGATGCGACAAATGTGCAGAGCTTACACCGCCATCCCATAAGCTGGCACCTAAAAAAGGAATTATAGTATACAAGTAAGTACAAGTGTGACTGTTACTATATGCATCATCACACTGATCTATAAGTGGTGTTCAAGTCAAAGCGGGACTTGTGATGAAAATTCTCTGAAACGAAGACGTAAAACTGATTTGATTTTACAGAGACCATTGCTGGTAAAATTCCGGTGAACATTTCAGTGGAATGCTTTTACAAAAAACAGACTGCTTTGATCACCAAATGCGTTTTGCTCTTGCAGAACAATGCACAACCTCATATATAGAGACAGAAATATAGAGAGAAATAAAGGGAGCTTTTACTCTAATAAGTGTGTTCTGTTATTCTGCACAATTAAAAGTCCCGCTTTGACTTGAATGTCCCTTGTACATGTCTTTGTCCCTTGTATAAAAATGATACAAGAACTCTATTTACGCATTACTATCAACTATATAATTTTTTTACTTTAGTTACTGGAAAATCTTGTATATTCTAGTGGATTCAATATATTCTGGATTAAAAATAGGTAAAGTGAAATATTTCCAGCCTTGTTTCAATTTCTATCTTGGATTCAATGGTTACACATTTAATACTTCTGAAACATTGACATTGTCAAACAAAAGTTGACATTTACCTCCAGTTTTATCTCCATTCAACTTCTCTTCTTTAGTGGTGTTGGTGCTGTGAAAGAGATATTGAAAATATATAACGTTTCACGAAAATGATTTAAAAATCAGTTTTAGTTTTTTTTTTTACTTACATATTACAACATACATAACATATTTCACTTCAATATTTTAATTTTATATTATTTCTCCCAATTATAATTCTGAGAGAAATGTTGTAGGCCTACTTTTACTTCATTTATTTCATCAACTGCCATTTTAATAATGTTTAAGTACACGGTTATGTTTGTGAAGTACTTGTAGAACTTTTGTACTTCAAATACATTAGAAGTTTAGAATGGCATGTGCTTATGACTTTAACTTGAGTAAAATGTTTGAAGTTCTATTGTTTTAAACAAAGCTATAGACCATTATACTGCTAATCAAACTGCCTGTCTGTAGTGCTGTACATCATGACTGGAGCTGTGCTGGACTCAGAGCTGTTGCTCTCCCGGTGTGTAAACAGTGCCAGAGTCCGAACACTGCACCTCATTTCTGCTGTTTAAATCTGCTTTGTTCCGCGTTTCCTCCTTAAAGTGTCGGAGTGACCCGAGCAGACTCGCGGTTCAGTGTGTGAGGTGGACCCGGTACACGCGCGGTAATTATTTGAACACGCTAGTTTTATATCCTCGCCACAGTGACGGTTGGCTGCGCAAAATCACCGCATTCGGCGGGAGAAATTCAAATATTGCGGCACAACCGCGGCCGGTTACACCGAGAAACCCGGACATGCACGCGCACGCGGCTCGGTGTTAAATCCCTCCTTTTACACCAGATTTTAAGTGTCTGTATTAACGCCGCTTTACCTGAGCAGTTCGGTGGTTGGAACAAACAAGTAAAATGACAATGAACACCAGGACTGACCTGTTGCTAGCTATCGTTAGCTATGTAGCTCGGCTGTGACAGGATTCAGAACAGTAACTGACACACTATAAAGTTGTGTATACAGACAGACAGAGGCATTATTTCAGTAACTTGTGTTAGCTGTTTACTCACCAGGATTTGTAAGGAATGTTCCAGGTGCTTCATGTCCATCCTCACAGCCTTCTGGTCTCTGACGTTACACCAGATTTCCCATGAGCACTTGCGCAGGGCAATTTACTAAATTATTTAAGTTTTTCTTGTTAAACATAAAGAATATTGAGTTGGAATGAGTGATAATTGTAGTTCTTTAAACTAATCAGCATTAATTACTCCATTACCAAATATTTTGATTGAAATGTATCAAAAATATTAAGTGGATGTTAAAAATATGATTCAGTTAGTCAAATACTAATTTCTATTTGTGAAATAAACTTAAATTATAGTTTAAATTGAAGACAAACAGAACAGTAGTTTTTTTAGGCATTTATTTTGATTTGTCTAACTCAAACAATCATGTATGTGACTTTTAGAGATTTTATTAAGGTAACATAACCTGTTTATTACTGTGAAATTTACAAGGCCACAGAATCATTTTTTAGAGTGTAAGTGCTGTTTTTACATCCAACAGTTTAGCATATCATCTCATAATTTAAGCAATCTAGCATGGGGAACAGGAAAATAATCACCTGCACAGTACTGCATACACAGCTGGACCAAGTCTGTGTAAAAGGTTTAGCCCACAGTTCCCTAATGGTTTGAAGAGCCATAAAGTGGAAAAACTGTCACCATGAAAACGGTATCGTTTCAAACCCTTTACTCTTTTGTCAGGATGAGGCAATGGCTCCTTTGGCACCTTTGGGCAATTAGATAGAGCTTTCTTCTGGTTGCAGCATTTGTTCAGCTGAAAAGAAAGACAAAATCTCTGCCTATTCCAAATTTTCTCTATTTTATAAATACCCAGACGCCAGAGTGTAGGTGTTACAATGCTAATGCTAATTTGTAACCAAGCTGAAACCAGCTCTTTTTAAAAGGCTGCAAAAGAAGAAGTGGTGTCCATGGAAACTAGTCAAGTACAGCAAATCTGGAGGGCCTGTGTACTTTGTGTTAAGTCTCTCAAAGTAAGGAAGAGGTTCAGGTTTGCCCTGTCTTATTTTCCTCTGGGCAAAATAGAAGCAAATACTGATATCATGCTGTGGAAAGAGTCAATTTGCATGCTTAACTGTAGCCACAAGCTCTGTTTCAACAATAACATTAACACATAGACAAAAGCATGCTGTCAGGGGCTGCCAAAGTGAGCTCGCGTATATAAATTTATAACTGAGCCATAATGGCGGGAGGCCCCAAGCTGTAAATTCCTGCCTCTCCTCTATGTGAGAACTGCTTGCCTTTCATTTCTGTCATATTTATTGTTGGAAAGGGACAAAATCAGTTCATATGAAAGAATGACATAGGGTACTATGCAGCTAAATCACTGAACAGCTCCCGGAAGTGGGTAATGCCTGAGGAGGGAGGCAAATTGATCTCGCTGCAGAGAGAGAATGCGATATTTGAAATGCAACACTGACCCCTTGTGTTAAATATTATGTATCTGCAGATCAGAAAGTTGGTATTTATTTATTTTATTTTATTTTACAGTATTTTAATTTATTGATTTACCTACCCACCCAACCTTGAAAGTTAATGGTACTGGCCATAGAAACTAACATGTTCATATATTTTAACCATCAACTAAAGTTACAGAGTTATTTTTTATCTGGTGACAAGTGAAAGGAAGAAATTTACATTTAAAGTTTTCATTCCAATTATCTTTAGGAATTTAGGCCCTTATCTCATTGTCTATACTGCTTTATCCTGTATACAGGGTTGAAGGTGGGGGCTTGGAGCCTAGGGTCCAAACTGGATGGGGTGCCAGTCCATCGCAGGGCACTCACATACACACATGCACTCATTGACACACTGTAGGCAATTTGAGAATGCCAAACAGCCTAATAAGTATGTCTTTGGACTGTTTGAGGAAATCAGGGCACCCATAGGTAAACCACTAAGCATCAGGAGAACATGCAAACTAGGAACAAAGACCCCTCCCCTGATAGGAATTAAACCTAGACCCTGGAGGTGCAAGGCGATATTGCCAACTACCATTATGTCATTCAATACTATTATGTACAGTAATTTGTGGTCATCTGTACAGAGTGTATAAGTGTTCTTCTAGTTTTTGACGATGATGTTGGTCTTTCGGCTGCTCCCGACAAGGGGTCGCCACAGCGGAGTATCCAGTCCGCACTACAACTTGGCACAACCCTCCCATTTTATCCAGGCTTGGGACCGGCACTGCATCCAGTTGTTGGGGTTTTGGGCACTGGCTGGGAATCGAACCCGGGCCTTCCGCATGGCAGGCGAAACACCTACCACTGAGCCACCACAATTGTAAAAAATACTATGGTTCGGAAGGTCCCAGGTTCAAACCCCACAACCACCACTGTTGGGCCCTTGAGCAAGGCCCTTAACCCACAACTGCTCAGAAATATAACAAGATAAAAAGGTAAGTTACTAAGTCACTCTAGATAAGGGTGTCTGCCAAATGCCGTAATGTAAATGTAATATATTGTAGATAGCTCTCCCAAAAAGTCATTAGGCAAGGTTAACTATAAATGCAGTGCAGACTGCAACAGTAACTGCCTCCTCACATGATATGTATATAAATGAATAAAAAAAATTTTTTATATATTCTTTTTGCTGTAACATTTCTGTAGCAACCTGCTGTATGGTATGACCAGTGTCATAAGGATATGGTTAAAATAAAAACTATTTATTTATTTTTCAACACCAACATATTTTTCTAGTCAATAATGATCCTGCCATGATATAGTGACAGATGACGAAATGCCAAAATATGCAGTAGATTTTTATCAGATCAAGTAGTTCTATTGCTTAGAACTGTTCCATTTCCCTTTTTTGCACAAGATTATACAGCAGTATGGCATTCTGAATAATAACTATACCCTTAAAGCTGTCACACCATAGCGCAAGCTCATTTGCATGGATGTAAATTGATCTTTGTGTTTCTGGAGGGCTTTGTGGAGTAGAAAACTGGTGGCAAAAGTACATCAAGGGTGGGCGTCTGTCACCACTTAGTCTTTATACGCAGCTGCTTGTCTAACTTGCCGTAAGCCTGTGGAAATAAATCATGTTTGCAGATGTTTCAGGGCATGACAGGGCCCATAACGATGCACTGATTATGGGTTTTATTATAAACAGGTGCAAACACACAAACGACCAGATGACTGTGTGATAAACTAATGAGTCATTAATATTACATCACAAATAAATTACTGTGGGGAAAAGAAACATTTATTTCCTCCAATTTGGGATCCTAATTTATAATTACATAAATTGAAATATTCAGTATACACCACTAATGACTTACGTAAGGAAGAATTCCATGGTCTTACCTCTATATGCAGTGCCTGTATTTTAATTTTTTTTAACACCTATCCCTTCTTTATAATCCAAAGCTCCTAACCTTAAAACTTTATCCTCTCCTGGTCTCATTTTATTCAGCACAGTTATATGCTATTATAATATTGGCATCCTCAACTGTTTAGCTTCCTTGCTGTTTTATTGCATATTGCAAATTGAATGTTTGTATTTTGTTTATTTGTTTTAATTTGCATAGCCGCAGGTTCAATCCTGAACTCAGGGTAATGTTTGTGTGAAATTTCTCCTTTTCATTTACCCACATCATTGTTTTAGGGGATCCAGTTTCCATCTATGTCCCATAAATACTTAAGTAGGTTTGATTCTCATCTCTGATAATCTGGTTTCCTCCTACAGTTCAAAATCATGCAGTGTGATCTGTTTCCAAATTGTTTACCCAGACATGTTCCCTGGCATAGGCTCCAGGTCTCCTGACACCCTGTGTGGGATAGGCTGTTTTGACAACAGATGTTTTTTTGTTGCTGCTGCTTGCTGCACCTCTGGCTTGTTCAGTTGTTGTTTTGTTGTTGCTGCTGCTGTTGTTGTAGGGCATGAAGAACGTACTTCCAAACACTATTGTCAAAACTTTTTAGCTTCAAAACTTTTTTCAGTTCTCAAAGCACAAAGTCCAAAGTCAGCACAAACTGCTTTTCATTGAAATAGTAAGCCTAAGTCCACTGCAAACTGAAAACCTCACCTGGGACTTGATTTACTTGATCTGTGGCATGTTCCAAATTTCAGTACCTAAGGAACATGCAGTCCATTTTCACTTGGCAGTAATTGAAAGCCTTTTAACCTTTGCTGCTACAAGGTCTAAACGGAATAAGTGGTCCATAAAGGTTCCAAAATAATGTCTTTAAAACAAATGTTAAAATGAAATGTACAGTGTACAGTACTTTCAAAGCAGAAATGCACTTGGTTGCATTTTGTCAGTTTTGTTACATAGAATAATTTCATGTACAGAAGTGTAACACAGAAAAGTTGCAAGCACATAACATTAAGGAAAAAAATAACAATAAAGGCAAAATTTGTCTAATTTATAAACCTCACGGATGAATTTGTCAGTACTGTTTCATGAAAAACAAAAGAAAAGATAAACCCACAATGGTCACTGAAATTACTTGAAACTGATTAAAGTAATAATACACAATTTAATGAACTAATAATGAAGTAATAATGCACAATAATTTAATGAACACTGAGTAAAGAAAGCCAGCCATTGCTACTAAATTGTTATTAAAAAAAAATAATAATAAAAATAAAGAAACTGACCTGGACAGAAATGGTGGGTCTCTTGACACATTTTGAAGCAGTCTTTGCAATCAAGTGATTTCTGTAGCTCTCAGTGAGACATCTATCAACAGGTAGTCTAGCCCACTCGTTGTGAGCAAACTGTTCAATCTGTCTCAGAACAGCATGTTTCAGGTCTTTCTACAATGTTCAATAGGATTTAGATCACGGCTTACTGTATAGAAGGCCACTTCAGAATAGTTCAATGTTTTGTTTTGGGTCATATCCGTGTTGTAGAACCATTGACCTGCAACTGAGACTGAGCTCACTGACACTAAGCTGTATGTTTTGCTTCAAAATGCCTTGATATTATCTAGATTTCATTGCAACATTGAAGTCATCCTGGGTTTTTATTTATTATTTCCACTTTTGCTCAAACAGTGATGGTTAGTATGATGTGGCATTGATGCATATGGACCTTAGAGAATCTCTTTTGAAGTTGTTCTTGGCTATTTTTGTTTGTTTGTTTTATTTTATTTTTTTACCATTTGTATTATCCATATTGTATTATTCTGTTCAATTTGACGGCATTGTTCCTCTTTTGGCCATGTCCAGAAAGGCTGGCTTCAGTCCCGTGGACCCAAAATTTTCTTAATATTATTTGCAACTTTAGTCACAGGAAATGTTAACCTGCTTATAGCCTTTACCTTTTAAATGCTTGTCCAATAATCTTATTTCTGAGATTCTCAGACAACCCTTGGCATTCTCACATTGCAACAGCAAAGTGAGGACTTTTCACCATTTAAATAGACTGACTAACTGATTGCAACACATTACTATGTTCAAACTATTTTCAGTTATTTCTAAGGTACGAAAAAAATTTTCTTGGACACTAGATATATAACTTTTTAGATCCACTAGGTGGTGATAAAGTAGTTGAGATGAAGACTTTGCATAAATGGATTTCGAGTCTCATGCAGTGAATGGATCAATGTTGTAGAATGAGAGTACACCAAAAAAAAAAGCTTTGCTATATTACCTAGGGGAACAAAGAGAGAAGAGAAGCATTGCTAATTATTTTACAAGTTTAGTGCAACTTGACATAAAATATTAAACGTATGGCTAATTGTATAGGGAGGAACAAGAGTTTAAAAAGAACAGAGGCTGGCAGACTTATTATTATTTCCACTTGCTTTTTTTCAGTCTTTGTTAATTTCCTACGTTTATTATATTAAGGAGAATAGATACTAACAATGGCTGTACTGATCCTTGATTCTTTCTTTGCATCTACTGAGTAAACATTGTAATGAATTTATATCTCCTGTATTCTACTGCTGTGGCTCTGGAAATGCCTGATTCATCCTAAGGCTCTAGTACCTTTTATCACTTTCTGTTACCTGTGACGCACTTTCTGCTGCTGTGAATAATACCCTAAAGATATGCATTTTTTAAAAACAATATTTCTGGCTAATTATCACATTTTTAAGCGGATAATCCCATTTGGATACCATAGGTTTGTACCTAGTGTAATCACAAAGGCTCTTTGTGCTTATACTGGTATCTATTCACAATATACTTATATTAAACATCCTTTCAGGACAATAAGCACTGTTTGATATTATATTATGTGGCACATTACTAGATGTGTAATGATCTGGTATCACCCAAAAGAGAATGAGTTCTCTACTCGTTTTCAACATTTCATCCATCATCTTGGTACTGCAGCTTGCTCAATGTCTGTAGTGTCTAGCATTATGATCGCACCCACTGTTGCATGTACAGTACAGAGCCACAAAGTGCAGTCTAAGTTTCTTGTAACTCATTTATATAACCTTTACACAGACCTATTTTTTTCTCATTAGTGTGCATGTAGCACCTGATTAAACTTTGCTTCCATGTCACGATAAACTTGTGAACACACTTTCAGAGTAATTACTCTGAGCCAGCAAAGACCTAACTCCTAATCTTTACAAACACAATCAATCACAAGCACACAGAAACACACATACACTAGCAGGCTGAAAGTTACTAGGTGACCGAATAAGATGCAGCGCTGATGGATTTGCCTCTGAATAGTAAGGAGGGTGCAAGCTGGCAGTACCATAAAGGCCTTCGTTATGGGGACGCAAGGGCAGAAGCGGGTCGGGGGAGTACCCACCACAGTGCCAGACAGAGTGGGAATTGTGAGTGCCACCAGCACCAGCTGGGGAGGGACAGAAGGCGCTCAGTGGTGGGCAGGAAGTGTCAGCAAGGAGGCTGTCACAACGCCACACTCGCTGCATCTACCAGCCAACTGCAAGGTCATCATGGCTGCCTGATCTTAAAAGATAAGAACAGTATTTTTAAAAAACTATTATGATATTAATATGAAACTTATTGCTATAATACTAAGTACTTTAAAAGCAGCTCAAGGTGCCAGGCTCTTATACTTGAGAGCAAAATTTGATCAAGGTGAACCGTAGGTGAGCTAGAAATTATTAAAGGCTGTATTCCAAATGATAAAGATGACAAACCACTTTTAGTGTTAATGGTGAGGCATAAATCTGATCAAAGCATAAATTAGGAAACAGATCTAGAGAAGAAAAAGTGTATACTATGAGCTTGCACACTCAGTCAACAATCAAAGCTATCCCTAAAAGGCATATAAATTAGCACAGGAAAAGAACTGCCACAATCACTAAACCATAAGCAAATGTCTGAACTGCAGAGTTACTGTGAAGAGATCAGCTATTCATGAGTAGACCTTTATTTCATAATTGCACTGCCTCTGACTCATCAAATACAAGCAATATATTCTGTAGGTTTGTCTTCTGCAGCCAATTTGCCCTAGTTTGCATGTGCAGGATGTTCTTGGATATTTGAATTTCAATTGTCCTTAATTGCATCTGGAAGATGAAATTAAGCATTTTCCAAAACACTGCACATCCACAGAAGTCTGATTTAAACTGTGATTATTTTATGCACTGTGAAGAAATTTATTTCTCAGACATTAGCAAAGTGATATTAAAAAACTAAATGAATCATCACCATCATCATCATCATCATCATTAACAACAGCAGCAGCAACAACAACAACAACAACAACAACAACAATAATAATAATAATAATAATAATAATAATAATAATACATTAATCTGCAGATACACCTTATTTCCACCCCCACACAGAATAAAGGTTAATGGATCAATCCCATGCCGCCTCATGTGCCACTGTCTCACAGCAATGATGAAGCCATTTTCTAAACTCATGGGGCAAAATTGATGGAAGCATTAGTGATAATAAGGTTCTTGGACTCACATTGCCCTCTTCATGATGTTCAGGAGGTGTAAAAGTCCCTTTTAGTCCCAGTTAAAAAGCTTGCCAGGGAGAAATAAAGGTGATAGGACATTTTCATTTTGGGATGATCTCCTTCAAGGACTTTTCTTGTCTGTTTTAATGTTAAAATTATTTGGATGATAGACCTGCATAGCACTGCATAGCTTCTACTTTATGTAAAAAATCCCCCAACATCATGCAAGAAATAAAGCACTATAAAGATATGCTGTTGCTATGTTGAAATGAAATGCTATGAAAATCCATAGGTTGGTATAATGATGAACAAAAAAAGATTTTTTCCAACAAAACTATGCCCAATGTTTTTGATACACAACTTTTCCATCAATTACAGATGTAAAGTTGTGGAAAATTCACAAAATATTTTAGTTCATTATTTTCAATAGTTAAGCAATAACAAATGAGAGGGGGTGACATACTCAATATCAGCCTGGCTGTGATGCAACCATAGGGACAGCGCTGCAGCGCGAGTGCTGAAAATATAATGTCATAAAACCGCAGAAGCTGCTATTTATTATTAACAGATTATAATTTGTTTGTTTATGTAACCTGTTATTTCGATGCACCAGAGCATATCTGTCCACTTCTGGTCCATCTACGTAGCATTGAACTGCCAACTAACAGTTAGTGTAATTAACCAGAGTTAAAGTAGTTTTAAATTCTTACCGACACAGTACTATGTAGCTGAAAGGTGAAGGGAATAAACCATGGAGTTGGTAGACAGTCCTGCAAAGGGTTTCAAATTTACTTTATAATTACACTTATACCACTGTGGAATATCAGCTAACTTTGAGGATTCGCAAATAGTGTTAAATGGATAGATGTAGGGTGTACAATCTCTTGTTCTCCACACCTTGATCAGGGGATAGAGAGGTATTTGGAATTAAGTTATGTTGATTTGTGTTAGAAGCTAGTTAGCTTTGTAGCTTGCAGTAGCCATAAATAAAACAACACTGCAGTCTCAGAGGCAATTTGTAATGAATAAGAAGCAATTACTGAGGTAAAAAAGAAAAGTGTAGATTATGACATGACAATATCTGATTTTTTGTGGTGTCTTTTTCCAGTCCTTTTTTGTGTCCTTTTACCTTTCTCCAGTACTGGAGACTGTATTAACCTACTTTGCGTTCATTTACCCATGCTGGTGACCGAAAGTGTCCAACCAATTGAACACCTTTAACCTCGAGTGATACATATAGTTAAAGGTCCCAGAGCTGGTATGCTATATTTCAGTATTTGTGGAAGGCATCTTGTCTAATCAAATTACTTAGTTGGAACTAAATGTTGTACTGTATAAGCAGAAATACTGATTTTTTTGGAGCTTTCCATAGTAACCAAGAAACCACAGAAGTTAACTCCTGTGACATGAAAAATACTTGATTACTTTAAAGTGCTGACACTAGAGACTCCTTCATAAAATGTTAAATAAAAGTTGCCTTCCAGAAAATAACAGTAAATACAGTAAATAACTTTTTATAATATATTTTATTTTCTGTTCATTAAAAGCACACTTTTTTGGTTATTATTTTTCAGCATCCAGCATATGACTCCCTCTGAATGAGTTGTTACTTTAGAAACAATAATGTATTAAGCTAGTCATTACAACTGTTTAACATTTTGCTTTCATTTTTTGATAAAGCACATTTTTAGTCAATATCTTTTTTTTTTTTTAATGTGGTTAACTTAACCTGCACAAGTCATCTCTACTACTCTGTATGCTACAGTATGCTAAAAAATCCACTAGATAATAAGATTTTTTTTTTCCAGCATGTCCCCAAAAAACTAAAAGGAAACTACTCTTAATATTATTTAGTTAGCTACTAGTTAACAAGTAGTACAGTTGGTCAAAAAAATCTTTTGAAATGTGCAACTAATACATCTTTCTTTTATTTGTATTGTAAACTGTCGTGGTACAGTACATGTACAGTACAATCCTTCATGTTCAGCAGGGGATAAAAATACATCACAGACTCTGTTCTCCTGTACTCTATTCAAAAAGGTGACTAATGCTTGATGTATTGCTGTATACCAGCATAGACAAAAATAAGATCTTCTATTCTTAAAGTTAGTCTAGATGTAGTGTTTTGGTGTTTGCTTGGCCTCAGTCATTTTGTCTTGATTAGCCCAATATGATGTGTAACTTGTGATTTTGCATTTGATTGCTAATTGCATCTCTTGCTGTGTAAAATGAAAGCAGCTGACAAGCTGGCCCACGGGGTCACACAATCTCATTACACACAAACCATCACACACATAGATCCTCAGTGCACCAAATTCTTTTCAGGGATTTGGGTGCATAGTGAATTACAATCCTAGTCTACAAGCATATGATGATGGGCAGCCCCAAAACCTGCCAACCTTTATGCATGTCTTGTATAGGATGTATGGATGCATTTTAAGATCAGTATATCACAATAAATAAATAAATTAATTAATTAATTAATAAGTAAATAAAATAAATAAATAAATAAATCAACTAACCTCTCCCCCAAATAAAAACAGCGGGAATACAAACATGGAATGATTGCCTTGTTTTGAACTTTACTCGCTTGCCTCTGTTTCATATTAGTAATGTACAGTAGTTCTCATTTATTGGGGAGAGGTTGCTGAGGAAACAGGAGGCAGACTGAGGACATGTTTTCATACGCTTTTTTTTTATGTTTTTTTTTTTTTTTTACCATTTTGTGCATCAGCTGTTTTGGAATAATTCTTACAAGGACAGTATTGTCAAAATAAAATAAAATAAAATAAAATAAATAAAAGTTTTTTTGTTTCATTCATTCCAGAAATGTGAAGAAAGGGATGTAACAGCATGTCTTTGAAAGTAAATTGTGAAGAGGAACCAACCATTAATTGTTTATAAATCTTTTTCGTCATATCCAATTTATATCCATCTCTAGGAGGCTCCCACATCAAGGCTATTACTACCAGTCAAGGCAGACCAAAGACTATCACATGTTTCCTCTGAACCACGTGACACCAGCCAACCACATTTTTTCGAACTGCTCACTCATGCACCGTTGGAGGCATTGTAACATAATTGGAGGACAGTGTTATTTTCTTCCGCTTTGCTGTAGAGCTAAGTGACAGGCCAGCCCGCTGAGAGTGCTCGGCCAATCAGCTCTTTCCAGGTCCCCCGCTTCGTGAGGCTAAAGCATCACCTGTGAATCGAACTAGCAATCTCTGGATGATAGCCTGAGCACTTTACCACAGATATTTATGTTGCTTTTGTCTCTCGTTCAGACATGCACAATTTGAAAAGTTGCATAGTTAACCATCCATTTTATCTAATGATGGTGAGCTGGACAAACTGTAAATCATTTTAGATTTATTATAGTTTGGATGTTTTGCTATCGTACATCAATTCACCGATTTACAATGGAGAATGGATGTGGCCTATATTTTTGACAAATGTTGACTTTTATCCCCCCCAAAAGGTGCCAACTGTAGCTTAGTTGCAGAGTTGATTTGTGATTGCTACTAAACCCATGTTCAAAAACAATTTACGAAAGTACTTTCAGTATGAAACACACCTGCAAACATTATTAAGTTTTAAACAACACTTATTTATCTCTCCTTATTAACTACTTTTACGTCATTCCGAATTTCCCCTAATTCGCCTGTGTTGCGATTTGATCTTTCATTACTGCTAGTTAACATGAGTGCAAGCTTCTGCCAATGTGCTGCAGCTGACTGATATCCAGTACTGTGAGGTTTTGGCAAGCGGATACTTGTGGCAAAATCTCCGAAGTAATATTTGTAGCAGACTAATTATGATGCTTCCTGATGTTCTGGTTTAACAACACAGACAAACTGTGTTAGGTGATAAACAGGGATTCTCTGTAAACTGTACATGATTGCTCATGTTCATCCTTCTTTACTCGTGAAACACAGTGCCTGTGAAAGGCTGGGACATTCAAGTGCCTTAACCATTAAAATTCAAATCTAATTCAAATCAAAACATTGCTATAAAGCTATGTCATGTTTTTTTACATTACTTTCTATGCATTAAAATATTGAAATGTTCTTTTCAAGGATGCATGAAGCTGAGGGGAATTGAATAGTATGAAGCCATGAAGGTTGTGGTAGTAGTACTGGCAAGTAAACGACTTTCATCCTTGCATAAAATTCCCAAAAATACATGCAGTCCAGTTACTACCTTTGATCAGACTTGTGAAAGGACTACATTAAAAATGCACTGCAATCCCATCCATGTCACAGCAGGACTACACATTAGTCTTGTTCAGGGTTGTCAGGTCTGCAGTCCTGCATTTGTCGCTGTGAAGCAGACAGGTCATGCATTTGCATGGGCAGGAAATGAGTTCATGGTGCTCTGACTCACTGATCCATTCGATCAAAAAATCCTTCCATTATTTTGTAATGATGCTTTGCTCAGTACTAAGGAGAGCTGAGCAAGCTGCTTGCACATTGAGTGATAGGGTGAGATAATGAAAGAAATAGATGGTATCTTTGTAGAATCTATACAATATAAAGATTAGGTTGCAGAGGGAAAAATCACACAGACTGATTTAAACTTTACATTGGTTAGTTTTTTACATTCCCATTATTTCATATATATTTATATATATTCACCAACAAAGCACATTCAGAATGAGTGTATCATTTGCATAGCTGATTAACAGCAATACTGGATTTAAAGGATTCTCAAATGTAATGAACGCTCTGTGCTGTATATCTCAGCTCATTTTCTATACCGATTTATTCTGCATTCAGGGTCGCAGGGACCTAGAACCTATCCCAGGAGGCTTAGGGCATGAGGCAGGGTACACCCTGGATAGGGTGCCAATCCATCGCAGGGCACACACATACATGTGGACACTCACACATCCATTCACTCACTATGGGCAATTTGTCAATGCCAATTAGCCTAACCTGCATATCTTTGGACTGGGGAAGGAAACTGGAGTACCTGGAGGAAACCCACCAAGCACGGGGAGAACATGCAAACTCCATGGACACAGAGACGGGAATCGAACCTGGCCAGGAATCGAACCCGGACCCTGGAGGTGCAAGGCAGCAGTGCTAACCACTACAACACTGTGCCGCCATTATATATATTTATATGTATGCAAAGGTCAGCTGCTCTGGAATAGTTCTTGCAAGAACAGTATTGTCAAGTGCATTTGCATAACCTCATCAAGCACTAGGAAGACAATGGCCTCCATGAAGACACAAGACGAAAACGTACCTTTGCTGCAGAGGACAAGTTGATTTAGAGTTACCAGCGTCATATAGATATAAACAGCAATAGTAGTAGAAGTAGTAGTAGTAGTACTGTAGATGTTGTTATTGGTGTGACCTGGAAAGTAGTCTGAGCTGAAACACAGCTAAATATATCAGTATATATCTAAGCACTAGAAAAAAAACTGTAGCAGAACAAACATATTAAGAATCATATTGAAACATTTTAACATAAACTGTCACACTTCTCTAGCAGATCCATGGTTGCAATTTGATTTACCAACATATCTATGTTTCAGTATATGTTCAAAAAATACTTCACTAAAGGCAACACTTCAAAGAAATGTTTTTACAGACTTTCATATATTTAAACATGACCTACACTACCGTTCAAAAGTTTGGGGTCACTTTCTAATTCCATGATGGTTCCTTATTTTTATTTCTCTCTACATTGTAAAGTTTTGCTGAAGGTGTCCAAAAAATGCATTAATCTCCTTTGAACAGTTGATATTGAGATGTGTCTGCTACTTATTCTCTGTAAAGACTTCATAACGCCTCTAATCTGAGGTGCTGTTAATTGGTCATTTTTCAGGCTGATAACTCTAAATGAACTTCTCGTCTGCAGCAGAGGTAGGTTTTGGTCTCGCCCTCCTGGGACGGCCTTCATGAGAGCCAGTTTCATTATGGTGCTTGACGGATTTTGCAAATGCACTTGACAATACTGTTCTTGCAAGAACTATTATAGAAAGGCTGATCTCTGTGTCTTAAAATAACAACTAACTGTTGTTTTTCTTGTTGTTACGTAATTACCTAATTCCATATGTGTTATTTTATAGTTTTTAAATCCCCAGTACTGTTGTAGAATGTAAAAAATAAATCACTAAACAAAAACAAAGAAATTTGCAAGTGACCCCAAACTTTTGAATGGTAGTATATATTAAAATATTAATGTTTTATCCTGTGTTTCAAGTTCAAAAGAGATCTCGCCTGTTCAGAGCGCATGGCATTAGTCAAAAGTGGTAACATACAGCATGTAGAAAAAAAAATCATTGTAAAGGTCTTATTTACAGTCATAAAATAAATAGTAATTTTACAACAATAAATGTTAGCTGTTGTCAACATTAAGTCATGTTTTGTGCTTATCTGAAATGTATTAATTATAGATTTCACATATTTATTTATTAAAACATTTTATATGGCTGGTTAAATTGAAGTTGAACTTCAACTTCAATCAAGAGTACTTACTTGTACTCTTCCTTCAAAACAATAAAGAGTGCTTTGTCTGCATTCATTCATTAACACTTAGGGTTCAGGTAGTTTTGCTGTTTAATGACCCACGTAAGTGCCTTTTTAAAAATAATCATGAATAAAGTGAATAATAAGTTAATAATCTTTGAGAATAGGATTTTTTAATGTAGATGTCCATAAAAGTAGGAGACAGGAAAAACATATTTCAAGCTATTGTAATAAAAGTTTAGCACTTTGGTCTGATGAATCAAATCCATTTGCCAGAGCTCACTTGTTCACTCCACCAACACCATTCGATTGAAGATTAAGCAAATACCAATTTGCTTAAAAATCATGTTAAAAAACATCGAATGAGAACGATTTATTCTATCTGACATAAGGGCTACACTAAATAACCAATCTTTATAGCCATGGTGAGAGGAAATGTATCTCACAACACATGCAATATCAGATCAGACAGAGCTTTTTTAAACCAACTGTCCTGTTTTGGTGGAATCTAGGTAATCAAACCTAATGTTAGTGTTTATGTATATGCCGAAATGATAGTCTATGTTACTACGTATACATGAGTAAGAATACAGTAGATTATATACGGTGAAACCTGTATATCTGCACCTTGTATCAATTTCATTTACAGATTTTGTCAGACACCTTTATCCATAATCTCATAATATGTCTAAACAGGTAAGGTTTAAGGGCCTTGCTTAAGGGCCCAACAGTAGCAACATGGTGGCGATGCTGGGGTTTGAACTTGAGACCTTCCAAGTGGTAGTGAATCAACATAACCTACCCCTGTACTTTCTTGTAATTTCCTGTACTATGCAAATGTGCTTGAATAAAAAAGTGATTCTGAAATCCTCAATTGTGAAAATTGTGAAAATTGTTCCTTTATTATAATTGCATAATTTCTGTACAAAGGTTGTTTTGATCCAATTCCTGAGTCTTAAAAGGAAAAGTTCTTCCGTTCACCTTTTTTTTTTTTTTTACCATCAAGATACAGTAGAACACAAAAATCTTTGGACCATTTGGACCACTTTAAAACTCACTCATCTTCTATACCGCTTTATCCTGTATTCAGTGTCATGGGGACCTGGAGCCTATCCCAGAAGGCTTGGGGCACAAGGCAGGGTACACCCTGGACAGGGTGCCAATCCATCACAGTGCACACACACATACACACATATTTATTCACACACTATGGGCAATTTGTGAACACCAATTAACCTAACCGGAAACCGGAGTACCCAAGGAAACCCACAAAGCACGGGGAAAACATCCAAACTCCATGCACACAGAGACGGATTCGAACCCGGACCCTGGAGGTGCAAGGCAACAGTGCTAACCACTACACCACCGTGCCGCCACCACTGTAAAACTGTTAACATTAAAACCACATAAGTTGTGCCATTTCCCTGGCCTCTCAGAGCCCCTCGGACCTTTGAGGTTGTGTGGTGGTGTCTGATGCATAAAAGTAAACACTATCAAACTAAAAAGATACAATATAAAGAAATAACTGCCACAGTCACTTTAATTTAAGACAGTATTAGTCTAAGGTTTATACTGTGGGTTCATCTTTAAAAACCAATTGTATGAATATCAGTACTTTTTGTATATCAGTTTCATACCTGAGGTCTGCTTCAGAAGTAAAACTGAAAGGGAAACAACTCTTCATTATCAATAGGTACAAATAGGTGCAAAATAAAACGTGATGAAAGATGGGGTAAGTACAAAGGGACATTTGCTTCTTCTTCTTTTTATTATTATTATTATAATTATTATTGTTTTAATATATTATTAACCTATTCACTACTACTGCTAAGAACTGAAAATAAAAAAAAGGATTCAGTAATTCCATGGCTACAATAGTTAAAATATGCATTAATTGTTTTTATAAAGTCCTTAATTCCCATCACAAGTTGACAGAAACTGGCCTTTCCTATTTGTTTTAATATGATTAAATATTTTATTGTGGCTTCTGAAAACTATGCTTTAATCAACACAGCAGTTGCTGAATAAATAAATGACAACATCAAACCGCGAATTTACAATACATCAGGTGTAAGTTGATGGAAAAGTATTACCACAGTGTCCACCAGGAGGCAGTCTGAGATTAACAGATGTGAGAAAGCAGGTCAGCACACAGTCAGACATAATCACAGCCTGTTTTTTTTTTTTCAGTTCCAGCATGCCTGGCATGTTCTGAAGGAGAGACACGGCAGAATTCATTTGGTGTGCTTAGAGCAAACAGCATGCGCTCATCTCATCAAGCTTAGATGAGCTCATATTTTCTTCAGTGGAGAATAGTTAACACTGGGGGGAAAAAGCAAGATGTTTTTTAAGTAGTAGAAATAGCATCAAAGTTGTCAAGACTGAGATTCTGAATATGATGGATGTGTTGTGCTTCACCATAATAAACCTCTTGATGTAGCTCCTGTGCCAAGCTTTTATAAATAATAATAATATGCATACGCATGCCATTAAGTTTAATTGTCTGCATTAATTATCTATTTACCAATTACATGTTACAGACAAATGTTATCTGTATCATAATGAACTATTTGATTCCATAGTACAAATGAGGATAAAAATAATTTTCACATATTTTTTTTATTATATTTATTAGTGTCATAATAAATATAGTTAATGACACGAATATGAAGGTTAATGAATATTTCATTTGCCAATAAATTTGTAGATGATTAATAAGATTTTTACATTTCTCATGAAAGTTGACAGACAGTTTAGGTGTTTAGTCCTTTAGCAAAAACTGGGGGAAAATGCAGCCATGGAAGTAATTCAAATGATTTGTTGCTATGGATTTCATTTTGTCCTTCTAAAAAGCATTTATTTTTATTAAGCAGTTAAGATGGCATATTGATGAGTCTGACACACAGATTATTTTTACTTCTGACAAAATTTTAACCTTGTGGAAACCAATTAGGAAACCTTGCACCGCCATGGCTGGACATGTCAAGGAGAGACTTCCTTTAGAAAGGAAATAATATAGCTTGTCTTGGTGTGAAAGGATTGGCCGCACACATTTTCACACACCCAGCTTGGCTCCGGTGAAGGTATAAGACACCAAAGAAGAAAAACTTTCTCTTTCTCACACATCTATGTGTGTGTGTGTGTGTGTGTGTGTGTGTGTGTGTGTGTGGCAATGTGGTTCGCATTGTGACCTCGCACCGCAGGATTCAATTCCTGCCTTGCATCTGTGTGCATGGAGGTTGCATGTTCTCCTCCATGCTGGTGGGTTTCCTCTGGGCACTCTTGTTACCTCGCACAGTCTAAAGATATATAGATTAGGTTAATTGCCAATCAAAATTGCCCATAGTATGCCATCGGCTCCAGGCCCTTATCTGTGCACAAGATAAGCAATGTAGAATTTGAATGAACAAATGAATGAATATACACATATATAAGGTTGAGTCATAAATTTTCCACACTCTGGCTGTTTGTTTTACTTAAATATCTAAAAAGATAAACACAGTAGTGCAGATAATTTTTGACTGAGTGAGATAAGGTAAGCACACATTATCACAGTATTATTTCTAAGGCAATGTCTGACACAGATTACCCGTCAAGGTTAACTGAGATATGAGAGGCAGTTAATAAAATAAAGATTTTCATCACTGTTCCTGGACAGGAATACAATACATAATAGATCATGATTTCAACTTTCTTTTTTTCTGATACATATAAATGTCCACCCAAGACCACCCAAAGTTTTAGAAGAGCAGTACATTTTGTAACATACAGTTAATAAATAATGATACATAACAGTTAATATTTGGTTGCATATTCCTTGCTTGCAATAACTGAGGCAGTGACCAAACTGTTGCATTCCGCTTTTGTGATGCTTATCAAGGCATGTACTGCAGCTTGCCTAGTCTAAAGCTTTTCACTTTTTCCCCCCTATGAAAACCATTGTTGTGTTAGCAGCTGTTTTGACCCAAATGTTTGCAAGATAATGCCAATCCCAGCATTTTTGTGATTTTTGAGCCATGTTTATGTTCATGGCTATCACTACTGTACTGTATGTCTACAGGTACGTTCCTTCCATTTAATGATATAAATCACCTCTATGTTTGACCCTGGCCTGAAATATAACTGTACTTTTATTGTGTTTTAACTCTGTTATTAAACCATCCTGCACAAGATCCCCAGATGCCTCCTGAGTTAAATCTGTTACAAAAGATTTTATTACTCAGTGGAGATTTTGAGACCCAGCATAGATTTTGAACTATGTCCAAAATTTAGGATCTAATGCCCAGCAACTCCAATGAATTTCCCCAGGCATGGATTGTATCTGCTAGGTTGTAGTTTAGCATTCAATCATTCTCTCGTTCGAACATGACTAATTGCATACAAAGCACTAAAGATGTATAAAAAGTCTGCATAGCACTGCCAGACAAGTACAGTAATTTTATTTGTATGCAGTGCTGTCTCTTTTTCTCTGTCTTTCTGTCCAGTTTCCTAGCTCTCCATCTGTATCCTTCAGGGATATCAGCAAAATAATGTCAGCGATACGACTATAACCCAGATGACTGCTGGACCGGGTGACCACTTTCTATCATGATCAAGCAGTGCTACAGCAAGCACTTAAAAAATTCAAGTAAGCCTTCCGGGAAAAATTTAACAATTGTATGCCCTACGTTTCTACAACCATGCTGCAGAGAGTAGATGAAATGAGCCAGCATTTTAAACTGCTGTTGTTTAAGTAAGACCCTCCAGGCTGAGCTCACTTGCAAAGATGAATAGCTTAGCTTGAACAAATTCATTCAGTTGGTCATTTGCATGGATAACCTGTTGAAAGCTTTCTATCACACTCCCTGCATCACTTCCTGCCATACCAAGATACAATATCAATTTAAGAAAAGCAGGGCTCTCATTGGAGGGAAAGGAATAATAAAAACAAGAGGGTTTGTGCATGTACTGCAGACAAAAGAGAATTTATCTTGCAGAGTGTGCTTCACTCGGCCAGATATTGCTTACTAATTCAGTAAGCCTTTCAATCACTTCACTGTTTATTCATGCCTTTATTATTATGCCTTTCCTGGTGCTCACAATTTCATATTTGCCAACCATCGTTGACTCTGGTGGTCTGGCTCCCATGGTCAGGTACTCCAGAACACATGCCCCTGTATCATAATCAACTGGGGAATGGAAAAATTTTAATTAATACCATTCCCATAGTCCAAAAGACATGAAATCTGTGGTCTGACAAACCAGATAATTCATTGTCATAAACCCACTTGTGTTGCCATGGCTAGACACACAAAAACATTTCAGGTCATAGTTGACATTGTGAAGCTGTTGTAGGATCTCCCCACTGGCGAATCCTATACTTGATGACTATGATAAGATACAGAATTTTTTAAAATACAAAGAAAACCAATCTTTTTTTTTTTTTTTTTTTTGCTGAACGCTCAGTAGTCAAAAGAATGTCTGCATTCCAACACCCTGTTTTGATGATTTAAAAGTAAAAGGCTCAGAGGTTCCCCATGAATACTCTTGGGACTCATCTAGAAGAAGAAGATGGTTCTAAGAAGTGTATTTTCCAGAAATGCGTATGCATTGTGCACTTTGATGCATTTGCATTTCATCTATATGCTATTCATCTATTTCATCATGTATTTTGAAGCCATTTAATGAATTTTTTTGTTGACAAATCTACTCTGAATCCATTGTGGCATAGATAATACAGTATTTTGTAACTCAACCTACACGTTATTAGTGTGAAGCGATAGGCTTTAGAATATCATTTTAGGATAGTGTCTTTTGATGATTTAATTGATGTATTTTTTTACTAGCAGCTCAGCATTTTTTTTTGCCTCTAATGGTGCAAGGCATTATGAATTTTACTGACTCATCATTTTCATATTTTCGTATTTATATTTTTCTCTTGAGATCAATTTTGCTATCAATTAGGCAGCCAGAGACCCTAAGAATGCCTTGGCAATTTTCATACCAATATTTTAGCTCAAAACTCAAGGACTACGTCCATGACCAGTGCCAAGAGTTACTCTATTGTACAGCATCCCAAGTTCATTAAACTGACTTCATTAGCCGTCTGTCCAGAACTGCAGGGAGGGGTTGCACTTGAAGGGCCTCCCAAGAGCACCAGCTCTGTCCACCTCCAATGCCACTGCTGGTCATTGGAATTAATAGAGTCTGCTTTCTCTTTCATGGCACATCCCTCTTGCCGAGGTCAGGTTTAATAAAGCGCTGAGATAACCTCTTTTTTTTTTCACCCACACTTAATTTTCAATCAGTGTTCCATCACAGCCCATTTCCAGTCACCCTTAACTACGTTAATTAATTTCAGAAGGATTAAAAAGGTCTATAGGGTTTATTTATCAGATCCCAAAGGACTTTAGAGAAGCACTGTTTAAGGATTCAGGAATAAGTAAAGAAAGTGAGAACAAGAAGCACTTAAGAGCACTTATGTACTTTTGGAATAAAGATGATCATCATTGGCTTTACTGAAAGCAAAAAAAGTTAGTTTGCATAGGATAATATGTATGACACTCTAAAATTCAAGTTGTGCTGTAGTCTTTGGAGGCTTATGAAACTACGCATTTGCTCTTCCCTTCCTATCTACAACATGGATGGCTGGATACATGAAAATGGAGGCTTTGCAGACAAGCCTCAGTAAACCATGGCAGAACATTATGTTTTCTTAACCACATTTTTTTCCAGATGCACAGCTGAGCTCCAGTGTCCCCCCAGATTAATAGGGCCTTCAGCAGCAAAGGAGGGCAGGGTACAAGCAAATGTGAGGATCTGCAGCCATGGGAGTTCTATTCAATAACAGTCATTGCAGACACATATTCCTCATAATGCCAGTGTCATCTTTCTGTTGAAATTGCTAGATCCTATGGGTATCTTTGGGATCTTGTACACTTGACGTGTCTGTCTGTGCTTTACTCTTCGTTTTCTTTTAAGTTTGTTCGTTAGGTTCAATATTAAACAATTTCAGAACTGTATACACTCTATGCCAGAGATCACCCCAAAGGAAATAATATACCCCAAAATAATAATCTGTTTTCCCTGGCCAGAGGCAAAAGCAAGGCACATATGAGCAAAACCTAAATAAAATGGTTAGTTAATAATTAGCAAGCTGCACAGCAAATGATGGTGCAGGCAGCAGAAAGACAACATGACAAGACAGCTAGTTACAGGATCAGCATCCGTTTAACAAAGATTATACTCTACAGTGTGCAAATCTGACTATCATTAAGAGCGAAGTTAAAATGTTAATCTGTGTAATGTACTGAATTCCTAAGATATAAATACATAAAAAGTGTTTAAATTAAATGACAACAAACACTCAAAAGAGGATGTGTTGATGAATATATGTCCTGTGAAAGTGCACTGTGTGTTTGTATATATATATATATAAACACAGTACAGGCCAAAAGTTTGGACACACCTTCTCATCTATCTGTCAATGTGTTTTCTTTATTTTCATGACCATTTACATTGGAAGATTCTCACTGAAGGCATCAAATCCATGAATGTACACATGTGCAGTTATGTACTTAACAAAAAAAGGTCACAGTCACCGGACCTGAACCCAGTCGAGATGGTTTTAAACACCTCTGGGAACTCCTTCAAGACTGTTGGAAACCATTTCAGGTGACTACCTCTTGAAGCTCATCGAGAGAATGCCAAGAGTGTGCAAAGCAGTAATCAGAGCAAAGGGTGGCTATTTTGAAGAAACTAGAATATAAAACATGTTTTCAGTTATTTCACCTTTTTTTATTAAGTACATAACTCTACATGTGTTCATTCATAGTTTTGATGCCTTCAGTGTGAGAATCTACCAATGTAAATTATATGAAATGTGCCCCAACTGCAACTTCAAATCTGTTTACCTCTAACAAGTAGAAATCGAGAAAATTGCATTCAGAGGTTCCATTCTGACTCAAGTGCAGCACCAGAGATTACCAAAGACTATTTTAACTGAATTGATTGGATGTGCCTTATGTGCAATTAGCTGTGACAGGTAGCTATTCAGAAACAGAAAATCTTGATTCTACCCCAACCAAAGCATGATGTTTTGTTATGTTTTCGTGTTTGCCTATTTTGTAGCAATGCTTGATTAGTCTAAATTGTCTAGGTCTACCCTGCTGTTTCCATGTATCAAAGCATTTTTACGTGATGTACAGTGATTAAAGAGTGTGGCCTGAAAGATACATGAGGAATATAAATGGAAAAGGGAAAATATCAAGCTATGAACCACTTCAATACAGAAAACTTGAATTGGAATGAATAATATAAAATCATAAGAAGACTTTATATGATATTTAAAAAACAGTAGTACATTATTACAGGATTGCCTAGAATTTCTGAGATATTTTTATTGCATTTTAATGGAAATAGTTATTAGAATAAATCATATTCTCCAGCATGCTCAGTAACATTAACAGCTGTTTTACTTTCAGTGCTGGAGAATATGCCAAAGTTCTTCTGGTAACTTTGTCACACTTGCTCCCTTCTATTTTCATGCAAAGCCAGAAGCCTACATTTTTTTGTCTGTTGTGTACTGTAATAAGTTACTTTCTTGAAAGGCATGCATGCATAATGCATATGCATACATAGAGTAATATACTCATGATAAATATATATAGCAAAATTTGTAACTAACGATAATACTGTATAGTGGATAAGACCTTTGAACAGCACTGTATATGAGAAATTTATTGAATTTACTTTTTATGCTCTCATCAGAATTTCTATTTAAACATTAAACAACTTAAATCAGGTTTTAAGCCAGATTTTCTTTAGTTTTTTTCTGGCATAACTTTTTCCACCAAACACTCATTCTGCACCTCCTGGCTACTATACCTCATACAAGAGCTCTGAGGAGGAACTGAACATGGCCAATGAGAGAGTTATGGTGTGGAAAGCACATGCCCTTTGTATTTCTGACTGAAGGAGCATGAAGGTCAGTATTCAGTATTCTGAAAATAACTGTACAACAATTTAGTATCCAGGCTTGCAGATAAAAAACATATATATCTATTTATATATATATTTCTAATCTGCAGCCCAGAGCTCCGAACACCCACCGCTGACCCCCACATTTATGATTATATTTTAAGTTGAGATTTTTCATCATGACCATCACTGTGAATGGTGTGTGAAGCAAAATTATTGTTTTTTTGGTCCCCCTTCTATTAGGATTTAATTCCCAATTCCTGAAGTAGACTAACGACAGAGAAGAGAGTATATTGTATATGTAGGGGAATAAGAAATAAAATGTTTCTTTATATGGCCAATTTGAATTGTGTGACCTTAGCTCTGTTTTACCATACTTTACAACATACAAATCTTTAGCCACCAAGCTTGCTGGGTTATTTTTTATGTCTGCCTGTTGCACCTACTGTATGAATGAGCTCATATACAAGCTCTTATTCTCTGACCCTACCAAATAAAACTCTTGACCTTAAGCATTCTACAAGAATATCTTCTGAGCAAAACCGCATGGGGGCTTGATCATCTATATTCTAGTGTAATACAGATAGCTTCCCATGGAATCTACTTCAGACCATTATATTACTTCTTAGTAAATGGTTGCATTTTTTTTTCTTTATGGCGACACAGAACCCCTCACTACCAGCCTGCACATAGGGAAATGACATTCCTAATCTAGTTAACAGTGCCCATTAGCTAAAGACCTTAGAAGTCTATTTGCAAAAGCCCTGATTAGCTTTGCCTAGTATCATCAGCACTAATGTAAGCTCAGTTCAATAGTGATGTAATTTTTTTTTTTATCTGTCTCTGCACTGCTACTTTCATGAAAGTGTGTATGTCAATTGGTGTTTAAATATTTCTCCTACTGTTGCTTAACATTCATGTCTGTCTTCCCACGACAAGCTGTCACTGCTTTAGCATACTCAATTCTCTCTTTCAATTATATGCTGAACAATCTTTTTCACCAATTCGTCAGACAGAGATGCAGTGCAGAGATACCTTGTTGCACACAGAACAATCTATCATCATGTCGTTCCCTCGCCATCTCCCCCACCACACGCACACACACACACACACACACACACACACACACATGCACAACACTACGTGCATGTTCCTCCACTCTTCATTCTCAAGCACTTCTGCTAAAATAAGCTTGGGAAAGATCATATATAGATAACCTTGAGAGTTTGTTCTACCTGCATTACATGAGTTACTGCATCCTAACTGCTTGAGTCTCACATGAGACAAATGTTTACATGCAAAATCATCGTTACAGAACTCATATAGTACTTTGCTAAAGTCTTAAACCACCACGTATTTCCTCATATTAAATTAAATGATGGAAATTAAATTAAAGAAATGTTTTACAGTGACAGGCTGCAAATTGCCTAAAGATGTACTTTTAAAATTGGTTGTTTATGTAACAACCTCAGCAGCAACATAATTTCCTCTCTCATCTGTTCCAACCACTCAGTATTCAACATCACCATTATAATAATCACTGGCCTGATCATCTGTCATTATCTGCTCTGTTTTTTTTTACATTTACATTTAAGCATTTGGCAGACACTCTTATCCAGACTTACATTTTTATCTCATTACACATCTGAGCAGTTGAGGGTTAAGGGCCTTGCTCAAGGGCCCAACAGTGGCAACTTGGTGGTTGTGGGGTTTGACCCTGGGATCTTCCGAACCATAGTCCAATCCCTTAACCACTGAGCTACCCCTGATTCATTCATTCATTCATTCATCTTCTATACCGCTTTATCCTGTATTATGATTGCGGGGACCTGGAGCCTATCCCAGGAGACTCAGGGCACGAGTCAGGGCACACCCTGGACCGCGTGCCAATCCATCGCAGAGCACGCACACACACACACACACATTCACACACTATGGTCAATTTGGGAATGCCAATTAGCCTAATCTGCATGTCTTTGGACTGTGGGGGGAAACCGGAGTACCCGGAGGAAACCCACCAAGCGGGGAGAACATGCAAACTCCATGCACACAGAGACGGGAATCGAGCCTGGCTGGGAATCGAACCTGGACCCTGGAGGTGCAAGGCGACAGTGCTAACCACTACACCACCGTGCCGCCTTACTGATTCATGTCTTAAGTTATTTTATTATTATTATTATTACAAGTCTGGATAAATGCAGAGGGTTGTGTCAGGAAGGGCATCCAAGGTAAACCATTTGCCAAATCGATGATGCGAATCACAAATATAATTCCCATTATTATTATTATTATTATTATTATTATTATTATTATTATTATTATTTAATTATTCATTGGTCAACTGTGTGGCTTGACAAACAAAAATCATTCCTCTGAAACTGGTCAGGTACATGGACTGGACTGAAAACCTTGGCAAAAATAAGAGCCAAAAAGTCCTTCAGGAAGCCTGGAGAACAATTCCAGAACTCTGTCAAAATACAAAAAGGTTTTTGGAAACAAAATATGAAGAAATGAAGGGTGACTCAAGACTTTTGCACAGTACTGTATGCACAACTTATATAAATGATAATTCATATTTTTTCCTCCTATTGAACACATACAGTGGTGTGAAAAACTATTTGCCCCCTTCCTGATTTCTTATTCTTTTGCATGTTTGTCACACTTAAATGTTTCTGCTCATCAAAAACCGTTAACTATTAGTCAAAGTGAACATAATTGAACACAAAATGCAGTTTTTAAATGAAGGTTTACGTTATTAAGGGAGAAAAAAAACTCCAAATCTACATGGCCCTGTGTGAAAAAGTGATTGCCCCCCTTGTTAAAAAATAACTTAACTGTGGTTTATCACACCTGAGTTCAATTTCTGTAGTCACCCCCAGGCCTGATTACTGCCACACCTGTTTCAATCAAGAAATCACTTAAATAGGAGCTACCTGACACAGAGAAGTAGACCAAAAGCACCTCAAAAGCTAGACATCATGCCAAGATCCAAAGAAATTCAGAAACAAATGAGAACAAAAGTAATTGAGATCTATCAGTCTGGTAAAGGTTATAAAGCCATTTCTAAAGCTTTGGGACTCCAGCGAACCACAGTGAGAACCATTATCCACAAATGGCAAAAACATGGAACAGTGGTGAACCTTCCCAGGAGTGGCCGGCCGACCAAAATTACCCCAAGAGCGCAGAGACAACTCATCCGAGAGGCCACAAAAGACCCCAGGACAACATCTAAAGAACTGCAGGCATCACTTGCCTCAATTAAGGTCAGTGTTCACGACTCCACCAGAAGAAAGAGTCGGGGCAAAAATGGCCTGCATGGCAGATTTCCAAGGCGCAAACCACTTTTAAGCATAAAGAACATTAAGGCTCGTCTCAACTATGCTAAAAAACATCTCAATGATTGGCAAGACTTTTGGGAAAATACCTTGTGGACCGACGAAACAAAAGTTGAACTTTTTGGAAGGTGCGTGTCCCGTTACATCTGGTGTAAAAGTAACACAGCATTTCAGAAAAAGAACATCATACCAACAGTAAAATATGGTGGTGGTAGTGTGATGGTCTGGGCTTGTTTTGCTGCTTCAGGACCTGGAAGGCTTGCTGTGATAGATGGAACCATGAATTCTACAGTCTTCCAAAAAATCCTGAAGGAGAATGTCCGGCCATCTGTTCGTCAACTCAAGCTGAAGCGATCATGGGTGCTGCAGCAGGACAATGACCCAAAACACACCAGCAAATCCACCTCTGAATGGCTGAAGAAAAACAAAATGAAGACTTTGGAGTGGCCTAGTCAAAGTCCTGACCTGAATCCTATTGAGATGTTGTGGCATGACCTTAAAAAGGCGGTTCATGCTAGAAAACCCTCAAATAAAGCTGAATTACAACAATTCTGCAAAGATGAGTGGGCCAAAATTCCTCCAGAGCGCTGTAAAAGACTTGTTGCAAGTTATCGCAAACGCTTGATTGCAGTTATTGCTGCTAAGGGTGGCCCAACCAGTTATTAGGTTCAGGGGGGGCAATTACTTTTTCACACAGGGCCATGTAGGTTTGGATTTTTTTTTCTCCCTAAATAATAAAACCCCTCATTTAAAAACTGCATTTTGTGTTTACTTGTGTTATCTTTCATTAATAGTTAAATGTGTTTGATGATCAGAAACATTTTGTGTGACAAACATGCAAAAGAATAAGAAATCAGGAGGGGGGCAAATAGTTATTCACACCACTGTAGTACGAATCTTAGAAGAGTAGTTCTGATATTATGCATAAGGGTGTCATGAACTGCAGCGCTTCTGATCACTGGAAAATCTGAAGAAATATTATGGGATTTATACTAATTTGAATTGTCAGTTGTGAAGAATTGTCAGACAGTCTGAATTGATAGCCATTATTACGTTCATCTTGGAGATTTGACAGGATTCAACTTCTATTCAATTAGTGAAGTAACCGTCTAATAAGGACATGTCTGTCACTGTCAAGATATGGGAAAAACTCATAAACATACTGGTCATCCTGAAACGAAGCAAAACTAAACAATTTAAGATTATATGTTCAGCATTACACACAAACTATATTATCATATTATTATTATTATTATTAGTTTTAGTAAATTTCCCACTACATATACAATATAGCATCTTCTCTACTGTTACTGGGACATGAATGGAACCTCAAACGTGAAATCACCCTAGTATGCAGTGATAAGCAAACAGAGCATTCCTTTGCAGACTCCTCAGATACTCATTTGCCATGGCATTTCCTTCCTTACACACAGCATACCTCACAAATGATAGAGGCATCAAGAAGGATCGAGGGCTTTAGAATGAATAGGAGGATGAGAAGGATGGCATCAGGCCACAGGATTTGGGGTAAATAGCCATTAAGGACAAAGATAGCCTTTGACTGCCATCAGTAGACAATGGGTACATTTACAAATGGGGGAAAAATCTTAGCTAATGCTCAGGACGAGCTCTCCGAGGAGCCAATCAATGGAGCTTTTGATTAGAAAGACCGAGTTCATGCCACCACTCCAGCACTCCAGTAACTAATGCTCAGGAATCTGCAGGCTGAGAATCCACAAGAAGCGTGTGAAGATGACCTGGACTGTCCTGAATTTCCCTGCAAATGAACTCTTCGCTTTGTGTTGAGAAATTTCCATTCATCTCTACAACAATGCACTAAATTGCTTTAAAAAGAGAAGTCACACACCACAAGCAAACATGACTTATACTCTGCAAGGGTGAATCTATTATTGGCTTGTCATGTGTCATCCATTAATATTACATTTACAAATTTATATGTAAAGCAAAGTTGTTCAGATCAAAACTGACGGAGAGCACACCTCTACGCTCATTAGAAAATTATAACTACATTTTACCTTAAAATGCAATAGTTAAATATTTTCCTTAAAACAACTTTACAATTAATTTGAGATTACTTAAAAAAAAAAAAAAAAATATATATATATATATAATATATATATATATATATATATATATATATATATATATATATATATATACTAGACCAAGTTGACAAAATATTTTTATTGTCCCACAGCATTCATTTATCACTCACTCACTCACGCAAGGCCTGCAGTCCATTTCAACACAATGAGCATTTTTTATTGACTGTGAGAGAACATGCAAACTCCATGTACACAGACTCAAACCAGACTGGTGCAAATGACTCTGTGTGTGTGTGTGTGTGTGTGTGTGTGTGTGTGAAATTCAAATAAACAAGCCCCAGTGAAAAAAAAATACACTTTAGTGTATTACAAATATATTGAAATCCTCGATAATACACTGCAAATATACTAACAAAAAGTTGTACCATCAGTTAATATATAAAAAGTATACTAACATCATGCTTTTACCAAATTTTGGAATTAAACTTTAAATATACTTAAAAAATTATTGTATTATAATACTTTAAGTGAAAGGCTGGTCTAATTTCCAAAGTATACTTATTTAAACTTGTTTTTCAATATATTTTTGGTATATATTTTTTTTAGATATGCTCGAAATAATCATTATACAAATGTACAGAAAGTATATATTAGAATACAAATTTGAATATATGGTAGTCTCAGTATATTATCAGTTAAATGTAAATGTACTTATTAATATGTACTTATATTGAGTGCGCATGCTTTTAGACTCGTTTTTGCATGCTGAATCTCTAACTCGCGCGCGCGATCTCAAACTCGTTCCTGCGTGTTGAAAATCACTTTTGCCGTTCAAGATAATTTATGTTTTCACTCCTCACTCTTCTGTCCGCTCACTGTCATAAAGCGACACACAAACTGCAGCAGGTTTGTAAACTTTGCGACTATTCCAGCCAACCGGAGACTAGACGGCGCCCCACCAGCCAATCAGAGCTGGAGGCGGGCAGATTCGGATTGTCCGTTCTCTGATTGGCTCCCCAGTTCTCCACTTCTAGTTTGAATTAACGGCTGAAGCTGCATCATCGCGTGCGTTAGTTCGTATCGTTATTATTTTATTTTCATCGGCATAAGGTATATTTAACGGTTTTAAATTAAGTACATACTTTAATCTATAGTTTATATTGTCTAATGTGTTGTTGTTAATGTGTTATGTACTTTGCTTGTGGTATAATGGCTCTGTAGCTCTCGGCCTGCTTTCAGTCTCTGTGTAACAGAATCAACACACCAGGTTTAAACTAATACTGTACCTGTAGAGTCTAATACTAATGTCTGTCTGTGTTCACACACCAGGTTTAAACTAATACTGTACCTGTAGATTCTAATACTAATGTCTGTCTGTGTTCACACACCAGGTTTAAACTAATACTGTACCTGTAGATTCTAATACTAATGTCTGTCTGTGTTCACACACCAGGTTTATATTTTAGTTTGTGTGTTTGTAAGACAACCTGATGTTTTGTTGAGCACAAATAAACTATAGTAGTGCTTTTTTGTAACCTTGTGCAAATTAAATCTGTTGAACTCATGAATAAAGTCTGCCTCATAATTACTGATGTAATGCTTTTCAAAAACATGTTATAGTATAGAAAATACATTTAGCATTTGTAAATTATCCTAAACACTTAATGTACTGGTAACACATTTGCAATACAGTATTGTGGGCGGGGCTGCGGTTTGCGACCGTCGTGCCTTGCGGGAGGTGTTCTTTTTGTGTTCACCCTGTTTGGGACGTGTGTTTAGGTTAGTGGCTTCGGCCAAGTTTGAGTATGTGTACATGTGTGTTTATTTGTATGTATGTGCTGCATTCTGCTACCGGTCTCCAGTTCTAGCTAATAGCTGAATAGGTGTGTCATTACATTGTGTAGCCACCAAACACACTCGTCCTCCAAGTTCCCTGCTAGCGTCAAAAAACGCTACAGTATTATAGAAGGTTGTGTGTACTGTATGATACAATAAAGTATATTTGTATTAACCACAAAGTGTACTTTTTTTTAGTATTTGTAATTGACCATAAGTGTAACAGCATGCTACTGCTGCAATAAGAATATACTCACAGTACATTAATCATGTATTTGTAATACAGTAAAAATAGCTGTAATGTACTTATAATACATTAAATATATACTTAAATTGTATTAATAATACTGTCAGGTATGTACGTTAGTACACACACAGCCATATACTTTAAGTGTACTAAAGTATACTTAAAGTTGTTCCACTTTAGCACACAAAAGTATACTTAATACACTTAAAATTGTGCTTTTGTACAATTTAATTACAACTTAAATACACTTAGTACAAAATTTGTTGTTCCAAAATAGCAAACTTCAAGTATACTAGTCATTAGTCTGGCTACAAGTACATTTAAGTATGCTTTGGCATGCTAGGATTTAATATACTTAGCATACTTTTTTTTTTACTAGGGAGGAGTAAGGTTTACTGTGTAAGATGAGAATGGGGAGATGGGAGGGGCTGATTCCTCCACTCTGCTTATTTTAGTTTCACACACATACAGCACAAAAACACACATGCAGCACCTGCGCGCATAAACAATCTGTCGGGATATATTTTTTTACTTTTTTTTAAAGGTAAAGTGCAGGTTAATTTGTTTTATTTTTACTTTATATTTTGTATTAATTATTTTTATGCATTTTTGGGCTGTGGAATGAATCATCTGAGTTTCCCTTATTTCTTATGGGAAATTTTGCTTTGATTTATGAGTGTTTTGGAACACGAGCACACTTCCGGAACGAATTATGCTCGTAATCCAACTGTACATAACTGAGTACTTAAATGGCAGACCAAATGCGTTAGATCCAAAAAGTTTTCCAAGTACTGCACCCAACACTGGTAACCAGTATACTAATCACCGTCATGATCATCTGCAGCTGTTTCTCACTGGTACATGTCTAAAGTTAGATTTAATTTATGTATTATTTTATTATTTTATTTATTTATTTTGAATGATTTATTGGTCACTGTGTGACTTAACTAACAAAAATGTTCCCATGAAACTGGTCAGGTACAGGGACTGGACTGAAAATGCGAGCCAAAAACGTGCCAAAAATAAGAAGCATAAAATATCTTAAAAGAACTCCTCAAAACTACATTCAATTATATACATTAGGAAGGTCTGGATCTTTGTAAGCACATTATGAAGAATTGTGGGGTGACTCAAGACTTTGGCACCTTATTGCAAAATATAATACGGCTAGCGGCGCAGTGGTGTAGTGGTTAGCACTGTCGCCTTGCACCTCCAGGGTCTGGGTTCGATTCCCCGGCCAGGCTCGATTCCCGTCTCTGTGTGCATGGAGTTTGCATGTTCTCCCCGTGCTTGGTGGGTTTCCTCCGGGTACTCCGGTTTCCTCCCACAGTCCAAAGACATGCAGATTAGGCTAATTGGCGTTCCCAAATTGACCATAGTGTGTGAATGTGTGTGTGCGTGGATTGGCACGCGGTCCAGGGTGTGCCCCGCCTAGTGCCCGAAGTCTCCTGGGATAGGCTCCAGGTCCCCCGCGACCCTGAACACAGGATTAAGCGGTATAGAAAATGAATGAATGAATAATACGGCTAAGGTATGAAGCTGTCCATGTTGTACTGTAGATGATGGGAATGTGCCATGACAAACCAAAATGACTCAGTCACATAGATCATTTATCAAAGAGGATTAAATGCATATTTGCATATTTAACTTTTTAAAGCTTCTGGCCTGGGATTGTATTTGAATAGAATGGGATGTTTTCGTCAGGAAGGGCATCTGGCTTGAAACCTGTTCTATGTTGTATGCAGATCGGATGGTTTGCATTGATGAGCCCTTGTTGTTTTCCTTCCTACAGGAGAAGCCGAAGGAAAACAACAACAACAGGTAATAAGAATATCAATACTATTTTCTGCAGTGTAGCAACTTTGAAGAAGGCTTTTCGCTTTGCTCACTTCACCTTTTGTCATGCTGTATATCATTGAAAGCTTTCCAACAGCTTTGTCAATACTTTTAACACATTAAACAACACAAACTACGTGTTGGAAACTGGCAAAAACGGAGTGCCTTTACAATGTGTTGTCTTATTTTCAAGGAATTCTACAGAGTTGGCTGGCAAGAGTTTACATATGCAGTGCTGATGGAACATTTTCAGACCCCTTCAAGTTTTCCACATTATTGTTATATTTCAACCTCATCTTAAAATTGATTCAAGTTCTTTTTTCCTCATCATTCTACACATAATACTCCACAATGACAAAGTAAAATCAGATGTCTGGAGTGTTTTTTTAATGTTTCAAATATACAGGATGAAATATCCAGGCCCATTACTTAGTACTTGGTTATTGCATCTTTGGCAGCAATGACAGCCTCGAGTCTGCTTGTAAATGATGCTACAAGCTTGGCACACATTTCTTTTGGAAGGTTTTTTTTTTTCTATTCTTCTTGGCATAATCATTCAAGCACCACTAGGTCAGATGAGCATAGTCAGTGCACAGACATTTCGGGTCTCTTTGGAGATGTCTTATTGGCCACTTTTAAGTTTTTTTGACAGGATCCCTAGGGTCAGTATCTTGGTTAAATGTAAAGCGTCACACAGCCTGAGATAGTGAACACACTGGAAAAGGGTTTCACTCAGGATAGTTCTTTATTTTTCTGCATCATTTTTCCATAATTCTGACTTGTCTCCCCATCCTAAGCACAGAACAATTAATCCCCACAGCATGATGCTGAAAACACTGTTTGGTGTATGATATTGATACGTTAATGTGCTGATTTCTCCTCACATTGTAAGGGAAATTGTGTCCAAAAAGCTAGAGCATTTTGATTCTTGTCTAAAAGTCCTTCAGAGTTTCTTTGTTATGTACTCTCAGTGGGATATCACATGCGTTTTAGTGAGGAATTGTTTCTGTCTGACCTGTCTACGTTAGAGGCCTGATTTGTAGAGTGATGCAGTGATAGTTGTTCTTCTGTAACATTTTCCCAAATACACAAGGGTTCTTGGTTACATGTCTGATCAAGGCCCTTTGTCCCTAATTGCTCAGGGCCCGGTTTCTCGATAACGCACGCTCTTAGCTCTAAGAAGACTCTTAAGATATATCTTGCGTAAAGTGAATACTTTTCTAAGTGTGTTTCTCAAACTGTCCCTTAGGAGTCTTCTTAAGTCACTGCCTCTTACGTCCAACGTTACAAGGTGCTGTCTACAGTGAAGGTACTGAATTAGCTGACATCGATTGCTCAAAAATCGATTTTTCACTCCTTTTGCATGACAGCGTTAAGAAAGACGGCACTGTCTATGCAAATTAAACATTGCACTAAATTCTTTTAATAACATTTATTTCGACATGGGTTAACTTATCAATAGCATGCCATAATAGACAAATATATAAATTAAATCAACAAACTGTCGCTAATATTTTCATGTCACCTGTAGTGACGGTGAAACAAACCGGCTATGCAATCATAGTTGATTGAGAAAACAGCTGACAACACTCTTCACCAGCTTCAGAAACAATGTGAAGCATTTCAGTTGTTGTGGTTGTATAGCGCACTTATGGAATGAATACGATGAGATGCCAGAGTTGAGGTTTAAGACTCCTATCTCACCTACACGGTTTCACACAGTGGCTGTAAGTACGGTTCATCATGATTCAGCGCGAGTTTTGGTGCCGTGATTACATTTCCATCTTTCTAAAAAAATTAAACATTTTTAACATGCAGAAGCTCGCGGTGATATAGGGGTATAACACCGCATCTCACAGCGAGTCAAAAAGGTGATATAGGTGTATTAAGCATTACAATCACTCAGAAAAATGAACGGGTGCGGGGTTTGAAACTCCCAAGTTTATTTTCTCATTTAACTAAATCAAATTTCATCATAAAATAAAACATGTCAAAAGAAAAGTCCATCCAGTCATGAATGATGGCTAATGATCAATGAAACATTTTAAACAAAAAGCAGCAAGCATCTGGACATCAGGACGTAGAGCGTAAGTACGACGCGTTGGCCTGGCAAGCGCAGGTCTGAGCAGGTCAAGAAGCTCCGTAATCTGTTGCCTTGGAAGGCGAAACCTTTTTTTTTTAAATAGCCACCTCAATATAGGCAAAATATGAAAAGGGCTGAAGTTTTGCCTAAAGGAAAAGTTAACATGCGGCTCCGCAGACAGCACTGTCTTCGGTTTAACACAACAACACGCTGTATCGCTGCCTAATTGTTTACCACCAGTTTAATATTAAAAGTGATTGCCAATTTTAATGCATTAGTCACATTATGAAATAGGCTAATTAAAAGTCACTCTATTAGTCCTAATATCAAATAAAATAAAAATCTTAAACATGCCTACAGTATATTCCATCATTAATACAACTTTGATAACGCCATAATGTGCTTGCATACAACGCTGATATATAAAGACTGCTGCTCAGTGGCAGCGACTAGCGTCTTGAGCTGAAACTACACGAAGAGTGAGTTATGGTTGGTCCAGACCAACCTTATGAACGTGTGACACTTTTCGGAGATACTTTTCGGGGAACGTTTCGGGAAATGCACGTAACGTTAAGAGAGAGGTTAAGGTACAACTTAAGAACTACTTAGCGATAAGAAGCTTTCGAGAAACCGGGCCCAGTCTGGGTAAGTGGTCGGATCTGGGAAGACAGTTGGTTGTTCCAAATCTATTACATTTGAGAATGATGGAGGCTATTGTGCTTATGGGCACGGTCATTGCTACAGAAATGTTCTTGTATCTGTCGCAAGGCCACAGAGCTAAGCACTACACTACTGTACCATCTGATTTAACATAATAATAAAAATAATATGAAGATTTTTTTATTTAACTGAATATTTCATTCAATGTGAAATTTACAAAGAATGTCATTTTTTACATCCACAAAATATAAACAATGAAATTCAACATTTCAACTTCTAAACTTACTTCTAAAAGTACTTCAGCTCCATGACTCGAGTTCATAATGGGTAATAACAAGACACTTTTTTTTTTTCACTTTTCTAAGTGAAACTAAGTTTCTTTTTTTTAATGCTAGAAGTACTATATGTTTCAATACAACAACATCTTTCTCAAACCAAGGCACTATTGATTTTAGTTCACACCAACAGCCATCCAATAATATTTTATTGACTTACTTTACTTTCTTGGTTTGTTACATTCCGCAAAGATCAGGAACAGTTGACATATCAGAACCTTTAAAAACTGTTTGTTTGCTTTATTGCTTTTTTTCTGTTAAAAGTGATGAACAGTGAACAGAATAAAAAATTTCATTAATAAATATAAAAGTTGACTTTTTATTATTACTAATTAAATAATTACTTTTGAAGTCATGACTAGGTATGCTATTTGCTGTCCTGTTTACAGTGTATGGATATACTGGACTATATGAAGCTTTAGTTTTGTACCTAAAAAAATATTTAATTTGTGATTGGGGTCAGTTTTATGTGAAATATGCTGAATATCTTATTTTATTTTGAGGCTTTGTAATACAGTTTTTATATCTGGTTAATGGAGGGTTGGTTGTAAAGCTCGTAGCTTATTTTAGTCAGAGGCACTTCATCAGTTTAATCAATGCTACATGGCATAGCATATCAAATCAAATGCTTAAAGAGCAATTATGGATACTTTGCACTCATTAATAGACGTAGATTGACAATTTTTGGCTTTTCATTTTAAAATTTCCCAGTGCAAGTGGAGTTGGTTTCTGGATTGTCTGTCAGACAATCCTGATTTATGAGACAGGATACTCATTTATCAGAAACGTGACTCAGCAAGACAAACTTGTCTACTTTATTTATTTATTTATCCAATTGTGTGTAGGCTTGTCATTTCTAACAAATATCAAAAGTGGTGGCTGAGCGTTTTTATGCTGGTGTAGTACATAGATCACCCAAAGGTTCTCTGCTCCTAATTTCATGCTAATGCATAAAATTTTAAATTGCCTAGAGTATAATTGGATTACAATTTTCATTCATTCATCTTCTATACCGCTTTATCCTGTGATCAGGGTCACGGGGGGCCTGGAGCCTATCCCAGGAGGCTTTCGGGCACAAGGCAGGGTACACCCTGGACAGGGTGCCAATCCATCGCAGGGCACACACACACACACATTCACCCATCTAATAATCACATTCACACACTACGGGCAATTTGGGAACGCCATTTAGCCTAACCTGCATATCTTTGGACTGTGGGAGGAAACCGGAGTACCTGGAGGAAACCCACCAAGCACGGGGAGAACATGCAAACTCCATGCACACAGAGACGGGAATCGAGCCTGGCTACAATTTTCTCTTGCACTATTCTTTTTTTCCTTTTTCTTTGTTTTATTTACATAATAAGCGATCTAATATTTGCTGACACATAAGTTATCTAAAACTGTTTCAAAAGTTTAACTTCTTCCTGTGACATGACTGGAATACATCTTTATCCCAAGTGTTTATCCCAAGATTAATTTCTAATAGCTTCAGTCTCTCCGGAATATAAGGAAAATGAGGTGATTAAAAGTTCCAGAAACACTATTATACATCATTTACTCATGCATGCAAAATACCAATAGAGATCTTATGGTGGTTCCTTTACATTACCTCAATATGCACTGGTAAATAAGTGGGTGATCTTTATAAAGCTGACCCCAAGCATGATCAGAAAATTAATGAAATACTGTTTCTACATGGCAAATAAACTCATTCAGGTTTTTTTTTATTTTATATATATATATATGCAGATCAAAGATTACAGTCTAATAGACTTCCTGATATTGCATCACTTTTTCATGCGAAAAGTTTCAACTTATGAAGTGCCGATGCAGGCAGTACAGTACATATTGCACTGACATTGCGTCTTAGCGTTCTGTATGAAAGAAACAGAGATGAAATTGGGGTCGGTGTTGCCACGCCTTTAACCTGGAAGCAGAGATAGTGACAGGGCTGAAAGACGACGTGAAACGGAGAACTCCTTATCATTAAACTGTGTGAAGTTCTGAGATGTGTGATGTGTGTGAAACACTGTTGGGAGGCTTAAAGCATCAAACAGTTAGCAGCTAACCCACTGATGACCTACAGTATATAGGGTAGATCTGATAAACCCATAAACAATAAACTAAATGATCATCTGAGATTGAGACAATTGTCATTTATTTTTTGATTGTATTAAAAGTATTTTTTTGTCAATGTAGAAGTGACAGCATTGGTCTCATTCTAATAATAAAAAATAAATAAATAAATAAATAAACTGTAAGATGTGAAAACCTTTTTCTTATAAATTCCATCTTATGAATTATGATTGTTTACAAAAAAAATATCGATGATTGGCTATGTGGGACATCCTTTGGCATAAAAGAAAATCTAAGAGGGCAAGGATGGGAATTTAATGCATCACATATTTTGTTTAGCGCATACTGTAACCAAGAGATAGAGGAGGAGAAGGTGAGATAATCAGGTATGGTCACAGTCACATAATGTATAAGGTGAATGTATGTATATTGCAGAGTGCAAGCAGGGACTCCGGCAGAACTACCTATGACAGCATAACTAAAAGAAAGGGCCAAAATGCAACACAGACATTAAGGCGCCCTGTGATGTAAAGCAACCAATCACTTCATTGTCAACAAACCTGATTGATCAATGAGAGTGTGGAAGACAGCATCTAAACATTCTAGTTCACCATAATAATTTACGCCCATGAGTCCCCAGATCTGCTGGTCCATAGGCACATCTATTTAAGAAATGCTTGGCTAAATAAATAGGCTTTTAGCCGAGACTTAAACACTGATCCTGAGTCTGAGACCTGAACATTAATTGGAAGACTATTCCATAACTTTGGGGCTTTGTAAGAAAAAGCTCGGCCCCCTGCTGTAGTTTTCATAATACAGTACTGTATGTGGTACTGACAAGCAGCCTGCATCCTTTGATCAAAGTAGGCATGGCGGATCATAAGACACTAGCAGTTCACTCAGATTCTCTACTGTGGCGTGAGACCATTTAATGCTTTATGTATATGTCAAAAGTAGTATTTTAAAATGACTGTGAAATTTCACTCTGAGCCAATGCAATGTGAATAAGATGGATTAAAACTGAAGCTTGTTTATGCACCTAGTTGAACAACCAGACAGTAAGGCATCATCTTATCCGTATCTGATGCAGAAAAGCTAGTTTATGCATTCATGACCTCCAGACTAGACTATTGTAATGCATTACTAGGTGGTTGTCCTGCATCCTCAATAAGCAAGCTACAGTTAGTCCAAAATGCAGCTATCAGGGTTCCAGAAAATATGATCATATAACCCAAAATTATCATCCCTGCACTGGCTACCTGTTCAGTTTAGAATTAATTACAAAACAGTTTTACTTACATACAAGGCTTTAAATGGTTTATCTCCCACATATATAGCCTGTCCTCTGATACTCTACAATCCACCACATTCCTTAAGATCACAAAACTCCGGACTTCTGGTAGTTCCCAGAATATCAAAATCTACAAAAGGGGGTAGGGCATTTTCAAATGTAGCTCCAAAGCTTTGGAATAGCCTTCCAGAGTGTTCGAGGCTCAGACACAGTTTCCCAATTTAAAAGTAGACTCAAGATGCATCTTTTTATTCTGGCATACACATAACTCATCCCATAACCTCATACTCCAGTGCATCTATCCATCTTTATTCTTCTACCCATCCCGAGGCATCTGGAGATTGTGCCAGCTTCAGTAGACAAAGGTCAACCCTGCGAGGATCCTGAGGCATCCAGAGAAGGACCAGCTCCAGCTGGATTCTGCTTCATGATGGTTTGGAGCTACACATGCTGCTCCTGTGTTCCCAGTGATCCAGACCCCATCTGCCCTTTGCACCTGCCGACTTATCCCTGTGCTGAACTGGACTTCATGTTAATTTAAAGAACTTCTGTTATATTGAACTTTCAGCTGCATAACACACGCTATAATATAATTTCTATCCGTTATCACCCAAATGAGGATCGGTTCCCTGTTGAGTCTGGTTCCTCTCAAAGTTTCTTCCTATTACCATCTCAGGGAGTTTTTCTTGCCTTCACCCTTGGCTTGCTCATCAGAGACATTTCATTCATCATTCATTCATCTTATTATTATCTAGACACATTTTTCTCACAGATCCACACTTCCATAAATTTTTTTCTTTTCTTTTCTTTTTTTTTAAGCTGCTGTGAGACAATGACCATTGTTAAAAGCGTTATATACAGTAAATAAAATTGAAATTCTGGTCTGACCTTTCAGTGACCTCTACATCCTTTATGTCAGTAGGTCCCACTTCCCCTTTCAATGTTTATATGGGCATTGGGTTAATGCTTGCCCAAGATCTCAACAGTGGCAACCTTTCATCAACCTTGATCCTGCACCAACTCCGACCCTTGGAAACCAATTATACATTACACATAGACGTTACACTAGATGCCAATGATTGTGGAATATGTTGCATTTCTTAAAATCACACACTAAGGTGGCTTAACTTTGAATTTGTGGGTTGTTGTTGCAAGCTCGCAACAATGCTGTTGACCTGTCAATCTTTCTATTATCTTTCTTTGATGAGGGAGGCTTTAAACAACATTTGGGTGCATTTGGGTTTTTGGATTTGGGTTTTTGGATTTGGGTTTTTGGATCATTTAGAACTCAAGTTATCATTACGTATTGTAAAAATATCAAACTCACCAAATGTTTGTATAATTATTATTTTTGGTCATAGAAAACAAAACACATGTAATCATATATTCCTGTGCTATTCCTTTACCAATGTGACCATTTATTTATTTATTTATTTATGCTCAGGCATGTTTGTACAGTTGGGTAAAATAAAACAAAATGTAATTCATCATACTGCCTAGGTTGTGGTCAGAAAAAGGAATTCTCACTCTATATTGCACAGCCGTGACTCCTACATACTGTAGATATTGGTCTTTTGGTCCATCCAAGTCCCTCCCGACACATCAGCTGACATATACTTCCCCAGCCTTGAGATATGTCCATTGTTTCTATGGCAGTTGCTCAGGCACAGACCCGAATTGAATCCTGACCATGGAAGTGCAAGTGCTAACCTTTACACCACCATGCCGCTTTATTTAATGCTCAAGCATTAGAGTGTTGAGATTTTATATCTCAAAAAACTTTGAGAATAAATGTTTAATTTTCCCTTATTTTTTGTTTCTTTTAATGGTTTACAGGGTGTTGATAAGGATTCTATAACAGCTCATGACTGGAAGGTTTATATAATTTCTCAAGTATAACTTTTGACCAAGTTCATGGTGATCTTTTCAAAGTGTGGCAAATAAAACTACTATTTAATTATAGCGAAGATGTGTGGTTTCTCCCATCAGTTGTTGTTTTGGATTTATATGTATGCTGGAATTAAAAAAAACAACAACAACAAACAAATAAACAAAAAAAGCTTCACTGATCATTGTTTCAAACATGACTTGATAATGTAGCACCACTTTGACCTTGGAAAAAACATTATCATTAGTAAGATTTCCTTACTTTAGAAAGGAGCAAAAGACACTTTATTTAAAAGTACAGTACCTTTAATGATGAGCAGGCATGATGCCATGTACTGTAATGCCATACCCACTATATTCTCCAGGACCCCTTGCTCATAGAATCCTTAGTCAACCACACTCTTTCAATCAAGCTCTTCTTACCTTTTTTACTGATTGCAATGTTTAACTGTTTGACAGATTTTCTTTAGAACTCCTTAGTTTGTTTTGCCCAGGTTGTAGTTTTCAGCCTGCATTACAGTACTAATCTATCTGCTAAATCTTTCAATATTTCATCTATGATCCTAAATTATGTTTTTGTTTGTTTGCTGGCTTACTTGTATAATTTATCAAATTGTATATTTGATTGTGATTTTGTCTTTTGCCATCTGGGTCATAAAACGTTTTTTTTGTAAGTACAGTTTGTGCCTTTCAGTTTTTGATTCTCGGACTTTGTGTTTTCCCTGTTGTTTATCTGATTGCATTTCTACCTTACTGTCTATGTTTGACAGAGGATTTAGTCATTCACACAGAGATGGCAGGTTTTGATGGCTTGTCTGGAGCTGTGACCATGTTAGGATGATCACTGAGCCAGCAGCAACATTAGGGGTGCTGGGAAAGGAAGAAGCTAGCTTGCATCATGATAGATAGATAGATAGATAGATAGATAGATAGATAGATAGATAGATAGATAGATAGATAGATAGATAGATAGATAGTTAAATTTTATCTGTGTAGCAGTTTTAACAATTGTCTTTGTCAAACAGCAGCTTTACACACAAAAAAATAGTAATATGTATGAAATTTGAAAAATGTACATAAATCAAATAATTAGATAGTACCTGATGAACAAGCTGAGGGCTTAGAAAACCTCTCTGAGATGGCATTAGGAAGAAACCTTGAGAGGAACCAGACTCAACAGGGAACCCATCCTCATTTGGGTGATAACGGATAGCCGGGATTGATCTGCAGTCATACTACAGTATGTGTTAGCAAGACTGGAAGTTCAATATAACAGCTGATATCTTTAAGTTAATATGAAGTCAAGTTTTTTATGGGAGGCTCAGGTAGACTGTAGGAAGTTCCAGTCCTGAACTATTGAGCGACTGCAGTCACAAGTCCTCAGAGAACAGCCTGTCTGCATCAGTTGAGGCCAGGCCCAACTTCATGGTAAAGTGGAACCGTCCCCAGTCACTATATGCATCCTAAGCAGACCACACGGGGCATCAATTCAATGACTTCTCCAAGCAGAAGCAGGGCACCAGGATGAGTCAGACAGGTCCACAGGGCAGAGGGGATCTGGATCACTGGTGGCTCAGGAACAGCATGTGTACAGAGACAGGGAGAGGGAGGGAAAGAGAAAGAGTAAAGTGATGCAAAGTAGAGATAACATTTAGGTATGGTTTAGTCACATAAGGTATAATGTAAATGTATATTTTGTGTAGAGTGCAATCAGGGACTCAATCAGGATGACAGCATAACTAAAATGGAGAGCCATGAGGAAACACAGAAATGAGGGGTCCCTGGGATGTAAAGCAACCAGTCACTTCACTGTCAACAAACCATGTGTGAGTAATCAATGTGAGTAGTGAATACAGAATCTAAACATAATACGCAGTACTAAGAACCAGCCTGTATTCTTTGACTGAAGTATTTAATTCTTTGACTACAGTATTTAGTACCATTTAATGCTTCAAAAGTAGTATTTTGAAATCTATGCGAAATTTCACTGGGAGCCAATGCACTGTGGATAAGATAGGGATGGTGTGCTCATTTATTCTGGTTCTAGTGAGGACTCTTGATACTGCATTTTAAACTAACTGAAGCTTGTACCTAGTTGACCAACAAGATAGTAAGTTGTTACAACAGTCCAACCTAAAGGTGATTAAAGCATGAACAAATTTTTCTGGACCGTGACAATATATTCCATATCTTGTCAATATTTCTGCAATAAAAGAATGCTATCCTGGTAATGTTGTCTACATTCAATTCAATTCAATTTTATTTATATAGCGCTTTTAACAATGGTCATTGTCTCAAAGCAGCTTCACAAAAATGAAAGAAAATTTACAAAAAAATAAAATAAAATAAATAAAAAAAAAATAATAATAATAATAATTTTAGAAAAAAAATAATTGGAAGTGTGTATGTGTGAGAAAAATGTGTAGATAATAATAATGAGACGAATGAATGAAATTTCTCTGATGAGCAAGCTAAGGGTGACGGCGACGGTGGCAAGGAAAAACTCCCTGAGATGGCATTAGGAAGAAACCTTGAGAGGAACCAGACTCAACAGGGAACCCATCCTCATTTGGGTGATAACAGATAGAAATGATATAACATCTTGTGTGTTGTGCAGGTGAAAATTCAATATGACAGAAATTATTTAAATTGACATGAAGACCAGTTCAGCATAGGGACGAGTCAGTAGGTGCAGAGGGCAGATGAGGTCTGGATCACTGGAAGCACAGGAGCAGCATGTGTAGCTCCAACCATCATAAAGCTGAATCCAGCTGGAGGTGGTCCTTCTCTGGATGCCTCAGGAACCTCGCAGGGTTGGCCTTTGTCTACTGAAGCTGGCAAAAATCTCCCGATGCCTCGGGATGGGTAGAGAAATACAGAACAGATGGGGAGAATTAGCGTAGTTGTCATTCGGGATAGGTGTACTGGAGTATGAGATTATGGGATGAGTTATGTGTATGCCAGATTAAAAAGATGCGTCTTGAGTCTACTTTTGAACTGGGAAACCGTGTCTGCTCCCCGAACACTGTCTGGAAGGCTATTCCAAAGCTTTGGAGCTAAATATGAAAATGCCCTACCCCCTTTTGTAGATTTTGAAATTCTGGGAACTACCAGAAGTCCGGGGCTTTGTGATCTTAAGGCGCATGGTGGATTGTAGCGTATCAGAAGACTGATTAGGTATGTGGGAGCTAAACCATTTAAGGCCTTGTATGTAAGTAATACTATTTTGTAATTTATTCTAAACTGAACAGGTAGCCAGTGCAGGGATGATAATATTGGTGTTATATGATCATATTTTGTGGATCTAGTGAGAACCCTGCCGGCTGCATTTTGGATTAACTGAAGCTTGTTTATTGAGGATGCAGGACAACCACCTAGTAATGCATTACAATAGTCCAGTCTGGAGGTCATGAATGCATGAACTAGCTTTTCTGCATCAGATACGGATAAGATGTTCCTAAGTTTAGCAATATTTCGAAGATGGAAAAAGGCTGTTTTTGTGATATTTGAAATGTGATTTTCAAAAGACAAGTTACTGTCTAATATTACTGTACGCCCAGGTCTTTTACTGCTGAGCTGGTAGTAACAGTACATCCTTCTAAGCGCAGGCTGAATTGTGAAGGCTGTTGTGTGCTGGTTTTTGGGCCAATAAGTAATATCTCTGTCTTATCTGAATTTAATAAAAGAAAGTTATTGGTCATCCAATCTTTTATGTCCTGGACACACTCAGTTAATCTAGACAACTTAGGTATTTCGTCTAGTTTAGTTGAGATATATAATTGGGTATCATCAGCATAACAATGGAAACTAATTCCATGTCTTCTAATGATGTTACCCAAGGGAAGCATGTACTGTATATTGAGAACATCAGAGGTCCTAAATCTGACCCTTGTGGGACCCCATATTTCACTGGCATTACACCAGACGGTTCTCCATTTAGATCTACAAAATGGTAGCAATCAGACAGGTAAGATCTAAACCATTTTAATGCCTGTCCCTGAATACCTATATAATTTTGTAAGCGATCTATGAGAATGTTATGATCTATAGTGTCGAATGCAGCACTAAGATTGAGCAGGACTAGCAATGAGATGCAGCCTTGGTCTGAAGCTAAAAACAAGTCGTTTGTAATCTTAACTAGTGCAGTTTCTGTGCTATGATGGGGCCTGAAACCTGACTGAAATTCTACAAGGATGTTGTTATCCTGCAAGAATGTGCATATTTGAGCTGATACTACTTTTTCTAGTATTTTTGATATGAACGGAAGGTTTGAAATCGGTCTGTAATTTGTTATTTCATTCGCGTCCAAATTAGATTTTTTAAGAAGCGGGTTAATAACTGCTAACTTGAAAGGTTTAGGGAAGTGACCTAGATATAATGAAGAATTAATAATGTTTAGAAGTGGCTCTCCAACCGTAAGCATCACTTCTTTTAAAAATCTGGTTGGGATTGGGTCTAACAGGCACGTTGTTGATTTAGCCGAGGTGATAAGTTTATACAGCTCTTCCTGTCCTATACCTGTAAAGCACTGAAAATCTAAATGTGAACCTATAGGCTGAACTGGATCGTAAGATACTATTAGAGGTTGAACCTCCGTTATTTTCTTCCTGATATTATTGATTTTTTCATTAAAGAAGTCCATAAAGTCTTCACTTCTAAACTGTGATGGGATACTCTCTGCGGGCATCTTAGGTTTTGTTAGGCGAGCCACTGTACTAAATAAGAACCTGAGATTGTTTTGGTTTCTTGCTATCAGTTGGCTAAGATGCTCAATCCTAGCAGTTTTTAGAGCCTGTCTATAGCTGCACATACTTTCTTTATACGCAATTCTAAGAACTTCTAGTTTAGTTTTTCTCCATTTTCGCTCGAGGTTACGGGTTGCTCTCTTTAGGGCGCGAGTATGACTGTTGTACCACGGTGCAAGTGTTTTATCTCTGACTTTTTTTAATCTGATGGGAGCAACAGTGTCTAATGTACTGGTAAAAATAGTGCCCATGCTGCTAGTCACTTCATCTAGATCATCTGCATTTAGGGGTCTAATAAGAAATTGGGACAGATCTGGCAGATTACTTGTGAATCTGTCTTTAGTAGTGGGATTCATATTTCTAACAGATTGATAACATGGGGAGACAGAGCTAATCTGTTGTACGGGTAGAGTATATATCAGGAGGTGATGATCTGTGATGGCGGCGCGGTGGTGTAGTGGTTAGCACTGTCGCCTTGCACCTCCAGGGTCCAGGGATCGATTCCCCGGCCAGGCTCGATTCCCGTCTCTGTGTGCATGGAGTTTGCATGTTCTCCCCGTGCTTGGTGGGTTTCCTCCGGGTACTCCGGTTTCCTCCCACAGTCCAAAGGTATGCAGGTTAGGCTAATTGGCGTTCCTAAAATTGCCCGTAGTGTGTGATTGGGTGTGTGAGTGTATGTGTGTGTGCCCTGCGATGGATTGGCACCCTGTCCAGGGTGTACCCCGCCTAGTGCCCGAAGTCTCCTGGGATAGGCTCCAGGTCCCCTGCGACCCTGAACATTTTCAGGATTAAGCTGTGTAGAAAATTAATGAATGAATGAATGATCTGTGATATCATCACTTTGAGGTATCATCTCTATATTAGAGACATCTATACCATGGGATATAATTAAATCTAGCGTATGATTAAAGCGGTTAGAGTTGCTCCAATTATATTTTGTTTAACCCCAAAGGAATTTAGTAAATCCATAAATGTGAGTGCTAAAGCGTCGTTAGCATCATCTACATGAATGTTAAAGTCTCCTACAACACTTTGTCAGAGTTAACCAATAGGTCTGATACCAGATGTCCAAATTCTTTAAGAAAATCGACATATGGCCCCGGGGGTCTGTACACGGTGGCCAGCGTAAAATATAGCAAGGGTTTATTACGTATTTCATTGAGTGCAACATTAATGATAAGCACTTCAAATGAGTTAAACCTGGGCCTTATTTTCTGAGTAACAGTGAGTACATCATTGTAGATAGTGGCGACACCACCACCGCGACCAATTAGACGGGGCTCGTGCTTATAGAAATATCCTGACGGAGTAGGCTCATTCAGACCAAAATATTCATTTGGTTTAAGCCAGGTTTCGGTGAGACAGAGTGCGTCAAGGCAATAATCTGAGATCATTTCATTAACAATAATGCTTTAGGCGCAAGGGATCTAATGTTGAGTAGTCCAAACTTTAGAGGTGGATTTTGACTACTTATTTTGCCTTTTTCTGGTTTTCTGGTTATCAGATTGTTTCGGGCAAATTTAACAAATTTATTAATTTTTCTCACTACTCGGGGAACAGACACAGTTTCTATAGGACAAGCTATGTGTGTGCGTCTATCACTATGGTGAGTTGTGATGTGGCTAATATGTTTGGAATCTACGGTATGACTTATCGCCAGTCAGATGGTTCGTAGTGTCCTGGACATGTTGTCAGAGAGGACCGCTGCTCCAGCTCTGCTAGGGTGCAGGCCATCAGTGTGGTAGAGCCTAGGACGCTCCCAGAAAACATTCCAGTTATCAACAAAGGGTAATTTCTGTTGTCGACACCAAGATTGTAACCATTCATTAAAGGCAAATAATCTACTGAACTTCTCGATTCCTCGCTGAAATGTGGGAAGCGGTCCAGATATGATGATCCTTGTCGTGGGTGATGTGCTGCGGACCTTCTCGACCAGGCTCCTGAAGTCCTTCTTTAGGATCTCCGTCTGCCTCAGCCTGGTGTCGTTCGTGCCGGCATGAAGAACCACAGCTCCAATGTTCTTCCTCAGGGCAGCAGGCACCTGTGCAGCAACATCAAGAACACGTGCACCAGGTAAACAGCGTGTGTGCACCTTACATTTAGCCGTGGTAGCACGCACGTGATGAACGATGGAGTCTCCAATGACCAGCGTGTCGTGTGCCGTCTCGCGGAGAGGAGCGAAGCGGTTTCGGGTCGAGATCTCGAAGATGGGTGGCGGTGGAGGGGGAGAGGTCCTTGCCCGGGGCTTGGCATGCTTCTTCCGCTGCTGCTGTATCCAGGGTCCATGGTATCCCGGCGCCGGGGTGAAGGAAACCTGGGCGGGCTGCGTCCTTGGTGTGTTGGACCTGGGCAGAGAAACACGCGGGGTTGAGGTTTTAGGAGAATTCTCTCGCCGAGAATTTACCTGAGACAGGTGAGCGTCGGTCCGTGACGATTCCAGCGTGGCTTTCCACTGCTGTAGCCGGGCCAGCTTCACCTGTAGCTCATGGATCAGCTTCTCCACGGCCTCCAGCTCCAAATCCACCGAGTGCAGCACCGATGTCTCCTCACCTGCACTCAGAGGCAGAATCACAACCGACATGGTGTCTAAATACGGAAAATAATCGGTGTGAAGAAGCGTAAACAAACTTGTGATAGCCGGGCTAACGGCTAGCGATGCTAATGCCGGCTAAAAGCGGTGTGCTGCAAAACAATTAAAACTTAACGATATAACATGCGTTTCAAGTAAATATATTATAAGATAGTATAAGATACTTATCCATTTTATGTACACTCTTCGTAAGGTGACGAAAAAGTAAAAAAATTGGTCAGTATGGCGGAGCTCGGAAAAAAGCAGCGTCTCAGCGTCCTCGTACAAGGGTTGCCAGATCATGAGCTTCATGAGCTTCAAATGAAAGACTTTCTTCTAGTTGCATGTGGTCCTTTGACTAGAACTTCTGTCTTGTCAGGATTAAGCATAAGGAATTTAATTAACATTCAGTCTACTTTTTTAAGCTGTATTTACCAACTTTATTTACTATGCTTACAAATTACGTTGCCCGGAGGAAGCATGTAAAGAGAAGTGAGCAGTGGGCCTAAAATGGAACCCTGTGGAACACCAAACTTCACTTGAGAACAGGCAGTATAGTCATCATTTAAATCTCTAAACTAATACTGATCAGTCAAATAGGATGTAAGCCAGGAGAGGACAGTTCTCTTAATTCCTATTATCTTTTCTAATCTGTGATGGAGAACATTGATGTTAAAAATTTTATTATTACTATTATCATTGTTATTATTATTAGTAGAAGTAGTAATACTGTAGTAGTAGTAGTTGTTGTTGTTTCAAAGTAATATTTCAAAGAAAACTAAAACCTAACTACTGCTACTAAAGTCATTAATGACTAATTAAGTTAGCCACAAGGAAGGGAACAACAACCACCACAACAACAACAGCAATTCTGAAACCTGATGAACCATTCCAGCAAAGACCTCAGTTATAGCACCTTCCAGTTATTCACTGCGTATTTAGCATAAGCAAGTAGATAACATTAATGTGTTTATTGGTAACCGCTGCCAAAAAGTTTATGCTTGATTAGGCTATTAGTTTCGGTCCATGAGTGTGCATGCATTAAATAGACAGATTACAATTTATACAACTTCTACATTACAAAATAGCAAAAAGCATATATTTTGACAACATTGCTTTGCACAGATTTTTCTCTATCATTGTGAAATTTGCCGTGGTCATCTACCCCTCTTGGACCTAATCTCACTTATTGAGTAAAGTTAAAGTTCAGAAGGAAATTAATTAGCATCCAGTCTTTAATGTCCTTTACACATTGCTCACCTTTATTAAGCTGTTTTTTCTCATCTCTTTATGCAGAGACATATAACTGTGTGTCATTAGCATAACAGTAAAATCTAACTGGGCCTGTTGTAATGCATACCTAATGTTTGTTCATAAACACATTTTACTCACTTTTGTATAAAAAAAAAAAAAATCAGAGTACTAGAGTATAAGATTGCCATAACATTGGAAACTGGTTAGAGTGCCCATACTGAACACTGTCCACAGCTAAAAGTGCCTACATTTGGCATGGGTGCATGGCAACTGGACAATGGAGCATTGGAAAGGCGTGGTCAGGGCTGACATTGAATGACATTTTCTTTTACATCATGTGGATAGCTACAGTAGGTTTGTGTGCACCACATACCTTGGAAAGAAATGACACCAGGAAGCACTGTGGGAAGACGGCAAGCCGTCTGAGACAGTCTGCTTTTGGTAGTAGATAGAGTACTGCATGGGCACTTTTACTGGTTTCTGACTATGCTGCCCCATATACAGCAAGCTGTGGTACACTGTGTGTTTCCAAGTTAAACAACCAGAAAGGACTAGTTTCCTGCAGTTACCTCTCAACATGGGTTGTGGAATTTTTAGTGAAGCATGTGTTGTTTGCTGAATAAAATCAGCCAACATGTGTGGATTTTATCGCAGATTGCAGTTCATAATTATTTTATTTATGTTATGCAAATAATGTGTATGTCCCCCCCCCCCCCAAAAAAAAAAAAAAAACAGCTTTTACAGTGCAACCTACTTTTTTCATGAACCAGGTACAAAATGTTTGCATTGGATGATCTTTCCTGTCAAATTCAAACTTACTGGTCTTGCCTCTAGCATGGTTAGTCCTACCAGGAAGCAAAAAAAAAAAAAAAAAACACAGCAGGAGACTGACACTGTTAATGTATCACAGCAGTCTGATACTGTATCTCTAAAATGTAGCTGCCTCTTATACTTTTCATTCTCCCAGTACAAAAGTGGTTCCTCCTGATGTCAAGGGTTAGGCATGATATGTCAATGCACATCATATGTTCACACAAGTTACAATATCATGAGCCTCTAAATCATATTTCACACCATTTATTTTTAAAACTTATTGTCTTTATTCACTGAGACCTTGATTCATATGGTGTTCATATGTTAAAACCAGGACCCCACTTCCACCTTGTGTTGAAGCCCATAAGTGTTGACAACTTCAGTGAGGTGGTGAAATGGAAAGTCATTAAAAAAAAGAGAGAGAGAGAGGTAACTGGAAGAACATCAATCAGTTAAGCCTGTGTTATCTCCTCTCCAAGTTTAAAGTCAGCAAATAAAATTAAGGATAAGATACCTTGCAGTGCATCTCTCTCTATCTGAGTCTTGATTGCTTGCCAGCCATGTATCACACTGAATTATGTGACTTTTTACCTCTCAAATGAGAGTCCATTTTAAATATTTATTGCATTTTATAATTGCAAATAGGCAACTGTATTTATAAACTGCAGCTTGTAAAAGAATAACGTTATATGTAAAGCTGCATTCATAAAAAAAAGTTAAAACCTTCAAATACAAAAACACATGCATAATTAAAAGTACAAACATTATGGAAACACAAATACAAAAAGACATGGGAAAAAAAAAAACAGTACAAAAGCACCCTATCTGCAGAGCATTTCTTCAATATTTGTGCTTTGACTTTTGTTTGTGCTTTGTTCCCAGGAACGACCATACTGCGGCAATGGCAAATTTTTTGCATGGCACACAAGTTAAGTTAGAGCAGTGGTTCTCAAAGTGTGAGGCGCGCCCCACTAGTGGGGAATACAGACATGACAGGTGGGGCGCAATGAACGAGAGGAAATTAGTGGAAAATAATAGGAAAAAACTAAACAATCACACACAAATAAATGGATCATTAATACAAGTAAATTTAAAATAACATCAGTTGTGGGCCGGGAGAAAAAGTGGAACCATAGTGCAACAATAATGGTTTAACGTCGGGCCAACTTGAGCAGCGCTGCTCGAATCACAAACCTGCGCGACCCACTGGGCAGTGCTGCGTGACTCTGACAGAAATAAACCGCGCCGACCATCAAAATACATTTTACCCCGCTGGGATGCGCACGTACAAAACAGGCATGGCAAGGCGGAAACAATATTAAACAGTCCTGACATTTAAAATTATTTTTAAATAAAACACAGTGAGTCGCGCAGGTTTGTGATTTGAGCGGCGCTGCGCGATCCACCGGGCTGCTCAAATAAACCAGATCATCACTGCGCTATTCAGATAGTCGCGCTGCGCTGTATTTGCGCAGATATTCGGTTCAATCGGGTGCCACGGTTTCGTCCCACTTTTGACATGTTTGGCTTGACATACACTTCGACAATGGAAGAAGACGGTGCAGCAGCAGTGAGTTTGCTTACATGTGACGAAACCAACAACGAGGAGATTGTAAAGAAAAAAGGTGCATCGTCTGTGGTGTGGAATTGGTTTGGGTATAAGAAAAGTGATACGAATTAGATGTACGTGATTTGTAAGGTACGCAAGTGCACTGTTTTAACAAGTGGTGGAAACACGTCAAACCTTTTCTATCATCTGAAATTGCTTCTCCTGTGTTAGAAGATTTTGGTTATATCGCCCACCCCTAATGAAGCCTATCTTGAGCTTGGATTCATGGTGGGGATGGTGGGGGCAGAGGAGAGGCTCGTGTGTGTTTTGTGTCTTAAACCGCTGGCAGCAGACCGCATGAGACCCAACAAATTAGGAAGACACTTAGAGACAACACACTCCAGTCACGTTAATTAGCCACTCGACTTCTTTCAAAGAAAGCTGGCAGAATACAGACAGCAGGATAATCGCATGGTAAAATCTGAATCAGTGGACAGAAAAGCACAACTGGCTTCATTCAAAGTTGCATACAGAATTGGCCAGTGCAAAAAAACTACAAACGGTTGTTGAGCAGCTAATAAACATGGGGTCAATTATGCAATGATAAGTGACAATGTAAGCCTTTTATAACAATGGCACGTGTATTTTATCTGTTTTGAACTTGGTGTTGTTTGATCTTATTGGTTTAGAAATTGATATTTCAATAAACAGTAAACTTGGCCGATTTCGTTATTATTTTGTTGACAAGTGGGGCTTGAAAATTCGCTCACCCCCTTAAGTGGGGAATGACAGAAAAAGTTTGAGAACCACTGAGTTAGAGGAACCGTTCAGAACTAAACCGTGCTTAGTTCCTGAGGTCAGGACAGGCAATGTCCCCATGAATAAGCTCACACTCATACCCTTTTGACACTCATGTTTGTCTCTGTAAATCACCAACGGTGATTACATTTCATTATTATATTATATTCATTATTATATTAATTATTCTAAGTACTATTTAATAATATTAATTATTTCTGTTGCTCTTCGATGGATTGGCACCTGGTCCAGGGTGTATGCTGACTCGTGCCCTAAGTCTCCTGGGATAAACTCCAGGCCCCCCACGACTCTGAATACAGGATAAAACAGTATAGACAATGAGTGAGTGAGGGAATTATTTCTATGCTTCTCAGTGAATAGTGTGTCTTATATGGCTTTTCCATATTTTGTTTGAGTTTGTACAAATATATGATCAGAGGTGGAAAGAGTAATAAAATTTTGTACTCAAGTACAAGTACTGTTACTTCAGTGAAATTTTACTTAAGTACAAGTAAAGTTACCCTTATAAAAATCTACTCAAATAAAAGTAAAAAGTAGCTCATAAAAAAATTTACTCAGAGTAAAAGTTACTGAGTTACTTTTTGATTTTATTTTTTTTAACAGCAGGGGTGGGTTGAGGCATTCTAGCGTAGTTCAAAAAAGATGAGCAGATATGAATCTCAAACTAGTTGTTTTTAACTGAAGGAACACCTTTGCATAATAAAGCTGTTGTTTTTCTTGTGCTTAAAAATCAAAGTGGTCACTTAAATATGGTGTTACGTCCCAGTCTAGGGCCATACAGCAAAAGACTGGTTCAGGGTTCTATTTTAAACTGTATGGAAATTGTGGTATATGGCAGAAAGAACTAGATCCAATCATTATATATGTATACACACACACAAGGAGGAGGAGGATCAGATTCAGGATGGACCCAGGCCAAAATAATAAACAAAATGGTATTTATATTTAGTAGCTAGATTATCTGCCAAAAAAAAAAAAAAACCACAAACAAAAATACAGGTACCTTCCCGGCCTCCCTAAACCAAAAACAGTGAAATTATCTACAAATATATACAAAGACCAACCAAACCAAAGGGACAAAGCAATAATCAAAGTCAATTGGAGGCAAAAAGTCAAACCAGAATACACAACCAAATATCAAAACACCAAAATCACAACCTCTTTCCTCTTTCCCGCGTCTCCCTTCGGTTTATACATGGTTGCGCTAGTCGATGATGTCACTCTCAAGGCGGAAGCGACCGTGTGGAAGGTCAGGAAGATGCCGATGTCAGAAAACCTGGAGTGGAGTCTGGAGCGGCGCGCGACCAGGACATGATACACACACGAGAGCGCAAAAGCATAATATTTGTATTATTTTATCATTTTCATTCATTTATTTTTTACTCAGTAGCGAATATGATTTAAAATGTAGCGAATTACAATACTTCAAAGAAAACATACTTAAGTAAAAGTTAAATTACAGATTTTTAAAACTACTTAAAAAAGTAGAAATACACAAAAAAGCTACTCAATTACAGTAACGCGAGTAAATGTAATTCGTTACTTTCCACCTCTGTATATGATATAAATCCTTTGTTCCCTTTCAAAAGCTACACTCGATGCTGTGCGAAAACACTATGGGAACATCTTTTTGTGTTACCGGTTGTGAAGCATGTGTGTATCAAACACAGCAAATTTTGGCTATATATAACCTCGGTCAAGTGACATCATCTGATGAAGTGCACCAGCAGGTTATAAATAGGAGTGAACCGGAAACATCCTCAGATCTTTTTGTCTTCAGGACTGCATTGTGTTTGCATGTGTGTGTGTGTGCAAGCGAGCTTAAAAGTGTTAACTCACTGATATGGCGGAGTTTGTTAGGAAAACCATGCCTCCATGTGATAGATCTCTTTCGGAGCGTGATCTCCACACTTTTTGTTTCGAGTGCTTCGTGCACATTCCGGGGTTTACGTGCAGATCTGGCAGAGGCGCACGGGATGGAATTCCCCCTTTCTCTCACTGGATCAGGAATTTTTTCCGTACATTTCACAAGCGCGCCTCGTGAATGGGCAGGAGAGACCTACTCTCTTGCTTCTGCGGATATGGAGGAGTTACTGCAGGTAAGTAATGCGTGCGATCGAGCGATTGCATATCGTCTGGCCGCAGAAGCGGGATTCCCCCAAGCGCTCAAAATTAGACGACAGCCTCAGCAACGCTCTCTCTGTCTCTCGCTCTCATATTTTTTTGGCAACCTCCATGACGAGTTAACTCTTTCATGGAATAAACCTTATTCATCCCATGTTTTTCGTGCCATCATCTTTATTTATTTATTCGAATATCGTTGATGCGAAGCTGCGGGGTTATATGATGATGCCCCAGATAGAAGAGACGCTTACGGGCTATCTCTCTCCTGGGACATCATCCTCCCTGAAAAAGCCCACACTCCAAACCAAGCCATGTAGACTGTTTGGCGACGCTGTTAATTCCGTCACCACTAGGTTTCGGGAGGCGAAAGTATATGAACAGTCCCCCGCCGTGCTCAAGAGTCGGGACTGTCGGCCAACCAGTCCTGATTAGGTCTGGCTCGCACGAGGCGCAAAAGGACAGTACGGTGAGCTGGTCACCCACTCGTAGAGACTGGGGTGGGGCTCGCCGCTCTTCGCAATCCGCCTCAAAGAGTCTGGACCTGCGTACCATCATCTTTTCAAAGAAGAAGTCCTGAGGCTCATGCGCCCAGGACCGTGGGGGTGGCACCCCCCAGAGAGGGGCATGTAGGATTCCTTCTGAGAATAAAGTCTTCTCCCTGGCACCCCCAGGAGGCCACCAACAAGATGTTAGTTGTTTAATCACTTCCTGCCAGGTTTCAGGATGCCGAACATCTTACACCAAACCCTGCGTCCAATTTTAGATCTTCGGAGGCTGAACCGCTATCTCAGAAAGTCCAGGTTCAAAAATTTGACTGTCAAAATTATTGTTTCTCAAATCCAACCAGAGGATTGGTTTGTGACAATCGACCTGAAAGATGCATATTTTCATTTAGAAATATTTTCACAACACAGGAAGTTCCTGAGGTTCGCTTTCGGGGGCAAAGCTTACCAGTATTGGGTCCTTCCATTTGGCTTAGCTCTGTCACCCGCACATATACAAAATGCATGGATGCAGTCCTGGCTCCTTTACGACTCCAGGGCATTCGTATTTTGAATTACATAGATGACTGGCTGATTCTGGCTCAGTCTCAGAAGCTAGCGCTTCGACATCGGCATGTCATCCTAGCTTATCTTGATTCTTTAGGATTGAGATCAATGCCACAAAAAAATGGCCCATGAGTGGCCCAGATTACGTCTCTAATATCTATCCTCATCGCTCACCTTGAGTGATTCCAGTAAGGAGGGATCTTCTGTCTGAGGTGCAGCGTCAATATTTCATCCCCGGCCCAAGCTCTGGAACCTTCATGCCACTAGAAGAACTGGCCCTCAAATCGAGTGTATTTGAAAGCTTGGTGCATGGCAAAACATGTAGACCCAGTCCACTGCCGAATTCTTTCAGTGCTGGAGTTTCTGCAAGAAAAGTTGTCCTCGGGCTTATGCCCTACTGTAGTACCCTCAGAACGTAAATAGGCGCTATATCGGCTTGTCATGTTCTGACTGATGGTGTTTCTGTGGGAAAGCACCCTTTAGTTGCCCGTTTATTCGTGTCCCTTCTTGGGACTTAGCGATTATGCTCGAAGGTCTGATTTACACCCCTTTCAAACCACTAGAGTCAGTGCCTGTCAGGCTTCTGACCCTTAACATGGTTTTTCTTATTGTTACTTCTTTCAAGAGAATTGGAGATCTGTAGGCATTGCCAGTCTACCCATCCTGCCTAGACTTTGCCCTTGGGCTATTCAAAGCTATTCTGCATCCTCATCCATCTTCTGGAAGTTCCAATCTCGACCAGTACGCGCTTCAGATTTAAATCCACCACACTAGCCAGTAGCGTAAGTCAGCGCAACCTTTTTTATGCCAAATGCTGTCACATCGGGTGAGAGATGCTATTGTCCAAGCCTACGAGGCGCTTGCTAACACTTCGACTCTAGGAATCATGGCTCATTCAACCATGGTATTACGTCTCAGGGCTCTTTGGATTACTGAAATGAATCTCAGACACGTGTGATAATTAGTTTGCCAGATAAGCCCAATTAAAGAAAAAGTACTGAAGAAGGTTGTTCCACATTATTAAGCAGGCCACAAGTTTCAAGCAATATGGGAAGGAAAAAGGATGTCTCTGCTGCTGAAAAGCGTCAAATTGGACAAGGTATGAAAATATTAGATATTTCACGAAAAAGAAGAAAACCTCTATGTCATGGGCTGCTATGGGCATAAAAGATGAGAAACTCATGGTGTGGCCACCATTCTCCCCTGATCTCAACCCCATTGAAAACCTTTGGAGAATCCTCAAAAACATCTATGAGGGTGGGAGGCAGTTTGATTCAAAGCAGCAGCTCTGTGAGGCTATTCTGACATTCAGCAAAGAAATTCAAGCAGAAACTCAAGTTGTGAAGGTGATATCAAAGAAGGGGTCCTATGTTAAGTTGTAACATGCCCTGTTAGGATTTTTTGATTGAAATAGTTTTTGATTTCAGTAAATATGATTTCCTAATGCTGCAAATTCAACAAAAGCCTATTTTCAGTTCTTTACAACCTATAAAATGTTTTAACTCTGTTGTGCATAATAATTTGGAACAGTGCGTTTTCAGTTTTTTATTTTTAAAATAAGTATTGTTATCAATGGAGGTTTGTTCAATAAAATTATAATTATACCCTAATAGTTGATGGCTAGAAAATTATGCTGACTGTCATTTGCATTTACTAATTATGAAAATCAGAGAAAGATATCATTTGCATAATAATTTGGAACGCAGTGTACAGATCTGGCCTTTAAAAACGCACATTTTCAGAAAAGCGATCCCACGACTTCCCGTGGGTCCACGCAGGAAGCTGTGAAAATGCCTTTCATTACCTGTAGGGGGCAGTCGTGTTTCAGTCTGAAGTATTGTGTGTCTACTGAGGCCGAAAAATGTGTTATGTCTCTTAGGCGCCCATTGACAGCAAGCGACAGAGCTCATAAACATGTCAAGCTCAAACTAATATGTATTTATTCTTCATTTTCTTCTCTGCTTCAATGATGGTACTTCTTTGACTGTATAATTATTATTATTATTAGTGGTGTCAAAAGTATTCACATTCATTACTTGAGTAGAAGTATACAGTAGATACTAGGGTTTAAAAAGACGTCTTTAGAAGTTGAAGTATCAACTCATGGTTTTTACTCAAGTAAAAATGTAAAAGTACTGGTTTCAAAACTACTTAAAGTATAAAATTAAAAGTAACGTGAGGGGGGAAAAACATTAAGGATAAAAACTTAGGCTGTGCCACGGGCCTATATACTACTGTACACTAACAACTCATAAAAAAAAGAAAAGAAAAATGTGTTGTTTTTTTGTTGTATTTTTAACGGCCATGTTGATTTGGGATATTGTATATGGCAATTGAAAAAGAATGCATTTTAGTAAAATGCAAATACATTAAAGAAACATATGTGTACTACTGAGCATTAACATGTTATATAGAGAAGAAGATATGATATCTAAGTTGCCTATAAGTATTTTACTGGTGCAAAAAGTCAAACTTCAGAGGCATGTCATCGGTAACCTTTATTGGAATGTAAATGTACATCCAAGGTTAGCTGCAGGAATCTGTGAGGGCAATATACAAGACAATTTGTGTAGCCAGGGCAGGCTTTGTAACAATTACCCTTGTATGGTTGTCTACAATAAACATTAGTGCTATCAGAATGAATGATTAATCCAAGTGATTAATCAAATAATAATAATAATAATAATAATAATAATAATAATAATATATATATATATATATATATATATATATATATATATATATATATATATATATATATTGAATATACAGTAAACATCATGTACTCTTACCTTCCTCGCTGGTGCTTGGACATGGACAGCTTTGTCTACTTATCACAACCTTATCAACCGAAAATGCTAATTTATTCAAACGTCCTTGCTGGAGTGTGTGACGTAACGTCATGTGCAGGTGCAATGGATCGCGTACCAACCAACAGGGTGTCGGAATGGTATGTTTAAACTTCTCATCTGTAACGTCCTTCGGTATAGAAGAAAATAAAGATCACATAGACAAACGGAGTTGTTGACAGATTACACACGCTTATGCCTCTTTTCCACTGCATAGAACGGCACGACACGGTTCAGTTCAACTCACTTCGGTTCGGCGCAGTTTGGCTCGGTTTGCTCTTCCACTGCAGTGTAGTAACACTTTAGCATGGGCAGGATTACTCACGCGCGTGGCGCCGCTACTGCCGTGACGTCATCGTAAGCGCGCCACAAACACACACACAACAATGGAGCATATCGACGGCATGGTGTTCTTCATTCTCGGCAGGTGGATGTTTTTAACAGCGAGACGAAGGAGTTTGTTTCAAAAGAGGCCGACGGTTAATACAAAAAGGTGCATGCAATCCTTCTCTGGCTGTTTCTAAATATATCGGTTCTGTTGTGTCTCGTGTTGCAAGTTTGGTGACGCAGTAATGACGATTTTCTCCGGCTAATCAGTGACCAGCGTGTTTACACGTCACGTTTTGGTAACGGTTCGGCGCGCTTGGAACCTCGGCCGAGGTGGTACTAAAAAAAGGAACAGGTACTATGTACTGGTCCCAGTGGATAACCCCCCAAAAGTGAGTAGAACTGAGCCGTGTCGTGTCGTACTATGCAGTGGAAAAGAGGCATTTGTTACCTCGTCCTGCTCGATGTGCTTACATCAGAGTCAGGATGCTGAACTGAAAACTTGGAACAGAACTACATGCAAACATTACATCATCCAACCACAATCAAATTCGCTCCATCCGGATGGCGCGATTTATCAAGCTGAAATGAAATAGGAGTAACGAGGCTATTTTTTAAATGTAAGGAGTAGAAAGTACAGATAATTGCGTGAAAATGTAGGGAGTAAAAAGTAAAAAGTCGGCTGTAAAATAATTACTCCAGTAAAGTATAGATACCCAAAATTTCTACTTAAGTAAGGTAATGAAGTATTTGTACTTCGTTACTTGACACCTCTGATTATTATTAGTATTATGATTATTATTGTAATGCACCCACGCATGTGTGCACAAAGACCACAAAGATTTATGCGCTTTAAATATACATGGGCACTGGTGGCTCAGTGGTAGGTAATTCGCTAAAAATGCACCCCTACATAATCGCTATCAAAAATTGTATTAGAAAATAAATTCATAGGTTTATTATTATCATCAAATATGATATTACTAGTATAATGAACCCTAGGCACATGACAGCCATCAAGAGCATTAATACAAAATCTTGTATAATGTTTTTTTTGTGTGTGGCTGGGAATCGAACCCGGGTCTTCCGCATGGCAGACGAATCACCTACCACTGAGCTACCAGGATTAATAGGAATAGCACTGAACTATGTAATAAATTAAAGAGGAGAATCATGATACCGAATCGAAGTCCTGAGCCCAAACCTCATTTAAATTAAATTAACAAATATTATAAGTAAAAAAAACAATAGCCCACATTTAGAAAACGTTTATAAATTCTTTCTGACGAGTTGGCCCGGTGTTATGCGCAGAGCGCCGGGAGATTTCCTGAAGCTCCGAAATCGCTGGGGCATTTTTTCTAAATAGACGCTATCTATACGCACGCATTTTTGAGGGGTTTAAAACGAATTAATAAGTCCGAGCAGATACATGAAAGGTGAGAAGTGTGGGATTACTGAGCATGCTGTCGCGTTATATATACCGTACAACACGCGTTTATCATCCTTTTGATACAAACGCTGCCTTTTGTAAAGTGAAAGTACTTTACAAAAGACGAACAGCTTCATTTCAGTCATAAATTCACAATCATTTCATATTCTAGCTATTATTCCCAGCCGTGGTTAAATAATGGATGAAATTATTATTCAATGCTGGACACAAACAGCAAATATGATGATTATTATAAAAAGCCAGATGAACGTCGTATTCATATAATAATATTTACTTAATAAATATTAAGTAATATTGTGGTTAAGGTTGTGTAGTGTGTGCGCGCAAAGGCCAAGGAGGTCTCAGAGATAACTCTGGGAGGCTGACTCGAGGACCCGTGAGCCCGGAGTAGCATGAACATACAGACTATAAAATGTAACAAATGTGTGCGGAGAGGACCAACCTCCCGCATCACATACTTGCTGCAGGGGAACACCTCTTATAGATGAGGCAATCCTCCTGGATGAATGAGCCCTGTGTCCTAGAGGCAAAGTTTGACCACGCACCTCGTAGGCTAGGGCAGTGGTTCTCAAACTTTTTCTGTCATTCCCCACTTAAGGGGGTGAGTGAATTTTCAAGCCCCACTTGTCAACAAAATAATAACGAAATCGGCCAAGTTTACTGTTTATTGAAATATCAATTCCTAAACCAATACGATCAAACACCACCAAGTTAAACAAAGATAAAATACACGTGCAATTGTTATACAAAGCTTACGTTGTCACTTATCTTTGCATAATTGACCCCATGTTTATTAGCTGCTCAGCAATCGTTTGTAGTTTTTTTTTTGCACTGGCCAATTCTGTATGCAACTTTGAATGAAGCCATTTGTGCTTTGCTGTCCACTGATTCAGATGTTACCATGTGATTATCCTGCTGTCTGTATTCTGCCAGCTTTCTTTCAAAGACGTCCAGTGGTTTATTAACGGGACTGGAGTGTGTTGTCTCTAAGTGTCTTCCTAATTTGTTGGGTCTCATGCGGTCTGCTGCCAGCAGTTTAAGACACAAAACACACACAAGCCTCTCCTCTGCCCCCACCATCACCACCATGAACCCAAGCTCAAGCTTCATTAGGGGTGGGCGATATAACCAAAATATCACGGTAGAAGCTATTTTCTAACTCAATAACGATATATATCACAATATAGCTATTTGTATCTGAAAATGCATAAACAAAAATGAAAACACAAAGAAATTGTTTTACATAAGTTAATTTTTTTATGTAATTTTATTTAAACTGTGAATTGCTGAGGTTTGCCGCATTTTTTTTACTTTGGCCATATTCAATTGGATGCTTGTATTTCAGATGATAGAAAAGGTTTGACGTGTTTCCACCACTTGTTAAAACAGTGCACTTGTGTACCTTACAAATCACGTTCGTCTCGTTCATATCACATTTACGGCGCTGTTTATTTCTGTCAGAGTCGCGCAGTGCTGCCCAGTGGCACGCGCAGGTTTGTGATTCGAGCAGCGCAGCTCAAGTTTGTCCGACGTTAAACCATTATTGTTGCACTATCGTTCCACCTTTTCTCCCGGCCCACAACTGATGTTATTTTAAATTTACTTGTATTAATGATCCATTTATTTGTGTGTTATTGTTTAGTTTTGAGAGTACGCTCTTCATTATCAATAAAGAAAAGCATGAATTAGAATAGGTACTTTCCTGTTATTTCCTCCCGTTCATTGCGCCCCACCTGTCATGTCTGTATTCCCCACTAGTGGGGCGCGTCCCACAGTTTGAGAACCACTGGGCTAGGGCAATAGCATCTCTCACCGGATGTGACAGCGTTTGGCATAAAAAAGGTTGTTCTGACTTACGCCACTGGCTAGCGCGGTGAACGTGAATCTGAAGAGTGCGTACTGAAGACAGTAATGAATCCTTTCCTGCTCCAGAGCTGTAAAGGTGGAGGACAGAGGCTTCGAGGAAGACTGGGTGCATGGACAAGAATGAAAATTGTTCAGGTGAGGATGCAGAATAACTCTGACTAGCCCAGGGGCAAAGTCTAGGCAGGACGGGAGCCTGCAGATCTCTAGAAGTAACTATAAGAAAAAACATCTTAAGGGTCAGAAGCCAGACAGGCACTGACTCTAGTGGTTTGGAAAGGGTGTCAACCAGAACATCAGTCAGAACATGAGAAGCCGAAATAACGGCTACAGGGCATAATGTCTTCTAGTACGTGAAGGTTCCAAGGCTCCCAACTTCATATGCCCTGGAATATAAATCGCCTTGAGGGACAGGAACTCTTCCTGTGCCCAAATCAGAACCTGGTGCGCTAGCTTATTCAAGCGGTGCGAGCACAGTCCGCTCTGGCGATTATGTATATTACAAGACTACCATAAAGTTGTCCATCCTCACTAGGACATGGTAGCCTCAACTGCTGGAGGAGGTGTTTCAGGGCCAAATAAAATCATCAGTTTGGGGCAATTGATGTGCCACGTGAAAAGATGGCCTCTCCAGCTCCCTTCGGCTGGGCGGTCATCTAAGACTGCACCCCAGCCCATGATGGAAGCGTCTGTCGTTACCGTCTCACGATGACAAAAATGCACATACAGTAGAGTGGGACCCAAAGTCAAAAACCGGGGTCTGAACCACATAGAAAGGTTACAAAGCCACCTGGCGCGTAACCCATATTAGTTGCCATTTAGCTAGAATGTACATCGCCATGCGGGACGAATCCTCTGGCGCGTAACCCTTATTGCCTCCGGGGATTGGCCCTGAGATAAATCCCTTTGCCTTTAACCACAACTAAAATGATCTCATGTGCAGCAGGCCCAAAAATATTACCATGGATGCAGCTGCCATGAGACCTAAAATTCCATGAAAGTGAACAGTCACTTTCTGGCCTAGCTTGGTTTCCTTCAGGGTGATGGAAATGGATTCGACAAGCGCAGGAGATACCGGTGCCCGCATTGCGATTGAATCCTATGTGACACCCAAATATGTTGTATTCAGAGCAGGAAAGAGAACACTTTTATGGCGTTGAGTCTCAATCCTAAAGAATCAAGATGAGCTAGGACGACATGCCGAAGTCGGAGCGCTAGCTTCTGTGACTGAGCCAGAATCAGCCAGTTGCCTATGTCATACAAAATACAGACGCATTTTAAATATGTGCGGGTGACAGAGCTATAATGGCAAGCTTCGCCCCCGAAGCGGACCTCAGGAATTTCCTGTGTTGTGGCAATATTTCCTTATGAAAATCTGCGTCCTTCAGGTCGATTGTCGCAAACCAATCCTCTGGTTGGATTTGAGAACAATCGTTTTGACAATCATATTTTGAAACTGTACTTTTTCAGATAGCGGTTAAGCCCGCGAAGATCTTAAATTGGACGCAGCCCCCCGTTTTAGAAGTTCGGTATCCTGGACCACAGCAGGAGAAAACCGAAAACTAATCTCATATTGGAGACCGGTGTTGCCCGAAACACCAGTGGTGGCGGAGCATGAACACCGACCTCCTGAGGGTGCTCATTTCCACTACACTGGTGCTTGTGCCAGGTGCCGGTTCTGGTGCTCGGCTGGTGCTAGACTGGGAACTGGAGCTGCATGAAAATACGTCACAGTCATACGTCACAGCCCACTAAACAGAAACAAACTTGCCCGAAGTCAGTTTACTGGTTATTCTCCAAACTATGAAAATGTATTTCAGTATCCAAAAGCAGCTTATTAGACGTGTTATAAGAGATCGACATAGACAACTAGCTTATACATTATTTGGTCGGTTGTTTGTGTGAAGCCTGCGACTATTAGTTCTTCTCTTATTTCCTCATACTCTTTTTTTTCTTAAAGCAGTTTTCAATGTCTGCTGAATCTTGGCGGATGTCCAAATTGTTAATAGCACTTTTGTTTCATCCGCGCTCCACATTAACGGACTTTGCGTCTCCGCCATTTTTTTTATGCTCCCTATAACTCTGCCCACCGCTCGTGACGTCACGAGTTCTCGCGACTAGACCAGCAGAGTTTAGGGGCCAGTGGTGGTGCTTATTTTAGGGCACCGGCACCAACTTTTTTTTGTGGAAAAGCGCGGTACTGGTTCCAAAATTGGGAACCGGCACGGGAACCAGAGCAGTGGAAAAGGGGTATTAGTTCTTAATGAAGAAGGCAGTGCGCCGGTCCGACCTAATTGAGGCGGCTTGTGAAGGGCGGCGAGCCGTAACCCAGTCTTTACGAGGGGTGAGCAGCTGCTAACGATCTCCTTCTGTGCCTTTTTTTTTGGATCGGGGCATCAGGGAGGAATGCATGATCCATATACGTAATGACAGAGATGACAGTGCTTGAAGACAGAAAGATCTGAGGAATGTTTCTGATTCACTCCTATTTATAACCTGCAAATGCACTTCATCACGTGACGTCACCTGACCGAGGTTATATATGCCAAAATTTGGCGTGTTTGATACACACATGCTTCACAATGGGCAACACAGAAAGATGTTCCCATAGCGTTTTCACGCAGCATCGAGTGTAGCGTTTGAAATGGAACTGCCTCAGAACGCGAAATGTGCAAATCAGGACTCAGTCCTTCATCTGAGCAGCCCATGCTACTGTTCTCAGTACAGTCATCACTTGGAGCCAACTGCTCCTGTTCCAACGACTTAGGGACTTTGTTTAGTGATTCAGCACCATCAGATATACAGTGGTGTGAAAAACTATTTGCCCCCTTCCTGATTTCTTATTCTTTTGCATGTTTGTCACACTTAAATGTTTCTGCTCATCAAAAACCGTTAACTATTAGTCAAAGATAACATAATTGAACAGAAAATGCAGTTTTTAAATAAAGGTTTACGTTATTAAGGGAGAAAAAAAACTCCAAATCTACACGGCCCTGTGTGAAAAAGTGATTGCCCCCCTTGTTAAAAAATAACTTAACTGTGGTTTATCACACCTGAGTTCAATTTCTGTGGTCACACCCAGGCCTGATTACTGCCACACTTGTTTCAATCAAGAAATCACTTAAATAGGAGCTACCTGACACAGAGAAGTAGACCAAAAGTACCTCAAAAGCTAGACATCATGCCAAGATCCAAAGAAATTCAGGAACAAATGAGAACAAAAGTAATTGAGATCTATCAGTCTGGTAAAGGTTATGAAGACTGAAATATTTATATTTATATAATATTTAAATATTTATAAAGAAATTTATAATTTTCTAAAGCTTTGGGACTCCAGCGAACCACAGTGAGTGCCATTATCCACAAATGGCAAAAACATGGAACAGTGGTGAACCTTCCCAGGAGTGGCCGGCCGACCAAAATTACCACAAGAGCCCAGAGACAACTCATCCAAGAGGCCACAAAAGACCCCAGGACAACATCTAAAGAACTGCAGGCCTCACTTGCCTCAATTAAGGTCAGTGTTCACGACTCCACCATAAGAAAGAGACTGGGCAAAAACGGCCTGCATGGCAGATTTCCAAGGCGCAAACCACTTTTAAGCAAAAAGAACGTTAAGGCTTGTCTCAATTTTCCTAAAAAACATCTCAATGATTGCCAAGACTTTTGGGAAAATACCTTGTGGACCGACGAGACAAAAGTTAAACTTTTTGGAAGGTGCGTGTCCCGTTACATCTGGCGTAAAAGTAACACAGCATTTCAGAAAAAGAACATCATACCAACAGTAAAATATGGTGGTGGTAGTGTGATGGTCTGGGTTTGTTTTGCTCCTTCAGGACCTGGAAGGCTTGCTGTGATAGATGGAACCATGAATTCTACTTTCTACCAAAAAATCCTGAAGGAGAATGTTCGGCCATCTGTTCGTCAACTCAAGCTGAAGCGATCTTGGGTGCTGCAGCAGGACAATGACCCAGAACACACCAGCAAATCCACCTCTGAATGGCTGAAGAAAAACAAAATGAAGACTTTGGAGTGGCCTAGTCAAAGTCCTGACCTGAATCCTATTGAAATGTTGTGGTATGACCTTAAAAAGGCAGTTCATGCTAGAAAACCCTCAAATAAAGCTGAATTACAACAATTCTGCAAAGATGAGTGGGCCAAAATTCCTCCAGAGCGCTGTAAAAGACTCGTTGCAAGTTATCGCAAACGCTTAATTGCAGTTATTGCTGCTAAGTGTGGTCCAACCAGTTATTAGGTTCAGGGGGCAATTACTTTTTCACACAGGGCCATGTAGGTTTGGATTTTTTTTTCTCCCTAAAAAAATAAAACCCCTCATTTAAAAACTGCATTTTGTGTTTACTTGTGTTATCTTTGACTAATAGTTAAATGTGTTTGATGATCAGAAACATTTTGTGTGACAAACATGCAAAAGAATAAGAAATCAGGAGGGGGCAAATAGTTTTTCACACCACTGTACATGATAATGTCTGTTGAGGGATGTCACAAGCTGCAGTCTGTAGTGCAGGCACATAAGGGGTGTGTTTTTATAAGCCAAAAAGATGGTAAATAAAGATAAAACCAGCTGGCTTTATTAGCAACCCGCTATGGTTTATTTTGTCTCCTGAAAGACTGTGTTTTGGTTCCGGGGTTAAGCTCTTGCGCGCATCTGCAGTTGTGCCGCGAGGGAACCCCGACGATCTATCGGGTTACGTGACCCGGTATAAAGCCCGAACAGGCAATGGACTCGGGATGGAGAGATGAGACAGCGTGCTGCATTTGGTTTGAGAGAGAGAGATTGTTTGGATTTTCTGTGGATTACTGTTCCCTGGTTTCATTCAATACCCATCTCATTCCGTTTTCTCGTGCTCCCGAACTTAACATCTTCAACTGGTGAGGCCGAGCCATTCCTCCTGTACACCATTTCACCTACAACAATAACACGGACTTGGACATTCACACATACAGTATGCACTCACACACTCGCATACATTCCACATATTGTTTATATTTGTATATATTTTGTATATATTGGCTGATGGTGCACCTTGCTTGTTTGTATATATCTTTTTTTCACTTTAATACACTTTGGTTTGTTCTGTCATGTCTTTCCTTGCTCCGCGAAGATTGCACAACAGAAGTGAATACTATTAGCCCATATTTAGATTTAAGACCCCGATTTAGTGTAATTAGCTCTAAAATAAAATCTGAGCATTACAAGTCTTTTTCACCCAACTGGAGCCTCGCTCAGACAGGGAACATACCTCGGATTCAGTACCAGTTCTGCTTCCTTGAGCAACACATCGTATGGCTCATTTAACAGCCTCTGACTGGCCTGACTATGGACAAAGGGTTGACGACTTAAAGCATCGGCCACCACGTTTTTCCTGCCATGTATGTACTTGATGCTGATTCGGTAGGGTGCTAACTTGGAAACCCACCTCTGCTCACATGCGTCGAGCTTAGGCTTTGTGAAGAAGTAGGTCAAAGGATTGTTGTCCGTCCAAACAACAAACTTGTGGTCTTTCAGCCAGTGGTTGAATTTGTCGCAAACGAACCATTTCAAAGCCAAGAACTCTAGGCGGTGAGCAGGGGACCTTGCCTGAGCACGCGTAAGTGCTTTGCTGGCGAAAGCAATTGGCCGGGCTCTGGTCTCACATTCTGTAACTTATGACAGTACAACGCCCAACCCGTCCATAGACGCGTCAGTGGACAAAATTAATGAATGGCTGAAATCAGGATGCATCAGTATCACAGAATTCATCAATGCAGCTTTCAACTGATGGAAGGCCATACTGTGCTCTTCCTTCCAGTCGTCAGAACTTAACTTCCTGAACGTAGCACCCCTCCACGGAGGTTTCTTGCCCCTGGGCGCTGATGTCAAGGCAAACAGAGGTTTTGCTATGGTATAACAATTCTGGATAAACCTCTGATAATCCAAAACCATCCCAAGGAACAATTTAATTTTGAACTAATTTTGAAAACTCCTGAACTATCGATGATGTGCCCTAAAAACCGCATGCTCCTCCGGAAAAAATGACACTTCTTGGGGGCTAGCTTTAACCCATGCTCTCGGAGCCTACTGAACACCATCTCAAGCCTCTTGATGGCCTCCCCTTCATCTGGGGCATATACAAGTAGGTCGCCCAGATAACAGAGTAACGTCAAGAAATGTTGATCGCCAAAGATGTTAGTCATCAGGCGCATAAAGCTAGCAGGACTATTGCAGAGTCCCTGAGGTAAACAATTAAATTCAAAGAGACCCATCGGCATTGTGAAGGCCGTAAACCTTTTGTCCTCTTCCGCCATCATGATGTTATAAAAGCCAGAGCTAAGATCCATTACACTAAAGATTGCATTTCCACCTAAGGCTGCCCAGCAGTCTGCTTGGATGAGTATCCTTGACGGTCCTGGCATTAAGCCAACGGTAATCAACACAAACACGAAGATCACCGCTTTTCTTCCATACCAAAACTAACAGGGATGCCCACTCACTGCAAGTCTTATGGATAATCTCACCTTTCTCAGTTTTTGATATTGAGCAGGGGTAACACGATGATATGGGAGCCTGAACGAGCGACTATCTTTGGCTTTACCACAATCTAACTTGTGTTTAGAAAACACATCTTGATGTCTTTGAATCAACTGCAGAAGCTGGTCTTTCCAGTACGGAGTCGTCTCACAGGACTCAAGGTCAAGATCACATGCTTCTGCAGTGCGTCACGAATACCAGAGGGAGAACCAAACTCTGCATCTGCACATAGATTGGCTTTGTATGTTCACCAATTCCCAGTCACCATGTCCAGACTGGGTGTCAAGGTCCTCTACTGCTTAAACAGGAGAAACATCTACTATCTTAGCATTAAGTCTCAAAGTGACGGGCTTACTAGATGGGTTGATCAACTTAACCGGTACCCATCTGTCACCAGGCAGCGTAGATATAACTCCCCCAACAAGAACACCCTTCTTATGAGTTTGTGCCCTACAACATTCAATCATCACAGTGCTACCTACAGAAATAGCGGAACTCATTGGGAGCCTACCCCACACAAGGTGCTCTTGCCGAGGTAACAGTGTGACTGCTTGAGTAAGCTTAGCAGTACCGATGACTGTTGGGATATTACTACCCTCTTGGCCTCTTGGACCTCTTTGGCCGACCATTTGCTTATAGGCTTACACCTAAAGACAATCGAAAGCTCAGGATTAGGACAGTTCTCTATAAACATCATTGGCATCTCCGAGCTAATGTTTTCCATCTTGCCACCACATCTCCGTAGGTGAGCATCTGCTAGCTCAGCTGCTTCGTTCAACCTAATCCAATAGTCAACAGGGTGCTCATTAGGCTTTGGCTGAGTCTCACTAAAGTAATGCTGTAGTACCTCATAGACAACTTCAGGACATAGTACTGCAACCGGGCTACTTTTTAGCTTAACCTTAACAATGCTTCTTGCCCGACCACTGAGATGATTCAGTATTTCTTCTACACTAGCAGCTTTGCTGTAACCCCTTTTGCTCAGATACACATTAATCTGTTCAATACATTCCAAGATGGAGCATTTATCGCTATCATCCCATCTAAACATTTGAGGTTCTTTAATGTCAGTCTTAACTACTAGATTCACCTTGGAAAGATCAAGATTTGTAGACAGGGGCATTGTGCTAAAGGTTTGTTGCTCAAATGACTGAGAAGAAAGAGGTTGTGTAGAACTATGACTCGTTAACAACTGTGAGACAATTGAGTCACCAATCTGGCTTCCATGCTCACCAATGAGATCGCGCACTTTGGTTCACTTAGCTCGTTATTATGTGATATGGTTTGAGCAATCACAGAATCATAGACCAAAACACGTGGTTTACCAACTATAGGCTCGGATAATCCCAAAAGACCACGTCCCCTGCCAATGTGTGGCGTAGTTACATTTTCATTCCACCTCCCTGCTGCCATATTATTATAAGTAGATAGTAGGTGGAAAGATATTCAAGAAAATCAACTTCACAGTTACTGCAAGTTACTGTCTACAACAGAAATAAGGAACCAAAAAACTACAGTTCCAAATGCACAATGTGTGAAGCCCAATGTGTGCATAACGTGAGTGAGGCCTCAGTTACTCAGTTCAGCTTGATGTCCAGACACTGCCACTAGAATGTCAATAATGAAAAACCTTCATCCTTTGTTGATTTCAGAAGCGCTGTGATCCCGCGCTGTCTGCAGCGATCAGCTGCAGCAGATCTGGTGCATCCAGGCCACGGCACCAAATTTATGTAGCATGTCTGGATCGGTCACTCTCACACACACAAGGACCATGCAACCATGCAGCAATGAAATTCAGTGCTCTCTTTAATTATGCAACAAGGAGAGATAATCAGTGAGTCAAACAGGTGACAGCTTCTCCCTCTCTGGCACACACACTAAGCATACCATACGAATCAATCACGATATATATCAATTAAGTCGAATAACCATATAAAATAATTAATTTCCATCATGACCATCACAATTAAATGCCAGTATAAGGTAGTCGCGTTCATCCACCAACAAATATGCATTTTAGGGAAGAAACATTGTCATACCAGAGTCGTTCATGGGGAGAACCCGATAATACATGCGCTCGTAAGCCTCGCACACAGGTAGACTGAGGTGATCACATGTCGCATGCAGAAAACGCCTGAAGTGTCCCGCTGATATCGCCCACCCCCCTCCACAAACAAGGCCTCTACAATAGAGTTCCACTACAGTACTTTAACATTCAATTTTTTTTTACTTGTGAACAATTACGGAAGAACAAGAATTCGTGAAGTTCATTAAACCAATAAAACAAAATGGAAGAAAATTAAAACATCATGGACAATAAAATAAAGGTGAAAGAATAATAATAATAATAATAATAATAATAATAATAATAAGGAAGGGAAAAGCAAAACAAGCAAGATTAAATCAATGTATTATTCACACCATTTACATTGACTAAGTACTGCAATTTCATTGAACAAGAAGTATTCTGTGAGTGCTAATATAGAATATAGCAGCACTGAAACTTTTGTATGTACTGTATCACTCTACATCAGAGATCTTTTTATAGTCATTAACCTCTAAAAATGGGAACATGGAACAAGGGATTCTACACCCTAAATATCGCAACAGTGTTCTATTTTACGCTGTTCGAGATTCAACAAATTCAATTCAATGCAATTCAATTCAGTTAAACTAAATTAAATGTAATTCAACTAAGTTTAATTGAAGTAAATTGTACTAAATTTAATTAAATAAAATTAGTGGGGCCAGGTCTTTTTTATCTCTTAATTAACTGTTTGTCTTATTCATATGTAATCCCTGGTAAATGCAGTGTACAGTACTGTATATGATACAACAACACACTGACAAACAGAAAATGCAAACAAATGCATATATTAGATATTGTAGGATATTTTTATACACATGCCAGAGATATACAGAAAATTAGCTAATTCAAAGGATATATTGTGAGAGCATGATGTACAATACCATTGAATTAGCATTGAATCACTAACACAATTCTACCTTTACCCATGTTTTCTTCTTTTTTATTGCACTTGTTTATATTGTTTGTGCAACAAATTTAGGTTAATTTCTACTTGAAAACAGGCTTTCATGCAGTAATGCATGCAGAATCTGTCAGATGACAAGACATTGACAATTATCGTAGATGCCCTTGAAATGTTTTATGTTTTATTTATTTGAAAAAAATAAGTAAGGATGGAAAATATTCATACATTTGTTCTACAATTATGAGTGACATCAAGAATGGTTAGTGTGTCTTCAGTAAAATTATATTGATTAAAAATAGTTTACAGAGTCGCAGTTGTTATGCATGTGCCACCAACAGATTTTTATAGCTACATAACACATGAACTGGCATTACTAAAGATTCATCAACCATAGTTAAAACATTTCAACATTTCATCTATTCAAAAAAAAAAAAAAGCTATTTAATTATTTATCCATTCATCCATTTCTTATACTTCTTTTTCTATGTACATAGGGGTGTGAGAGGCCTGAAGCCTATCCCTGGGAACTTAGGACACAAAATAGGTTGCCAACCTGTCACAGAGTACAAGCACACACTCAAACACACATTTGTACACTGTGGGCAATATGGAAATCAGCCTACACTGCATTTGTCTTTGGACTGTGGCAGGAAAACAGAGTACACGGAGGAAACCAATCAACTGTGGGATGAACATTCAGACTCCACTCAAACAGACCAAAGGTGATATTTGAACCCACTAACCCTGGAGGTGACACTGCTACCCACTAAGCTCCCTTATTTATTTACTTATTTGTTTGTTAGTTTTTTCACTGTCCATTACAATGCATACATCCAATGAAATGCTTCAGGAGAGTATAACTTCATTTCTTGCCATAATTATTCTGTTGTAGACCTTAATGTAGAAATATTGATTTCAGTTCAGATAGATATTGATTCAGTTTAATGTACCATGTGGCAAGCAATTACAAATGCCTAGGAGGTTTAAAAGTTAAAAGAAGAGATAATGAGCTTTTCTTCCCTTTTTTGAGTGTTACAGTAATTACTCATACGTTACCTCCTAATATGTAAATTAATTCCACAATAGGGCTGCGAATGTTCCACTGATATTACATAGAAATATAACCCATAGAAATATAGTAATTAAAATGTTGAAATGAATAATATGAAATACTTTTTTTTCATTTATGTATGAATATCATACTTTAAATGTCGTTTTCTGTTAATCATCCATTTAAGTTTCTGAAAATGTGCATTGTAGTTTACTCAACCCTTTACCAGGACTAATTCATGAAATCATCAAATTTGATGATCATTAGAAGAAACGTTATCGTTTTCCTTTTTTATATCCAATGATATTGTAATGTTAATTTTCAATGTAGCTTTTAAAATATAATCTTGTTATGGGTTTAGTCTAATTATGATTAAATTAATTAAATTTAATTTTTGTTATATAAACAAACAAATAAATAAATACATTAATTAGATAAAATACCCTGAACACAGGATTAAGCGGTATAGAAAATGAATGAATGAATGAATTAGATAAAATTGTCTTAATGTTATCATGACAATAATATAGACAGTAGTGAATTGTGTTTTGTGCTTTTAATAATAATAATAATAATAATAATAATAATAATAATGTTACTGGAATTTCTTAAATACGATAATTAAAAAATAAATAAACATTTCTCAAGAATGCCATAGGCTATAATGGCGTGCAATTATCATACCCCATATGTGTTTCTTGTAAAGTCTTGCATTTGTGATGCAGTTATTCTAAGCCATGTCCCTGTGGAGGTATAGTGCCTTTGTTTCAAGGTTACTAGTCCTAGTTTTTCACTTCTCTTATTTCACCCAGTCCTCTGTGTATTGTAATATATTCTGCTTTGTCTGTTTATACTGTAAATACATAAATATTTTAACATGAATCTGCCTATGTTATAGACGGAAACAGACGTGCTGTATTCAGACACCTTCTATGGATTTTTCAAGCAGGACACTTATACGACTACTTCAGGCTCATACTCATTGTAATAATGGAGCACCTTAGCATTGAATGAAATAACTGATGTTCATTTGTAGAATCGTTTTATTTTTATGTGTCCTTGCCAAGAACATAGATCCAAAGAACTGTCTCAGGACATTGAGTTCTTAAACTGAGAGACTAGGCCATCTTGAAAAAGTCAGCTGCATATTTCTTTATGTATTTAATATTGTATTTTATATTAAATACATATTTAATATTGATAAAGAATACTATATTACTAGAGCTGTTGAGTTATTGAATCCTACTGGTTATAAATGTCTTAACAAATTTCAGAAGCTTATTCAACACACATTTGATATCACAGAAGTTTGTACAATATGTTGAATGAATTGCATATTCTTGAGCTAATAATACTGTACATTAAATGCAAAGAACATGTTAAAATAAATATTTATCATTGCTCTATGCCATAGTGTTTTGGAATGCCCTTTTTTCTGTTTCTTAGTTCTTATGTCTTTCAGATCTTGGGATTGGACATCATCCTTGTCAATCTCCTTTGCCAGCGAGATGACCATTCCTTTTGGAAATCAATGAGCCAAGTAGAAGAGCCCGGAAGTGAAGCAGGAGACGGCGACTTCTTAATCCTTTTACATTGTTGTTTATACTTACTTTACTCCCTATTTTTTGTTATGAGACAGTTATGAGACATTAGCTTGTACTGATGCTTTGTTTTCTTGAAGTGTTGTTTTGCCCAGCTATGCTGTGTGCTAATTTCTACTTTCTCGTTAAGAACAAATTGTTGAGCTTATTTTCAAGTCACAATGCTGAGACTAGGTTAGTATGTTCAATGGCTTCACAAAGCAACACATAGAGTGCAAGTCTGTATAAAAACACTAGTTAGGAGCTGGTGCTAATTTTTGTATTTATGCTTAGTAAGCATAGTTTGATGTCATTCTACACCAAAGATTCGTATTTGTTTCTTTTGCTAGATTTGATTGGTTTTTGGGTTTAATTTAAAATTTGATTTTATTTATTTATTTGCTTTAAGGTTCACCCATGGCTCTCACTGTTGGAGTTTATAATTGAAACCTTTTCAATATATTCTATAAATATTGTTTCTTTAATTCTTAAAATTAACAATTTTTGTTTTTTACCACATTTATCTAAAGAGTAGGGCGTGATGTGCTAAAGTTTGCTGCTGTTCATTTCATGCCTCGAGTTTGCTTCATTGATTCAAAGTTCATTTCCTGTTAGTACTCAGTGGCCTTTATTATATTAACGTCCTACATTTTAAATTAATTTTTTTATGTCAGACTCCTATATGCCTAGACATCAATAACAGTAACAATAGATTGGAAAACCCATAACCATATGCAAATGTTGAAAAGAAATGTTTAATAGTGTGAAGCATTCAGTTAAAAGACATTTGTATAACATTCACAGAAGGAGTCTCAATGGGAACATCTTTAGGATACAGAAATTTCTGGTTATAAATGTATAAATCTCAAGAGAGTAAATAAAACTCTGATCAGGGAATGATTATGAATGATAAGTGATAAAACAAACTCCTTTTGTGGACAATAGGAAACAAGTTCATCGAAGTAGCAAAAGTACAAAAGAGCACAACTTGTAGTCTAATCGTCTAAATACAGTCATTTAATGCAGGAAACAGATCTGAAACACTTTTCAAAGGGTTCAAAACTCAGAAAAACATACAAAATCAGATATTCACATCTTTAAATTAACCTTATATGCAAGCCTCAAGACTTAAGTATTTCCTGAGGTGAATGTGGCAATCATGCTGAAAGGACAAATAATTTTATGGATCTCCACAAATGTGAAACTGCAGTAAAAATAATGTATTATGATGAAAATTTAATAGACTCTGCCACTGGCTTGTCCCAAAACATGAGGCCTGGCTGTGATTCCACATGAGACATGCCTTGTTGGAACATATGATGAAACTCTGAGTTCATCCATAGCACTTGAGGTTCAAGAGGAAAGATGGTAAGATCAAAAGCATTGAGAAGCCGAGAGAAACTCCAATTAGGAGCAAATTAATGCAAGTAGATAATTTGTGATTTCCATCGAGAATATGATAAAATAGACTTCTAACATCTCCGGTTCCTTCTTGTTTACGCATGAAAGAGGGCAAGAATAAAGTGGAGGGGCTTTAGATGGAAAAGGGAGTCCTTAGGGTTATAAGTAAGACAAATCCAGGCTCTGATTGAAGATAGACCCCATAAATAAATGTATGTAAACTGTATATTAAAGATCGATGAAAAATCAATCCAGTCATACATCATAATTATGTTGTCTGGCAATTCATACTCCAAAACTTAATACATTAATAATAATATATTATTATCATCATCATCATCATCATACTGTAATATTTTAATTTATATTTTGTTACAAATTGTCACGTTCTGCTAGATGTTGGACTGTGGGCTTGGTGTGGAGGCATAGACGCAGAGGGGATGCAGTGAAAAAGTCTTTTAATAATAATAATAGTAAACAAAAACCAAACATGAACAAAGGATGAACTAAGGAAGTTGGCATGAACTTTGGAGCATAATGTTAGCAGAACTCATAAACATTAGACATCAGACTAGGGATTGCACAACGAATATACAATACAGACATGGGGACACAAACTGGACGAGACGAGACACACTAAACAGACTAGAGGACTAAACACAAGGGACTACACATGCAAGGGATAAACACACACAAGACAGGCGTGGCTAGGCCTACCACCTGTTCTGCACATTAGCTGCTAAGCTAGCTAGTAACTAATCAGACTAATGGCTAAACAGGCTAGTAGCCTGAGACCCAAGGGATGAACAGACAAGGTACACAGCAGACTAGGTACCTGTATGAAACAGACTAAGAACTCTAAAGGTTAGTGGCTAAAGATGTTAGTACCTAAACAGACTAAGAGCTAATCAGATGATGAGACTAGACAGACACGAAGACTAGACAGACTAAGATCTAAACATGTTAGTATCATCCTCATTAGTATTTAAACAGACTAATAACTAAACATGCAATGGGGGTCACTTACACAAAAGGGTAAACACAAAGGGCTAATTCTCCTAGAGGCTAATCCTGCTAGGAGACACAAAGACAAGGACATCTTAATATAATCAAACTTAACTTAAAGTGCTCCTGAAACCAAAAGGCCAACCATACTGTTAAACAAACTAAAACAGAACAAAACAAAAACCCACAGAACAGAAATTAATGCTCGACCCAGTGTTGAATTATAACACCAATAGTGAGTTTTGTTTTTGTGTGATCTCTCCAACTTTGCATGTTCTCTCCTCTGCCTGTTCATGTAAAAATAGCAACAACAAAAAAAAACATAAAAAAAAAAATTCTGTCCCTCAGTTCCAGGTTCATCTCTTCATCCTTCTGCCTTTTGTCTCAGTGGTTACTGTCCTACACAGTCAGTCTGTCTGTTTCAAAGTCTGTTTGCAGCATTTGCAGACCCAATGACCATTGTCACTGCATTCGGCAATAGAGTTCCTTTACTCTCAGCATAGTTCTTGGTCAAGCGTGTCCAGATGTCAGAGATCACAGCAAATCTGTCTTTATTAGTCCCACAAGTGGAAAATCTGCATTGTCAGTGCAGAAAAGTGGACAGAACAGCTAAGACAAAAACAGCTAAAATAATAACTGTACCAACAGTAGAGTATAAAAAGTGCACTATACAAACAATCTGGAGACATACATATGGACATGTGTATTGAAAAATATTGGTGTGTGTGTGTGTGTGTGTATGTATATATATACAGTATATAAACAGATAATATATGTAAGAACAGAGCCGGACTGGAATTTGGCAATTCATGAACTGATGGCATTTATTTCAATTCTGTTTGTAAGAGCAACCATGTGTCCAGTTGGTGCCGTTGTCGATTGCTGGTCAGAAAGCTTTCTGTTGCCAGTAATCAAAGAGACAATGGCCCGAGATAGATTCATTTAAATTACAGCTGTTCCCTACCAAGGTTCGTTGTCCATTCACACAGTATATTGCAACCAAGCCAGACAAATTTGGAATCAAGATCTGGATGGCCACGGATTTGGAGACCAAATACTGTATGTCTCCAATGCATCTCCTTACTTGGGAAAGGACCCCAGTCATCAGAAGGGAGAGAGGCTGGCAGAGAATGTGGTCATGAATCTGATGGAGCCATTTTTGGATGATGGGAGAAATGTCACGACGGACAATTTCTTTACTTCACTGTCATTGTCGCACAGACTGCTGAAGCGCAAAATAATGCTACTGGGCACAGTGAATAAAGTCCGGCATGAACTTCCTCAACTTGCAAAAGACACTGCACAGCGAGAGGTATTCTCCACTTCAGTGTTCAGAAGTGGCAGTGTCTCCTTGACAATTTATGCACCTAAAAAAACAAGACTGTGTGTGTTCTAAGTTCCATGCACCAAGATGTGACGATCGGTGACGGCAGAAAGAGGAAACCCAACACGAATGTGTGTATAATTTTACACCAGTGCTACAATGTTTTCTGATGTGCACTATACAGGCCTATAGAAATAAATTACATATACTCATGACTCTCTCTCTCTCTCTGCTTTTACTGTGTGGTGAATGCCTACATTTTGTACAAGGCATGTACAGGGTGGACAGGCAAAAGAAGATTGTTTCTGAGTCTTCTAGCTAAGGAACTCCGTTACCGATTCATGCAGCACAAGGAAACATTGGCACAGAGGCAGACTGTTGAAGCTGCTGCAGCTGCTGTGCCAGAGACTGTACAGACAACACAGTGCCAGGTGCAAGAGAGCTGCAACAGGAATCGCAGCAGGTTTACCTGTACAACATGTCAGAAATTCATCTGTGCCAAATGCAGGGACGATGGACACTGGGTCTGCAAAAGCTGTAAAGTTTGAAACACTTTAAAATAAAACAGACTGGTTTATCCATATATTGTGAATGTGTGTCTTTTGTATAAATACGGCAGGCATTTCTGAAGGTTTTCATGTCACACACAAAGTACTGCCTGCCTTGGTTTAAGCTAACAAATGCAAATGTGCCAGGCCTCACAGGTAATGGGTGTGTTTTCAGAACAAAAGCAGGGGAACAATGGAGCTGACGGCATGTTAAAAAACTCAGCAGGGGTACTAGTAGGTGTGAGGTCCAGGGAATTTACGCAGATTTGCTCAGGCCTGGTAAATCTAGTGATATATTACTAGTTGCCCTTCATGTATTCACACTTACAGTATATGGGGCAGATTAGGCCCTAAATATTTGTTGAGTGGCCGATGGTGTGTGTGTGTGTGTGTGTGTGTGTGTGTGTGTGTGTGTGTGTGTGTGTGTGTGTGTGTGTGTGTGTGCATCTTTGTGTATGTGTGTGGTGTGTGTCTATGTGTTAACGTTTGTGATGCGTGTGTGTGTGTGAGAGTGTTAGCATTTGTGATGTGTATGTGGCCGCAGATGGTGGAAGAAAAGCATCACACAATGATGTTATTCAATGTGATGTCACTGAATTGATGTCACTGAATGTGTCACTGAATATAATGTCACTCAATATAATGCCACACAGAAAGTTATTAATCACTTTTCAGCATAAGTTTAAGACATTATCACGGCTGACCTGTTTGAGATATCAAAAATCCCTCTACAATTTTGCATCCTCAGTGTCTTTAGGCCCAGGTTGGTGACGATCGTATAAATTCCCTAGGAGGAGTATATCAAAATCCATGGGTGCGTTTTTGAGAACAAGCCAAAATAACTGACTTCCTGTCGAGTTGACCCCAGGAAATGCAGTGCGAATGTTGAGCTGAGTGAGCTCTAAATGTGTACAGAGTTTCGTGTGCTTACGTGAAAGTGTATATTTGAGCTATGAAGCAAAATCTCTTGTGAGGGCCCCTAAGGTCCACGAGCTACACCCATGGCCCAGAGTCTCAGGTATCCGAATGGCAGCAGATTCCCAACTGTCTGCCAATTTTCATGAGTTTTGGATTTTCATGAGTTAAGACCCCCAAAAAGTCCAAACGGGTGGAAAAAATTATAATAATCCTTATGAAAACAAGGGGGTCCTGCACACCCAATAGTGCCTGTGCCCTAATAATCCTTAGGAAAATAAGAGGGTTCTCCTAGAGTGCTTGGGGCCTAATGACAGCAAAAGCTCTTTGGTTAGAAATGGTTAGAAGTGAAATGGTTAGTCAGCACTGATGGTAGTAACATGTTACAAAATTAAATGTTAGTAATTAGTAATATAAAGGTGTTACTTTCAACATAGTGGTTCACATTTTTGTTACTTTTGTTTGAATCATGCGTCAAGCATCGGTGCAATTTTGCCTTTCCATGTACAATTTCTAAAAATCGTTTTAAATTAATTTTACGTACGTACGCTAAGATTTTACTTACATACTTTACATCTACTCTATAATAACACATAATCAAAGTAAACTCAAAGCACTTGTGAACCAAAAACTTGTGAAATGGCACTAAGCAATGGCTTTAACCCCCCAAGAAAAAAAGAAAAAAGGTTCCATGACATGCAATGATTTCCAGTGGACAGCACCCACAGCAATTCTATAGTTAAACATAAATCAGTAGTTAAACTAGTAGCTGTAGTA